>JAJHZJ010000377.1:8626551-9226551 GCA_023548195.1 Bettongia penicillata ogilbyi
GCATGGAGGGAAATACACAGTTTGTAGTTACAACTATAAATATGAATGGGATGAACTCACCTATAAAACGGAAGTAGATAGCAGAGTGGATTAAAAAACAGAATCCTACAATATCTTGTTTACAAGAAACACATTTGAAGCAGAGAGATACACACAGGGTAAAAGTAAGGGGCTGAAGCAGAATTTATTATGCTTCAGCTGAAGCAAAAAAAAGTGGGGATAGCAATCATAATCTCAAACAAAGCAAAAGCAAAAATAGATCCAAGTAAAAGAGATAAAGAAAAACTACATCTTGATGAAAAGTACCATAGACCAATAAAGTCAATACTACATGTATATGCATTAAAAGGTATAGCATATAAATTTTTGAAGAAGCTGAATGAGTTATAGGGGGAAACAGAGTAGGGGACCTCAACTTTCCCCTCTCAGAACTAGATAAATCTAACCAAAATATAAACAAGGATGAAGTCAAGGAAATGAATAAAATTCTGGGAAAGTTAAGTATGATAGATATTGAGAAAAAATTGAATGAGAATAGAAAAGAATATATCTTTTTCTCAGCAGTACATGACACCTACAGAAAAACTGACTATGTATTAGGCTATACAAACCTTGAAACCAAGTGCAAAAAAGCAGAAATAGTAAATGCATCCTTTCAGATCATGATACAAGGAAACTTGCATTCAATAATGCACAAAGGCAAGAGAGATTAAAAATAAATTAGAAATTAAATAATCTAATGCTAAAAAAGTAAGTGGGCCAAAGAACAAATTGTAGAAACAATGGATAATTTCATTAACAAAAATGACAATAATGAGACAAGTTATCAAAATTGTGGGATGCAGCAAAAGTGGTAAATAGGGAAAATTTTTATCTCTAATTGCTTACACCAGTAAAATAGATAAAAAGCGGATAAATGAATTGGGCATGCAACTAAAAAACTAGAAGAAAGAACAAATTGCAAATACTAATTTTAATGCCAAACTGGAACTAATAACTAAAGCTAGAAGCTGGTTTTATAAAAAGTCCAATAAAATAGATAAACCATTGGTTAATTTGATTTTTAAAAAGAAGGAAGAAAACAAAATTACTAGGATCAAAAAGGAAAGGGATGAACTCACCACCAATGAAGAGGAAATTAAGATAATTGTTAGGAGCTACTTTGCCCAATTATATGCCAACAAATTTGACAATCTAAGTTAAATGGATAAATATCTGCCAAAATATAAATTACCCAGATTAACAGAAGAAGAAATAAAATACTTAAATAATCCAGTCTTAGAAAAACAATTTGAACAAGTCATCAATAAATTCCCTAAGAAAAAAATCCCCAGGACCAGATGGATTCACAAACAAATTCTACCAAACATTTAAAGAACTATTAATCACAACACTGTAGAAACTATTTGGAAAAATAGGCAAAGAAGGAGTCCTACCAAATTCCTTTTATGACTCAAAAATGGTACTGATAACTAAACCAGGAAGAGCCAAAATAGAGACAATTATAGACCAATATCCCTAATGAAAGTTGATGCAAAATTTTTTAAAAAATATCTGACATGGATGACCTTTCTGGATACATCACTTAACATTTTAAATTTGGATTATGCCCCCCTCCAACTCTGGAGGGTCATAGAGACTTTACAATTGATAGATTGCTGCCTGGCATCGACATATAAGACTATAGCAAGTATTTCTGAGGACCCAGTTTGCTTTAGGGAAGAGGATCTGGTTCTTTTATATATTATGTTATCCTGGATCAGGGATGGGGACCCTAAGACCTCTAGGCCACATGTGGCCTTGGGTCAGGTCTTTTAACTGACTCCAAATTAAGGAGATTTGTTGTGTGAAGTTTGGATTCAGTCAAAGTGTCACACTTTGTGTTACCTAGATCTTTGTTTCCCTGAGGAAATTGTTCTTTCCTTCACTTTCAAGTCCTCTGTTTTTCAGAGTGACTCAGCTTACCTTGAGGAAATATTAACTATCTGCCCTTGTGAAACTCAAGTTGCTGTCCATAGATACCAGCACTAAAATCTCAAGACTTTTAGGGCTTTCCAAGGTAGTAATACCATGGGAGTAATCAGCCTTTCCCCATTCAATGTGAGTCAAAACTGGCCTTGAAGGGAACTTCTGGTCCATTTGCCCTCAGTTTTCTCCTTCTCCAGTGGCCTGCATTGGTTTCTTGATCATGGTATTTGGAGAGCTTGTAGAGTCAATAGGACTATAGTCCTCCTTGCTTCCTGATGAGCACTTAAAACCATATTGGAGCTGTTTCAGGGGCCTTTCCCGTAACCCCACTAGAGAGACTAAGCTTTGTGTCCAGGGTAACACTCTCAGCTAGATCTAGGGCACCAGATACCATACATCCTGGCCACACTTGCCAATATGAGCAAATTTAAGTTCCTATTCCCCCACACTTAATTTCTTTAGGGCCTTGGGAGGGAACAGTTTCTACCTATCTCTGTCTTTACCATTTCTTTCCTCTCTGACTGGGATCCATGGTCTATCATATTTGTTATGGTCCATTAGGCCATTGGCTCTACCTAGACTCTTCAGAGGCATTTGGGTCTGAAATCACTCTCACCGCCATTAACTCTTCTAAGTTAATGGAGCAATAAGTGACCATAGAAGCATATGGTATCCAAATCAGAAATCTTTTGCCCAGTTCATCCTTAATCCCCTTGCCTACTACCCTCAGCATTGTGGTTATCTCTCTTTAACTCAAGTGGATCATTTGTCTGGATATCCTAAGCAGTTGGTCTTCCAACATCCTATGTCATTGTTTACCCCATTGTAGCCAAACATGCCAAACAGAAATTGCCCCTCCCTTCCTGGGTGTTGCCTTTGCAAAACTAGTCCTAGCTATTTTCCCAACTATTTCACAATTTAACCAGATTATTTGTTTAGTCTTTAAAACAGATGGCTGTGGTATATGATGATTGTCTGCCAGAAATTTAATTACTAAATCTCTTCTTACCCCAGACATGTTTTGTTAATTGAAGATGTGGGATTGACCTGTGGTAAGTGCTGTGGTAATAACCTCTTATTTGGTCTCCCTGCCTGAAGCCTTTCCTCACTCCAACCCATGTTTCACACAGCTGCCAACGTAATTTTCCCAAGGTACAGGTCTGATCATGTCACTCTCCTACTCAATAAATTTCCAATGACTCCCTATTGCCTCAAGGATCAACTATAAACTACTGTTCGATAGAAAACTTTTCACAGCCTGGTCCCTTCTTAGTTTTGTATTTTTCTTTCATATTACTACCCTAGTCACTCTCTACAATCTAGCCAGGTCGACCTATTCAATACACTACATACCCATCACTCCATTTCTTATCTCTATGCTTTATACTGGCTGTCTCCCATGTCTAGAACACATTCCTTCCTCACTATCACCTCTTGGAAACCTTGGTTTCCTTCAAGACTCGGCTCAAATACCATCTTCTATGCGAACACTTTCTTGATTCCCCCATGTTCCCAGTCCTCTTCCACCCCTCACCTCCTCATGTAATCACTTTATTTTCATTCCATTGGTGTTAACAGCATATATTATGCTATATTTGTATGAAAATACCTCATTAATATATAAGCTCCTTAAGGAGAGAGACTACTTCATTTTTGCTGCTGTAACCCTAGTCCTTAGCACAGTGTAAGTATTAATAAATACTTATTGACTGACTGGACTTAGCAAATCCTTTTTTAAGCCTCCCTGTAGCCAAGTTCTACCATGTCCAATTTGTTTTCACCTGGGACCATATACCTGTCCAACAGCATATCTTCACTGTCCAGTTGCAATGATGGGCCAACTACCTTGCTGTCAGTCATAGTTTAGCCCAGAGGGACCTAGATGTATTGGTTCTTCCAGATGCATTCATCTACTACTACCTCAATGACATCATATTGAAGATTCCTTTCTCTGAAATTGTCAGTGTTTCTCTCAAAGAACTCATTTGCTATTTGGAATCCAGGGCAATTCTGGGGCTGTTGCCAATGACCTATCTCTCTGGTCTGGTGCATAATCCTTTCATGACATAGTCCTCTCATGACATAATCCTCTCAGGATTGGACTGTGTGGTACTCCCATCTACGGTATGAACTTTGGTCTGCCAGACTCCATTTCTAGCCACACTTACCATGTTGGTGTTCGTTGTGGATCTAACCATATCTCTGAGGATCCTGGAATGGGGATCCAGGATCCTGGAATGAGAATTGATGTACTCTCCCATTGCTTTTCCATTGACCACTTTGTCTCTAGGTCCCATGAATAATCTGGACATACTGTGAGTGATTTTTCCTTTGCTTGAGTTTAACAGCATGTCCTGCCATGGACTTTAAACTGCTTATTATGTCTTCTAATTGTGAATCTTGTCAATTTGAAATATCTCACTCTCCTATTCTGTTGAAGTATTATTTTGGTCACATTCCATTCTGTCCCTGCTAACAATTGACAGGTTGATTACACTGACTATTTCCCCTTCCTATAATGGCTTCTGTTTTTCTCTGACTGCTGTTAATTCTTTTCTGACTTTGGCTTTTGCCACTCCTGTGAAGTATGGCCCTGGATGAGCCATGATAGATTCTTTAGAACTCTATCCAACTCTTCACCATGAACCCATCTCTTTAGTCTGGTTTGTACTTCACTTCCTTGATGATCATGGATCAGACGGAGAAGCATGGCATTTTCTGGGTATTCCACTTTCCTAAATACTCACAGACTATAGCCCTGATTAAGAAATAGAACAGCTTTTTAGTAGAGAAGTAACATAAATTGACTAGCTCTCCTAGATATCATTCATAGTTACTCTATCTCCTCAAGGCCATTTTTCTTCTAAATAATAGGCCACTTGATGGTTTACACTACTGTTTACTCTCATGTTTGCATAGATAGTGACAGAGGGGTAAAAGGTAAATAATGTGATGCCACTGTCATTGCTTCATGCAAACAGGCATGCTGAGAGACCAGTCTAGGTAATTTTCTCAAATTCCTCTCATGAACATATTGTAGTAATAGTATAGGATCTGGGAAACAAACTGGGTAGATCCTTAAGGTACATGCATATATTATTTACAAGTGTGAAACAAATTGCTTAAAAGAAGTATTTAACTTAAACTTGCATAATCCAATATTTTAACTGCTTGGTTTATTTGAGCTGTTTAAGGAATATGAATAGTAACAGATTTCTTCACACTATACATTCACTCATGCTGGGGATGCATTTCACTCATGGGTCCATAATATGACTCATTTTTGCACAGTACTATTAGGATATTTAGTATTGGGTAACTTTCATTAAGGAATTCAATAATTTCCAGAAAATCTGGACATTATTCATCTGAAAAGGAGATCCCCACTGTACTATTCATTGAGGATTAGAAGGGACTTCACTCTTAATGTCTAGATATCTAGTGCTACTAGTGGGTCTCTGTTGCAAGTACTCATCCACTCAAAGAAAAGAGAAAAGTTTCTTCTGCATCTTTTAGAATACTAAGCCATAGAAAACCAAGAAAGTTATAGATCAATGTCTCCAATAAAAATCATTGCAAAGATATTAAATAAAATATTAGTGAGGAGGCTACAATATATTAAAACGATTATGCACAACAATTATGATGAATTTAATGAGGAATTCAGGTTTTGTTAAATATTAGGAAAATTATTAATATACTAGTCCATATTAATAACAAAAACAATGACAATTGCATATCAGTAAATACAGAAAAAAACTTGTGATAAAATATAATTTCCTTTTACTTTGAAAAACATAGAAATAAATGGAACTTTGCTTAATATGGCAGATATTGTCTATCAAAACTAAGACCATTATCCATAATGGAGAAATTGTAGAAAGCTTTCTAGGAAGAGCAGGGGTAAAGCAAGTATTCCATTGTCACCACTATTATTTAACATAGAGCTAGGAATTATAGTTCTATATCAAATATGAATAAATAAAAAATGAAGCAATAAGTGTAGACAGAGAAGATACAAAGCTATTCCTTTTTATAGATGGCATGATGGTGTCTTTGGAGAACCCTAAAGATTTAGCTAAAAACTAATTGAAATGATAACTTTAGCAAAGTAGTAGGATCTAAAATAAACACAAAAACTTCAACTTTTCTAAATATTAGCAATAGAATTAAGTAGGAGAAGACAGAAAAAGACTATAAAACATATTATATATTTGTGAATCTACTACTAAGGCACATTTAATAATTAAATATCACTACAAGTATTCTTTCATACAAATACAAGCCTGAGTAAAGAAATATCAATTGTTAATAGCTATCCTATGCTAATGTAATAAAATAGCAACACTACCTAAATAAATTTAGTTATTTAGTGCCATGCAATTTTAAAGGATTATTTTCCATAGCTATAAAAATGATAACAAAATCCTTCAGGAGAAATAAAAGGTCATAAATCTCAAGGAAAATAAAATTTTAAAGGAAAAAAGAAATGTCTCTAACAGTTTTAGATCTCAAACTATACTGCAAAATAGCAATTATCAAAATTATTTGGACAAATTAAAAAGATCAGTGGAGCAATCAATCAAGTCAGCATACTGCATCGTGTTAGATAAAACATAAACTATTGGAACAAGGACTCACTGTTTGAAAATAACTTGGAGAAACTGGAAAGCAGCATGGTAAAAACTAGATTTAGACCATTGTCTCGTCTCATATCCCTCAATACACACACACACATACACACACACACACACACATACACAGGTTTTGCATTGTACATATGTAACCTACATGAAATTGCTTATTCTTTCAGAGAGAGGGGAAATAAGAGAGGGAGGGAGAAAATTTGGAACTCAAAATTTAAAAAAATTGAATGTTAAAGATCTCTGATATCCGATTGGAAACTGATATCTGATAGGAAATTGATTCAAATATATGAGCCATTCTTCATAGATAAATGGTCAAAGGATGTGAACAGGTAATTTTCAAACACACACACACACACACACACACGCACATACACACACACATGCACAAGAAAAGCTAGCTATCAACAGCTATATGAAAAAAAGCTCCAAATCGGTAATGAGGAATGCAATTTAAAACAATTCTAAGAGTCCATCTCACATTTATCAGATAGACAAAGATGACAAAAACAGAAAATGGTAATTGATAGGGGAGATATGGGAGAACAGGCATACTAATACGTGGTTAGTAACACTTTAAACTGATCCAGGCATTCTAGAAAGTAATTTGGAAATATACCCTCATCCAATCACTAAACTGTTAATATCCTTAATCTGAATGACTCTACTACTAGATTTATACTACAATGAGCTCAAAGACAAAGGGAAATAACCTCTACATAAACAAACATTTTCAACACTTAATTAGAAATTAAGGGAGGTACATATCAATTAGAAAATGACTGCACAAATTATGATATATATGAATATAAAATATTATTATACTATAAAAATAATGAAAGAATGGATTCAGAGAAACATAGGTGTATGGATGAATTGATGCAGTAGGAAAGGAGCAGAACCAGGTGAATAATTTATGCAGTAACTATTGTAAAGAAAAACAATTTTGAAAGGTCTAAAAATTGTGATCAATGAAATGATCCACCAAAGTCTAGCACACTGATGAAGCGTGCTCCTCACCTCTTGACAGAGAGATGATAGATACCAGATGCAGGATTAGATCTATATTCTTGGACATGACACACTTACATTTGTTTTATGATTATGTTTTATTTGTCACAAGGAAACTTAAAAAATAATTTTTTAGGGAGAGATGAATGACTTGTGATGCAACAAAAGAAGAAGAAATTGAAGCAACCAAAACTACAGAAAAGAGCAGAAGGATGTTTAGAGGGAGATACAAAGCAGGACACCTTTGAAACTACCATGTTGAATTTATTTTATGCTTTTAAAACATATCATATATAATATAGAATAAAGTTGAGATTCATGGTCTCATATGCAGATTTCTTTTTCTGTCCTTTATACGTAGAAATATTTGTTAGCTGATACTTTATCCAGTTCAGAACAAAACTATTTTTTATAACATAGAATGGAGTTAAAAGGAAAGGACATTTTCAACATTAAAATAATGTATTTATTATTCTTATCTTAATTGCTGGACTGACAGAAGCATAAGTTCAAGGAAAGACTACAGGAACAAGTACATAATGTACTTACCTTGCATGTGGTAGTGTCCTTCCATCAAAGTTGTCACAATAACCCACAGCTTTGAGGACAGTGGAAGCATTTGGTGGATGAGGGATGACATAAAGGGAAGCATCTCAGTGGGGAGAGAAGCACCCAATCTGGCATAATAAAAAGACTAAACTTTGAGGAATCAAGCTGAACTGTTAAAAGTCTCAACTCCCTAGCAATCTTAATATTTTGGTTCCTAATCTCCTACGGAGCCCTTTAGTTTCATTCTGAATTCACTAATGAGCAATATGTTCCCCTATCCATCTCAGCTCCTTTGATCTCAGGGTTCTAAAGACACACTGGAAAACAACTCAGCCTGGCTTTTCAGGATTAGAATTATGCCTGCTCTTCTCTCAACTTTAACTGCCTGCTTTGCCCTGCTTCCCGCTGAGTTTTCTTTATTAGAAATCCTTTCCAGTTTCCTCTCACCTGGAAATTTGGAAGGTTCCAGAATCCTCAGTTGAGAATCATTACCAGTTACAAAAATTTTAATCTGAAAATTGTGGCCAAAGAGAAAACCAAGATGTTGATCAGAAAATAATATTTAAAACCTCATATTTGTATACCATTCTGAGATTTGGTGTTTTCCATACCATATCCTTTTGAGGTAGGTGATTATAATTAACCTCACCTTGTAGATGAGAAGACTGAAGGAAGAAATACCCATTTATATATTATATGTCAGGTACTATTCTAAGTTCTTTTTACAAATGTATCTTCACAATAACTCTTTGTGGTTGGTGCTATTATTATCTCCATTTTGCAGTTGAGGAAACTGAGGCAAATAGAGGTTCAATCACTTGCCTGGGATTATATAGCTGGTAAGTGTCTCAGTCTGGATTTGGACTCAGGTCTTTTGATTCTTTGTTAAGCACTCTATCCACTGTGCTGTCAGCTGCTTCAGGGGTTGAGAAAAATAAATCTCAGAAATACTTAGTGAGTTGCCAATTTTAATTAGCAGTGGTCACACAGCTCGTAATTGTCAGGCCGATGACTCCTGAATCCAAATATGGTACTCTTTCTACAGCAAACTGCTTCGTGAAGTGAGGACAATCAGAAGATGTTCTCACAAACCAAATTTGGGTCATTCTAGGGATGAGTTAACAGTAAACTGATGTGGAAGGAATGCAGATCATAAATCAAAAAATCAAATCAAATCAAAGGTTTAACTATGGGTTTTTTAAACAAATCTAGGGCTAGGACCTTGAGGAATGAGGAACACTGAGAACCAGCTAAAGATACAGATAACTAAGAGAAGGCACTGCAGAATCTGTAGGATTTATTTGCTTCCCAAGGTTCAGTCTGACTTTGTTTTTTTAACTCTCTTTGCTTATCCATTCTGACTCTGGCTGGCTCTGTCCATGACACAAATATGGTTAAGAATTCTGAAGTCAAACTGAGCTATAACCATTACTCAGCACTCTTAATAGATTTCAAGGGATCTGTTAACTTGGATGGGAAAAGTATTTTGATAACTGTATTTTAATGTAATTGATTTCCCTTGCAATCCTATATATTTTATTTTATTCATTTAAAAAAATCATTCTAAGAAGGAGTCCATAGACTTTATCATACTGACAAAAAAGAGTCCATGACACATAAATGGTTAAAAATCCCTATTGTAGGTTTACCTAGATCTGTGACTTACCACTCTTTGGGTCTGGTCAATAAACCAGATCCAGACCTACATAATTGTGCTATTATCCAATCCACATAATCTCTATCTTATCAAGAAGGGATATCATGATAAACCTTTTCAAGTGCTTTATAAAATCCACATATGATAGGATAATAACTGACAATTATATGCATTCTAAGATTTGCCAAATACTTCATGTACTTTGACACTTTTAATAGACCTATGATGTAGGTGTTAAAAGTGTTATTATCCCAGTTTTACAGATGGGGATATTATGGGTATTATTATCATCTTACAAATGAGGAAGCTAAAATTCAGAGAAGTTAAATGACTTACTCATGGTCAACTAGCAGATGATGGAAATGCAGATCTGGCTCTTCCTGACTTCATGTCCACAGCTCTCTCCACTACACCCCTACTCTAGGAACTCTTTCAAAAAAGTAAATGAGTTTTCTTTGGCATGACTTACTCTTACTGAATCTATAAAGGCTTATAGTGATCCTTCCCATTCTAAGTACTCACAAATCAACTTTTTAAGAATCCTTTCAAGTACTTTACCCAAAATCAAAGTTGAGCTCGTTACTTTGTAGTTGAAAGAACTTTCTTTCCCTTTTTGGAAAATGAGGGGGGGAGGAGCCAAGATGGCAGAGTAGAAAGACTCACATATGCTAGCTCTGAACCCACAGCCCATAAATTACCTGTAAAATGAACTCCCAACGGGTTCTGAAGCAGTGGAAGCCACGCAGCAATGTAGTGGAGGAGATTTCTGTTCCAGAGAGCCCCGAAAAACTGACCCCAAAGGTCCGTTGGGCACTGGATGCAGAGCAGAGCCCAGCCCTGCCTTGGCCGCATGGCCCCGAGAGGAGCAGATCTGAGCAGGCTTCAGGGACAGAATCTCCAGCAGCAGCACAGGTCCCTCCACCCACAGGCATTACAGGTCAGTGAGAGAGCCTTCTGGACTGGCCGAGAGGGGAGCGGGGTGTGTCCATGGCTCGGGCCCCCTCTGGAGGAAGCAGTGGGGAAGGTGGCAGACAGGGGCTCCTGGAGCAGGTGGGAAATTGGTTCCATTACTGATGGTCTCCACATAAAGCCCCTGAGGGAACTGAGCCTGGGAGGCAGCCCTGCCCCCACTGGAGCAGCAGTACTTAATCTCTCACTGAATAGCAGCTCCGCCCCCCCTTGCCCCTCCCTCCCCCCCCGCCCCCCCCGCTGAAAGCCCTGAGGCTGGGGAGCAGCACTTGAATCTCAGACCCCAAGCACTGGTGAGGGTGGGGTGGAGAGGAATTTCAGAAGTCAAGTAACTGGCTGGTAAAATGCCCAGAAAAGGGAAAAAAATAAGACCATAGAAGGTGACTTTCTTGGTGAACAGATGTTTCCTCCTTTCCTTTCTGATGAGGAAGAACAATGCTTACCATCAGGGAAAGACATAGAAGTCAAGGCCTCTGTACCCCAAACACATGAAATAGATATCCAATGGGCTCAGGCCATGGAAGAGCTCAGAAAGGATTTTGAAAATCAAGTTAGACAGGTGGAAGAGAAATGAAAGAGATGCAAGAAAAGCATGAAAAATGGGTCAATACCTTGGTAAAGGAGACCCCAAAAAATGTTGAAGAAAATAACACCTTGAAAAATAGGCTAGCTCAATTGGCAAAAGAGATTCAAAAAGCCAATGAGGAGAAGAATGCTTTCAAAAGCAGAATTAGCCAAATGGAAAAAGAGGTTCAAAAGCTCACTGAAGATAATAGTTCTCTCAAAATTAGAATGGAACAGATGGAGGATAATGACTTTCTGAGAAACCAAGAAATCACAAAACAAAACCAAAAGAATGAAAAAATGGAAGAGTGTGAAATATCCCCTTGGAAAAACAACTGACCTGGAAAATAGATCCAGGAGAGAGAATTTAAAAATTATGGGACTACCTGAAAGCCATGATCAAAAAAAGAGCCTAGACATCATCTTTCATGAAATTATCAAGGAAAACTGCCCTGACATTCTAGAACCAGAGGGCAAAATAAGTATTGAAGGAATATATTGATCACCACCTGAAAGAGATCCAAAAAGAGAAACTCCTAGGAATACTGTGGCCAAATTCCAGAATTCCCAGGTCAAGGAGAAAATATTGCAAGCAGCTAGAAAGAAACAGTTCCAGTACTGTGGAAATACAATCAGGATAACACAAGATCTAGCAGCTTCTATATTAAGGGATCGAAGGGCCTGGAATAGGATATTCCAGAAGTCACTAGGACTCAAACCAAGAGTCACCTACCCAGCAAAACTGAGTATAATACTTCAGGGGAAAATATGGTCTTTCAATGAAACAGAGGACTTTCAAGCATTCTTGATGAAAAGACCAGAGCTGAAAATAAAATTTGACTTTCAAACACAAGAATGAGAAGAAGTATGTAAAAGTAAACAGCAAAGAGAAGTCATAAGTGACTTACCAAAGGTGAACTGTTTACATTCTTACATGGAAAGACAATATTTGTAACTCTTGAAACTTTTCAGTATCTGGGTAGTTGGTGGAATTACACACACACACACACACACACACACACACACGTACACGTGTGTGCACACATACACATACACACATGCACACACACACAGAGACAGAGAGCACAGAGTGAATTGAATAGGATGGGATCATATCTTAAAAAAAATTAAGGTAAATGTATAAGAGAAATGTATTGGGAGGAGAGAGGGTGAAATGGAATGGGGCAAATTTTCTCTCATTCAAGAGGCAAGCAGGAGACTTTTTAGTGGAGGGAAAAAGAGGAGAGTTGAAGAAAAAAACATGAAGTTTACCCTCATCACATTAGACTAAAGGAAGGAATAAAATGCACACTCTTTTTGGTATGAAAACTTATCTTACAATACAGGAAAGTTGGGGAGAAGGAGATAAGCAGGGTAGGGGGGGATGATGACAGGGAGGACAATGGGAGGAAGGAGCAATTTGAAGTCAACACTCAGGGAGGGACAGGATCAAAAGAGAGAATAGAAACAATGGGGGGCAGGATAGGATGGAGGGAAATATAGTTAGTCTTACACAACACGACTATTATCGTTTGCAAAACTACACAGATATGGCCTATATTGAATTGCCTGCCTTCCCAAAGGGAATGGGTGGGGAGGGAGGGATGGGGAGAAGTTGGAACTCAAAGTTTTAGGAACAACTGTTGAGTATTGTTCTTGCTACTAGGAAATAAGAACCACAGGTAACGGGAATAGAAAGTTATCTGGCCCTACAGGACAAAAGAGAAGATGGGGACAAGAGAAGGGAGGGATGATAGAAGAGAGGGCAGATTGGTGATAGGGGAAATTGGAATGCTCGGTGTATTGGGGTGGGGGGGAGGGGACAAATGGTGAGAAAATTTAGAACCCCAAATTTTGTGAAAATGCATGTAAAAAGTTAAATAAATAAATTTATATTTAAAAAAAATGCACACTAAAGCAAATTTTTAACACAAAGCTAAAAAATTCAGCTGAATTCAAGAGAAATTCATATTTACAAGACTAATGTTAATGGAGATTCAATAAAAGTAAGAAAGTAGCAAAAAAAAAAGAAAGAAAATGAGGAAATGTTTGAAAATGTTTGCCCAGCTCCAGTCCTGCAGCCCCTCTTTCGTTCTTTATAATTTCTCCATTTCTCCTATCTGCCAACTTTTTTTTTTTCCAGTATTGAAATTGTCTAAAGTTCTGTGTGAATCCATCTACTTTGCTAAATTTGAAAATCTTGTTCAGCGTTTGTATACTTCTGAAAAAAAAACCAGTCTAAGTTAGTCTGGGGAAAAAATTTGACCTCCCAAAGGAGAGAAAAGATTTTGCTTAAATTTAGGGTTTAAGCTCTCTCCATAGCTGTTTCCTGGTAACTGTTGTTATCAGGACTCAAAAACACCCAGTCAATATTTAAAACTGGAAATTTTGGATAAAATGATCATCACAACATTACTCCTTATTTGTGTTTATTTAAGGAGAAAACAGCTTTATAATATTTTTTGTGGCAAGATGAAAAAGTTGAGAAAAATACACAAATAATTGCTGCTTAGAATGTGAATGGAATAAATTTACTCCTAAAACAGAAATGGTTATCAGACTAAAAATTTGAATTCAACAATATGTTGCATTCAGGAAACATTATAAGGAGAAATGCACGCAAAAAATAAAATAAAGGGCAGGAATAGAATTTATTATGCGAAGAAAGCAAGGATAGTCATCATGATCTCAGACAAAGTTAAAATAGATTTAATCAAAAGTGAAAAATAGAGAAACTACATTATGTGCCAGCAATATTATGCAGTATTGCTTTAGACCATTTAAAATACCTATGGAGTATAAAATCCTGAGAGTATACTTGCCAAAATGCACATAGGAACTATGTGAACATAAACCTAAAACATTTTTTATGCAAATAAACTCAAATCTAAATAATTGAAGTAATATTTATTGTTGATTGTCAGGGAAAGCCAACATAATTTTTAAAATGGCCATTTTACCTAACTAATATATTTATTCAATATCATACCAATTAAATTCTAAAAAATTATTTTATTGTTAGAAAATATAACAAAAAAGTTCATTTGAAAGTGCCAAAAGTCAGGAATTTCAACAAAACCAGGACAAAAGATGTAAAGGAAGTAGATTCAGCAATATGAGATCTTAAACTGCATTATAAGGGACAGCATTGTTGAAATGTCAAAAGGATAATTTTCACTATTTTAAGCTAAAAATTTCTTGTATAAATAAAACCTATATAGCTAGAATAGAAGGAATGCAGAAAATTGGGAAAAGCTTTCATAGACAATCTTTAAGGGAGGATGTGATTGGGTTGGAATGTTACTGTAGTATAAGAAATGATAAGCTGGTTGATTTAGAAAAACATGAAAATACTTGGATCTATGAAGAAGGATGCTATCAACCTTCAGAGAAACAGATGGCAGGTGGAAGTAAGCATAGTGCAGTCTTACATATATGTGTATGAGTAATTGGAAATCAAAAATGACAAATGGAGAGGGGAAATAGAATTGACACCAATTGTAATCATTTTATATAGAAATCTAACATAAGTTAATTCTAGAAAATTGCAAAGCCTCCTATAAGAGACCTTATTATGAAAAGGAGTTAGATCTTATCAACACAGGAAAGTCCAAGTAGGTGAAGAATAACTATTGCCCATATTTCAACATGCATTTCAATGGACAACCCATCATTGTATATATCTGGGTCCGAGAGTATATGTCAATAAGTTAGCATAGAGTTGAACAAGAGGAAGAGATCAAGCTAGCTTGCTTTTGGGAAATTACAAAATGACTTCAAAAAGAGAGGCAAGGAATACAACGGTCTACTCAGAATTGAAAAGGAAGGTCATATAAAGGACAAAGGTGGTGGATGTGAACAGACTGAATCATATAGCTAGTGAGAATTTCTGAATAATGGGAGTAAAAGATGTTATTACGGAATTGTATGCTAAGGGAAGGGCTGGTTATGTGCCACTAGATAGAGATGAGAGGTAGATAACTTGAATGTTCCCTTAGAACCCTTGTGGTATGAGAAGAAATTTAAGAAGAATTCTAACGCATCACCTTTTGGTGAATTCATGAGAGAACCTGACCAAAAAAGGCACAGGATGGACAGGTTGGGATGACTTGTGACCTGCCTCATTGGAGGTCACCTAAATCAAACACCTAAATCAATGAGATCAGATCCATTTCAATATACTATTGATGGAATTATCATTGAACATTTGTTTAAACTTATAATATACAAAATATTGATCAGAACAAAGGAAGGCAATCCTTTCTGGTCAGTTGATGATGAGGCATCTGAAATTGCTTTCCTCATGTGGCATTACTAACTAGTAATTTATCCATAATTCCTCTAGAAAAAAAGCATTTTAATGGACATACATCTCCAAGATGGAAGGTCATTGAATTCAACCCATTCCTGATCAGGGGTTCCCTTGATGACATCTATAGCATTTGGATTCTGCTTGAAAAACTCCAGTGATAGGGAACTCACCACCTTTCAAAGCTGTCTGTTCTACTTTTGGACAGCTCTGATTTTTAGGATATTGAGGCAACTTAGTCCAGTGGGTAGAGCATCGACCTCAGATGTAGTGAGGAAAATCTGAGTTCAAATCCAACTTCGGACTCACATGGGCTGTTGTGACCCTGGGTAAGCTGCTCATCCATTCATTGTCCAAGGCATTTCTCTAAGACTAAATTGCAGGGGAAGAAATGATTGCATGAGGAGAGTTTCCTCACTGGGAGTTCTCTACATCAGTAAAATCACAGGTCCAATTCATAATAAACAGACAGACAGACAAATAAATAAATAATGGAAATACGTTAGATGAATCTATTGATTAGCAATAGAGATAACACTAAGCCTGCTTTCAGAAGTCCTGTGTTTGAAGTCTAGCTCTAACAACTGCTAACCATCATACCAGGATAATAAAGCCTACGTTTACTTGTTGGGAACACTTTAGAGACTTTAAAAATCACAAAAATGTGGATTATCATTATTTTCAGTAAAGATACAAAATTCTAACTGGCTGTTATAAATTGTGTTGCCTTGGGAACCACCTTTTATTTATTTTTAAAGTTAAATTTACTTTTCTTTTCAAACAAAGATCAACTTTTTCTCCCTCCTACTTTGCCCCTTCCCTGTCTTAGAAAGCAAGACAACAAAACCTCTGTTATAAGCATGTATAGTCAAGCGTGTCTTTTATTTATTTATTTTTGCCGGCAATTGGGGTTAAATGACTTACCCAGGATCACACGTCTAGTAGGTATCTGAGGATGGATTTGAATTCAGGTTCTTCTGACTTTAGGGTCAATGCTCTATCCACCGCACCACTTACCTGCCCCAAGTAAGTCTTTTAAAATATTGTTTAGAGGCTTAAAGGGCTGATACTTTGAGGCATCTTTAAAACTCTGTGCCTCATTTTATATATATATATATATATATATATATATATATATATATATATATATATATATATATATATATATATATATACATATATATGTATATATGTATATATATAGTCATTGTTGTTTAGGCTTAGAATGCTTCTGACCTCTCTTTCTGCTGAATCCATTATTTTTCAACACTTGGTCATGAATAATGAGTTTGATGGTCATTATTCCTGCAGGGCTAGTACTACCGTCCTTGGTACTATAGAAATGGTATTATACAGCTACCCTTCACTTTATGGAATTAGTATGTTACTGAAAAGATGTCTGGTAATGCAGACTTCTGTAAACTGGATCTTACTGGCTTCTATCTAAGAAGTGAGTTATGTACGAAGAAATAGTCAGTGAAACAGATAGAAGAAGAGGTCAGAGCAATGGCTGAAAGTTGCAGAGGCATAACTTAACTTGATGAAATGGAAAAACTGGAAAGCTCCAAGCTCCAAACAATTAGAGCTTGACAGAAATAGACTGGCCTTACACCTTACTAATGAGCTGAGGAGGCAACCTGAATCAGTGAGAAGAAAGCTGTGTTTAGATTCAAAGGGCCTGGGTTCAATTTCCCCCTCTACCTCTTATTAGCTGTGTGACTTTTAGCCAGTAATTTAATATCCCTAGTTCCCTGTTTTCTCATCTCTAAAATGAAAAGTTAGAGTAGATGACAGCTAAAGTTCCTATCAGCTCCAAATCTATGATCTTAAGAGTTCTTTGCCATTTGGGTCTTTGAACACTGGTGGTAGAGGAAGTTCCTGCTTGGATTCACATTGGGCTGGATGACTTTTGAGGTCCCTTCCTAATCTCTGGTTTAATAATTTGACATTCACATTTCTTTGGATTAGAAAGGCTCTGAAAATGATTTTTTGGTTTATTCTTGACATAAGAGAAAGCATTTTCATTACTATTAGCATTAAAAGGATCATTGGAGTATTAATTATTGATAGGATAGTGATATGAAATTATTGAATGATATTATTTTAATAATTATAATACATTATATTAAATAATCCTATTAAATTATTAAACTTATTAAAATTGTTTTATTTATTATCAGTATAACTAATAAGAATAAGAGGGTATTAGTTTGGAGGAAAGTAATTTTTGTTTATGTAGGACTAGCAAGTCACCTTTCATTTTATGTGCACATTTGAAAAACAAAGGGTTACACTAGATTATAAAAAGCATAACTCTGCATTAGAAGGCCTGAGTTCTAATCTTGCTTCTGATACTACTGCTTTGATCTGGGACAAGAAACTTAACCTCCCTGGGCCTCAATTTCCTCAGCTGTAAAATGAGGGCATTGAACTGTATGTATGACTTCTGAGGTGCTTCCAGTTCTATATCTATGATCCTCCTAGATTTTGCATCCTAGGAATCTATTTAAATTAGGTCTCATTTGGACCATCTGTGAAAAATAAATTCTATAGTCTAAGACATTTCAATAAATTTGAGGAATTAATTTATAGTTTTCAGTATTTATTTTTTAGTCTATGTATATGTACATATGTATATGTATGTGAATGAAGGGTACATTTATTATATATTATATATACGTTTATTATATTACACATATTGTGTCTATATTTGTTATATATCATATTTATTATGTACATATATACATTATATGCAGAGATAATATATATGGAGATACAGCAAAAAGTTTATTGGCTCTGGATTTCTATGTGACTTTGGGTGAATCTTCGATTCTCTCAGCCTCAGTTTCCTTTTCTATGAAATGAAAGCATTTATAATAATTTTAAAAAATTATTATGAATTTAATAAACATTAACAAACATGAACATTTCAATATGCAAAGACATGAAGTGAAAAGGATCTGTGAAATTCTGTTATGCATAATTTCCTCGGCGACTCATAGACTGAGTGTTGTGTTTATGTGTATGAGTGTGTAATTCTAATTTAACATGGCAATACCAACACTGCTTTGACTATGTGTCCCCTTCTGAACTTCTTTTTGCTTTATTTTTTCATGACTCATTTGTTGTTCTTTTCTTTCATTTTCAATATCGATATCAACTACCCTCTCACTCCCTCTTTTAATCATCTCTCCCGTACCCCACGAAGAAAAATAAAAGCACTCCTTTGTAACAGATAAATATATTTGCATAAGCAGATTCACACACTGGCAATGTCTGAAAGTGTATGTCCCGTACTGCACCTTTACTCTATTATCTCTGTGCTAAGAGATCAGGTAGTATGGTTGGATGACTTCCACAGTTCCAGCAATACTGCATTGGTATTCCTGTCCCATCCCACCAGCCCAGTGGACATTTTCTTTTTTGGTCATCTTTGCCACTATGTTAGATGTGAAGTGGAACCCCAGTTGTTTTAATTTGCATATCTCTTATTAGTATACGGCTGTACTCTTTTTATACTTCTGAAAAATGTAAAGTTAGAGATAGATAAGGAAAAGTATGGGTGAGGTCTTTCAGTTATAACTGAAGCATTACACTTTATAGGGGATCTGAAGTTTTGGGCACCTCCAGCAGAGACAATGATTTCACCCCCAAGGCACAGATTGCTTCAGTACATTTTCCTAAGTCACTCATTTGAATATCACAGAGGAAGATATGAGAAATGTACCTGATGATTATCATAGGTTAGAATGAGGTCTCTCCCACGGAACCCAACTCTGAACCAGAAAAAGTAGTCAATAAGCAGAGGCTATGTCTCTCCCATCTCCTTCCTGGGAGGTGACAAACCTCAGAACTAAGGACTTGAGGGAGTGGGATTGGAGAGAGTTTGTAGATGATTCCTATATCTATTTACCCAACCCTAGTGAGCTATAGTCACAAATCTCCAGCTGCCTCTTGGACCCCTCCATCTGGATATCCTATAAGCATCTCAGACTTACCATGTTCAAAACAGAATTCATTATCTTTTCTCCAAATCTTCTCTCCTTTTGAACTTTCCTATTACTGTTGGGAGCGTCATCATCCTCTCAGTTATCCAGGCTTATAGTCCTTGTGTCATCTTGGACTCTTCCATTTCACTCATCCCTCATATCCAAACAATCACCAAATCTTGTCGTTTCCACTTTCACAACAACTTCCGTAGTCATCCCCTTTTCTTCACTCATACATCCACAACCCTAGTCCATGACCTTATCATTTCTCATATGGCCTGCCATGATGACCTTCTCACTGGTACCCCCACCTCAAGTCTCTTCTCCGCTCCAATTTATTCTCCACTCAGCTGTTAAGGTCATTTTTGTAGGGCAGTTAAGTGTCATAGTGGATAGAACACTAGGTTTAGAATCAGGAAGACTTCTTTTCATGAATTCTAAATCTGGTCTCATAAAGTAATTAGCTATGTGATCCTGGGAAAGTCTCTTAATGCCATTTGCCTCAGCTGCTCACTTGTAAAATGAGTTGGAGGAAGAAACATTGAACCACTATAGTCTCCTTGCCAAGAAAACTCCAAAACAGGGTCATGGAGAGTCAGACGTGACTGAAATAACTCAATGACATATATCTGATCTTGAAACTCGAAGCTCCTTTGGTGGCTGCCTATTAAGGCAGTGGGAGCCAGATCAGTATTATATAATCATTATTATATTATATAATCATGGTTATTAGTGATTCTATTATTAGTGATTATATATAATGGCTATATATTATATAATTGTATATTACAGATTATATATTATAAATTATACAATATAGACAGCGGATTCAGAATTGGTCAGTATTGGAAAAAGAGATGGATCCAACTTTTGGGGAGATACAGCCTCTGTCCAACACATACCTTTTTTATTAGCCACCATGAAGCTGATTTCCAGAAGAGATTATAAACAGAGAGAGATAAGTAAGATGAAGCAAATTTTAAAAAATCCCCTAAACTAGACAAAATAATTTCTTTGGGATAGACCTAAGCCATCCTAGGAAAGGAGTACTTTCCATTGGACACAATAGGAATCTCTTTTAGTAATTCTTTTTCAGTGTTCATATTATTGTTCTCTTTCAGCATTTTACTGGTTGATGAGGATAATTATAGCCCTCTGTCCACTCAGTAAGCACCCACACCCATCACTTGTATTTACATTACATGTGGGAGCCACTTCACATAAAATAATGATTAGTTTCTGCAAAAGATATCAGCCTGCTTTATCTTACATGAAGGAGACTATGGGCAAGCCAAATCTGTCATAATAGATTGAATTTTCCTTTCCTTTTTTCCCTCCCCAAAATGGTTAAATTTCTAATTTCATTTTTCATTTCTTCCTTCACGTCTAGCAACTTTTGCAGTTGTTATGACCCTGTCTCTTTTTTCTCCTCTGTGGTTTTCTTGCAGTTCTTGTGGAATCACTCAATTCTTCTAGGTTCATTTCCTGGGCTTCTCTTATTCCACAACATTTCTTCATTCTGCCTCAGTTTTTGGATTGGGATTTTGTGCTCACTGGTGCTCCTGAATGGGTTGGAGAAGACCTTGGTAGGTCCTGTCCCCTCCAAAGTCTGACTGCAGCTGCTGTTGCTGCTGCTGATCTCAATTCCTGGATGTGATCTTAGTTGTCTGGGGATTCTTTGAGGGCCTCACTCAAATTCTACTTTTTTATTCTTGAACAATTTCCTATTGAGAATTGACTCTGTCCTTTGCTGAGACTCTAACAAGTCCAAGTGGGATGTCAGAGATTACGTTAGTCCCAGGACTCTTGTGTAACCCTCTTGGTATGGCACATAGGTGTTGAGTTGTCTCAGGATCTCATGTAACTCCAAGGAGTGCATGACAGGGTCCTGTGTCCCTGCAGAGCAATCTAGGAGAACTGATTTTGTCCCTTCTTCCATCATAATAGGTCTTAGGTTCCTGATTACTGGAGTTTGGAATAGTTTGCTCAGAACACTGGCTAGTTAATTACAGACCTGCTTGTAGGATCTGTAACTCCTTGCTTTGCTTGGTGGGACTCCTCTCTTGACCAGGACTGATGCTCTTGGGTTGGTTTCCATGGTACGTACAACTCCTTTCCCTGATTCTATCTTGTTTATCTAAGCTCCTTCTGGCTTGCTTGGTAAGATCCATCTACCTACATGTACTGATTTCTGGCCATATTCTTGTGAAGTCCTGGACCCGATGGAGGAGTTTCTGGGTCCTTTTGGTTTTCTTTGTCACTGGCCATTTTCAGATAAGTACTTCACAGAAGCCCTAGCAGATATCTGAAAGCAGCTGATTTTAATAGCTCCTTCCTTCTCTAATTTTATCACCTTACATTTGTTTTGTATTTTACCATTTTTACAGCTTATTCATAAATGCGCATATCAATAAATAATCTCTTTTGAGCCTCACATTAGTCTTTTGAGTTAAGCCAAGCAGATATTGTTCTTTATTACAGAGGAGAAAACCAAAGAAATTATAAGTAGGATAGACTAGCATAGTATTCATTTATTTAGCATTTATTTAACAGGATGACCCAGGATGAGGCAATTGGGGTTAAGTGACTTGCCCAAGATCACACAGCTAGTGAATGTCAAGTATCTAAGGTGAGATTTGAACTCAGGTCCTCCTGACTCCTTCACTGGTGCTCTAGCCACTGCACCACCTGGCTGCCCCTTCCTCTGGGGAAGTGGAGTAATAAATGTCTTCCTTTGCACACTCTGTCTCTGAATTCTTTCAGTGAGAATGGGTCTATCACATGGATATTCCAGAAGGCACATTGGGAAGGGAAGCAAGGGGCAGCAGCAGTTCAACTTGGACTAACTCCCTGACCTTGCCTGGGAAGTCCTGTGATCCCCACATCACATTCATGTCATCACATTTTTCTGAAAGAGCAACAATTTCTGAATTATCCTGTGACACCTTTCCTCAAGGCAAGCTGCCATTGTTTGCGGAGATCTCAGATGTTCTTCCAATGTTCAGTTTTTGTTATGAGAAGCTATCTCCCATCAAAGTAGTCATCATTTCTCTGATGGCTGGGTCTTCTTTGGCAGCGAAGGACAAACACACACATTTATTCAGCAACAATCTATTGCAGGTCCTAAGTGTTGAGCGCAGTGTTACTGTTTAAGGAGATACAGAGATTATTATGACAGTCTCCATTTCCTCACAGAGCTTACAATTTGCCTCTCAACTCCAGTGCACCAC
Organism: Bettongia penicillata ogilbyi; assembly: GCA_023548195.1. Classification (NCBI taxonomy): domain Eukaryota; kingdom Metazoa; phylum Chordata; class Mammalia; order Diprotodontia; family Potoroidae; genus Bettongia; species Bettongia penicillata. The sequence continues at coordinate 8,649,444 of JAJHZJ010000377.1, forward strand.
AGATAATCACAGACTGAGAAAAAAGAACCAGGAGTTGCTGATTCAACTGAGAGAGGAGAAGGAGCTCTTGTTTTAAACCCATTAAACCTTGCCTGATTTAAATCAATTATCTGGTTATGCCCAAATTAATCTCTTTCTGAGATGTGTTAATAAGTCATATAATGTATGTGATAATTATGCTGGTAATATAACAGTCAAATTTTCATTTTTTCCCTGTTTGTTTTCTTTAAAACTTTGGTAGCATCTGAAAAAAAATTCACTACAGTGTTTGGCTTTCCTTTCTTACTCAGAGACAAGTGGCGATAATCATGTTCCAAAGTTTAGAAAATTATACACAAATTATCAATTATGTAAATGTTTAAACAGTTCTGTGCCTCATCAAGGGAAATTATGCAACTCTGAGGGAATAGGAGTTTTAAACAAGATGTTGTTATTTATTAAAATTTGCTAAATTGTCGCATATAATTTCCAGTAACTTTATCTAAGCATTATAACCATTTATATTCCAGGCAAGATATTTTTTCTTTAAACATTTTATTGAATGCATTATAAGAATTATGTCTATTTTTCAGGTTTAAACTAATTTGGAGAGTAAGTAAGGCAACCTCTTCAACCCCATATCTCTATTTTTAGCTCTTTGAAGCTACTTCTAGCTTTGAGTCACTGCTTTTTTGTATGTATGTTTGTCTTCAACTGTATTTTGAATTTTATTGAACCCATACTCTCAAAGTGTTGGATGGGGTGTTTCTCTCTAGGTAAGAAGTGTCATTGATAGATGCTATAGAAGATAATGCATCTCATCCATCCAAACCAATGAACATTTTATTAAGTGCCAAGCACTGTGCTAAGTACTGGGGATACAATTAATAAAAAGAAAGACAATCTCTGTCCCCAAGAAGCTCACCATCTAACGGGGGAAGGGGAGATAACATATAAAAAGAAATGGGCAAAATGGGGTGAAGGAGAGAAGACCAGGCAAAGGGGTATCTTGTTTGGTAGAGTGGAAGCCAGGCAGAGGAGCAGATGCAGAATGAGGTGAGCAAAAGTCCAGTTTCTGCCCTTTCTAAAGGAAGGCACTGGGAGGAGTTTAGTACTGTATTCCCCAGCTTTCCTGTTGAGAGGAGTGGAGGTTGAGGAAGGTGGTGTCCGTCAGTCCTTGAGTTAGCAGCCTGATGGTGAGTTTAGAAGTAATTAATTTAACTAGGAGGGACATCTTGTTTGGTGGAGTTGAAATCAGGCAGAGCAGCAGATGCCAACTGCCCAGGATGCGCTGGAGAAAAGATCACTTTTGACCCTATGAGGTAAGGAGTTAGCTTCTTCTCTGACTTCTGCCTCTCTCTTTCACCAATCAGAATTGTCAAACTGTGTCTAGGGTATAGCTATCTAAATTCCTGCAAGGTCACGGTCAATTTTGCTGATCCAACCATACAACTACATTCTAACTCAATCACAGATGTTACTGCTTTGTAAAGGGATAACAAGGTGTCAACATCTTGTTGATATCCCAACATTTCATCACCATGACCATATTTTGAGAGAGCATTAACTAACGTGGGAGTGGAGGGGTGGTGGTGGAGAAGGGCAACCAAATCCCTTACATATAACATAGGAACGATAATAATGTTAGATCCTGGATCACCACCTACTACAGGAATGATACTGATAAGAGTACATCATTAAAAATACTACTAAGAACTTTTCTATGTCTATTCAGAATTTCCAAGCACTTTTCTCACAACACTGTGAGGCAGATAGTGCCAATATTAATATCTCCATTTTAGAGTTGAACATATTGAGGTCCAGAGAAATTATGAGCTTATGAGCAAATATCAGATCCTGACTTTAGGATCAGTGCTCTTTCCACTGCATATATATGATACACACATGCATATGTGTCATATATTACATACAATTTCACCTGGCAGGAAAAGGTACCAGACACTGAAGTCCTTACTCTAACTAAACTGCCAAGCATTCAAATTATGCTTCAGAGAGTGCAACTCTGATGGATTGGCCACATTGTTCGAATGGAAAATATACACTTGCCAAAAAGACTATTTTATGGAGAATTCTCTTAGGGCAGGCATCACATGGAGGTCAGAAGAAGTGATACAAGGACACACTCAAGGTCTCTCTTAAGAATTTTGGATTTGGAGGAACAAGTCAAGATGGTGGAGTAGAATGCTTAGCTCTTACTCCACAGCCCATAAAATACCTGTAAAGAAGAACTCTCAACAAATTCTAGTGCAGCAGGAGCCACAGAATACCAGAGTGAAGGAGATTTCTGTCCCAGAGAGACCTGAAAGACCAATGGGAAAGGTCTGTAGTGCACCAGACGTAGAGCGGAGCCTAGCCCTGCCTTGGCCACATGGCACTGAAAGGAGCAGATTTGAGCAGGCTTCAGGGACAGAATCTCCAGTGGCAGTGCAGATTCCTCAATCCACAGGTTCCAAAGGTAAGTGAGAGGGTCTTTTTGGCTGGCCTAGAGGGGAGCGGGGTGTCCCCATAACTCAGGTCTCCTCAGGAGGCAGTAGTAGAGGCAGCAGCAGACAGGAGCTCTTAAAGCAAGCAGTAGCCTACATCCATTGTTGAAGGTCTCATCTTATAGCCCTTGAGGGATCTGAGCCCTGTGTGGTGGCCTTGCCCCCTCCTGAGGAGCTGATTTTAATCTCACATACTCCATGAATTTATCAAGGAAAACCGCCCTGATGTTCTAGAATCAGAGGGCAAAATAAAGAATTTTGGATTTGTCTGTGCAACATGGGAGACACTGGCACAAGATCACTCAGTGTGGTGTGCCCACAACAGAAAAAGTGCTGTGCTCTATGAGTAAAGCAAAATTGAAACAGCATAACAGAAAAGTAGAATGAGTAAATTTGGAGTAACCACCCCAAATGTTCATATGGATTATCTGTGCCCAATCTATGGGAGAGCATTCTGAGCTCGTATTGGTCTGATCAGCCACAGTCATACACATTGACACTTGACTTTATCATGGTGATGTCATTTTGGTCCTCTTGGAGAATGAAGGACAGCAACCAACCAATAATACATGTCATATATGGTATATACAATACATGCAAAATATTATATATACATAAATACATAAACACATGGGGGTGTGTATCTTCTGATCTCTTTGGAGGGCCCAAGGGAGAGAATTCCCCTAGGGGAAAGGTCAGCATCCAACTTGCGCTTCTGGAGGGAAAACTGAATGTTATTGGGAGGAAAATTTTACAGGGGAAAATATTTGGAGAACTAAGATAGGGCCATGAAGGAGACAGTAGGAGGGTTCAAAACTGGGAGGGCAGCTCCCAGGAAAAACACTGTGAGGACAGCAAAATTGTGTGTTAGAGAATGATGGCTTGTCTCATGCAAAATCTCTGCCCAAGACAACATTCTTTTGTTATGATGGTACCATGGCAGTGGTGGCTAGCCTTGGCTTCTTGTTGCTTAGAGATGTCAGCCTCACTGGCTGCTTGATTAGCACTTGCTTAGCAATTCCATCCTTAGAATAATCACCCTGGAACCAAAGGTCAGGGAAGATCTTCTCTAACTCTAGGACAATCTTTTTCTATTCTACTTCACATGTTCTCTCATTGGTGTCAGGGTCTAAGTACCTCTGGCACCAGCACACTCAGAAAAACAGGGATGAGATCTGCAGGCATGGTCAAGTCCATACTCATTGTTGTCATTGTGATACAGTAGCACCTCTACCCAAATCCTTTGTTAGATGTTGATCCCTAAGATTTCCATTGGCTTGTCGGACAGTCCAGTGCATGAAACTATCTTGAAAGACAGAGGAACACAAACATGGAGTCACCCAGGTGACCAGATTCTTTAGGATGACAGGATTCAGTTGACAAGATACAGCTTGACTCTTCTGCTCTTCCTCCTGACAGCTGAATCAGCCGTAGATTGTGAATATCCTTTTAGGAATGCTAATCCAAAGATTTAGGCTAAAATTGGGTTTATGGATGAGTTCTAAATATCCTCAGAGAGGAAAGGCGGCCATAATTTCAGTGCTTAGCACAGTACCTGGAACATAGCAGATGTTTAATAAATATCTGTTGATGAATGGAATATTATTGTGCTACAAGAAATGATGATTTCAAAAAACACCTGGGAAGACTTATATGAACTAATGCAAAGTGAAGTGAGCAGAACCAGGAAACCATTGTACACAGTAACCACAACATCATAATGATGACCAAAATTGTGAAAGACTTTAACTTCTTTGATCAATACAATGATCCAAGACATTCTGAAGGACTCATAATGAAAAATGCTACCTTCAGAGATGGAACTGGTGAAGTCTGAGTGTAGACAAGTATGGTTTTTCCACTTTATTTTTATTTTTTTTCTTTTTTGGTTGCAATATGACTAATATAGAAATATGTTTTGCATGATTTCCCTTGTATAATTGATACCATATTGCTAGCTTTCTCAAATCATGGGGAAAAAACTGAAAGGAAGCAAAGAATTTGGAACTCAAAACATTTTAAAATGAATATTAAAAGTAATTCATAAAAATGTTTTGTGGTAGAGAATTTTTATTTGTCACCTGACTGGACCACTTGTGCTAATAACAGCTCTCGTCTTTCAGTTCCACAGATCAGTTGTCCTTCCTGCTTGTCTGTGGTCTTTTAAAATTCTTTTTTAATTCATTTTGAATTTAAATACAAAAAGACATGCAAAAAAGACTTTCTATCTACACAGCACAACATAAAAAGAGGATTAAATTAAAATCATGAATTTCCATTTCATACTGTTTACCTTTCTTAAAAACAAATCTATGTAGTAAATACTACTCATTATTTTCAAAATTACCCTGCTTTTCTGTGCTTTCCAGTGTTCTTTCATTCTCTACTTGAAACTTCCTATATTTTACCCCTCCCACCCTCATCCTTGCCCAAGAGAAGACTACATTAGATTCAAATATGTATATATGTGTGTATGTGTATGTATATGTGTATATACATGCATATATATAGATGTAAAACCATACTATATGTACTTCTATTTATCAGTTCTTTCTCTGGAGGTGGATAGTATCTTCCTTCACTGGTCCCTTGCAGTTGATTTGATTATTTAGGAAACTCAAAATGAATTATTTGTTCAAAGTTGTTCTTACGATGATAATTCTTATTGCGTACATGTTCTCTTGATTCTGCTTATTTCATGTAAACTTTTTCATGTTTTTCTAAAATAAACCTGCTCATCATTTCTTATAGCATAGCAGTATTCTATCACGATCATATACCACAACTTGTTCAGTCATTCCCCAATTGTAAGGCATCCCTACATTTCCAGTTCTTTGCCACCACAAAGAGAGCTGTCATAAATATTTTAGAACATCTAAGTTCTTTTCCTTTTTCTGTAATCATCTTGGGAAACAAAGCTAATAGTGGCATTTCTATGTGAAAGGGTATACATAGTTTCATAGCCCTAGGAATAATTCCAGATTGTTTTCCAACATGGTTGAATAGCATTTCTTTAAAAATATCCTCCTCCTTTTCTTCTTTGGGATGGGAGATTGGCCTCTTGTATCTGGGACAAGTTGAGTCAAACCAGCTAGGAGTAGAAACTATTTCTCTTTTTGTTGGATTGCCATATGGTTACCAAGATTTTGGCTGTTGTAAGTAATAGTTCTGAAAAACTAAGGGTCAGAACTGAAGAGCTCAGATACCCATAGGTTTGATAAAAATTATGGAGGCTATTAAGATCATAAGGGCTACTTTCTTTGTTGGACAAGAACTAAGTCCATAAAGTTTTCAGAAGCCCTGCAGTCTTTCAAAGCTGGGACCCATAATATATGGTGGTGGGCATTTTTTTACTTTTAAGATTTATTAAAATGTATGCTTTTAGACCTGTCTCCCAGAGCCAGGCTTATTATCTCTCCCTTTAGGGTTCTAGTGGGCAAAGTTAAAATGTTTCTTTTCTCTGCCATAAGTTTGAACCCTCTCTGGTTATGTTCTACCCATTTGTTAGGGGTACCCAAATATCACTTAGCTATTTAACAACAGGTAGTTTTTTACAAAGGGACATTACTTCAAAGATGTAGCAAGAACAATGTCCAAATGTTTCTCCCAATACTATTGGGGCAGACTCTTTCCTATACCCCCTTAGTCTCTGCACTGGTAGGCTGAAAACTTAGCTCAGTTTCTATATAGCATTGCTTCCACAAAATTCACATCTAAAGGTAGTATCTCTATTGGATGAATCTTGATTTTAACTTTCATTGGCAGGAGTCCAAAAGGACGCCTAAAGATTGCTCTTTGTCTTTCAGGGTATCAGTGAAGAGCTGGCTATAATACCAAGTCTGGAACCCAGGCTCTGGAATGCTAAAACTCCACAGAACCTTCACAAGAATCTTTTGAACTCACTAGGTCATAGTGATGGTGTGCTTGGGTGCACGTACTTGGGCCCCAATTCTAAAATCATATTTCTCTTTAAAAATCACATTTCTCCCTGGCCTCAAAATATATCTCAGGGAGTTTCTCCCCAGCCCAAGGACACAGCCTGCCCTAGCAACAACTGTTATCTCCTTTCCTGTGATAGGAGCCAGCTGCATGTATAGAACTCATTAGTTTGAACCAGCTGTGTACTGAACTGACTGTGTACTGGGTCATAACAACATTTACCACTCACTGACCAATCATACGTATCCTAGACTTGGACATACCTATGCTCCCTTACATTAATCTTGTCTAATAAGACATTGACGAGAGAAGCCTGGTTTTTCCGGGTCATCCCTGACCATTGGTTGACTCAGTGACATTTCAGGCCTAAAACCACACCTGCAGGTAGCGCCCCCTTGCGCTATTTCCCCGATGAATTTTGGGTAAAATACTTGCACATCAAAAGGGCATGTTCCACTTCTTAACCACTCCCTAATCCCAACCCAAAACACCTAGTTAGCATATTTGGCACAAGTAATACTATAGAATATCCTATATAAATTTTACCTGTACCTCTTTAAGGTTGCAGGTTTCCCTAAGAACTCTTGCCTGCTGAGAAGGTAATAAATCTTTACCTTGACCTCAACAATGTTTGAGTTTGTGACTTCTTTTCCAGATGACTTGCCCGTGGTACCCTGGTCTTTATGGGGGTCTCACACCCCCTTTCCAGCCCTCATCAATAGGACTTCACTCCCTTCATCCAGAATGGAAGAACAAATGGAAAAGACAAGAACAGAGGCTTGTTTCTTGGGAGCCAAAGGACATCCTCCTTCCTGCCTGGTCTCTCACCAAGTTCCCCCAGATGTGAATTAAGTACAAAGATTTCCTTGAAGTTAACAGACCTTTTTGAATGCTCAGAGTAGTTAACCAAAGAGCCTCTTCTTCAACAGTTAGATGATGGAGATCAGTTGCAGAATATTTATGAATGCTCCATATTCCCGCCAAGTCCCATCCCTCTTGCTGCATGAGGGTTCTGTTGGGCTAGGGTCCTCCACATGGAGAAGTTGCATCAACCAAGCAAGCTAATGGGGTCTATGCATAGGCTAGGCTCCATTATATCATTAACAGGTGTATATCAGGGGGAAACAAGAAAAAGAAATATTGCAAGGAGAACCTAAAGACAAGTGAATGAAAGTTTATCTCACATAGTATCTCTGCTCATGCAAATGCTATGCTTGTTAATACTAATAATGCTAGAGAAATATATAGCATATAAAATTAATAATACAGAATGTGTTTGTATATCCCAAATAACATATTTAAATTTATTACATTTATATGCAAATATAAATATACAGTATATAAAAGACCAATTTGAATTATTATATTTGTTATGATAAAATATATTTGGGTATATTATATGTTTATATATAAAGTGTGTTTGTATATAAATATGTAAAATAATATATTATATAAATAATATGATAATTATTAGTAATACTCAAATAATAGCCAATAATGATAATAGCCAAAGAATTGACTCTAATAAAAGGAATATCAATATTCTGGTCTTTGCTATTTATTTTATTTTTTGCTGAAGGGAGGAGGCAGAAGATGTCAGTTTCCTTAAATCATGGCACACAAGTAGTGGGCATGTTCTTGTCTATTTCAGTCAGTCATTTCCATCATGCCGGACTCTTTGTGACCCCATTTAGGGTTTTCTTGGCAAAGATACTGGCATGGTTTGCCATTTCCTTCTCCAGCCCATTTTACAGATGAGGAAACTGAAACAAACAGGGTTAAATGACTTGCCCAGGGTCATACAGCTAATAAATATATGAGGCTAGATTTGAACTCAGGAAGATAAGCCTTGCTGACTCTAGGCCCAAGACTCTATCTTCTCTGCCACCTAGCTGCCCTGGTCCATACTATTCCCTAAAAGGGCAGTGATATTTTATGGAGTTAGACAGAGGATAAGGTGCCTTTCTCCCCTTATCACTATCATAGATGTGGACAGTTTAGCCTCAGCTAGATTTTCCTTGTTACTCATTTATTTCTCTTCTCCTTATCCCATTCTCCCTTGTCCTCAAACAACCACTTCATTCTCAGCGGATGACCTCCCCTCCCACTTTTGTGACACAAAACTAACTCAGGGCAATAAGTAAGTTCCCTTATCTCTTCTTGCTTATATCTCCAAATCTTTATAGCTTTACTCATTTTCTTTTCATTCCCTCCTAGCTTAGAAGAGATAGTGTTTCTCCATGCCAAGCCTAACCTCCACACATCTGTGTTTCTTGATCTTATGCATCCTGTCTCAAGAAACCTGAGTTTAGACCTTCTAGTCATCTTGGGCAAATTATTCATCCTCCCAGGACCTATTTTCTCATATGTAAAATTAGAGGGATCAGATAAGATAATTGGTAAAGTCTCTTCCAGCTCTAACATTCTATTACTTATCAGTGAATTTGTGCTTTCTCCTTTTCTTTATCTTATAGTCTCTTCATTAGCATGACTTTATCCCACAAATATTTTGCAAACTCTTCTTTGCTCTATCCCCAAAGAAAAAGCTCTTGATACTTCTATCCCTTCAAGTGTTAACTCTTACCTCCTTTATCTCATCAAACTTTTTGTAAATGATGGTGTCTAATATGGAAATGTTTTGCGTGATTATACACAAGTAACCTATTCAACTTTCTTGTTTTCTCTGGAAGGAGGGAGGAGAGGAAGGGAAGAAGGAAGACAGGGAGAGAATTTGGAGCAAAATTTTAAAAAAATAAGTGTTCAAAATTGTCTTTACACATAATTTGGAAAAAATAAAATATTATAAAAATAGTAAAATTATTGTATCCAATTAATATATTGACCTCCCCCACAATTATTTCTTCATCCTTTGCCATCTTGCTTCCATCTTAGTCATATTAGTGAAACTGCTTTCTCAGAAGTTAATAATTTTCTTCTAACCACCAAAGTCAAAGATCTTTCGTCAGTCCTCATTCTTCTTGCACTTTGACCTTTTTGTAGCATTTCATGCTGCCTGCCATTTCTTCCTTTTTAATATTCTCAAATTTCTTGGGTTTCAGAACATTGACTCCTCCTGGCAACCCTCCTACATCTCTTTGTGCCTTATTCTATCTTTTATGATTCCTCTTCCTGCTGGTTAAATGTAGGCATTTCTCAAAATTCTATCTTCTGTTTTCTCCCTTTTCTCTTGTATTGCTTTCACTCACTTCCATGGCTTGAAGGATCATCTCTATGAGGGTGACGTCCTCCTGGAGGCCCCAATTTGTGTTGCAGACCCACATTCTTCACTTTCTGTTGGCTGTTTCTACCTGAACATCTTACTAACTTCACACATTTATTGTTTTCAAAAGGGATCTCATAATCTTTTTCCCCAAGCCTCTCCTCTTAACTTTCTTACTTCCATTAAAGGAATCACCATTCTTTCACCTTTCATCTGGGCATAAAACCTTGAAGTCATTTTTAATTTTTTTCTTTTCCCCTATCATCATATCTAATGAGCCACTATGTTTTGTTAATTCTGTGCCTAGCATGTACTCAGCCTACCTCTGCCATGGAAGCTACCCATTATTCAAGGTCTTGCTCAGTTAGATTTTACTCACTCCGTGAAGTTTTCCCTGATGCCAGCAGCTGAACTTAATTTCTGCTCTAACTCACAGCATCTTGTCTGTATGTGTCTGGCACACATATTCTAATTTATGTTATTAATGAATTTTTGTATTTGGTTTTGTATTATTATTTATATGTATCATATTTTTATTATATATATATATACAATATATGTTGAGGCAGAAAGTATTTTGGGTACTCAAAAGTGCTTACTAAATTGAACATATGTCATCACTTCTCTTTTTCATCTTTAGGCTCTCCTTATTGACCAGTTGCCTCTTCATCACCTATATAGAATCTGAATCACAGTCATAGAATTTCACAGTTGGATGGCACCTGTGTAGCCAATGAATGCAACTCATACCTGAAAGATATTCTCACTGTAACATATCTGACAAGTGGGGTCATCCAGCCACTGATTGAAGACCTACAATCCGTAAGTCAGTAAATAATCATTTATTAAGCTTCTACTACACACCAGGCACTATGCTTAGCTCCAGAGATCCGAATAAGAAAAAGAAAGGTAGCTCCTACTCTCAAAGAACTCCGAGTCTAATGGGGAAGGGGGATATTGTAATGTATGTGTAGTCATGATCTACAAGAAGATGTAGCATGCACAGTGGCCACACCCTGGTAAAACTGTTTTGACCAATGGGCTAAATCAGGTTGAGGGTAAGGAACAGGCTTCAGACCCAGCAATCAATTAGGGGAATGTCTATCCCAAGCATATAAAGAGTTCACCCTGCACAATGAGCATGTGAGAACAGTTTGTTCCAATGGCCATGAAGGTGACTGAAGCAGGTGCTGTGGAGCACTTAGAGCAAGGTCAGACACTGAAGATGCCATGCATCCTGGCCCATCACCAGTCATTTGGACTTTCATCTCACCACTGGACTTTGATGACTCAGGAAGAGAGAGTGAGGCTGATGATTTTGTGTTCCTCTGCCTCACTTAAATCCAATTCATCCAGAGTCAAGACATCACCCTATAATGTTATTGGTCCTCTTTGAAAGAGGAAAAGCAACAACAGTTCTCTCCAGAAGTAGCTCAAGCCACTTTTGGGTAGCTGTCATCAAGTCACTTTTGGATAGCTCTCATCATTAGAAGTTTTACCTGATAACAATCTAAATTTATCTCTGCAGCTTCCATCCAGTATTTCTACTTCTGCCCCTGGGGGCCATATAGTACACATCTAATCCCTCTTTCACTTGATAATCCACTAAATACTTGAAGGCAGGCTATCATAGCTAACCACGGCATTTTATCTTCAGGCTAAACATTCTTAATTCCTTCAACCAATTTCCACTGAATTGACAACCAGCCTCATGGACTTGAGCCAGTTCTCCCATCCTGGCTGACCTCTTCTGAGTACTCTTCAGTTTATTTCCAATATCCTCCTTAACAGATGATACCCAGAACTGTACACTGTTCTCCATATGTGTACTGACTAGGGCAGGTTAGGTCTACTTGATTTAAAAAAAAAACCCTTTCCTTGAGATGGCCATCCCTTCAAATTAATGTCCTATATCTCTTTTGCTAAACTCCTAGAAAGAATAGTCTACATTGGGGGTGGAGAAACTGTGACCTTGAGGCCACATGTGGCCTTCTAGGTCCTCTGAGTCCAAGTTTTACAGAACAAATTCTTTTATTAAGGGGATTTGTTCTGTGAAGCTTGGATTCAGTCAAAGGGCTGCACTTGAGGACCTAGAGGGCCACATGTGTCCTCAAAGCTGCAGGTTCCCTCCTCCTGGTCTACACTTTTCCCCTTCACTCCCATATCACACACTTGGTCCCCAAACCCTTACCATTTGGATTCTGACTTAGACACTCTACTGAAGCTGCACTCTGACAACTCTATGGCAATCTCATTATTTCAATGGTTTTTTCCTAACTTCTCTTCATCCCATATTAAGTATTCAAAGCCACTGACCACTCTAACCCCTCAGATACTTTTTCATCCCAGAATCTCCAAATTTGACAAGAACTCAGTGGCCATCTAATCTAACCCATATCTGACCACTCTCGATCATCCTATCACCTCACCATTCTTACTAAGCTTCCATGTTACTACTCTGTTCTGGTTCTTCTTTTTCTTGTTTGTCTACTTCTTCTTGAGGTTTTCCACTTGTTCCCATTTCCATATACCTTCAGTCTTCTAAGTTTGGGTGTTCCCTAAAGCTCTGGCCTAGGTCCTTTCTCCTTCTTCCTGCCCTCCTTCTGCCTTTCTTTCTCCTCGTCCTGTTTCTCCTTCTTCTCCTCCTTCCCCTTCCTCTCTCTCTGTCTCTGTCTATTTGTCTGTCTCTTTGTCTCTCTCTCCCTCTACCTCCTTTGGTTATCTCTCCCACACTCGTGGCTTCAATTACCACCTCTATGGAGGTGATTCCCAAATGTTTATCTATACTCAATCTCTTCTGTGAATATTATTCTGACATTCCAGCTGCCTGCTGGACATTTCCACCTTGTTGTTTTGTTGGGAGACCTCAAGCTCAGCACATCCAAAACTTCATCTCTAAATCTACTCTTCCTCCAAATTCCCCTATATATTTCAATGACATGACCATCCTTATAATCACTTGGGATTAAGCTTCAATCATCAGATCATAGATTTAGATCTGGAAGGGAATTTAGCAACCATCTAGTCTAATCTTATTTTAAAGGAAAGGAAATTGAAGCCCAGAGAGGTAAATATAACTATGAAGTAGTTAAGTTGGAGCTGAAGTAAGATCCTTTGATTCCAAATTTAATTTTTCTACTGAATTATACCATCTAATCTTTGATTACTTCTCCTCCCTCACCCTCAAGATCCAACTATTTTTCAAATCTTGTGGTTTATTCCAAGCACAGTATATTTCACATCTGTCCTCTTCAACCACACTGCCACCAACCTAGATCAGGTTCTTACCACCCTCCATTCTCTCTTTCCAATCCTTCCTTCTTTACACAGCTTTGTAATCTTGATTAATATTTTTAATGAATAATCTTAATATAGGTCTAGCTATGTCAATCCACTTCTCCTAACTATTGCATGCTTCCCAGTTACTTCAAGGTTAAAATTCCAGCACTATTCATTTAAAATCCATCACAGTCCAACTCAAGCTTCCCTTTCCAGCCTATCTGCCATTATTTCCCTTCGCAAACTCTATATTCCAGGGCAGCTGAAATAATAGCTTTTCACCAAACTTATGACAGCATATTATTATGCAATTATTATGCAATCCCTATTTTTTGAAGATTCATTCAAATCATTCCCCATGCTTAAAATTTACTCTCACCTTATCTCCAGTTTTCATAATCCTGGTCCATTTTAGATGGTTCTCTCTCTCTCTCTCTCTCTCTTTCTGTTCAGTTGTATCTGTCATGTTTAACTCTTCATGACTGTTTGGGGTTTTCTTGGCAAAGATACTGGACTGGTTTGCCATTTCCTTCTCCAGTGCATTTTATAGATGACGAAACTGAGGCAGAAAGGGTTAAATGACTTGCCCAGGGTCACACAACTAGCACGTGTCTGAGGCTGACCTCAAGGCCAGAGTTCTATCTACTGAGCCATCTAGCTGCTCTGGATCTCAGTTTAGATGTTACTAAAAATATCTCTAATAACCTGCAGTTGGATAAAATCTCTTCCACTTTATTTTTTTCCCAGAGCACTCAGAGTCCTCAGACAGAAAATATGATCCAATGGAAAGAGTTCACTGAATTTTGGAGTTTTTTTGGAGGACATGGGTCCAAATCCCTCCTTTGTCATTTACTGCATGTGTAACCCTGGGTAAATCATTGAACCTTAGGTAATGTTCAACTGATCAGCTGATGTTGAATGGAAATCTTAGTAGTATTGCAAAACTATTTTATATTCTGATGCAGCTTAAATATTAGTAATAATAGAATTTATATTGTGTTAAAGCTTACTCAACTGCTATCTATCTATCTATCCATGTATCCTCATTTGACTCTCACAAAAACTTTGTGAAGTAGATCTCGAATTTACAGATAAGTAAACTGAGACAAGTAATGTTAAGTGACTTTCCCAGAATCACTCAACTAGAAAGCATCTAAGTGAGGATTCAAACTCAAGTCTTCCTGACTCCAAATCCAACACTCTTTCTAGTGAACTGTGTAGCTGTCTAGCCTTCCAGCTGATTGTAACTATGAGTTTTTACTGCATTCACTCCCAAAAGTTTCATTAACATTTGCTTGAATTCTTTAATTCTTGGCATTCTTTTTTTTGTGTGTATGTGTGAGTAAGAATAAATTACCTTTTCTTCAGACTGAATATTGTGTAACCTCTCTGGGACTTGATTTCCTTCTCTGTAAAATGAGGAGACTTGGCTAAAGGAATGCTTTATTTCTCTCCTTTTTGGGGGGAATCCTAGCATTGTGAGCTTTGATTAGCATCAGCCCTGAGACAGTGGGTAAAGATTTGTTAATGAATCATTGAATATGAAGAAAAAGGAGCCCTCTCTCATTAGAGGCCAGGCTCCAAAGGACTGAACCTAGTCCAACTTCATGTCTGTGGAGAGGGAGGACTGTCTCAGTGCCCATGGGCTCAGCTGAGTGGTTTATCAGTATGGAAAAAGTGTTCAACAAGCCACCTGGCCTCCAGACTGGGTGTTTTAAAACTACAAAAACAGGTATAGGAAGCAGAAACAGCAGAACAGGAAACAGGCAAGCTTCCCCATATGTCTTTAAAGAAACCTGGAGTGACAGCAGCGGTGAGACTATGAAGGGGGAACTGGCTGATTGATAGCAATGAAAACAGCGTCACTCTCTCTCTCTATGACAGATGGAGCAGGGAGTTTGTTAGAGAGCTATTTCCACTGCAGTTCAAGAAAGCCCTTCCTCTTGGTTGGCTTTGATTTGGGGATTATAACCCTGTTATATTTCCTTTCCCTTACTTCCCTAGGAGGCTGTGGGAAAGACTGCATTCTGTTGGTTTATGAGGACTTCTACAGAGATTTCATGGCCTGGGTCTCCTTGTTCAATTTACTTCAGCAAAGGAATATTTATTTCAAAGGTATAGCAAATGTACAAACGTTACTCCACCCCAACAGCTGAGAGCGTGGTCCCTTTACACACTTCCTCTCCAGAGGAGGAAGACGAAGTTCTCAGTTCAACTCAGTTCCTGTAAAACATGGTACCAGATTTCAAGTTGAAAACCTGTCCTGGCACTCTGTCTTCTTAGGGCTGCTCTGCTAAGCTGGCAGCAACATCTAACTTGGGATCCTGACTCCAAGGTCACCCACAATAGTTCCATCACCTGTTCCTAGAACTACAAGGTCAAACAAAACCCTCAAACTACAAACCGGGTTCTCAGGGCCGCAGGACCTGACATGAGGGGAGAAACAAAGGTGGATCACTGTCCCACACTCACTCTAGTGCGGTGTCCCAGAGGTGGCTGAATGAGATTTGAACCTCTAGACTTGCCTGGAAAGAGAAAGGGAGACTGTCCCAACTGGATAGTTTTAAAGATTCAGCCTGTTCTCACTATGCTGGATAGAAGATTGAGCTAAAAATACACTTCCCTTATCAAACACTAAACTATATCAGAATTAAGAACAGAGTGAAAGTTGCAATGGGACAAATTTAGGCTAGATGCCAAGAAAAACTTCCAATCAGTTAGAGATATTGGGGGGAAGGGAAAGTATGGTGGGCTACCTCCAGAGGTGATGGGATTCATTCCCATTGGAAATCTTCAAGAAAAAGTCAGATGATCACCTGTCAAATGTATCAGAGGGAAAAAAGTATTAATGTTTTAAGCACAAGTTTGTCAGAAAGAATTTTATTTAAGTTAACATTAATATATATCCAGGACACTTCTAGCTTTGAGAGAGATACGTCCAGTCTGGTACTCTTGGACATGACTTTCAGTACCAAGACAATATTTGGTAATCTTTGCAGGACTTTTGAAGAAGAAAAAACACAATGTGTAAAAATACAATTTGGGTTAAAATGTCAGAATAGTTAAATAGCAAAGTCACTCTTCCATTTCTCCTAAACCATGCCTCAGGAGCAGTCAGTAGAATCCTCCCAGAGATAATGTCAAGAATTGAGAATCTTCTCTGAACTAGAAGTTGCAAGGGAGACTCCCTTGGCATGGAAGAGGGCACTTCTCTTGCTTTGGGTCTAGCTCCATTATGTAAATTTGACTTTATCCAAAGGTTGGTTTCCATCATAAATCCTTTTTTCCTTATGAAAGGCCTTTTTTTCCCCACCTTTCCAAGATAGTTTTCCCCCGTGTTTAGAAAGGGCATTAAGGAAAAGTATTATTTGTTAATATTTTTATTTTTACTAAAAAGAAGGTTTTTTATTTACTTACCCAGTTTTGTTTCAATAGGACATTTTTTTTTCATTTGTGTTGTGCCATGTGGCTACTGAGGAGGAATTAGGGTGACTTTGCTACACAACTGCTCTGAAATGTTAATGTGAAATTCTATAATTCTATGAACTGGAATATAGCATAGAGATGTCCTAAGATCAGGGGTGGGGAACCTGTGGCCTTGAGGCCATGTATGGCCCACTAGGACTTCGAGTGTGGCCCTTTGACTGAGTCCAAGTTTTAGAGAACAAATTCGTTTATTAAGAGGATTTGCTCTGTGAAGTTTGGACCCAGTCAAAGGGCTGCACTTGAGGACCTTAAAATCCCCATGTGTTCTGAAGGCCAGAAATTCTGCACCCCTGTCCTACCTAGGTGAAATAAGACCTCCCCCCTCACAGACACACATACACACACACACATACACACATGTATTTCAGAGCTGGGTTTGTGATACCCATTTATTGGAAAGAGGTAAATAGTTGCATAGGAATAGAAAACTAAAATACTTTTCCTTCCTTAAAGGTGACTGATAGAAAAGTTGAGATAGGTCATCATGTTAAAAGTCCAATTTCTGGTCTGTGCTGTGGGGTGTTGGTAAAAAGGAGGTTTTTGTTCATACCATTGTGTTCATACTTTTTGGAAGAAAAAATGTCACTGTCATTTTAAACAGAATTAAATTTTTATTTTATTTTATATTTATTACACATTTAAATATATTTATATTATTATTTATTTTATTTTTAACATTATTATATCATGCTAATTTTTTAAAGCCTGTTTTAAATTAAAGCTTTTATCTGATTAATGGCTCCCTCCTATATCTAGGCTGAGCCCTACCATGCTTCACTTCAGGAACCTGCTCATTGTCTTTACCTCTCTCACCCACTTTTCAGTTCTTGAACCATTATCCAATCAACCCTGCCATAGCTCCTTGAAGGGGTTTGTCAGTCTGTTCCCCATCCTAGTAACCTTTCACAGCCAAATCTCCCTGGCTGGCCATCAGTCCTCTTTACAAGGACTCTCTCCTTTTAGGATGTAAGTTCCTTGAGGGCAAAGATTGCTTTTGCTTTTATATTTGCAAACCCATAGTTTAGCAAAACATTTGGCACATAGTAAGTGATTCATAAGAGCTTTTTTATTCATTCTTTTATCTTTCCCATGGCTTTTAAAAACAGTCTTCTGAAAATATAATTAACAGAGTCATATTAATGTACATTATGGTACAGAATCAAGCCCAAAGCCAGAGTGGTCCTCTTTCAAGGGCACTACTCTGAAGTGTTGTCTTTAATAGGTTTTGAGAAGAGGGAAAAGCCCAGAGTGGAGCTTTCCGGTCCTAAATAAACTTATTTCTGAAAGTGATTTATAATGAATTGCTGTATTCTGTATCTGAAGTAACAGCTTTCTTATTTTTAATTGAAAGCAAACCCACACTTGGAATTCTCCCTGGGCAAGATAGCCAGCCACCCTGGGAGAATATGAATTGCTACTACTGATGGGTGCACTACGGGCTCAGATTCACTTCCAAAATGGCTCTGAAAGGGGCAATGTACTGCAGCAGTAGATAAATTATGTTCAGAGTACTTTATTATGCACAAGCCCCCCAAAACAAAACCACTAACCCTGCAGGAACATAATGACTTCATTGCCATCCTGTAAATAAGGAAGCTTTATTCAGCGACTTGACTCAGGAAAATTCATTCCGAAGCTAACCCGTTGGCTAACCCAGATCAGGCAATGAAGGATTACAAAAACATTTAAGAGAGCTCTCCATTTTAGTATTCTAAAGTTCTTATCCCCTAGGTAATAAAATTAATACTATAGCTTATAAATAGATCAGTAGTCAAAGCAAAGGAACACAGTTCTCAAAGGAATTGCAAACTATTAAGAACCAAAGAATGCTCCAAATCATTAAAAATAAGAGAAATGTAGATCGAAACAACCCTGAGGTTTCACCTCACACCTGGCAAATTTGTAAAGATGACAGAAAATGGGAATAATATTATGAACGTTAGGTAGCTTACATTTATATAGAAGTCTATAGTTAATGCCCTTTGGCACATTACAGCTGTTTCTTACTCATCAAGACTTTCACCACTGCAGTTTCAATATATTCCAGGTCAGCATCAGAAATGAAATGGGAATTTGGGGGGAATTTTGCGGGAGCCAGAGACCACATAAGAAGGCCAGCAGATAATACAGAAAAAGTTTAAAAACTCAGAAATGCATACCATATATGTGCGTGTGTATGTGTGTGCATGTGTGTTTGTATATAGTATTATATAAGATCAGCATATTTTATCTTTTAAAACCATAATAATTCAGATTGCTTCTTTGGCATGAAGGGAGGGCCAAAAAATTTTTCTCAGATTTTCCAGATGACTGGGGGTACTGTGCCCCTAACTGCCTTGAGGTGGAAGAGATAACTGTATTTCATCTAATTCTCACCACCACACTTTGAGGTAGCCAGAATAGGCATTATTACCCCCATTGTATAGATGAGGAGACTGAGTCTCAGAGATGTTAAGTGATAAGTCAGTGCCAAATAGTTGGCAGAACCAAAATCCTATCCCAGATCTTCTGGCTGCATCCAATGCTTATTTTCCTCTGCCCTTGAGTATACTGATTTGGCATCTAAGAGAGGATGAATATGTGTATATGTGTGTATATATACACATATATAAATATATGTGCACATATGTCTGAGAGTTGAAACTAGGAGTTCGTAGCATCAAGCTTCTCAGAAGTCACACTTTGCTTTGTTCTTAAGAATTTTTTTGACTTGATCTATGATTTCATTAGTATAGGGAAGTGCTCCTTCTAACGCACACCAGACTCTGGGTCTTATAGAGGTTGCCTGGGTCATTGACATGTTGTCATCTATACTGGTCACCCAACCAGTAGTTGTCAGAAGGAGGACCTGAATCCAAGTCTTCCTGGCTCCAAGGCCAGCTCTTGAGTCACTAAGTCAGTCGTATCAAACCTTAAAAGAAACAGGGCCACTAATGCATTTGAACGTACATGTTGGTGTAGCATGTATGGATCCCAGTAGGCTGCATGTTGACTCGTTTTATGATTCATATTACTTATTAATATTAATTTCATTAATTCTATTGTTATTAATACTTGTATCTATTAATTGTTCTCTATGTTTTACTGTTTTTAAAATGTACTTTGTTAAATATCTCCCAATTTCATTTTAATTTGGGTCTGTGCTTGGTTGTGTAGTGGGCTTTCCTCATTTGACACTTCTGTTACTATGTTTTGCTGCTTCCACAAAATATGCAAGGGTCCCATCAGCCTCCAAGTGGGAGTCCCTAACAATCTACCTTTACCGTCACTTGCCTTTGTTAAAGAGACATCTTCATCAAAGATGGATTTGTCTCAACAGTGTTAAGGAAAATTCCCATCTTCTATATCCCATTATCTTGAACATTTATTTTTGACTTTAGAAGAATTAGCAACCATGATATAATTACATTTTCCAAAAATGAGATATGTAAATTACCGAACTGGAGATGGCCATCGGGAAGAAATGGTGAAATATCTTACTTTTCAGTGTTACTCTCTGTTTTTGAAATGGTCTTCAGAAAGAAAGCAAACTTAAAAATTTTCTTTTTTGGCAGCAAGGTAATTTCTCACAATAGAAATTTAATGGACAACATTACTATTTGAAACTATTGTTAGGATCTTGAGTTAAATAAATAATTGGCCCTTTTGCAATTGTCCCTCACATTTTTGAACTGATGATTTTTGGGGGACCAAATTGTCCGTAAAGCAAACTTCTGTAAAATGAATCCTATTTTCTCGTTGACGTTCATCAGAAAACTACAGATACAGTTCAGTGGAGAAACACTTTCAAGCAAACTATTGCAAACCTTTGTTGGAGATGTAGTTAAAATGGTAGTCAGGTCCATGGCCCATTGAGCAAACCAATATTTGTTCATTGTTGTAGCATGTATTAGTATACTACAACCCTTAGCAGTTCATTTTTTTTTCCTAGGTATGTTTAAAATTTTAAAAATATTTTATTTTTTTCAAATTACATGCAAAAACATTAACTTTGGTTTTTAAAAATTTGGTTCCAAATTCTCCTTTTCTGTCCCTCCTCCCTCATTGAGAAGACAAGAAATTTGATATACATTATACAGATTCAGTCATGCAAAACATATTTCTATATAAGTCAAATTATGAAAGAAAACACATACCAAAAAATCCCAACGAAACAAAACCCTCAAAAAAAATCAAGGAAACAAATTGTATGCTTCAATCTGTATTTAGACTCTATCAGTTCTTTGAGATAACATTTTTTCTCATAGGTCCTTTGAAATTTTCTTGGATGATTGAATTGCTGAGAATAGCTAAGTCACTCACAGTTGATCATCATGAATTATCATCAGCTGACCATGTATTACTATCACTTGATCATCATGTATATAGCTGTTGCTGGGCACACTCTTTTCCTGGTTCTGCTCACTTCACTTCGCGTCAGTTCATGTAAATCTTTTCAAGTTTTTTTGAAAGAATTCTGCTTGTTGTTTCTCATAATATAGTAATATTCCATCATAATCATATACATGTCCACATATATAAAATATCCACAATTGATGGGCATTCCCTCAATTTCCAATTTTTTGCTTTGGTAAATTTTAAACACATAGTGACACTTCTCTACTCAGGAATCATTCCCCAATTGTTAACCATTCTCCCTATCTCCTTGATTTCTTTGCAATATTTAATACTACTGACTCTACCTCCCTGGAAATTTTCCTTCCTTGGCTTTTATGATTCTGGGTAAGGCTGGATGGGAAGGAGAGAAAGTGACATTTTCTCCAATAGGAAAGTGAGTATTCAGCTTATCAGTATATCTGGTCAAAACATCACAAACCATACATTTAATACAAGCTCTCTGGACTGGATTAAAATATAATTTCCTCTGTTTGGCTTTTAAAATCCTTCGTATCCTGGTCCCTTCCTGGCCTTCTAGGCTGGCTTTTTATACCTTACTCTCTCCTTCTGGCCACGTACTCTGTCATCCAGGAGCACTGGTCTTCATGCTGTCCCTGGCACACCACACTCTATCTCCCAACTTGAGGTATTTTCACTGGCTGTTCCCCATGTCTGGATCTCTCTCCCTCCACATCTCAACCTGCTTGATTTTCTTCAACTCTCTGTTAAAAGTCTTGCCCTGTACAAGAAGACTTTATCAGTTCTCTGTAATCCCCACCTTTTCCCCTTTGAGACTATCTCCAATTTATCCTGTGTACTTTTTTTTAATTTAATTTTTAGTTTTTTGTGTTTGTTTTGTATGTTTGTTTTTTGTATTTTTTTATATTTTCACATTAGTCATTTGTAAAGAATTTGAACCAAAGAGAAAAACATGAGAAAGAAGAAAGAAGAGAGAGAGAGAGAGAGAGAGAGAGCAAAAACAGTATGCCTCAATCTGCATTCAGACTCCAAAGTTCCTTCTCTGGATGTGGATACCATTTTCCAACATGAGTTTTTGGAATTGTCTTAGAATAGATTCTTGTATTGCTGAGAAGAGTTACATCTATCAAAGCTGATCATTGCACATTGTTACTGTTACTGTGTACAGTGCTCTCCTGGTTCTGTTCACTTCACTCAGCATCAGTTCATGTTAAGTCTTTCCAGGTTTTTCTGAAGTCTGCCTGCTCATAATTTCTTACAGCACAAGAGTATTCTATTACATTCACATGCCACAACTTATTCAGCCATTTCCCAATTGATGGACATCCCCTCAATTTCCAATTCTTGGCCACCCCAAAAAGAGCCGTTATCAATATTTTTGTACATGTGGGTCCTTTTCCCATTTTCTAATCTTTTGGGGATATCCTGTATATCTTTTGTTTGCACATTGTTGCTTCCTCTTTTTTTCTCACTCTAAGTTGACTGCTTTCTAATCTCTTCCCCATTAGCTCCTTGAGAGCAGGGACTGTTTCATTCCTTTGTTTGTACCTCCAGTATCTGACCCACAGAAAGTACATAATAAATGTTTGTTCATTTATTTGGTTATCATGCTCCTTTGATTTTTATATTTCCTATCTTGGCTCATCATGTTTCTTCTTGCTACCTAAATGATGTCACTTCTCAATTTTCAAACTTTAGTCTTCTAAATATTTTTCTCTCTACCCTCTTACTATCAGAGGATTAAGGCCGGGCTTCAGTTGACCCCATTCTGTGGATTACCCAAAAGTTTGAATCTCTAGTCTTCAGCTAAACATTTTATCCATACAAAAATTACTATAAATATGCCTATGAAAACATATCTTAACAAGACCCCACTGATGTTCCGGACAGTGCAGGATCAAGTCTTTGTTCTGCCACATATCAGCTGTTTAATCTTGGATAAACTGCATACTTTTTGAGCTTTGGTTTCCTAATCTGTAAAATGAATATAAAAATACTTGCTTATCTATCTCACAGGATTGTTGTGAGGGTCAAGTGAGATAATGAATGTGAAACATTATGTAAATGTAAGCTACTTTAAGGTTTATTTGTGATAATGTGTTTGAAAAAGGAAGTTTGGTATTAATTTGCCTTTGCAAATAATTTAAGCATCATAAATTTATGTTGAAATAAAAACACCTAATCATGACACTGAGAAAGAATATTTATTAATGAAGTGTCTTGAACCCAAACAAATGTAGAAAGTGAAAATTCCTCTATCTGGAGCAAATGGGGGTGGGGAATTAGAACCAGGATAGGGTAACTCTTGTAAAGCAGCTTAGAGAAATATTCACACATAATTCGTACACTAATGTCATTTGAATGACATTAGACAAAGTTTTGAGGAGGAATAGGACAATAGAATTCCTTTTCTTTTCCCAGAAAAGAACATGAAAAGACAAAATAATTATTTTGGATGTAAAATTAGAATTGTAAATGTAGTTTGAAACTTATATGTCATTTAGTTAAATTGATTTTAAAAAATGATTTAAAAAATACTTCTGAGGAGTAAAGTGTGAAGCAGGCAGTTAGAGTTCAAGAGTTTCTTGTATTGTTTTCTGTTTTTTTATGTGTTTGTTTTGTATGTTTGTTTTTTGTATTTTTTTCCCATATTTTCACATTAGTCATGTTGTAAAGAAGAATTACAACCAAAGGGAAAAACATGAGAAAGAAGAGAGAGAGAGAGAGACAGAGAGAGAGAGAGAGAGAGAGAGAGAGAGAGAGAGATAGAGAGAGAGAGACAGAGAGAGAGAGAGAGAGAGAGAGAGAGAGAGAGAGAGAGAGAGAGAGAGAGAGGGATAGAGAGAGAGAGAGAGAGAGAGAGAGAGAGGATATATTTTCAGAATTTTATTTTACAAGTATTTATGAGTATAGTAGCATTATACATATTTTTTAAAACAAAGTTTTTTCTATAAATGTGTTACTTCAAAAGGTGTGTTGGATTATCTGTGTGTATGTATGTGTGCATCTATATTTATTTATAAATTTGATATCACTGTCACTAGCTCCATCACTTCATGAAAATCTGCTTCCCCCACTCCAACAAAAAACACCTACAACCCACCCTTTCCTTGTAATTAATTAGTAAAGCAAAACAAATCCACGTAATGACCACGACCAACAATTCAGCACCTTCAGTCTGTCGTTTGTGAGGTGAGAGAAATATATATATTTTTTAAATTATCAGTCCTCTTTGTTGGTCATTGAATTGAATAAAGTTTTTTGAGTCTTTCAGTCAGTTTTCTTCCCAATATTGAAGGCATAGTATAAATTGTTCTCTTGGTTCAGCATCACTTCACTGTACATCAAATTTATCTAGGTTTCTCTAAATTAATTCTTTTCATTATTTTTTCTAACTCAGTAATATTTCTTCATTCATTCTATTCATATCATATAATACCATACCATACCATATCATTCTTTCCATAATTTGTTCAGCCCTTATTCAATTGTTGGCTACCTCCTTTCCCCCCAGTCTTTGCTACAGCAAAAATTGCTGCTATATTTTTATGCTGATGGGACCTTTCTTTCTTTCTTTGTTATCTTTGAGGTATAGGCTTAATGGTGAGCATTGGTAATGCCAGTGATATCACTGATACAAAGGATATCCAGAGTTTAGTGATTTTTTGGGTGTAGTTCCAATATGCTTTCCAGAATGGCCAGATCAGGTCACAGCTCCATTAGGACTGAATTAGTGAGTTTATTTTTCCATAACCCTGCCAACAATTGTCATTTTACATTTTTTGGTCTTCTTTGCCAAGCTGATGGGTGTGAAATGAAGCCTCAGAGTTGCTTGCAGGTGCATTTCTCTTATTATTAGTGATTTGGAGATTTTCCTATATAGGTATTGATACCTTAGATGTCTTCCCTTCAGCACTGGCTGTTCATGTACTTTGGTCATTATTTTATTGTGGAATAGACCTTATTTTCACATATTTCAATTAATTCCCTATATAACTTGGACATCAGACATTTATCAAAGAAGTTTGCTGCAAATTTTTTTCCTTGAATCAATAATTTTATTTCTAATTTTAATTACATTTAATTTGTGTCTGAAGAAGCTTTTCACTTTTATGTAATTAAAAGTGTCCATTTTATCTTCCGTGGTTATTTCTTTCTCTTGTTTGGTCAATAATTTTTCCTCTATCCTTAATTGTGAAAGGTATCTCTTTTCCTGCTTCTGTAATATATTTATAATGAGACTTTTTATATCTTAGTTATGTGTCCATTTGGAGCTTATTGTAGTATATGGTGTGAAATGCTAGTGTGGCTCTAATTTATGCCACATTACTTTCCAGTTTTCCCAGCAGTTTTTGTCAATGAGTGAATCCTTTTCCTAGTAGTTGAGGATGTTTGGGTTAGTTGAACCATATGCTACTATGTTCATTAGCTTCTGAATCTTGTGTTCTTAATTTGTCCAACTGATCAACTTTTTTCTACTTTTAACCAGTAAGAAATAGTCTTGATGATTACTGAATTGTAATACAGTTTGAGATCTGGAACTACTAAGTCACCTACTTTGCCACTTTGTCGTTTTCTATCTTGAGTTTCTTGATCTTTTGTTTCTCTAGATATTTGTTATTATTTTTTCTAATGAGTTGAAGTAACCCTTTAGTAATTTTACTGGTATGGCTCTGAATAAGTAAAAACAAAATAAGTAGCAGTATAATATTGATAGACCTAAAAATCAGCAATTAATATCTGTCAAATTATTTAGGTTTGTCTTTATTTCTAAACAAGTGTTTTGTGATTGTCTTAATAGGGTTCCATTTTGATAGGTAGACTCATGAATAGTTCATACATTCTATAGTTAATATGAATGGAATTTCTCTCTTTCTTCCCACTGCATTTAATAGATAATATGCAGAAATGTTGATGATTGTCATGAGTTTATTTTATATTCTGCTGCTTGCTTTCTCCAAGGTTATCAATTGCCACATCTAATGGCCTTTTTTCAGTCCTCATCCTTGATCACTCAGCGGCTTTTTACACAGTTGATCATTCCCTTCTTGTTTCTCATTTCCCTTATGACCTTGCTCTCTTCTCAATCTCCTTCTACCTGTCTGACCTTTGTTCATTCTCTTTTGCTGGATTTTCATCTAGGTCTTGCTTAGTAACTATGAGTGTCCCCTACCTCTCTGTCCTATACCTACTTTTCTTCTTCTTCTCTACTTTGCTTGTTGATCACATCAGCTCCTTTGAATTCAGTAACCATCTCTATGCAGATAATGGATTCCCATATGTATTTGTCTAGCCTGAACCTTTCTCCTGATGTCTACTCTTGCATTTCCAGATGCCAGATTAGACATCCCAAACTGTATAGGTCTTGAAGACATCTTAAACGCAACATATACAAACTAAACTAATTGTCTTTCCTCCCAAATCCTCTCCTCTTCTAAGCTCTCCTATTGGCATCAAGGCTACCACTATCCTCTCAGCCATTCAGGATTGCAACCTAGCAGTCATCCTCAAATGCTCACTCTTGCTAATTTCCAACATCTAATCTACTGCCAAGAGTAGTCAAGTTTATCTTCTCACCATCTCTCATATACAGTGCCTTCTCTCCCCAAGACTGCTATCACTTTGGTATAGGCCCTCATCACCTCACACCTGAACTATTGCAATAACCTTCTGCTTATCCTCTTTATTTCAGGTGTCTCCTAACTTCAGTCCATCATCCGTCAAGCTGTCAAATTCATCTTCCTAAATCCCTGTCTGTCTGAGCATGTCACTGCCCTTTCCAATAAAATCCAATGCCATTACTTCCAGGAGCATGTACAAAATCTTCTGTTTAGCTTTTGAAGTCCTTCCTATCCCTACCTTTCCAGTCCTCTTATCGTTTATTCTTTTCCATGTGTTTTGTAATCCAGTGAACTGCCCTCTTTGCTGTTCCTCTCATAGGACAATGTTGTGGCTCTGGCAGTCTTCATTGGTTCTCCCCTTTGCCTGGAATTCTCTTCCTCCTAATTTACACCTCCTACAATTGGTGGATGTCTTCAAGTCTCAGATAAAGTTCCACCTTCTGCAAGTAGCCTTTTCTAGTCTTCCCTAATCTTAGTGCCAACCTCCTGAGATCATCTCCAATTTATCCTGTATATACCTGGTGTGCACAAAGGTGTTTTTATGTTGTCTCCCCCATTAGACCGTGAGCTAATTGTAAACAGAGACTGGTTTTTGCCTTTGTATCCCCAATGCTTAGAACAGTTCCTGGAACATGGTAGGTGCTCACTAACACACTGACTACCTGCTAAAGCTAACGTTTAAATCAATGTTTATTTCAGTCTTGAAGGTTCTCTAAGTAGAGCATCATTTCATCTACAGAAATGATAATTTTGTCTTCTTTCTGCCTCTGCTTCCAATTTCTTTCTTGTTTTTTGATATTATTAACATTCTTTTTTAGCTTTGTTTCCTTCAGTCATTTTTAGTCATGTACAACCATGGCTAAAAAAGGACTGAACCGCAACGACGAACGTGGGAGAAAAGAGCTCTCCTTCCATCATTCATGTAGCTATCCCAATGAGCCTGCATGCTACGTTATAAAGTATGGTTTATGTGGGACAGACATGTGCAAGAATTTTGTGTCGGGAGGGTCTTAAAATCTTAACAAGGGAGGCTGGAGCCAAGATGGAAGAGTAGAGGCAACAAACCAGCCAAATTCTCCCAACATTCCCCTTTAAACAACTTTAAAATAATGCCTCAAGTCCAAAAGCCAACAAGAGGTCAGGATGAGACATTTTTATAGTTTGAGACAACTTAGAAGGTTGGCAGGAGAGGTCTGTGGCACTGGGATAGTGACTGAGCAATCAGGAGCGCCCAAGACAGCAGCACAAGTCATGGACCTTGGAGGTGGCACCTTCACGAGCTCTCAGCCCAGAAATGCTAGGGCAGTCAGAAGACTGGTCAGAAAGGGATTACAGGGGACCTTTTTTTTTTTTTTTTTTTGAGATAAATGAGCATTTTTATTTCTTTGTTTCACAAATAAACTGGCTGAAATAGTTGTTTCCCGTGGGCTAATCAAAAAGACCAAATCCCATATCTTCATCAGACTCCTCCGACTCTTCCTTGGCTTCCACCTTGGCCGGAGCGGCAGCAGCGGGTGCAGCAGCAGCTGGAGCAGCCGCCACAGGGGCAGCCACTGTAAATGCGGAGGGGTCAGCCAGGAAGGCCTTCACCTTTTCAGCAAGTGGGAAGATGTACTCCATCTCCACAGCTACAGCCAAGACTCGCTTGTACCCATTGATGATTGAGTGGGGTACTGATGCAACAGTTGGGTAGCCAATCTGCAGACACACGCTGGCAACGTTACGGACACCCTCTAAGAACCGAAGGTGCAAAGTCTCCTCCGTGATGTCCAGCACTTCAAGGTTGTAGATGCTGCCATTGTCAAACACCTGCTGAATAATCAGCCCAAAGGAGAATGGGGAAATATTCAGCATGTTCAACAAAGTGGCCTCACTGGCACCAACTTTGTCTCCAGTCAATCAGCTGCACATCACTCAAGATTTCAATGGTGCCCCTGGAAATCTTGGTGGTGATACCCAGAGCCTGGAAGAAGGAAGTCTTCTCGGGACCCAGACCAGTGTTCTGGGCGGGCACAGTGACATCACATGGGGCGATGGCACCAGCACGGGCAGCAGCTGGCACCTTATTGGCCAGAAGCATATCCCTGATCTCAGTCAGATCCTCCTTGGTGAACACAAAGCCCACATTCCCCCGAATATGAGGCAGCAGCTTCTCCAGGGCAGGGTTGTTCTCCAGATGACCACGAATGGCTTTGCGCATCATGGTGTTCTTTCCCATCAATACAACGGCCTTACCACGGAGGGACATCCGGATCTGCTGCATCTGCTTGGAGCCCACATTGTCTGCTCCCACAATGAAGCATTTTGGATAATCATCCAAAAGTTGGATGATCTTGAGGAAGTAATTGGATTTCCAAGTAGCCCTGTCTTCCCTGGGCATCTCGGCGGTGCTTCAGGGATTGCCACGCGGGGTTTAAAGACGATGTCTCTCGCACGAGGACGCCTGGGGAGAGCACAGGGGAACTTTTGCTGGCACTGGATACGTCTACTAGTGGCTACCCACTTGAAGCTGCAGGGAAATAATTGCCTTCCCCAAATAAAGACCAGAGTACAGACCAAGAGAGCAGTGACTGACCATACCTCTTTCCTCTTGGGACTCTAACTTCCCTTTTAAATTCATCTCAGGTGCTACCTTCTACATGAAACTTTCTTGAATCTCCTCAATTAGTGCTCTCCCTCTGGAGATGTATGTATACATATATATGTATATGTATACACATGTATGCATACACATATTATATACCTACATACATACCTATAGGCATACAAATACCAACATATATTTTCATGACATCTCTCTTACTAAACAAAACTTCTTGAGGGCAGGTTCTGTCTCACTTTTTTCATCGTATTTCCAACACAGCAGAGTTCCTGCCTGGAATGTAGTAGGTAATTAAAAAATGCTATTGATTGGTTCACATTTATAGCCTATGGAAGGGCAGAGGAAAGTAGGATTCATTTAACTCGAATTCATAATAAATTTGCCAGAATGAGTCCATTCTGTTAAGTGATGGATTCCCAGATAACATTTAAACCATTCAGAACCCTCCCTGAACCCGCTCCACCACACCATGTAGCATGAAACTAGTGGGGTCCCTTTTATGGGGGGACAAAATCAGTAGGAGCTGGTTGCCATCAAAGCAAGGACTGTGGGTCTTTAGCCACTGTTTTTGGAGTATCAACCACTAATACCAGAGTTGTTTTTCCCCTCAAAGATTCAGATGAAAATAATAATACATTAGCCATACTTATTTACATTTCTTTTTCTATTAAATGTCTAAGTTAGTAGAATGATTGTAAAAATATAATTATATTTCAACTTCTCTTGAGGAAATGTTATTCAAGTGTTTATTAAAAGGGTTTAATTTCTTAGTAACTCTTTAATGAATTTCTAAACAGTTATAATTTTTAAAATTCTAAAACATTAACCTAACCATTCTAAAACATGCCTTAGGCAGGGAATGATGGCACATGGAGAGAAATCCACTCCCATATTGCTTAACTGAAACCTAATTATGGAGAAAACGTTCTGGAGATGACAGAATATATTCGGAAAAATTTACAATAACGATTTGATTTGCGGATGCCCTCTATCACCTCATATCAAATAGTTGTTGAATGAGACCCCATCAAAAAGAATTGCATTTAATAATGCGAAAGGGAGAGGGGTCGAAAACATTATGTTTTAAAGATGAAGAGCTTAACCCAGCAAGGTTTAATTTTAAGTATACAAACTGCAGCTGGAGGCTGCACAATGTATTTCCCACAGCTTCATGAAGGCTCCACCTCCTTTTCTTTCACTGTACCCTGAGGGCCAGACCCTATTTCCAGCACCTAAACAGCTGGCTTTTGGAAATTAACTCTTTGGTGACTCATATACACTTCTTCCACGCGTCTTTCCTAAGATTTGCAAATAGTGAATTTAGGAATTTAGTGAATATAGGAGAAAACTTGTCCTTATGTAGCAAAAATGTATTAATAACGTATTATTAAAAAAAAAAAACCACCAAAAAACCCACAACTACTTTTTGGAAGGATCCTGGTAGGAAAATGAATGAAATAATCCTTTTTTATTCCACAGGCACAAATTGTTTCTAGCTTCAGGTAACAATAGATGACCCCTAAATTCCCTTTCAAATTGGAGTCTGTGAAAAAGTGAAGCTATTTCCAATATTGAGTTAGATAGTAAAGGAAAATCAGCTCATCGGCAAGAGATTCAGTGTTCTTGGAATCTATGTAAAAAGATGCGATTTGGCCAGCAGATGAGATATAGTGTCTAAATACCATATCACCCTCCAGGGTGTGATTGAAAAAATAGTTAAATGTTCATTTGCATAACTATTGAGATTTAAAAACAGATTAATCAGGTCATTTCAGGCTCTCTGGACCTCCTCATTTATCTCAGGGAGGAGTTTAGAGTTGATTTGACTCAAGTCCAGACTTATCTTTCGTTTATTTTCAACAAATTCAGATCAGTCACACTCCAGGTGGGGGCCATTTGGCTTCAGCGCTTAAGAATGAAGGGTTCTTAGAGTCCACAAGGAGATCAAAGAAATGGAATTGGGATGTTGGCATGTAGAGGAGAGACAGGCTGTGTTTACTTGTCTAACAGCAGAACCTTCTTTTTTTTTTGAGAACCATTCAAAATTAAATTTTCCCTTAAACAAACAGGTCTTCTTCCTCATTGTTGGCATGACTATAATGACTGATACCTCCAGTCTGCCAATCTCTGCCAATCTCACCGCCACTTAGACTGGCTATAGTGGGCATCACCACAGGAAAGGCTCAGAGCATGACTCTACAGCTGTTTGTGCAGACATAGCCCCCAGACTTTGAGGGAGGGAGATTGGCTATCTGAGGCTATGAGCAGCACCCACTTCTGCTCCATCACAGGCATTGAGGTCAAGAGGAGACAAGGAAAGAGAATCTGTCCCTACCATGGAATGAATAAAAGACCCTGGATATGGAATCAATAAAGGCCCCTGCAAAGAAAAATAAAGGGTTCTGCTGATCTTGTAAATACACTACAACAAAACACTGTCTTACTGAGCCTGGGAGGTGTTTTTCCTGCTATGCACCTAGATCTGAACTCCTTACTCATATAAGTGATACTGCACAGTCTTACCTGGAACACAAAGTATTATGAAGTGTGATACGGTGAAAAGGGAGGCATGGATTCTGGAGAGGAGTGTCTAATGGTACTCATGCTTTCAAAGATAATGTGTTAGGTTCCTAGGTAGAAGCAGGAGCTTCTAGATTGAAGACCTCCTGAAATAATAACCCACGGGCCGGAAACGTGGAGTGTTTTTATTTACCCTGTCATAAGACAGCAGGGCTGATAGGTGGCACTGTGGATAGAGTGCCAAGTCTGGAGTCAGGAGAACCTGAGTTCAAATCTTGCCTCAGACGCCTTATTAGCTGGGTGACCTGGGTCAAATCACTTAACGACTGTCTCCCTCTGTTTCCTGTGATGTAAGATGAGGATAAAAATAGTACCTATCTCCCAGGGTTGTAGTGAGTATCAAATGAGATAATATTTGTAAAGCACTTAGCACACTGCCTGGAAGACAGTAGGCATTTAATCAATGCTTGTTCCCTCTTTCCTTCTTTCCCCCTTCTCTGTAGAGTTTCATTATTTGAAATATGCCTGTCTTCATAATTCAGGTTTAGTGAGGAGATGTGAAGTATATGCAGTGGGACTTCTCATTGCTGCTAAAGTATCCATTTCATTTAACAGCTTTCCAGGTCTAACCAGAGAAATTCATTTCATAGAACAGGCTTTTATCATGCTACACCCTAAAGTTATAAAAACAGAACATTTTGGGAATGTAGACACCAAAATGGTTGTTATAAACAACTTAATCCTAACTGACTTCTTTAGCTGCCCCCAAAACAAGATTCCAGGGAATGAGAATGAGGATGAAATATTATAATCTACTTTCGGTTCATCAGCTTTGGGCATACATTGGTGCTAAACTTTGAAAATGCCTTACTTACAGGTTTTTATTGAGCTTCTGAGAAACATCATGGTGTCTTTTGTTTTTCCTTTCTAAAATAAAAAAGTTTCTTATGGGATCTTTCAAAGACTCAAAGGACCCTAAAGATTTTTCCCCACAGAGCTGCCTCTCCAGCTTGTTAAATAACTACTTTTGCCTCATTTGCCAGCTATTCTGAGAGATTTTGCTGTTCAATGCTCTCTCTAACTGTACTTCTTTTTGCTGCTAGTTATTTATTTAACGTCATTAGCCAATGACTTTGCGAATGTGTGTCTGTTTCTTGCTCCATATTTGGAAAGAATTGCAATATGTTCTTGGGCAAGAATCTGCTTTGGGTGGAGGCGAATGAAGTTGGGAAATAGTGAGGGGACAGGTGAAAGAGGGATGGGATTTCTGCTCATGGAGCTTTTTTCTTTCTTTTTCATTTTTGTTTCTCTCTCTTTTTTTTCCCAGGTGGAGGAAAGAAGGGCTGGTTGTGTTTATTGCAAACAGGTTGAGATAGCTTGTTATTATAAATAAAGGAGGTACAATATGTAACCTGCCTTGGAGTGGGAAGACTCAATTCAATAAACATTTTAAATTCCTACCAGGTATATACTAGGCATGGGAGACATAGAGATGAACTATGAGACGATCTCAGTTCTCAAGGAGGTCAATCACAATCTAATGGGGGGTTATGATCCATATGCAAAAGGTAGGATAATAGATTTAAATGTGAAGATTAAGGAGGGGATATGAGAAAGGAAGGAAATTTGAAGATAGGGAGGAAACTTTCAACTGATGGGATCAGGGGAGGCTTCATGGAGGAGGGAACACCTGAACTGGGTTTTAAAGGAAGAAAAAGATTGAAACAGAGAGAGCCTTCGTGCCTCTAAGCGTGGGAAGTGCTGTGCAAATATATGACTGTGGAAAGACCATAAACAAGATAGGGAAACATAATAGTTCAGTTTGGCTGAATACAGAGCGTGTGAAAGGGATTAGGATGAAGTAAAGCTGGAAAGATAAGTGGGAGTCAGATTATGTAGCACCTTACATTCCAAGGTAAGGAGGTTGTTTTTCATCCTACAGGCAATAGAGAGCCGTGAAAGATTTTGGAAGGTAGAAGAGGATGGGAAGAGGTGTGACATGGTGAGACTTGAGCATTAGCAAGATTATTTTGGCAGCTTTTGGAGGATCATCAGAGAGGGTAGCACTAGAAACCAAGAGTCTACTGAAGAGTCTGTTGCAATGGTCCAGGTGATAGGGTATGAGGGACTGAATTACAGAAGCAGTTAGTTATATGTAAGGAAAAGGAAGGGGATGATTTGCGCACTTACAGAGGCAGAAACAAGGAACTCAGCAATTGATTGGATATTTGGGACAATGGAGAAGGAAGGACCAAAAATAGCTGAGGTTTTGAGCCTGGGTGACTGGTAGGATGGTGGTACCAAACATAGATTTAGAGAGATTGGGAAGAGGGTAATGTTTAGACAGAGAAAATGAGGAGTTCACTTTTTGACGAAGTTTGAGAGGTCAGTGAAATATCCAAACAGAGATGGGCCACATGTAGTTGTAAATGTAGGTCTCTACTTCAGAAGAGACATTGGGGCCAGACACATAGAATTAAATGCCTAGAAGTGATCATAGTATCATAAGTTTACAGCTGAGGTCTTAAATAAGCATCTAGTCCAACAACTAGTGTGCTGATAAATGTTTAACAATCAACTCTCCAAAATAAAAAGTGAGCCAAACAACCTTTTAAATTTGACCTGTATTTTTAACATTTTCTCCATTCCTTTCTTAAATCTAGACAATCAACAAAATAATATGTTAATCAAGTCCTGATTTGTTTTGTGTGTAGATTTCTGAGGTGTAAATGCTCACCCTGAAAATTTAACAATTGGCTCTCATGAACCAGTTTAAGTGGCTCAAACACACCTCCAAGTCTAACTCCTTCATTTTACCAATTAGAATACTGAGGACCAAAATGGTGATGTGACTTATCTAAAGTCATGCAAGCTAGAAAATGTCACAGCAAGGACATAAAGTCAGGTCTTTTGACTTTAAGTCCACTATACCATTCTGCCTTCTTAATGCTACGGGAGCGGATGAAATCACTAAAGGGAAGTGTAGAGACAAAATACAAGAGGACTTTGGACAGGCTCTTAAAGACACTAGCATTTAAGATGAACCAGTGAAGGAGACCAAGAGGGCATAGTCAGCAAGGTGGGAGAAGAAACAGAAGGGATCAGTGTTCCAGTAGACAAGCGATGAAAGAGTATTCATGAGGAAGGGGTTAATAGTTTCAAAAGCTGCAGAAAGTTTAAAGAGGACAAAGACTGAGAAAAAGTTCATTTTGTTTGGCAAATAAGAGGTCAGCAGTGACCTTGGAAAGAGCGTTTGGGATAGAAACCAGATTGCAGGGTGATGAGGGATGAGTGGGTGGTGGAAATGTACAGTCAGAACAGACTACTTTTTCTGGAAGTTTTACAGGAAAGGGGATGGGAATAGAATATACTTGAGCATGTTTTGTAAGCAACAGGAAAGACTCCAGCAGTGATACAGTTAGAACACATGAAGATTAAGGAGAGGGAAGGATGGATGGGACATAGTTTCAGGATTCTTTAATTCTGCAGTAAGGGAGATGAGGTTGGGTAAAGATATAGAAGAATTTTAAGAAGGATCATGGAACATTGGGATTGGAAGAGATTTTAGAGATGGAATGCCCTTTACCTGTGACTTTCTTCTCCGTATTTCTGTTATGCAAAATGGTAGGGGCTTTGGGATTGGGAAGCAAGAGGAAATGATTTGACACAATTGCATGAAGAGACCAAGGTGAAAGAAAAAAGGTAGGGTGCATGGCAGCCAAATGGGGCCATTTCTAGTACTCTATAAGTGATGAGCTAGTGGAGGTCAGAGGAGTTTAGCCCAGACTGAGAAAATTCCTGTCTTTTTTGAAGTTCACTTGGATTCAGAGTTCATGATTCAAATGCCTTAAGTCCCAGGTCCTGAGGTCCTCCAGTTTCTTCACTGCTATATACAATGATTTGTCTTTATGGATGTAAGTCTAACATCAAGTTTTGAGCTGTGTTGTATTTTTTACATACTTTCACCACTCAAAGGAGGACTGAACTGTGCCTCCCCTGGAATGACTGGACTTGAAGTAGTTCAAATACCTGTGACGTTGGGGATTTAAGAAAATGGCAGGATAGTTCATTAGAGGTTAGTTATGCAGTGTTCTTCTCTTATTATGTACTGTTTTTTGCTTATTGATTCTGTACTCTGGGTTTCTGTAGGCATGCCCAGTTCTCCTGTCATGGAGATACCCCTGAAGGACCTTTTGAACATGCCTTGTTTGCTTAACATGTAGCTCTCTTTGATCCCTATCATGTGGGCAAGAGTAGCCCCTTTTGCTTGGCTGCCTTCAGCTTTAAAAACTGGTGAGACCATGCCAGTCAGCCATCTTTTCTGCCACTGATTTTCTGATATGCCCTTTAAAAAAAATCTTACTTAATATTTTATTTTTCCCAATAATATGTAAAAATATTTTTAATACTTCTTTTCAAATTTTAAGTTCCAAATTCTCTTTCCCTCTAATCCCCCACAATGAGAAATCAAGCAATTTGACATAGGTTACATATGTGTAATCATGCAAAACACATTTCCAAGTAAATCATTCTGTAAAAGAAAACACAGACAAAAAACCCCAAAAGCAATAAAAAAAAAGTGAAAGAAAAAGTATTTTTGATCTCCTTTCAGGCTCCACCAGTTCTTTCTTTGGATACAGATATATACTTTGGATACAGATATATACTTTCAATATAAGTCCTACATAATTGTCTTGGATCATTATATTGCTAATAAAGTTATTCAGAGCAGATCATCATACAATATTGCTGTCACTGCATACGCTGCCCTTCTGCTCATTTCACTTTGCATCAGTTCATGTAAGTCCTTCATGCTTTTCTGAGAGTATCCTGCTCCTCATTTCTTAAAGCTCAGTAATTTCATTGCAATCATATACAACAACTTGTTCAACTATTCTCCAGTTGATGGAGATTTTCAGTTCTTTGCCACCACTAAAGGAGCTACTATAAATGTTTTTGTACGTATAGGTCCTTTTCCTTTTTGTTTCTTATCTTTCTGAGACACAGACCTAGTAGTGGTATTGCTTTGTCAAAGGTATGGATGGTTTTATAGCCCTTTGGCCATAGTTCCAAATTGTTCTCCAGAATGGTTGGATCAGTAAACAACTTCACCAATAGGACATTAGTATTTTTATTTTCCGCATCTCCTCCAATATTTGTCACTTTCCTTTTCTGTCATATTAGTCAATTTGACAGATGAAATGTAGTAGCTCAAAGTTGTTTTAATTTGCATTTCTCTCATTAATAGTGATTTAGAGCATTTTTTTCATATGACTATAGATAACTTTGATTACCTTGTATGAAAACTATCTATTCCTATCTTTGACCATTTATCAGTTGAGGAATGGATCTTATTTCTATAAATTTGACTCAGTTTTCTATATGTTTGAGAAATGAAGTTTTTATCAGAGAAACTCGTAAAAATTTTTGGGCAGCAATGATTACTATGTATTTCCCTCCATCCTATTTCCCCATTTAGCCTACTCACTCCTTTTACCCAGTCCATTCTCAAAAGTGCTTTGCTTTTGACTTTACCTCCCCCAAACCTCCTCCCTGGTATTAAGACCTAGGATTGCAACCCAGATCCAAGTATAGGCAATACAACAGAGTCCTGCACCTAGTGCCAGCAGTAAATCTCCTGACTTGTTGATTCCCTTGACATTTGTGGACTGAGAGGTCTGGAAGCTGCCCCTTCACCACAAGGCCTACTCCTGGTTTGCTGGGCCCCAGTTCGCGCTGGTGTAGTCCATGCTGGACCATGCTTCTCCTTCACCCTGGTGAAACAGACCTTCCCTGATGATCTTCTAAGTTGTTGGGTGGGAAAATTATTTCATTCTATCTTTTTGTGGGTTCTGCTATAGTAGAATTTACTTAGTCATTATTTAAAGTTACATGTAGAGGTTTGGGGGAGAGCTCAGGTGAGTCCTTTGCCTCCTCCACCCCGTGGCTTGGCCTCTTGCTATGCTTTATTTGGCATCTCTTACCTTCTACACCCAGATAACATGCTATAAACTGAACCACTGAGAGGGAAAGGAGTTTGACTTTCCTTCTCCTGCTTTGTCTTTTATCCTGACTCCAAGGAATGGACCTAGGGGTATTTGTTTCTGTTCTGTGTTATTTGTCCTCCTTAGTTTCAGGTGCTGGAGGTTATCTTCATGGGACTCTGGAGTTCAAGTCATGATGATCCTGGAGTCAGGATTGCAGGTAGATTGGTGAAGCCTGCCAGCTCAGCACAGAAGCCCTGAGAAACCAGGGTTCTTGGTACTGAAGCCTAAGGAAGATTTTGGACTTAGAAATGGGACTGTGATCCATAAGAACGGAGCTAAGCTATGATCTTAATTCCCTTCCCCTTCCTAGGGACTGAGGCATAAAGTAAGAGGGGAATTATGCCTCCCATGCGTTAGGGAGGAGTATGGTTGTATGTATTTGTGATTATACCTTCCAAAGTTAATATGTCTGTGTAAAAGTTAATCCAACTAATAGTGGCTAACTGAAACTGGAGTGTTGAGGAGCTATACCTTCTACATTTGGGGGAGCACAATCAGTGGCAGCTGGAGACAATGACAGAAAACCTAGATACCTCTCAATCCTCTTAAGAATACCAGGGGGGCATTCTTCCATGGGGAGTGGTAAAACCTAATACATCTGTCCTTCAGATAGTGGAGGCCAAAGTAGCCAGTGTTACAACTTTATATTAAGTACAAACAACTGTATGCAGTATACAAGCCTACTTGTCTGATTTTAATGAGATCCAACTCCATGTCATGGGACTAGTTATCACTGAATATGAAAGAAGGAAGGGTTGGAACAGTAGGTGGGGGCTCAGAGCTACTTTTTTATTGGGTAAGTCCACAAATCCACATACCCCCTAACAATAAATTGGTGTCATCTTATAGAGAGAAATGGAGCTAGGTGACAGCAGGTTGCTAACTCTCTGAGAATCATAGAGAGGACAGCACTTGCATAGCCCTTCCACCCAATGGAGCATCCAAAAAAACCACCAGTGACTATGAGACTCAGAAAGACCTAGATCAGGTAAGTAGCTATCATCCCCTCATGGTTAAAAAGATTCTTTTACATATGGGCAAACTAAGGCCTAAAGAGATTAAATGACAGTATAACAGAGGTGGGACTTGAACTTAATTCATTAGAAGCTGATTCTAATATTCTTTCTAATACAGTACACTTTCTACTCATGAAGAAGTTCAAAATGGATTGTCAACCTTCTCTATTAAATAGGAGGTGAAATCACCTGATAAGAGAAAATAATTCTTTGAAAAAGCAATTATTAAGTACTGACTGTGTGCCAAACACTGGAAATACAAATAAAAAAGTAGAAATTGTCTCTGTCATTGTGGAACTTATATTCCGATTGAGAAGATAATACATATAGAAAAATGGTGGTCATGAAGTGGTATTTTAGTTTGGAAAATTACCAGCAAGTAAGATTTGAGGCAATGGATGGATAGATTGACATGTCCTTTCCAGTAGCTAATTCCAGTAGCAATGACAATGTTGATTGATTATAGGACCAAAGCTAGCTAATGGGTGGGAGCTGGGGTAGGGGTGGTAGAAAGTACATGGATTAAAAAGCTGGTAGGCAGTAAAGTAATCCTAAAGTTATCTAGATATAGTAGACCACATAAATCACTACTCAATTAGACCAGGAGATTCTATAGTAGAACTTTTAGGCTAAGTCCTCCAAGGCATGGATAAAGGGTGCATAGGAAGCATGGTTATTGAGAAAGATTCATGGAAAAGTGCACTTGGAAGATTGAAGAAAAAGGAAGAGATTTTTAAAAACCACTAGGACTTACTCAGAGTCGAATGAGAATACTGTGCTGCAGTTGTAGGGGGCACCAGGACTTAATAGTATACATTTGTAATGGACCCAGATCATGGTTTCATGGCTTTTTAAAGTAGCTCTTAGCAACTGGAGAATAGGAGCAAAGAAGTTCTATGGTAGAGGTGAAGCATTGTTGGGGTTTAATGGGGCAAGAAGAGTGGAAGTATGAAGGTGCAAGGGATTAAAAGGTGGAGGGAAGAAAGGGCTGTCTTACTAGGGTCAAAACAGTTAAGGGAGGGAAGTGATGCCAGAATAGGGTTGATGGACTGGGAGAAAGAAGACTTGAGATACAGAGATTAAAATAAGCAGGGGAAACTACCAGGTTCAGGAAGAATTAGGTAGTGGAAGTGGTAGAAGGATATAAGCTCATGAACAATGTTTGTTGAATTGAATTGATATGAGATGGTGGAGATCATGAGAGATGGGGACATTGATGACCTGGGAAGAGAGAGTATTTGGTACACAGCTTTGATATTAAAGTCACCAAGGAAAGTAATAGGCATTGCCTTTGCTAAATGGAATTTCAGGGATTATGACTTGACCTGGGGCATCAATCAATCAACATTTGTTGAGAAGCCCTACATTCTAAGAATTACAAAGAAAAAGTAAAAACAGTGCCTGACTTCAAGGAGGTTACATTTTAATGGAATAGACAAAAATATACATATATCAACATATACAAGATACATACAAGATACACGGAAAGGAGCCTTAGAGGAGAAGGCACCAGTAGAAAATGGACCTGGGATAGGTTTCCTGCAAAAGGTGCTTGAGTTAAATCTTAAAAGTTGGGGATTCTAAGTTCTGAAGTTAAGAAGGTGAACATTCCAGGTAGGAGATGTATATAGCCAGTGAAAAGCTAGATATAGGGGATGGAGTATGTAGGTGAGGAATATTGAGTGGCCGTAATAGTTGCATTATAGAGTGTGTGGAGTAACCCTAACCCTAGTGTAAAGATCAGAAGAAACAAGAAAGGGAGAAACATTGAATGCCAAACAGGAGACTCTATATTCGATATAGTAATAGGGAACCATTTGAATTGACTGAGTGTGTGGGGGGTGACATGGGTAATGAAGGTCATTAACCCCTGAGGCTTAGCAGTGTCTGACTAGAGCGCGTGCTAGTTAAGATTCCAGAA
The DNA here is from genome assembly GCA_023548195.1 of Bettongia penicillata ogilbyi. NCBI lineage: Eukaryota > Metazoa > Chordata > Mammalia > Diprotodontia > Potoroidae > Bettongia > Bettongia penicillata. Next base: position 8,689,934 of record JAJHZJ010000377.1, read on the forward strand.
AGTGGCAGGAAATCCTTCTGTTCCCTTCAACAAGTTAAAATATTGAGATAGAGGCAAAATGACTGTTCAGAATGACTAGGCATGTCCCCCTTGATGACACTGGGCTCCCAGCTAAAAGTCTCTTTCTTTTATCATTACTATTTCTGGGGTGTTCATTTGCATGAAATTATTGCAAATAGTTGTGCTTAAGAAGACTTCAAAAGTGTTTGCTCTGCTGATGGAGGTTTAAAAGGCAGTAACTTAAGTGGCCGTTCAACTGGGGTTGTCTCTGCATCCTGTCGTTACAAGTTGTTTTCTGGGAGCATACTTCTCATGATACCGTGGTGATGTCTTATTTTCATCTGGCTAATTACTGTCATTGCAACATAGGAAAAAGCAAAGCATTTACTTTTGTTCTTTTAAAAAGGTGAAAAAGATGCAAATGGGACAGAGATATTAGCTGGGGAAAACCTCTTTCTTAACAGTTTTAACCAAACTTGACCCTTGGGGCTCATAGAGTATTAGCAGTAGAAAATACCTCAGGGATCATTTGGTTCAACTACCTCATTTTACTGTTGAGAAAATTCAGTTTTCTGGAAGTGATTTGCCTAAAGTCGCAAAAATTAGTGACATAGGTGAGAGGAGAACTCAAATCTTCTAGCCTGTGTCCCCATCCTCCTCAATCTGTAAATTCTCCACTGACATTTTATTTTACTATGTCACCTTTAAAAAACCATTATGAAGTGTTATTTGGTTACACTGGACAAAGGCCAGCAGACACTGAAAGAGATTACAATGTATTTAATATCTTTGTATTTTTTCTTCCAGTCTTACCATTATTGGGAAGGCTCAGAGACTTAGGGAATGCAATTCTAGCTGTTGTCGATATTTTTGTTATAATTGGCCTTTTGGGATATGGGTATGTGATAAATGTATTCATATTAAGAAATAAATGAATGTCATAAATGAATATCAGAGGAATCTTTAAAAAAACAAGGCAAAGCAAAAAATTGATAACAACCGTGTTGTCCATACAGTATTTTAGAAATAACACAAACAGGTTTCTATTCCTTTTCCCTTCCTTCCTCCGCCCTTCCCCCACTCCAGGCAATGTCTGCTTGGGCAATTGTCCAACAATCATAAGCAAGTACTTCTAATAAAGAGGAAGCATCGCTGAGAGTTCAGGCTGAGCTCAGCCTGTCCCTTGCACATCATTAGGACATCCTTGATGTATTCCTCTGTGGTTTCTTCTCTGGGACCACATCAAAGCCTAAAGTTGACTCTGGTCACCTGAAAAATACAGACACAGTCAATACAATCTTCTTTACATTTGACACATATGAAAGAAACTGTGACTCTCCTTGTCCCTGGTGCTTTTCTGATCCCTGTTGCTGCAATTATTGATAGCTAATGTTCTTTAAGAGGCTTCAACCATGTGCTGATAGTAATTTTATGGAGTTTTTCTCTCAGTTTTGGAATGACATCTGTTTCAGTCACAATACCAATGGCCAATGGCCAATCATTTCAACATCTCCATGATATACAAAGACAATGTTTAAATTACCAGGCCTAGATTTTCTCTTTAATTCTTAAAAAGATAGACTATTCTTCTACTTCCAACTTTCCCATAAAGTTTAAAAGCAAATGGTCTCTAAGGTCTCTTCCAGCTCATAATCCATGATACTGTAGGCCTCTAAAATGGGGTATTTGATGACACAGACACTGTTAAAGAAAGCAAGAATGTACAACTCCACATTTGGTCATGAGATCATAGACTGAAAACTGGAGAGTACTTCAGGAGTCTTCTTTCGAACCCCCTTGTAGTATTACAGATGAGGAAATTCAGATTGGGGATGTTTAATGACTTGCCCTGAAGCAGCTGATGGTACAAGAGAACGTCAGGCCTAGAATCAGGAAGACAAGTTCAAATGTGACTTGAGACCATTTTCCCTCACTGTAAAATGGAGATTATACTAGAACTTACCTCACAGGGCTGCTGTGAAGACCAAATGAGTTGATTTGTAAAAAGCACAGCATAGTACCTGGCACATAGTACGCATTATTTAAACGCTTATTGTCCTCTATTCCTTACCTCCCCATCACTTGCCCAGTGTCACACAGGTAGTAAATGTCAGAGGTAGGATTTAAACTCAGGTCCTCAAAGTCATTTTCCCACTGTATCACATTGCTTTCTTTGGCCTTAAATGAGACAATAAATATGTAACATAAGGCATTTGATGAACTCTTTGTGATATCATCAATGGCCATAATAGAGTTCAGAAGTCTATTGTCTTGGAGTAGTATGGAAAATTTTCCTCTTTTCAACCTTAATCTTGGACTTTAGAAATGAAATTTAACTCCATGAAGATAGAGCTGAGCAATAGCAAATAACTCAGGTACTCAATGCTTGTTGACAATTTGAAGATTTTCTAAAAGAGAAATTCAATGGTTTCTTAATTGAGCACCCAGAAGCTCCTGCAAAACAACCCAGCAATTAGAGTAATTTGAGAAATTTTAAAGATCCTTTAAAAAGCAATCATTGTGAAAAGGAAAATGACAAATGCTGGAAGGGAATTTGGAAAACCTCCACTGTTGGTAGAGTAGGGAACTGCTCTAACCATTTTATAGAAAAATTTGGAACTATTCCCAAAGAGCTAACTGTGCATACTCTTTGACCCAGAAATACCACTACAAGGGCTGTATCCCAAAGAGATCAAAGAAAAAGGAAAAAGACCTATTTGTACAAAAATATTTAGAGCAGCTCTTTTTGTGGTAGCAAGGATTGGAAATCAAGGGAATGCCCATCAATTGGGGAATGACCGAACAAGCTGTGGTATATGATTGTGGTGGCGTACTATTGTGGTATAACAAATGCCAAGCAGGATGGTTCCAGAAAAACCTGGGAAGTTTTATGTGAATTCATGCAAAGTGAAATGAGCAAAACCAGAGAACATTATGCACAGCAGCAGCAATATTGTAATGATGATGAACTGTGAAAGTCACTACTCTGATCAATATAACGTTCCAAGAAAATTCCAAAGGACTCATGTTGAAAAATATTAGCCACTTTCAGAGAGGAAACTAATAAACTGAATGCAGATTGAAGCATACTTTTTTTTTCTATTTTGTTTATTTTTCTTGCCTTTAAAAATGTATGGCTAATATGGAAATAGGCTTTGCTTGATTTCACATATAATAGTTCCCACTTCTTGCCTTCTCAATAAGTAGGGGAAGGTCTTGATAGTGAGGGAAGGAAAAATTGCAACTCAAAGCTTTTTTTAAATGAATGCTAAAAATAACTAAAAATTTTAAAAGGATATGCAGAAGGAAAAAAGAAAAAACACAGCATAGACAAAGAAAAAAAGTCTCATTACATGGGACTTAACTGAATTGAATCTGAGAGATAGAAGTGACTTAAAAGGCCACCTGTCAGGTCTGACTTGTACCTAGATAAGTTTCCTCTGTGACATATCCAACAAGTGGCCATCCTCTCTCTATTTGAAGACCTTCAGGGAGGGGAACCTACTTCCTCCCTTAAGGCAGCACATTCCACTTTTGGATTACTCTGTTTGTTAGGAATTCTCCTCCCCAATCTATGCTAGTTTTAGAAAGGGGACAAACTAGTGATGCATATTACTGAAGTAATGGTAATAGAAAAAAGACAAAGAAGCCTAGCTGCTGCTCCAAACCTTGATCATCTCACCAATAGGATTATTTGATGCTGAAAATAAATAGCGGCAGCATCCAGACTAAGCACTAACTCATAAGGAGATGGTATGAAGTTGGCAAAGAATTTTTGCCAAAATGATTTTGTCGGATATAGACCTCTGAAGTATCATCACCCTCATTTTTCAGATGAGGAACATGAGTTTTAGATAAGTGAAGAGACCTGCCCATGGTTAACTAAATAGCTGAAAGGGAATTTGAGTCTGCCCAGAGTGGTCAGATTACACAGCCTGGGTACTTGGCAAGAGGTAGGACTTAGTGTGATTAAACTTTTCCCTGTGAAAAGACTGATGGGGAAGTAGTATTTGCATGCCCCTTTTCTCTGGTCAAGAGAAAAATCATATATTACATTTTCCTGTCTGTTTTAATGTTCATTTACATTTTTTGTTTTAATTAGTACTAATTCTAGCTTACTCCAAATAAAGGTTTGCTTGATTGTAATTGTTCTGCCTGTATAATTCATTATTTTGAATAGACTCTTATAAAAGACAGAAGAACTTTTACTGGCACAATATGCAGAGAGAAGACACAGAAAGGATGAAGCATCTTTGTCTGAATTTCCAGTGTAGAATGAGTTTTCTATATTCCTCCCTCTCTATTCTGATGTGTGCACGTGTGTGTTCCTGATCTATATGGAACAGAATCTTAATGATTTGTTAATATTACATAATTCCTTAAAAAACAAAAAATATCAAGCTATATGATTCTGGATCATTAACCTTAGGCATTATTTGAATCATCACTAAGTAGTTTTAAGTTGGGGAAAGAGATTGTGTGATTTGTCCTTTGGTTTCAAAGAGGATCATGACATCAGGAAGATGATGCCATGACTTGCAAGTCAATTGTATTTAAGTGAAGAAGGGCTGTACCAAGTTACTAGCCTCACTTTCTCCTCCTGAGCCATCTGGGTCCAGGGACTAGATGTAGATCAGGGCAACTGGAGATAGCACAAGATACAGTAGAGGCATTGAATTTTAAAGGCATTTTTAAGCTAAGGTCTTTCAGAGTTCTGACTTTGACTGAGGCGATGGCCGTTCAGTGATTTGGGCTGTTTAAGAAGTGGGTCAAAGGATAGCCTTTAATAAAATTGAAAAAAAAATCAAGCTAGGAAGGGAAGAGCCTCAGGGTTTCTGGCCAAAAGAGAAATTATTTCTAGAGAACTGGTTAAGTAGAAGGAAACTTGGTGGTTCACACTCTTCGTTCCATTTTTCTCCTTCACAGAAATTTCCTCTCCAGAATGGAATTGAGAACAGCAGTCAGAAGTCATGCCCAGTGAGAGGAGAAAGGGAGTGAATGAAAAGGGCTGATGATAGCTACATCCCAAAGGTGGGAGCCAGATAAGTAAATGTTAGTGCTAACTTGAACATCTTCAAGCCCAGACAACTAGAAAAAAAAAACTGCTTGATCCTTCTATTATCCATGATATCTCCCTCCTCACCTCTGCCTTTTGAAACCCTAACTCCTTTCCAGGCTCAGCTCAAGTTGAGTTTCCTTCAGTGAAGGGCCTTTTCTGATTCCCTCCAGTTTTTAAGTTCCCCCTTACCTTAAGGACAATTTTGTGTTAGTTTTGTATATATTTTGTATTTCATTATCTATGTGCATCTCGTTTCCTCTCATTAAAGTGCAAACTCTTTGAAGGCAGTGACTGTTTTCATTTATATCTTTGCATCCAGAGCGTTCCAGAAAATATCTGAAATTGTAGATAATAAATAGCTGTTGCATTGTTGCTGAACTGAGTACAGATAACTGTCCTGTCTCGTGCTTTTCGCTGCCAAATTTTTGGAGAAAGATGGCTGCCTCTGATATTGTTTTTTCCATAACTCCTTGAAGACAGTCTTGCACCACCCCCATTCTACTGAAATTACTCTCTCAAAGGTCATCAGTGACCTCCTAATTGCCAAATCTAATGTTCTTTTTTTAAGTCTTCCTTCAACTTGACTTTTTTTCCCCAACTTTTTATACTATTGACGACCCCTCTACATTTCTTCCCTTGAGGTCAATGATGCTATATGCTCTTTTGATGCTCAGTAACTCTTCAAACTATTCTTTCACCGACTTCTTGCTGACCACTTATTGAAAATGTTCCCCAAATGTTCATCTCTTCTTTCTCTACCCTGTTTCCTCTAGTTTCCTTTCTATCATTTCCATGGCTTTACCCACTGTCTCAATATAAGGGATTCCCAAATCTCTCTTTCTAGCCTTAACTTCTCTTCTAAGCTCCAGACTCATATCTTACCTGGCATCTTTACCACTGACAGCTCAATTTCAACATATTTCAAACCAAAACATTATTTTTTCTTTAAATTTGTTCTTCCTTTTGACTTTCATTTTTTGTTGGTGGTAGCACCATTCATCATTTCTCATGGTCAGAACCATATGGTTGTCTTTGTTTTTTATTATTTATCTAGCTATTCCTATATCTACTCCTCTTCTCTTTCAAATGATTCTTTGTACTGCTACCAGAATAATTTTTCTTTTGCAAAGATTTAATCATATCATTCCTCTGAAGGTTTCCTATCGCATGCCAAGTAAACTGTAGTTTTTTTCCACATTAAAGATAAAGTCCCCCCCAGGCTGACACAGCTCTACTCTTCTAGTTTTCTTTCAAATTTTACCCATTCACATTCTTTAATGAAACTAACCTACTCTACTTCTTTGAGCATACCATGTGTTTTTCCATTTCTGTGCCTTTGAAATATCCTCCATGAGCAAGGAATGGTTTACCTGTCAAGTCTATGGAGAAGGAAAGAATTTATGACCAAATAAGAGATAGAGAACATTATGAAATGCAAAATGGATGATTTTGATTACATTAAAATGGAAAGTTTTTATACAAACAAAGCCAAACAACCAAGATTAGAAGGGAAGCAGAAAGCTGGGAAACAATTTTTACAACCTGTGTGTTTGATAAAGGCCTCATTTCTAAAATATGTCGAGAACTGAGTCAAATTAATAAGAATACAAATCATTCTTCAATTGACAAATGGTCAAAGGATATGAACAGGAAGTTTTCAGAGGGAGAAATTAAAGCTGTCTATAGTTATATGAAAAAATACTCTAAATCACTATTGATTAGAGAAATGCAAATCAAAACAACTCTGAGGCACCACCTCACATGTATTGGATTGGATAATATGACAAAAGAGGAAAATAATAAATGTTAGAGAAGCTGTGGGAAAATTGGAAAGCATTCATTGTCAGTGGAGCTGTGAGCTGATCCAATCATCCTGGAGAGCAATTTGGAACTATGCCCAAAGGGCTATAAAAGTGAGCATACCTATTGACCCAGCAATGCTACTTCTAGGGCTACATCTCAAAGAGATCATAAAAATAGGAAAAGGACCCACATGTACAAAAATATTTGTAGCAATTCTTTTTGTGGTGCAAAGAATCGGAAATTGGGGGTGTGTCCTTCAATTGCGGAATGACTGACTTTGATAGACTTAGCGATGCAAGGATCTTTAACATCTCCAAAACACTCATGATGGAAAATGCTGCCCACATCCAGAGAATGAACTTTGGAGTTTGAATGCAGATGGAAACATATTATTTGCTCTCCTTTTCTTTTGTTGTTTTGTTTTGTTTCTTCTTTCTCATCATTTCTCCCATTAGTTCTAATTCTTCTTTACATCATGATGAATGTGAAAATATGTTTAACATGAATGTATAAGTAGAGCCTAAAAAAAAAAGAAATATCTTCCATCAAATGTCCATTGAAATGACAACTCAACTGTTGAAACCCTCCCTTTGTTGATAATGATTTTCCCTATTAAATCTCATATAACACTTTTTTGTACCATTTTTATGCATTTATCGCATATTATTATATATGTATATCCATCTGTTTTTGTCTCTCCCTCCCCATGTACGTTAGATTGCATGCTTCCTGAAATCACAGATTATGTTTCATCAAAACTCTGTAACCCCATCTGCTGGGACAGTGCTTTGCATAGAGAACACACCTAATAAAGGCTTGTTGAAAGAATATATTAATCATTACTTGCTTGTCATAATTTTATAATTTTTTAGCTCTCAACAGCAAAATACCCACAACTCACATTTGCTTAGCACTTAAGAGTTTTTAAGAGCATTTTCTATGCAATATGTTGGTAAATAGAGATTCATGATTGGTAGAAGGCTGTATAAACCAGTTTTATTGTATTTATGTATGAACTGTCTTAGAGAACCCAAATACTTTCTTGGGGAAGTATCCTTCATTTCCCCATAAATGCAGATTCTTACGAAAATCAAGCTAAAAATATATAAAAAAGGTAAATAGAACTTCCTCATTATTTCTCCCAAATCACTGTCATTTTTGGTCTTTTTCCTGGAGAATTCTTCAGGCCTTTGATGAGGCTGTTGCATTAGAGCTAGGTAAGGGGTATAATGGAGTTGAAACTGTCACAAAAAGACACTGTGTTGGGTAGCGAAAATGTGTGAAGCGACCCAATGCCCAGGCTCCCTTTGTAATGTGTTTTCTTTGACTTGCTCCACTGTGACTTTCCCCAGCTTTGGACCATTGCTATGGTCCCTGGTCAGCCTTTTAAAGCTGCTTATCCTGGGAAATTTAGCTTGACCCAGCAAAACATTCTGTTTACTCTCTCAAGTGATGACATGGCCCATCCCTTCTTTCCTCTGGAGGGTTCTCTCTCAGACTCTGTTAATTGCTCCTAATCAGGGACAGGTGTCAGGTTCATCTTCCCAAGGGAGAGGGCTCAGACAAGAATACTTCTAATCTTTGGTTAGTTTCTGCTATTTTCTGAACCTTTATGAAATGTTTTGTTATTTTCTGATTCATAAAAATGTACTTGCTCTTCACCTATTCATTATATTTGTTATTTATTACATTTCTAGCACAACGTACTATGACACTGTCAAAATTAATAATATGTTAGTGGCTCAAAATATTCATTCCTTTACTAAAAATAGATTAAGGACATTTAAGATGTAATTGCCAGGTGTTGGACTACCTGATAAATAAGACTACAAATCCTTTTCTGAATGTGAATAAATAGGGTTTTGCGATTCCTTTTTCCCTGAAAAGGGATAAATGCAATGACATTAAAACAAATTTGGACTACGCTAGTTTGAAATTTAGGATTATTTGTTCACAGGCCCAATTTACATTTATCTTTGCGTGAGGAAAGGGGGAAGATATAATCTACTTGTGGCACCTGGGATGCATTCAAACTTGGGTCCCCAGTAAGCTACTGTAGGTTCCAGGTACTTTGTGAATCAAAATTCTCTCCAAAACATTGATCCCACCAAGTCATAAGTTCCCCCACCCCCATTGTATTTAGTTTTACTAGTTAGCCACAAGATACAATTAATCCACAACGAACGCATTTAATGAAATAACGTGGTAATAAGATATCAACAGAGCATTCCTCCATAAACTTTGAGCTGTCCCGCAAATCCAGAAACTCTCAGTAAGAAGAATCGACATGCATATGAATCGCTATCTTGCATAGATACATGGGGAATAAATATCCTCAGTCAACAAGCATTTATTAAGAACCTACTGTGTGTCAGATCCTATGTTCGATGCTGGGCTAATGAAACCATCCTTGCTCTCAGGAAACTGACATCAAATTTATCAAGAGCTATTTATTGAGTGCTTACTATGTACCAGACACTGAGCTATGAGCCAGAGGTACAAAGAAAAAGCAAAAGTAGCCGTTAAGGAGTTTACATGCTAGGGGAAAGACAAAAATCTATATAAATAGGTAGATTAAAAAGTACATAAAGAGGAGAGAGGGTAATCTTAGAAAGGGAAGCACTAGCAGATGGGGGTAAGAGCAGGTAAGGATGGGATGAGGACCATTAAAAGCCTCTTGTACTTGAGGTGTCATTTGAGCTGAGTTTTGAAGGAAACCAGGAAATTCTAAAAGGGAAAGTGAGATGGCAAAGCTTTCTAGATTTGACAAACAAACTCCAAAGACATGGCAACAGGAGTTGGAACACTATGTATAAGAAGCAGTAAGAGGGTCAGTATGACTGGATTGTACTTTATGGAGAGGAATTAAATGTAAAAAGACTGGGTTTTTTGCTCGACTATTCTCATTGGTTACAAAGGTTTTTTTTTTTCCTCTTTTTCTTGCTTTTAATTAGGAGGGGGGATAGGAGAGAGAAAGGGAGTTAACAATAGTGGTGCTAAAAAAAAGAGATCCATTGAAAGATTTTTTTTTAATGCTTGGGAAAACAGAAAAAGTTCAAAAGAAAGCACAGATGGTCAGGGCAGTTATGACAGAAATAAATGGAATTTGTTATATTTATCTGAAAAAAGAAATGGTATAAAATGGAGAATAACAGTTTATATACAATCTCTTCCTTTTCTGTTGTGTATAGGGAAATGCTTACTTTGTGTGTGTGTTAAAGTTCAGAATAAAAATGATAAAAATTTTTAAAAGAGAGATCGTTGGTAACCTTAGAGAGAGCAGATTTTATTGAGTGATATCAGAAGCCATATGGCAAAGTGTTCAAGAGTGAGGAAGTAGAGGCAACAAGATATTTCTAGTAGTTTGAGAAAGAGAAGAGAAATATAGGATGAAAGTAGAAAGGCTGGTAGGTTCTAATGAAGGCTATTTTTTTAAAAGATCATTGAGCCTTGGAAATGGCTAAAGGTAATAGGAAAGGAGCCAGTAGAAAGGGGAAAATTGGAAAAGACAAATTCTTCTTTACAGGGTTGGGGGTGGGTGAGATAGGATCAAGGATACATATGGAGGGGTTGTCATTTATAAAAAGGACTGTCTCATTTTTGAAAATTGGAAGAGAAAACAGTGGAAGATAATGAGAAGTTGTGATGAGGTTGAAGAATAGTTAAGAGCATTGAGGAATAGAGTAGGGATGCAAAGATAAAAAGTTGTGATCAGATAGAGGAATCTCAAGATTTTGTTTTTTAATCATTTCCCATTACAAGTCCCTGAGTCATCGATTCATCCTATTTAACAACCAGTTAGGGGATTCTTCATCATCACTTGGACCAAACCTACATACTTGGATAGAAGTAAGATTCCTTCAAGTTTCCAATGACTTCCATTTGCCTATCCACCCACACTCCTCATGTATAATACTAGAACTACACTGTAGCCCAAACTCTCCAACTATACTTCAGTGGTTGTAGCTGCATTAACATGTACTTTTAACTTGAAGGTCCTAGATGGATTCAGACAATAGAATCACAGAATTCCAGAGTTAGAAAGGATCTCAGTGGCCAGAGAGTTCAACCTATGCCTGAAAGGAATCCTTATTACACTGTACATGTATGTTGTTAGGTGGCATTGTGGATAAAGTGTTGGGTCTAGGGACCTGAGTTCAAATCCCACCTCAGACACTGCCTAGATGTGTGACCTTGGGCAAGTCAATTCACCTCTGTTTTCCTCAGTTTTCTCAACTGTAACATGGGTATAATACACCTATTTTGCAGGGTTGTTGTAAGGATGATCCTGAGATAATCTTTGTACAGCCTTTAGCACAGCCTGGCATATATAGACTGTGCTATTTACAAATTAGCTATATACCTGAGGAGTAATCTCCCAGTTTGAAGACCTCCAATGAGTGGCAACCAACTGCCTCCAGAAGCATCACCTGCTACTTTTGGATGACTCATTATTAGGAAGTTTTTCTTGACATTAAATTGACTCCTTACAACTACAATGCATTTTTCCTGGTTTTGTCTGCCGGGATCAAGAACATGTCCAGCCTCTTTACATCCCTTGATAACCCTTCTGATACTTGAGGATAGGTGTCATATCCTCTTGGTGTTCTCTTTCCTACTGGTTAAACATGCCCATTTCCTTCAACTGATCCCTATAGATGTGAACTTCAAGTCACTTCCCTGACTTGATTTCTATTCTCTGATACTGTCTTACCTAATGGTTAAACAATGGTTAAGTTACAGTACTCAGAACTAAACACAATACTCTCCATATGGTCTAGTAAGGGAGAGTACATAAAGAATAATCACCTCTTTTCTTCCTGGAAGCCTAGCATCTCAGCTTTTCTTCATATTGCCAGTTAATACTGGGCTTGTTGTCCAGAAAAACACCTGTGTGGGTAAAAATTTTTAAAAAGCAACAGAAGTAAAATAAAAGATTTCTTTCTTAAAATACACTAGGGAATAAAGATGAAGGCAGGATGGAAAGAAATAGAAATGACATTGAAAGAATAGAATTGAAACACTATGGAATGAATCTCACAACACCTCTGATAGTTAAGTCAACATATCTTTTGGTGGAGTTAAACTCTAGAATGGGAGAAAGAAGATAGAAGATGGGAGGGATGTGTGATTTCCTTAATCAAGCCAATTATAGACAAGAAAGTGAAAATAGCTACTCCCACCTCTAATCCAAAAGAAGGGTTATGTATGGGTGAGTGTGTAAGAAGGGAGAGTGAGAGACTAGAACAGGGCAAAAGAAAGATAGTAGGAATCTTGTTTTGGTAGTGGGAGAGGGTTCTACTGAAGAACACTTCCATGGAGGGAGGGATGAATGCTGTAAAGAAAGATGAGGACCTTGCAATGGGCATAACCTACAGAGATTTTGGTGTGCTGGAGAAGGGAAATTAGAGCTCTTGGGGGCAACTGACATCCAGAAAGGTGGGAAGGCACCGGCCTAGAAAGGCAATTCCATGTCAAGTGGGAAAGAAAACGATATGGGGAGGACAGGGAGTTGAACTGGTCCGCATGATCAGGGACACAGGGAAATTTCTGCTACTGGAGGCAATAATTCTATTCTAACTGCCTCCCACAGGAATGGATACCTCCAAGAGTGAAGCACAACAGAAAAAAATAGAAGGGGGGATCAGATCTACAAGGAAATAATATTGAAATTGTTTAGAAGAGGGAACTCAAAATTGGTGTTTTGGAAACTTTTGATTCCATGAGGAACAGTAAGAGTCTAAAGAAGGAATAAGTAAGTTTAAGGACCATAAATCAAAGAATGAAGTTTAGAATAGACAGAAAGTGAAGAGATTCATGAAGGGGATAAGGTAAAGAAATTCCTTTCTAGGAAAAGATGCAAACAATGAAAAAAAATTCCTAACAAAGAAAAGAAGTTGGAAAGGAGAAGAGGAGGCAGTTTTTAATTAACTACTTACCTGAGAGGGAAAAGGGGAAGAATTAGATAACTAAGTAAAAGGAAGTAATGAAAAGGAAGCAGTAAGTTAAATAAAGCACCAACACTAAAGAAAGGGGTGACAAATGCGTGTGGGGGGGTTGAGAGTGAGGGGAAGAGAGCTACGTGAATAGTGCTGCATTAAGGGGAATGAAGGAAAAATAATTAAAGAGGCAAAGCATTGTTTTCACAGAAAAAGAACAATTAGAACAGCAAAAGTTCTAATTCAGAAAAAAAGCAATATTAGAGACACAAATAGAATAAAATACCAACCCAACTCTCATAAGTTTAAATGTGAATAGATTAAATGATCCAATGAATTGAGAATGGCGGATTGGAGAAGAAAACAAAACCTTACAATCTCTTGCTTATATGAAATACAGCTAAAAATTGAAGACATACACAGAATAAAAATAATAGGCTGAAGCAAAATTTATTATGCATCAGGTGAATCCAGAAAAAGTAACCATGCTCTCAGACAATAAACAACAAAGCAAAAATGAACATCACAATATAAACAGAGGTGAATAAGGAAATCAAGCTGAAAGAAATCAGAGATAAACAAATCAATATCAACGTGAAATTTACATACTCCAAATGCCATAGTATCTAAATTCATGAAAGAAAATTAATTCATTATAAGACATAGACAGTAACACAATAATGGTATATTTTAATGTCCTCTCAGATTTGGACAAATTTAACAGAGAGATAAGACAAAAGGGAAAACACAGCCTTCAGCAAATTGCTATCAAAACAAGACTTAGACCATCATCTAAATAGAAGTTCTGGATGATGTTATTATTACATTATATTCAGGTTTTTTTTTTAACTTGCCATTGTTTTGGGGGAGGTCTATGGTCCTTAATGTATTCTGATTCTTTAGCTTTGTTATATTCTTTTTAATATATTGAATTGTAAGCTTCTTCAGGACAGAAACTATCTTTTACCTCTTTTTGTATCCCTAACATTTAGTTCAGTGCCTGACATATAGTAGGTACTTAATAATTTTTATTGATTGATTTAATGGTATTATTTTTTACTTCTCTTCTTCCAGATTGTCATATTTCAATATATTTATATTCTCAATCACTTTTTCTCCCTTTCTCTTCTTGGAAGAGATTAACTGCTTAGATTTAAGTTTTTCTAATCTACTACTTTTTTTCTTTTGAACAGGTCACCTAATCAGCTATATCTCTTTTTATATTTTCAGATTTGTTTTTCCAATTACATGTAAAAAAAATGTTTAACCTTCATTTTCTTTTATAATTTTGAGTTTTATGTTTTCTCCCTCCCTCTCATTCGTTCCCTTTCACTGAAAAGCAAGCAATTTGATAAGTTATACATGTACAGCCACGTAGAATATATTTCCATATAAGTTGGACTGTGAAAGAAAACAGACAAAAAACCCCCAAGAAATATTAAGAATGTAAAAAAAAATTCAGCATACTTTGATCTGCATTCAGATTCTGACTTGAATTCCATCAGTTCATTCTCTGGAGATAGGTAGAGTTTTTGCATCATAAATTCTTCAGAGTTGTCTTAGATCTTTGTATTGCTGACAACAGTTAAGTCATTCGTGGTTGACCATTTGTACAGCATCACTTTCACTGAGTACAGTATTCTCCTGGTTCTACTCCCTTCACTTTTTATCCATTCACGTAAGTTTTTCCAGGTTTTCCTGAAATCAATCTGCTCAGCATTTCTTGTAGCACAATAGTATTCCATTACATTCATATATCACAACTTGTTCAACCATTCCCCAATTAATATTGATACCTCAATTTCCAATTCTTTGTCACAACAAAAAGAGCTACTATAAATATTTTCATACATCTAGGTCCTGTCCTTTCCTTTTCTTTTTTTTTTTAGATCTCTTTGGGACACAGACCTAGTAGTGATTGGTATTGCTGGGTCAAAAAATACACACAGTTTTATAACTCTGGGCATAGCTCTAAATTGTTCTCCAGAATGTTTGGATTAGTCACAACTCACCAACAGTACTTTTGTGTCCCAGTTTTTCCACATCTCCTCCAATATTTGTCATTTTCCTTTTCTGTCATATTTATCATATTAGCCAATCTACTAGGTGTGAAGTGGTAGCTCAATAGCAACTAAGATAATTTTTTCATATGATTATAGATAGATTTGATTTCTTCTTCTGAAAACTGCCTGTTCATATTCTTTGATGATTTATCAATTGAGGAATGACTCCTATTCTTGTAAATTCAATTCAATTCTATATATTTTAGATATGAGATCTTTAATAACATGCTGTAAAAAAATTCCCCTCCCCCCTGTTTTCTGCTTCTTGACCTTGTTGAGTTTATTTATGCAAAATCTTTTTAATTTAATGCAATCAAAATTATGCATTTTATATCCCTATGGTATCACTCTTTACATCTAAATCATATACCCATTTTGATCTTATCTTGATATACAGTGTGAAATATTGGTCTATACCTAATTTCGCCAAACTGCTTTCCAGTTTTTTTCTAGCAGTTTTGGTTGAATAGTGGGTTCTTGTCCCCAAAGTTTGGATCTTTGCATTTATCGAATACTAGATTACTGTGGTCGTTTCTAATTGTGTGCTGTGTACTCAACATGTTCCACTGATCTGCCACTCTATTTCTTAGCCAGCACAGATTATTTATCACTTTATAATACAGTTTGAGATCCAGTATGGCTAGACCATCTTCCCTTGCATTTTTTTCATAAATTCCCTTGATGTTCTTCCAGATGAATTTTGTTATTTTTTTCTAACTCTATAACATATACTATTTTGTAGTTTGGTTGGTATGGCACTGATTAGCCACATTTGTTTAATAATTTAGAAACATCCTGCTGCAATTCCATGTTCTCTTAGGAATATACAAGATTGTGTGTTTCATCAGATGTTGGTTTAATTATCTTTGTTTTAAATCTTTATTTAGAAATGCTTGCAATCTTTTTATTTTCTTCCCTGTTGATTTATCTGCTTGTGCCCTAGATTTTTGACGAGTTTTCTTGCTCTTGAGATCTTTGATGATTTTAGTCTTTATCTGTAATGTTCCCCTCACATTCACTGTTTTACTCCTTATTTGATATTAGGTTTACCTCCAGGGCTAGACTTCAAAGCTGTGTCAGTCTTCTCCCCAGTTGAGAAATTGACTTTTCTCAGGCGTTGGTCTTTGCCTCAGGTAACTGCTGGAGGGTCTGAACTGGCCACAACTCTATGGGAATACTCTGTACTTCAGGCCTGCTATGGGATCATTTGCTAGCTTCCAGCCTTGGCTCCTTCAGCTCCTTAATTCTGTGGTTGCGCTGAGTTAGTACCTACCACTTCTGTAGGCTTGGGGTAGGAATCGGTGTTCTGGGCAAAGTTATCGCTGCCTGGGAATTTCCTTAAGGGTGACCCCAGGTAGGGAGGATATTGCCTTCCTATTCACAATTCTTTACTGTAATATAAATTGGTAGAGAGGAGGTCTGTTGCTTGCTTGAACAGAATGCTGGGGGAATGTTTTATTGTATTGCATTGTATTGTATTAGTAGAAAAATTCCTGAGTGGGTCCCAGAGTTTGAGATGGTGGGTCTGTTTGTAAACCTTTTCTCAGCATAGGGGCTAGTGGTTAAGGGGCACTTAGTGAGTTCCTTATGGATTAGTATTTCTAGTATTTATTTATAAGGCTGTTACCTTATTGGATATCATAGTTTCATATCCTGTTGAAATAACTGTAACTGACATACCTGTGGAGCATAATTCCTCTTTTTTTCCCCCTCTTGGAAACTTTCTTTTTTTATATTTTGAATTTAAACACCAAAAAAGAGGCTTCTTCTGCCCAGAGAAGAAAAAGAGGATTTTTAAAAATGACATCATGAATCTCCATTTCACATATTTTGAAAAGTATAGAATAAATTTTATATATCGCTTTCTAAGCTATCCCACTTGTCCATGCTTCCTTCTAAATTTCTTTCTGTTCTATGGTGTAAAAGAAAAAAAATTTCAATGGCCTTTTTTTTTTTTTGCATCACTATGGACAAAGTCTTTCTCCTCCTCCACCTCACTATTTCTTCAGTTAGCAGAAAGAAAGGGAAAAAACCCAGGAAAACTTTGTAAAAAATAAGCTTAGTTAAGCAAAAGGAATCCATGTGACAGCCATGTCCAAAAATGTATGTCTACATTTTGTGTGTATTATCTTTCTGTTAGGAGGTAGTTAATATGCTTCATCATAGGTCCTCTGGAGATAGAGTTGGTCGACATATTGATCAGAGTTTTTAAATTTTTCAAAAATGCTATTCTTTATCCTAGCATTGATCTCATTTAAATTATTTTTCTGATTCCACTTCCTTCATTGAATTAGGTCATACAACCTAGGATTCTTTAAAATTGTCTCTTTCATAATTTCTTATAGTGTAATAAAATTATATTACATTACTATTCTGGACAGCTAGATGACTTGATGGCATAGTGGATAGAGTACCTGACCTGGAATCAGGAAGACTCATCTTTATTTGTTAAAATCTGGTCTCAGACGCTTGCTAGCTGCGTGACCCTGGATAAGTCACTTAACCTTGTTTGCCTCAGTTTCCTCATCTGTAAAATGAGTTGGAGAAGGAAATGGCAAACCACTCCAGTATCTTTGCCAAGAAAACACCAAATAAGGTCATAGAGAGCTGGATAAAACAGAACAATAACAACACCTTAATATTTCATAATTTATCCAGTCATTTCTCACAATAATCTAAGAAGCAATGCTAAGGCATGTTCTTGTATTCTAGCACAGTGGCTAGCACAAATGTTAACTGTTATCAACATTATTATTTTTCCCTCTTGAGAATTTTTTGAGAAATAGTGAGAACTGGAGAAAATTACTAGTCTTCTATTTTGTTGGTCACAGGATATGAAAGCCTTAAAGTCAATTTCATCTTAATTAGAATCAGCCTAGCATTTGAACTGTCAATATCTGGTATCCTGACTGTTAACCAGCAGATTAGCTATCTTCAGCTTTATATAATTGATAGGTTATACAATTCAAATTCAAATAAAAAATATTAAACAACAAAAAGCCAAGTGAAGATTCCTCCATTTGAGACTGCCTACCCAGTTCACTTTAAACCATTAAAAATAAAACTTCAAGACATCATTCAACCACTATCAGATACACCTAAATGTATTATCGTTTAGTTCACATTTTTTCATCTTCTCCTACAGTAATAAGATGAGGTACTTTGTCAGTTTGCTAAAATCTAGGCAAACAATATCTTATAGATATTCACTTGATTTGCCAATTCAAAAACCCTGGCAAAAAATAAAACAAGACTAGGTCTGTTTTTGATGAAGCTTTTTATAACATCTGTTTCCTCTTTCAGATGTTCACTAGCCCTCTTTCTAATGGTCGGATCTAGAATTTTTCTAAATATTGAAGTCAAGCTGATTGGTTTGTATTCATAGAATCAGTTTTTGTCCCTTTTTTGAAAATTAGGACAAAATTTATCCTTCTCTAGGCCAATGTCATCTCTTTTGTTTTACACAATATTACAAGTATTACCCTATTCATTTCTTTATTCTATTTTCTACCCAATATTACTATTTCCCTTTTACCCCAGGTTCATTTTCTTTAGCTTCTCTTGCCAGCCTGAAATCATTCTGAGTTTTAGCATTTCTGATGCTATTTTTATAGGACTATACCATAATCATATTGATTTACTATTACATGATCTTGCTTCTATCTGCTTTACATTTATTTTTTTTTAAGTTGGTCGGTAAGTTCCTTGAACATCCACATTAGTCTCTTTAAACAAATTCAGTTTTTCAGCCTCAATTGAATTGTTTCCATTTTTGCTTTCAGAATGTTTTTTCTTTTAGTATTTCCAATCCTATGAGGTTGACTTCCCTTGTAGCATTTATTTTATGAGATCCTACCTATTTTTCTCTAATCCAGTTGAGATCTACTTTCCCCAAATCTAAGGCGAGTTTTGGACAGTGCTTGGTTTTCCTCTGGATTTAGAGCATTTTTTTATGTGATTATTGATAGCTTGGATTTCTTCTTCTGAAAATTGCCTGTTCATGTCCTTTGACCATTTATTAATTGGGGAATGACTGGAAAATGATGAATTCTTGTTCCCAAAGCTTGGATCTTTGTGTTTATCAAATGCTAGATTACTATGGTCATTTGCTACGATGTATTCTGTACTTAATCTATTCTACTGATCCACCTTGGAAATTTCTTAACCAGTAGCAGATTGTGTTGATGGTTACCACTTAGTAATAATAGTTTGAAATCTGGTTGGTTGCCTCCCTTCACATTTTTTTTCATTGATTCCCTTGCAGTTTTTTTGCCTTTTGTTCTCTAGATGAATTTTGTTAGTTTTTTCCGATCCTACAAAATAATTTTTTAGTAATTTGACACTAAAGAGGTAAATTATTTTAGGCAGAATGGTAATTTTCACTATACTGGCTTAGCTTGCTCATGAGCAATTAATTTTTTTCCAGTTGTTTAGTTTGCTTTTATTTGAGTAATTGTGTTCATGAAGTCCCTGGGTTTGTCTTGCCAGGTACACCAGCAAGTATTTTTTTTTTCCCAATTATTTTAAATGGAATTTCTCTGTAGATCTCTTCCTGCTGGATTTTGTTGATTATACATAGAAATATTGATGATTTTTATGAGTTTATTTTGTATCAAGAAGCTTTGCTAAAGTTGTTAATTGTTTCAAGTAGTTTTCAATTGATTCACTAGGATTCTAAGTATGACATCATATCCTCTGCAAAGAATTAGATTTATTTCCTCATTGCCTATTCTTAATCTTTCAATGTCCTTTACTTATTTCATTGCTATAGCTAGCATTTATAAAAACAATGGAATAATTGTAGTGATAATAGACATTTTTGCTTCACTCTTGATTTTATTGGGAAGGCTTAAAATTTATCTTTATTACAGATAAAGTTTTTTCTTGATTTTTGATAGATATTACTTATGATTTTCAGAAAGGCTTCATTTATTCCTATGCTTTTTAGTGTCTTTAATAGGAATGGGTAGTATATTTTGTTAAAATTTTCTCTATCTGTATTTCTGTGTCTATTACCATTTTATTTTTCAAATGATTTTTGTTGTTGACATGATGAATTATACTGATAGTTTTCCTAATACTGAAATGATTCTACATTCTTGGTATAAATCCTAGCTGGTCATAGTATATGATCTTTGTGATATGTTGCTGAAATCTCTATGGTAGTGCTTTATTTAATTTTTTTGTATCAATCTTCTGATATCTGTATCAATATTCATTAGAAAAATTGGTCTGTACTTTTCTTTCTCTGTTTTGATGTCTTTGCTTTAGATATCCAAATCATGTTTGTGTTCATAGAAGAATTTGGTAGGACTCTTCTTTTCCTATTTTTTCCCAATAGTTTATTTAGTATTGGAATTAATTGTTCCTTGAATGTTTGGTAGAATTCACTTGTAAATCCATCTGGTCCTGGAGATTTTTTATATGGGACCTCATTTATGGGACAATAATGTCAAAATCTACAAGCAAAGCCTCAAAGAAGAATGCAAATTGGACACAAGCCCAACATAAATTCCTGGAAAAGTTTAAAAAAAATTTAAAAATTGAATAAGAGTTGGTAGAGGAAAAACTGAGAAAAGAAATGAAAGTGATACAAGAAAACTATGAAAAAACAGTGAACAGCTTGGTAAAGGGAACAAAAATATACTGAAGGAAATAGCACTTTAAAAAACAGAATTGGTTAAATGGTGAAAGAGGTACAAAATCTCAGTGAAGAAAAGAACTTAAAAAGAAGAATTGGTCAAGTGAAAAAAGGGACCTTCAAAATCTCAGTGAAGAAAAGAACTTAAAAAGAAGAATTGGTCAAGTGAAAAATGGGACCTTTAATTTCTTTTTTCTAAGATATGGTTATTGAAGTATTCTATTTCCTCTCCCGTTAACCTGAGCAATATGTATTTTTATAAATATTTATCCATTGCATTTAGATTGTCAGTTTTACTGGCATGCAGTTGGTCAAAATAACTCTTAATAATTGCTTTAATTTCATCTTCATTGGTAGTACATTCGCCCTTTTCCATACTAGTAATTTGGTTTTCTTGTTTTTAAAAAAATCAAATTAACCACTAATTTATCTATTTTATTGCTCCCCCCGCATAAAATCAGCTGCTAGTTTTATTTATCAATTTAATATTTTTACTTCCAATTTTATTTATAGTTCCTTTGACTTTCAGGATTTCCATTTTGATGTCTAATTGGGGATTTAAAATTTGTTCTTTTTCTAGTTTTTTTTTAGTTGCATTTCATTGATCTGCTCTCTTTTTTATTGAAATAAGCATTTAGAGATATAATTTTCTCTGTAATTACTGCTTTGGCTGCATCCCAGAAATGTTATTATGCTATCTCATTCTTATTCTCTTTAATGAAGTTATTGATTGTTTCTGTAACTGGAATTTGATTATAATATTCTTTGTTGTTTTCATTTTGGAATCTGTTTCAGGAGGTGATTGTGGATACTTTCAATTTCTATTCTGTCCTCAGTTTTTAAGTTTCAGTCTCTTTTTTGATCATGATTTTTAGGTGGTCCAATAATTTTTATACTATCTCTCCTTGATCTGTTTTCATAGTCAGTTGTTTTTCTGATGAGATATTACACTTTTCCTTATTTCCCCATTGTTTTCACTTTGTTTTATTTTTTCTTGATGTTGCATGGAGTCATTAACTTCCACTTGTCCCATTCTAATTTTTAAGGAATTATTTTCTTTAGGGAGCTTTTCCACCTCTTTTTTCACTTGCCCAATTCTTCTTTTTAAGTTGTTTTCTTCACTGAGATTTTGTACCTCTTTCACCATTTAACCAATTCTGTTTTTTAAAGTGCTATTTTCTTCAGTATATTTTTGCTCCCTTTACCAAGCTGTTCACTGTTTTTTCATAGTTTTCTTGTATCACTCATTTCTTTTCTCAGTTTTTCCTCTACCAACTCTTATTCAATTTTTAAATTTTTTTTAACTTTTCCAGGAATTTATGTTGGGCTTGTGTCCAATTTGCATTCTTCTTTGAGGCTTTGCTTGTAGATTTTGACATTATTGGCTTTTTAGTTTATTTCTTGTTCTCCCCAGACACTTCAGTAGATTTTATGGTCAACTTCTTTTTGTTGTTGCTGTTTGCTCATTTTTCCAGGTTTTTTTCTTGACTTTCAACTTTATATTAAAATTGAGTTTTACTTATCTTTTGTGTGTGTCTGTGTGTGTGTGTGTGTGTGTGTGTGTGTGTGTGTGCATGCACGCATGTATGTGTGTGTAACATTGCCCCAAGGTTCAGGCTTTTTCACTCTTCTGCTTTCACAGCTAGTTCTGGTGATCTGTAAATTTTTGGTGCTTCCAAAGTGATATGATTTAGGTAGATGTGTGGTCACTACTCTCCTGATCTGTTCCCTGGTCCTTATCCAGGCAGATTATTCCTTGTAGTAAACATTATTTTGCCTCAGATCCTTTGCTCCCTTGTGACCACAAGCACTCTTCTCCACCCTGGTACTGTGACCTTGAAGTGGGTATGAATTGCTTAACAGCACCATGCCTTGCACCCAGTGTTAGCACCACATCCTCTGTAATCTCTTTTTGACTGTTTCTTCAATCCCCTATCTGGGCTGAGAGCTCCTGAAACAGCTGCTGATGCTATTGTTACTACCAAGTCTCAAACCTAGTGTTGCCACCACTTGTGCTCTAGGATAGACCTAAGCCCAAGGTCACAGACTTCTCCTTCTGACCTCCTCATTTGCCTTGGGTTGGAAAAAATGTCTCACTACCTTTTATTGGCTCTGCTGCTCCAGAATTCAATTTGAAGCATTATTTTAAAGTTATCTGGATGGGAACATTATGAAAGTTGGATTACAGAGAAAAACTTTAATAGTTGGAGGTGTAAATGAAGTATATTCCAGGCATGGAGAATAACTTCCACAAATACATGAAAATGAAAGCAGGCAGAATGAGTTTGGGAACTAGTTATAGGTCAAGTTTGGCCACAGTGTAGACAAATGGAAGTCATTAAATGTTAGGGTAAATAGTTTACATCTTATTCTAGAGACAATAGGGAGCAACAGAAAGTTTCTGAGAGAATTACATGCCAGACCTAAACATTAGGAAGATCATTTTGACAATCATGAAGGGTAGATTAGAAAGAAGACAGAGACCTGGAAAATCAGTTCAAATTAAAGGTGATAATCCTGACTCAAGCGGGTAGATATGTGAGTAGAAATAACGGAAAGGAAAGGAAAGATGCTAAGGAAATAGGACTGATAGACTTGGCAGTTGATTGGATGTGGGGTGGAGGGTAAGGTAGATAGAGCATTTTAAGGCTTGGGGTTTGGGTGTCATCACCATCACCACCCCTTGAGCACAGTGTCATCAGTGGAAATAAGGATTTTGAGAGGCTAAGGTTAGGGGGAGAGTCATTTTAGATAAAGACTGATTTAGTTTGAGTTGGTGGTGCTGATAAGACATAAGCTCAATGTCCAGTATGTAGGTGGATAGGGAAGATCAATGGTGAAGGATGCTACTGTGTTCCTGACAAGAGTTGATGGGCTCAAGATGTAGAACAAGCTATACTTTTTCATACATTTTCAGACATGGACAACATAGGGATTTGTTTTGCTTGAGTATGCATTTTTGCTAGAAAGGCTTTGTTTATCGTTTTCTTTTTTTCCCAACTGGCAGTAGATGGGAAGGAAAGGAACAATTGATATTTGTCCTCAAGGAAAAAAGAAAGGAAATGAAAAGGAAGAAAAGAAATTACTGAAGCATTTTAAAATGAACAGAATAGAAGGAAAGCCAGAAACAATCACAGAAAATCAGGAGGGCTCTAAAAGTTGCATGTTGAATTGATTGTGATCATTCAGCAAAAGGGCATTTATTAAGTGCTTACTAGAAGCAACTAGGTTGTCCAGTAGATGGTGCTCTGTTCCTGGAGTCAGCAGGACTTGAGTTCAAATCCAGCTTCAGACACTGTTTGACTCCGGGCAAGTCACTTAACCTTTGTCTGTCTCAGTTTTCTCAACTTCAAAATGTAGATAATACCTCCCACATTTGTTGTAAAGATCAAATGAAATAATATTTGTTAAAGCATTTTGCATAGTACCTGGTACATAGCAACACTTAAATAAATGTTTATTCCCTTATTCCCTATTATGTACCAAGTAGTTTCACAATTTCATGTACAATCCTCTTTTTTTTTCAACCATGTGTATGGAAATACACAATTTATTTGGAGTTTGCTAAATTCAGAATAAAAAAAAATTAAAAAGAGAGATAAGAATGGAGCTCCAGGAAGAGAATGGAGCTGGATATGTAGGTTGGAAAATCATTAGCTGTGGGAGAGGATTAATTCCCTCAAGTAAGAGTTTAAAAGAACAGAAGACAAGCGGTGGAGGACAGAGCCAAGGGAAAAACCTGCTCTCAGGAAATGAAAGTTGGTGAATGAAACTGGAAAGGAGTTACTGATCTTTGATCAGTTCCTAAAACATAAAAACAGACATCATAAAACTAACTTTTCTGTTTAGAATGAATTTAAATGTTTCCTTAAAGAGAAGGCCTCCATCTTGGTCTGACGAGAAAGTAAATATGAGCTAGAAATAAAGGCTTAGATTCCTGCCTCTCCTTAAATGTGGTTGCCACTAATAATAATTCACATTCACATAACATTTTAAGGTTTATAAAGAGTTTTCTTCAAAAAAAAACATAGTATGAATATTATCTTTTTTTCAAATGAGAAAATTGATGTGCATAGAAATTAGATGACTTGACAAGTGCTATAGCTAGTCCATGCCATACTTTGAATTTGAACCCATGTTTTTTGACTCTTAAGACCCACTATGGCCTTTCCACTCCACTTCTGCTCTACTCCAGCATCACACGAATGTGAGAATCAGTGTCATTTACAAGAACAGAGTATGATATGGAGTTACTCCATATGGCACCATTCAGTGGTATGTAAGTATAGTGACCTCTGTGAGCAATTATTTCCCTGCCTGATCCTCCTCCCACTCTGGAAGTACAAGGTGACACTTACTCAGAGTGCAGCACAGCCCGGAAAGGTCAGATTTATTTATTATCTCACTTCACTACTTGACAAAAGGCAGCTTAGGATCTATGATTTTATTGGAAAGGTACTTCCTTTCCACTGAAAGGACTGGACACAGCTTTTTCATACCTTTTATTCTATATGGTCTTTGGGAGGTTTTCCATAGAAATATTTTTAAACTAAATATTCTACCTAACATGCTAGAGGCCTTTATCAATATATTTCGTTGATGATGAGACACTTCCTTGGTTGTTCATTTATTGTATTTCATTCTTGCTAAATAACTTGTGCACTATCTTTCCTTACTCTTACACATCCTTGGTAACATTTTTTACATTATTTCTCTTCTTAGAATTCCATGACTTACAGTCATATAGGATAATGAAGGGAAGTTAGGTGTTAAAGAGATTGCCTTTAGTGGTAGACATCAGTTTGGAATCATTGTAGCATATCCCAAATGCAATCCAACTTGATGTTCTATTTTATTCAGTCTCAACCCATTTTGTTGCATCAGCTGTACAAGATAAATATATGTATGTGTGTATATGTATAAAATTAATCCATATAATACATGTGTGTCTACATGTGTATTCTATGGATTAATTTGACAGCTTGCCATTGTCTATTTTCTGGACAATATATATTTTTATCTGCTCTATTTTTGCATGGAGAATAGTTCACCAAATTTCTTTCATACCACTTTGGATCTCCCTGACACTTTTTAGAGTTCAGGTGCTTAATGCAATTAGTTCAATGTCATCTGTGAATCTGACATTTTGGAGAGACTTTCCATCAGGAGGGAATTCTTTTTTTGTTTGTATTTTATGCAGTGTAATACTCTTCCTTGATAATGAGAGGTGATATGGAACAGAAATAAGATTCCTGGCTCCGGGGTCTGTAATGCCAATCATGGCAGCATACCTGAGGACTGCTTCTGTGAATAATTGTAAGGATCTAATTGCATAGTATACTAAACTCTCTATTTGTTCAGCAATAAACTAAACAGTGTTCAACAAAATAAAGCCTAACATTTGTAGCAACATCCTTAAGCAAAACATATCATCTAATACATTTACATATCTCATAACACTCAGTATATCATATAGCACATAGCATATATCATTGAATTCCCAAAGTCAGGGGGTTCCAAGCTAGGGTCTTCCGTAGAATCCTTAAGAGGTAGCAGAAAACACCACACCATCCATCCATAGGTCACTGTAAGAATAATCTTCTTAATCAATACGCAGTGTCCAAGTAAAGTCCTCTCTTGTCGTGACTCAAGGCTAACTTCCAAACCCTACAGGTCCTCCTCTGTGGGCCAACCACTCCCAGCTCTTGCCTGGGTTCACAAGCAGGCAGCTCTCTGCTCCTGCTCCTTGTCTCAGCTCATGGGGACTGTTGCACTTCAAATTTTTTCTGCTTCTGCCTGACAGCAGGCTCCAGAGACTCCTGTCTGCAGCTTCTGTTTCTAGGAAAACAAAGCTTAATGGGGTTATAACAGTATTTATACACATTACCAATGTCATCATCTTGATTCATTCATAAAGACCAAGAGACAGGACTTCTGTCTGAGAAATCAACACAGAACAACAGACAAGACTTCTGTCTGATTAATCAACACAGATCAACAGACAGGGCTTCTGTGTGAGGATTCAATACAGATCAACAGACAGGGCTTCTGTGTGAGGATTCAATACAGATCAACACACAGGACTTCTGTCTGAGAAATCAACACAGAACAACAGACAAGACTTCTGTCTGATTAATCAACACAGATCAACAGACAGGGCTTCTGTCTGAGGAATGAACATAAACCAACAAGCAGGGCTCCTGACATCACAAACATTCTTTCTATTAGGCCTCCCAAAAAGCTAGTTCCCCTAGCCTGTTCTTGGTCTCAGCTTCCTCATTGGTAAGAAAAGCATTTTGGACTAGATGACCTTAAATTCTAAATGACCTTCCAATTATAAATCTATGATCTTATGCAAACATTAGGGTTATCCTATATCTGTCTCTGCATTATAAGTATTCAGATCCTTACATAACAATAGCAATTATGCACAGGAAAATCTTAGATTCTAGTGTAACTCACTGTTGTTTCACTTTCAACATTGGTTCTCTGTAACAAAGAACATTTATTAACTATCTAATATATGCAAGGGGTTGTGCTAAAGTGGTGAAAAAGTTACAAAATTTAGACAGCAGCTCCCTAAGCTCAGTTTCCTCATATGTAAAATGAAGGCACTGGACAAAATGGCCTCTACAGTCCCTCCCAGCTTTAGATTTATGAACCTATGAACTCCAGTGTCTACCAAGGTTCTGTCCTGATCCCTTTTTCTTCTCTTCTGATGCTTTCTTGTTATTTCTTCCACTTCAATGATAGAAGACTTCCAATTTGTACACTCAACTTCAATCTCTTTCTCATATTCCAGTCTCATATCTAACTGCGTGCTGGATTTCTCCACCTTGATGCTCCACCAATACCTCAAACTCAACATGTTCCAAATTAACTAATCTTTTCTTCCCCGAAACTTGTTGCTTCTCTGGACTCTCTGTTTCTTTTTATGGCACCACCATCCTCAAATGAGGGGCAGTTAGGAGGCACAGCAGGTAATGTGCTGAGTCTGGAGTCAGAAGACTCTTCTTTGTGAGTTCAAATCTGGCCTAAGATGCTAGCTATAAGTCATTTACCCTATGCCTCAGTTTCTTCATCTGTAAAATGAGCTGGAGAAGGAAATGGCAAATCACTCCAGTACCTCTGTCAAAAAAAGCCTCAAAAGGGGTCATGAAGAGTCAGACACAACTAAAATGGCTGAACAATAATAAAAATCCCCAAATGAGACAATAATACCACAAGTCACAAAATTGCAAAGCCTCAGTAATTTTTTATTCTTCCTACTCTTTCAACTCTCACATGTAATCATTTACTAAGTTCTGTTATTATACCTCTATGACATCTCTCATATGAATCTCCTGTTCTCCACTAATATAATCACCACTACAATTCAGGTTATTAGGAACTCTATTTAGGACTATTGGAATAGTATACTAATTGTTTTTCCTGCTGTTAAACCTTTGCCTCCTCTAATATGTATATAACTAACGGGACATAGGTGTGACTCCTGCTCCAAGCAGCCAGGGTAGAATTGTACCAATTCTCTTCACATATTATTCAGGGTGCCTGATCTTCTCTAAATACTGCTATGCTTCCCATTGATTTTCAGCATTGATCTATGATTATTAGTTTTATGCATTTTCTGGCAACTGCCAGAATAATGAATGGTGTGAATATGAAATGGCAGCATAGGTATGATTTCCCTGATGGTATGGTAGACCTTGCCTAGCAGGGGAGCTTGAGCCTGAATAATTTTCCATGATCTAAAGAGCATAGGTAATTGAATAACATGGGGAAGGGGAGGATGCCCTTGGCAAGATGACAGACCTGAGTCACTGTCCAGCTGTACCATAATATATGACTACTTAAATAAAAATGGGCTATCTTTTCTGTAGCTTGTAATAAAATATTGTTAGAGCACTTAATGGACTGTTAAACTGGTCATTAGTCAACTGTACCTGTGAATGAATAGATAGATAACTTTTGATCCAATATATGCTTTTATGAGTCTTTGGGGTGTTAGACAACTTTTAAAGCTATATTTTAAAAAAGAAAAAAACCCCTACCCTATCCTTCTTGTATGCTAACATGAAGTGTAAAACCTCAAAACCTATGTTAGTACGTGTTATTCAGTCCTGTCCTTGCTACTTTTTGTGACATGACTTTAACCACCAATTTATGTAACTGTTGACTTGTTCTATAGGCAGATGGAGTGGCCAACTTTAGTGATACATTTTTCAGAAGAAATGTTATTTTAATAACGTTGATTCTTTCCAGCTGTGATAATGGCAGTATATTCTTCCTGGATGATGAAGTTTAAATATTGCCCAGTGAGAGACTAAGATTGAACTTGAATGGTTTTTTGCAGCCTGTAGGGCTTGAAAAGTTCTTTACATTTGTGCCATTTCAGGACTATCAAGATGGCAATTCGATTTTAGTGCCTTCCTCACTAATACATACATTTGTGCGTGTGTGCGTGTCTGTGTGCGTGTCTGTGTGTGTGTGTGTTTGTTTAACCAGAGACCAAGGATAGAAGGATGGGATCGCATCTTTTGTAGCTCTTTGGGAGATTTTTCCCATGGTAGTTAATCAGGAATTAAATGATTATATATGTGACTAAAATCAATCAGAAGTTAGTATTCATCAGAATGAATACTCATGTAACAGTAGTAGTGTAATGTAACGGGCCATTCAACCTCTCCAATTTGCTCCTTTCAAGCTATTATTGATGCATTGATTATATGGGTTTCCCAGTATAAATGCTTTTTCTTTGTTTTGAGTAGTACTGTCAAAGGACATGTAATTCTCTCTATCTCTGTTAGGCCTGAACTCCCAAACAGAGATAGTGGTCTGGCAAAACATGTCAGTATTAGAGCTTTCCTTCTTTTTGGGGATGTTCCCCCATTTTTGGAAACTCCATTTCCAATTAATATGTCCAGGCTAGCAAAAGCCTGGGGTTAATGCAGTTTGTAAAATATGTAAGTTGAAGGAACATGAGCAAACCTTTTCACATGTCTAGCAAGGCTTCAGGATTCTATTTTAGGGAGTCCAGTGGTTAACATGAGATAACAGCATTATCTGTGATTGAACCAATGCTCGGGGCTAATCCCCAGCCTTCACTTGGCTACTAAGCCAGGTGGCCTCGCCCACTATTCCAGGCGGCTGCTTGGGGCTAATCCCCAGCCTTCACTTGGCTACTAAGCCAGGTGGCCTCGCCCACTATTCCAGGCGGTAATCTCTCTGGGGTCTTCGCCCAATATTCCAGGCGGTACGCTACACAGGGCCCACTCCCTTACCCCAGACTTCGCTTGGGAACCTTTCTTCCAGGTCTTCGGACGTCTCCGGTCCCTGCCGTGCGACCGTATGGCCTAGCTTGCGCGACAGGGCTATCCCCTCCTCCACGGAGGGAACAATGACTACACACTCGCCTCGAGGATGTCTGTGCTCTTCACTTTATTGATGGCGTCCTGTACAACTCTGCCCAGCATCCCCTTATATACCCAGCCAGAGCTCCTCCCATGTTCCTCCCTGGGGTGGTAACTTGGCCAGGGCTCCTCCCATGTTCCTCCCTGAGGGCGGTTACTTGGCCAGAGCCCCTCCCGTGTTCCTCCCTGAGGGCGGAGCCAGCTCCCGTATAGGCGGTCCCAGCACCCGAAGGCGGGTTAACACCCGGGGCGTCTTCCAGGCTCCTCAGGGGGCCACGGTCCAGAGCTTGGTTCCCAACATGGTCCCCCAGGGGGCCACGGTCCAGAGCCAGGCCCAACAGTTTTCCCCCCCCAGGGGGCCACAGTCCAGAGCCAGGCCCCTAACATCTCCCCCTTTTTGTTTACACAGGGGTGGTATCATAAGTACCAGGAGGGTGTGGGGAAGAGAGGAGAGTGTGTACATCTGCCTTAGCATCCAAAATAGCTTTGCGAATAATAGTACATATGCATCTAATACAGCATGGCATAAGAAGACACAGAAACAAACAGATTACAGCGGGAATCGCAAGTGACAAAAGCCACTGAAAGTCCACAAGGTGTTGCAACCAGCCCACAAAGTCATTAGCTTCGCGTGCACGCTGTCGTTCGAACTCTGCAGAGGTGTTACGGAGCTCCTGAATAAACAAGGACAGTTGGTGTATGTCCCCAGTGGCATTGTTGGCTAGGAGCACCCCCTGTAGGGCCTCCCGGACTTTTGTCCAGTCCCCAGGAAAAGAAGAATTTGAGGCATTGAAAGGAAGAGGAGTAACACAAAGGGGCAAGTATTTATAATGACATTGCAATTGCATATAAAGTTGAGTTAACTGAAGGCTGTCCCCAATCCAAAGAACAGTAGTAGCAAGGGCTTCTAGGGTGTGTTGGAAGTGTGTGTTAATTTGATTTTGCACAGACCACGCTCCAAGCTCCTCCTGCATAAACGTTTGCAGGGTGGACGCAAGGAGCTCGGTCTCCTGTCGTAATTCTTGTATTTGGAATTCCTCATAGACTTCAATTGCAAGATTTAGAAGGCCAAGCACAACACCGGCAGCGTCCCGGCGGGAACGTTTGAGAGGTATAGGTGGAGGATTATGCATAATCTTTTGCCATAGCTCATCTGTTGGATTTGAAGCAAAGGGTTCTGCTCGTACAGGGATAAGAGCATATGGGGTACGCCGTACCAGAAACACTAGACGACCTGAATACTTATGCGAGAGTGTATCAGTAAGGGTCGCATTGAGGCAAGTAATGTTGTAGCGGGGCAAATTAGCTTGTAACGACAAAGGCACAATAGTGGTATTCTCCGGATGGCATAGAAGAAAGGCTACATCAGGCGGTGTGCGAATCTCAGCAGTAAATTGGTAACAAAGGGTGTCCCTCCCCAAGTTTGTGTGGTGACATGTGGAATTGGTGCGGCCAAACACCGCACTCCAGGTGGTCCAAGTGAAATCCCTACAATGGGTCATAGAGGCAGAGGATTGAAAGCAAGGCCATATTTCAATGGAAACATTTGTTTTTGCGAACGCAAGGCCAATTTTCCAGAGTTCAGGGTGAAGTGTTCCATATGGTGCTGCCACAGGCGCTGGTGCAGGAAGTTGACGATATCGTTTGTATTTTGCTACATGGTCCCAAAAATTAAGAGTCACATTGTGAAGTCGTGGCCCACAGGCAAACACCCCTGTGGAGCAAGCTTTAAAAGGCTCCCACACATCTGCGTCCCCTTCAATGCAGGGCACAGGTGCATGGGTGTGCACAAAATAGGTGGAATACTGGTGGTACGTTTGGGTACGGTTCTGGGTGCAATTTATGGAATGAGGTATAGCTAGGAGGGACACATTCAAGCGAGCAGCGTGGTTAGAGAGATCCGGAGCAAGGTGTGGATTAGAAGTAATGTTATAGGTGAGGAGTTGAGGACAGTAGTGCGAAAGAGTAGAAGCAGTGAGATCAGTAGTAGCTAGACATATTGGGTGGGTGTGTGCAATAAAGGACATGGAACGACGAAATTCATATGAGGCCTCACTGTTAGGGTCGCCCAGTCGCGCCCCTCTTTGAATGAAATCTGAGGGGCTGTCTCCAACGAGCTTTGATGCATTCCCTCGAACGAACAATCTCACTGTCCCACTTCCCCATCCAAGTACTCTCACCGCAGGG
Source organism: Bettongia penicillata ogilbyi (assembly GCA_023548195.1). Lineage (NCBI taxonomy): Eukaryota > Metazoa > Chordata > Mammalia > Diprotodontia > Potoroidae > Bettongia > Bettongia penicillata. Next base: position 8,722,036 of record JAJHZJ010000377.1, read on the forward strand.
GGATCCTTCAAAAGAGCCCAATACACGCTTCCCTTCTCATCTGCATGGCGCCGTTCTGGTTTGGTGAGGTTGTACCATCGTGAATGTGACGTTCCCGTAGGAGTAGGTGCTAAACTCAAAGCAAGAAAGCTAAGCATGAGATTCAGGTTCTGCTTCCGTCTCGCCCGGGTCAGGGCAGTGGCTTTGCGTGACCGTCCCCGGCGGCGGCGGCGGCGTCTCTTCGGGACCTCTGACGTCGGTGTTTGTTTCGTCTGGCTCCAGCTGTCGTATCCATCGGGTGGGGAGCCACCGTTGGTCAGTCTCCGACCCTCCATCTGGAAGAATACAAACATGTCCCTGCCCCCTGATGGTTATAACGCCAGGGCCTTCCCAATTCCCAGAGGGAGACTTCCACATGACCCGAGTGCCTGGTAAGCAGGAGTTCGGTCGTGAAGAAGGAACAGCAAGGGTCTCCTTGCTTGGTGCCTGTGCAAAGTATCGCATAGCAGGACTAAGAAAATCATCTCTAAACATCAAATAATTATATGTGAAAACTGCCTGTGACACTTGCGCTCTGGACAGCCGGCCACCCGCTCCCCCTTTTTGTTTAACAAGGAGGGCCTTAAGGGAGCGGTTAGCACGTTCAATAATAGCCTGGCCCTGGGGATTATAAGGGATACCTGTGACATGAGTAATACCAAATTCAGCACAAAAGCGTGCAAAGGCACGAGAGGAATAGGCCGGGCCATTATCGGTCTTAATGAGCCTGGGAGTACCAGCGAGGGCAAAACAGTGGAGAAGATGAGCAGTAACATGGCAGGCAGCTTCGCCGGGTTGTAAAGTGGCGAAGAGATAGGAAGAACAAGTATCTATGGTAACATGGAGGAGGGAGGCACCGAAATGGGTAATATCCATCTGCCAAAGCTCATTAGGATAGGTGCCACGAGGGTTAACGGCATGGTCAGGTGGGCGAGGGCGAAATGGGACACAAGAAGAGCATCGGCGGACAATAGCGCGAGCCTCCTCTTTAGTAAGGCCAAACAGGTGCCGTAAAGATCTGGCAGAAAGGTGAAATTTGTCATGGGCCAAACGGGGCTCAAGTTGCATAGGACATAAGAGAGCCCGATCGACAACATGATTGCCGTGGAAAATAGGACCTACAAGGGAAGTATGGGAACGAACATGGAGAATATAGATGGGCTTCTCACGAGAGGCCAAGCACTGCTGAACTGAAGCAAGGAGATCAGCTATAGTTGACTGACGGACATTAATTTGAGACATAGGTAAAGTACGGAGAGCAGTAGCACAGTACAAGCTATCCGTTATAAGATTAAAGGAAAGGAGGGGGAAAAGGCGTAGAGCCTGAAGAATGGCAAACAGCTCATTCTTCTGTGCAGAAGAGTAAGGGGTATCATACACCTTAAGTAAGCGACAGTGAGGGGCATAAACAGCAGCACGACAGTTCTTGGTGGCATCAGTGAACACGTTAGGGCCATCCACCGGACCAGACGAGACAACAAGGGGGGGAGGAGCAAGAGGCAAGACAGCCCAACCACGAAGGAAGGGAGGTAGAGGAAGGGAAACAAAGAAACACATAGAGAGGAGGATAGCCCACTCCTCATAACGTTCCGCTTGAAGGTAGAGAAAGGATTCATCCACGGAAAGGTTGAACTGAGGATAAAGGCCAAAAATTTGGAGACACCGTCGGGCAATTTGAAGGAAAAACTGTGCCAACAAAACATACTTATCAGGGAGAGTTTTCTTCGGTCTCTTAGGGTACAGCCATTCTAAAACTCCATGTGATTGATAGAGGCAAGAAAAAGGGGGTACGTCCTGCAACACACCAACTAAAATAGGAGCGTCAGGATCGTATTGCACTATGTGACTGGTAAACAGACGTTGTATTTCAGTTAAGGCCTCCATAGCAGCAGGAGTCCATTGTCTAGGGGAATTAAGGTGGCTGTCCCCCCGAAGAATCTCATATAAGGGGTGCATGATACGGTCCGGTATAGGCATAGTGGAGCGCAACCATTGAATAGAGCCAATAAGCTTTTGAAAATCATTAAGGGTCTTAATCTTGTGTATATTAATCTTTGGAGGGTGTCGTGTAGCACGACCATTCTCTATAGAGTGGCCCAAATATGTATACGGGGGAGCACTCTGAATTTTATGGGGGGCCACTTGGAGGCCATGGGCAGAAAGACAGCTCAATGTGTGTTCCAATAAACTTTGCAATTCAGAGGCTCGGGAGGTTGCTAAAAGAATGTCATCCATGTAATGGAGAAGGATGGCTTGTGGGTATGTTTCCCGAATAGGTTGTAGGACAGCAGCCACAAAGGCTTGACACATGGTAGGACTATTAGCCATACCCTGGGGGAGCACTTTCCATTGGAACCTCTCAGCAGGGCCTTGGAAATTCAGCTGAGGGACGGAAAAGGCAAACTTTGGACGATCCTCAGGGTGGAGAGGAATAGAATAAAAACAATCTTTGATGTCCAAAACATAAATATGATAATCCTTCGGGATGAAGGCAGGAGACGGAAGTCCCGTTTGCAAGGGGCCCATAGGCCGCATAATTCGGTTGATGGCGCGCAGATCGATTAACAACCGCCATGAACCAGCCTTTTTCTTAATGACAAACACAGGGGAATTATAATTACTAGTCGTGGGCTCCAGGTGTCCTGCATCTAATTGTTCCTGGACTATGTTCTTTAATGCGGTGAGTTTTCTCTGTACTCAGGGGCCACTGTTCTACCCACACTGGGTCAGGAGACAACCAGTCAATCCGTGGGCACCTCACCGTTTGAGTGACCCCTAGAAGTTTTCCGGGGTCACAACATGAACCCCCATTTGTTGGAGAATATCTCTGCCCCACAGGGCTGAAGTAAGGCCATTTATCTTTAATGGCTTAAAATATCCAGTTTTATCTTCATATTTCCAAGTCAAATATCTAGCTGCCCTAGTGGCAATCTGGCCCCCTCCCACTCCAGCCACCGTAAGTGGCTGCTGTTCAAGGGGCCACACAGGGGCCCACTGCCTGCTGTCTATAACAGAGGAGTCCGCTCCAGTATCTAACATCCCTAGTATGGGGCGGCCCTCGACTTCTATAGTCATCATAGGCCTGTCTCTCCCTACTACCTGACACCAATTAATCTCTGGATCTCTAGGGGGCTCTTCTACCCAAGGGAGGGATATCCCTCGGCCAATGGCCGTCCCAGGAGGGAGGTGAATAGGATAGCAATGTGGGTTAGTAATGTAAATGGTAGTGGCCTCTGGCGGCAACAGCTGAGTGTGCACAATGCCAGGAAAATAACTGGAAGGCCCCACCACAAGGCGGGGGGAAGGAGGCAGGAGGGACCTGAAGGGACTGGGTGTCCCAAGGCTTTATCACTATGTCCTGATCTCCTTGTCCTTCCTCAGGGGCACATGTCAATATCTCAGTTGGCTTAATTCCTGGCGATAACGCTCGCCAAGGCCTGTTGGCTGGGGGAGGGGCCCCATGGGACCTTCTGTGGTCACGTGAATGGGGAAAGTCTGTGGAGAGCGGAACCGGGGGCCCCCACGAGGAGGGCCCCCCCTCTCGTTTCCCTGAACCGCAGTAGCGGCCCTGCCCCTAAAACGGCAATCCCGCACAGAGTGTCCTGTCCTCCCACAAGAAAAACACGGCAGAGGGGCCCTACACTCTCTCCGAAAATGACCTGGTTTGCCACAACGGTAACAGGTCCGAGTCCTCTGACCACCCTTTTGGAGGCCAGAAGACACCCCGCTAGCTATAGCAGTAGCCATGGCTGCGACCTTGGGATCATCTTCAGGCACGGAAAGAAGGCGCCCGGCTAGCTCAGTCGGTAGAGCATGAGACTCTTAATCTCAGGGTCGTGGGTTCGAGCCCCACGTTGGGCGCCAGCTGCTCGGGGCTAATCCCCAGCCTTCACTTGGCTACTAAGCCAGGTGGCCTCGCCCACTATTCCAGGCGGCTGCTTGGGGCTAATCCCCAGCCTTCACTTGGCTACTAAGCCAGGTGGCCTCGCCCACTATTCCAGGCGGTAATCTCTCTGGGGTCTTCGCCCAATATTCCAGGCGGTACGCTACACAGGGCCCACTCCCTTACCCCAGACTTCGCTTGGGAACCTTTCTTCCAGGTCTTCGGACGTCTCCGGTCCCTGCCGTGCGACCGTATGGCCTAGCTTGCGCGACAGGGCTATCCCCTCCTCCACGGAGGGAACAATGACTACACACTCGCCTCGAGGATGTCTGTGCTCTTCACTTTATTGATGGCGTCCTGTACAACTCTGCCCAGCATCCCCTTATATACCCAGCCAGAGCTCCTCCCATGTTCCTCCCTGGGGTGGTAACTTGGCCAGGGCTCCTCCCATGTTCCTCCCTGAGGGCGGTTACTTGGCCAGAGCCCCTCCCGTGTTCCTCCCTGAGGGCGGAGCCAGCTCCCGTATAGGCGGTCCCAGCACCCGAAGGCGGGTTAACACCCGGGGCGTCTTCCAGGCTCCTCAGGGGGCCACGGTCCAGAGCTTGGTTCCCAACATTGTCCCCCAGGGGGCCACGGTCCAGAGCCAGGCCCAACAGTTTTCCCCCCCCAGGGGGCCACAGTCCAGAGCCAGGCCCCTAACAAACCAATATCTACCAGGTTTATCTTGGTTAACTTTTTACCTCCTTATTCCCTCTCACTCCCCTCCCACACACAGTATGGATTAGCCTACATTCTAACTAAAAAAGTGAAAAAAACAGGACTTGATTGTCCCTGGGCAGAGAGGAGTGAGCGGGGTTGGGAGCAAAGCTCAAATTGTCCCTCTCTTGACTCAGCTTCCTGGTATGCTCTATCCCTGTCAGTGTGGCTTCCTGGTCATTGAAACTTAAAAGGTTTAACTCAAATGGGGCCAGCATCCCCTCTAGCTTGGTGGATGTCTGATTACCACAACTTGCCATGCTGACCAGATGGAAATGAGGGAACCCACATCATATAGAAGCTAAGAACCACTAGGGCTAAGTAAACCTCCTTTTGTTAATTGTTAAATAACCCAGAAATACTCTAGTTCATCCCAACATTGGACCTGAACTGATGGATGCTGGCTTGAGTGAGTTCCCTCTACCCCACCATAAGAGTCAGTAATTTGAATGAGATAGCCTCATCATGGTTGAGTTGGGAGAAAGGTGCTGCACATACTGAGGGTGGAGTGATTGTAGGGTAGGAAATGGCATTGTGGTACACAGTAATAAAGGTCTTTTGGGTATTATATGGTGAGTTCTCTTCATGGATCAAGGAACTGGCCCTGACTCATGGAAAGCAATTAGCTAAGTCGGTGCTGGAGGAGGCTGCCAATGTGGGTAAAGAAAATGCTCCATCCAACATTCCCTGGCTTCTGTTAACCATCCTGCAAAACTTTGACTGCGAGCATAATAAGACTAAAAACAAATTGGCCCAGAATCTAGATACAGAATTCTCAGCTTTTAAGAAGTATGTCACGAAGCCTGAGGGGGAGCTAATGGACAAAGAGACTGCAAAAGTGAAGGGAGCTCTCCTGATGGGGGTGGTAAAACCAGGAACCTACTGTACCTCAACACAGAGATGTCATTGTATCCTGCTGAGAATGGAAATGAGAGAATGAGAAGAGAGGAAGAAACTTGGGAACAACTAATTTTTTTTTTAATAGCAGTTTAAAAAAACCCAGCAGACTGATCATATTACTTCTTATGGTAGGAGGGTGGTTTTCTCCACCCAGAGAATGGGGGTGAGGTAGGCTTTCACCACAAGGAAGCTAGGGAGGCTGCATGAGTAATTCAAATTGAAATCTCATGATACATGGATTGGTGGCTTCTGAGAGCATGGAGTTGGTTCACTCTGTGAAGCAGAATTCCTTAGACTTGAGGAGCTGTCCAACAACTTGTTACTGAGTCAGCTAAGTCACTGACTCCAGTCAAATACTGCTTTGGTTCCTTTTTAGGTTGCTGGTATGAGGAGTTATTCACACCTGGCCCTCCATAAAAAGAGGAGTTCTTACTGCAACATTCTCCTAGATGGAGGGGGGCGGAGCCAAGATGGCGGAGTAGAAGGATGCAAATTTACGAGCTCCAACCCACAGCCCATAGAATTAATGTAAAAAGAGATCCGCATAAATTCTGGATCACTGAAAGGTGTGCAGAACCAGAGTGGAAGAGATTTCCATGCCAGAGAGCCCTGGAGACCTGTCCCCAGGGTCCGTCGCACCCTGGAAAGAGGACCCCCCCCCCAGCGCTGCCCTGGCCGCGGCCCCAGAGAAGGGCCCTGACCCGAGCAGGCTTCAGGGACGGAAGCTCCAGCAGCCGGGAAAGTTCCTCTGCCCACAGAAGCTACAGGTCAGTGAGAGAGAAGGCTGGGCTGGACCAGAGGAGGAGCGGAGTGTCTCCGTGACTCGGGCCCCCTCGGGAGGAAGCGGAGGCGGCAGAGACGGGGGCAGGAAGCGGCAGAGGCAGAGGCGTGGGCGGCAGCGGAGGCAGCAGTGGCGGCGGCCGCCCAGACTCCCTCAGCAGCAGGTAGGATCTTCATTACGGAAGGTCTCTGCATAAACAACCTGAAGGAGCTGAGCCTGCGAGACGGTCCTGCCCCACTCCGCTCTATTACTCAAGGCCTCTGCATAAAGCCCCTGAGGGAGCTGAGCCTGGGAGGTGGCCCCCCCCCACCCGCTCCGTTCCTGAAGGTCTCTGCATAAAGCCCCTGAGGAGGCCGAGCCTGGGAGGCGGCCCTGCCCCCACCCCAGCACCAGAACTAAAGCTTGCTGCAGAAAGCCCATTTGAACCTCAGACCCCAAGCACTAGCTGGGCGGATCTAGGCGGGGGTGGACAGGAATCTCAGAAGTCAAGTAACTGGCTAGGAAAATGCCTAGAAAAGGGAAGAAAAATAAGACTATAGAGAGTTTTTTCCAACAAATGCAAATGATCCCAACATTCGGATCTGATGACGAGGACGTATTCTCACCATCGGGGAAAGATGTGGAGGGCAGGGCCTCAGTACCCCAGACACCCCAGGGGGATGTCAGGTGGGCTCAGGCTTTGGAAGAGCTCAAAAAGGATTTTGAAAAGCAAGTTAGACAGGTGGAGGAAAAGCTGGGAAGAGAAATGAGAGAGATGCAAGAAAAGTATGAAAAACGGGTCAATACCTTGGTTAAGGAGACCCAAAAAAATGCTGAAGAAAGTAACACCTTGAAGACTAGGCTCATTCAATTGGCAAAAGAGGTTCAAAAAGCCAATGAGGAGAAAAATGCTTTCAAAAGCAGAATTAGCCAAATGGAAAAAGAGGTTCAAAAGCTCACTGAATTTAATAGTTCTCTCAAAATTAGAATGGAACAGATGGAGTCTAATGACTTTACGAGAAACCAAGAAATCACCAAACAAAACCAAAAGAATGAAAAAATGGAAGAGAATGTGAAATATCTCATGGGAAAAACAACTGACCTGGAAAATAGATCCAGGAGAGACAATTTAAAAATTATGGGACTACCTGAAAGTCATGATCAAAAAAAGAGCCTAGACATCATCTTCCATGAAATTATCAAGGAAAACTGCCCTGACATTCTAGAACCAGAGGGCAAAATAAGTATTGAAAGAATCCATCGATCACCACCTGAAAGAGATCCAAAAAGAGAAACTCCTAGGAACATTGTGGCCAAATTCCAGAACTCCCAGCTCAAAGAGAAAATCTTGCAAGCAGCTAGAAAGAAACAATTCCAGTACTGTGGAAATACAATGAGGATAACTCAAGATCTAGCAGCTTCTACATTAAGGGATCGAAGGGCGTGGAATAGGATATTCCAGAAGGCAAAGGAGCTAGGACTCAAACCAAGAATCACCTACCCAGCTAAACTGACTATAATACTTCAGAGGAAAATATGGTCTTTCAATGAAACAGAGGACTTTCAATCATTCTTGATGAAAAGACCAGAGCTGAAAAGAAAATTTGACTTCCAAACACAAGAATGAGAAGAAGCATGAAAAAGTAAACAGCAAAGAGAAGTCTTACGGGACTTACCAGAAGTGAACTGTTTACATTCCTACATGGAAAGACAATATTTGTAACTCTTAAAACTTTTCAGTATCTGGGTAGTTGGTGGGACCACACACACACATATACACGCATGCACACACACACATACACACATACACACACACACAGAGACAGAGAGCACAGAGTGAATTGAATAGGATGGGACCATAGCTGAAAAGAAATTAAGGTAAATGGTGAGAGAGAAATGTAGTGGGAGGAAAGAGGGGGAAATGGAAGGGGGTAACTCTATGTCATTTAAGAGGCAAGTAGGAGACCTTTTAGTGGAGGGATAAAGAGGAGAGCTGAGAAAAAAACCAAAACAATTAGTTTACCCTCATCACATTTGACTAAAGGAAGGAATAAAATGCACACTCATTTTGGTATGAAAACCTATCTTACTGTATAGGAAAGCGGGGGAGAAGGAAATAAGCAAGGGGAGGGGATGATGGAATGGAGGGCAAAGGGAGGAGGGAGCAATTTGAAGTCAACACTTGGGGAGGGACAGGATCAAAAGACAGAAGAGAAACAACGAGGGGCAGAATAGGATGGAGAGTAATTCAGTTAGTTTTACACAACACAACTATCAGGGAAGTCATTTGCAAAATTACACAGATATGGCCTATATTGAATTGCCTGCCTTCCCAAAGGGAATGGGTGGGGAGGGAGGGATGGGGAGAATTTGGGACTCAAAGTTTTAGGAACAATTGTCTAGTATTGCTGTTGCTACTAGGAAAGAAGACATACAGTTAATGAGGAATAGAAAGTCATCTGGCCCTACAGGAGAAAAGAGAAGATGGAGACAAGAGAAGGGAGGGATGACAGAAGAGAGGGCAGATTGGAGATAGGGAAAATTAGATTGCTTGGGGTATTGGGGTGAGGGGAGGGGATAAAAGGGGAGAAAATTTGGAACCTAAAATTTTGTGAAAATGAATGTAAAGAGTTAAATAAAAAAAAAATTCTCCTAGATGGAGACCTACAAGGAAGGGAGTAAAGTTCTTAAAAGAAAGAGGTTTGATAGACTGGACCTACCCAGTCCTCCCCACTATAAGCCTGCTATGGTTCAAGATCAACCTGACTTGGAGGCAATTAGACTTCAATTTCTAGGTGAAGTACCACCTTCATGATTTCAGACTTAACTATAGGTCTCCCTTGACACATAAGGTGAAGGCTGATCCATTGGTGAATTCTGAGCAAGAGGTCAGATCAGTTGGGCAAATAAATAGTGCTATTGGTACAAATAAGTACTCTGGGAATGGGGAGAGGAGTCATAGACTCTGTAGTCCCCCTAGAAGGGCAGAAGACAAGGCCACCCTCTCTGGGAGGTGCTTTGATTGGCTCCTGGGATTGATAAAAAAGTAACTAATGGTCAGTATTTGGGAAACCTAGTAAAGTTGCATAGGAAAATTCAAAACCAGGATAGTAGAGGTCTTTAAACCCCACCCAAAGTCAATACATTCTCTGTCTACTAATGTCTATTGATTAATTTGAATCATTCAAGGGAGGTTACAGAAGGCAGACCATGGAGGAAAGGGATATCAAGGTTCTATGAAGGACCTTTCAGCAACCTCAGTGCTGGTTATTGTGGCTATAAGTAAATGGAAATCCTTGAAGGTGCCTGAACCATTCCATGTAGTTAATACAATACTGGGTTGGGGGTGGGCATATATATTTCTTCTCTAGTGATGGAAATCAGAAAAAATGGCACTAGGAAGCTTACAGTTAACTAAAGGTAGCTGAAAAAAGTTATCATGTCCATCACTACAGCTGTTCCTGATCTTGTCACTTCATAGACCATGTAGTGCAGGTCCATATTTAGTAGTATTTGGTTATTGATTTCACTAATACCTTCCCTCCCCTTTATTCCTATGGATTAGACATACACATAGAGAGGTTAATTTACAAATCTACAGAACAGGACATTTGGCATTTCTTGAATTTCATTTTATTTTTCATGATATTAAAAAATGGTAAACAACCAAAAAAACATGCCTCCACTGAACCTAGGAGTCAAGAAATGGAGAGACAACCTCAACTGTTTAGTTAAATGTAATAACTAAAATAGTGGGCTTGCTGAAACATTAATTCCTCACTGATACATCAATCATACATTGTGAAAAGTTTAGTGTGTTTTTCACTAAAAGAAAATTACAAAAGCTGTGGGTTCTAAATTTTTTCCCAATTACATGTAAAAACAGTATTTAACATTTGTTTCTTAAAATTTTGAATTCCAAATTCTCTTCCTCCTCCTCCCCCTTCTTTGAGAAGGCAAGCAATTTTATATAGGCTACACATGTTCAGTCATGCAAACCATATTTCCATATTAATCATGTTGTAAAAGAAAGTACAAAGCAAAAAAAGAAAAGAAAAATAAAATTTTAAAAATGTGCTTTGTTCTGTATTCTGACTTCATTTCTTATTTCTCTGGAGGTGGATAGCATTTTTCATCTTATCTTGGTTCATTATATTACTTAAAATAACTAAGTAATTTATAGTTGATCATCATACAATATTGCTATCATTGTGTACAATGATCTCCTGGTTCTGCTCATTTCACTTTGCATCAATTCACATAAAGCTTCCCAAGTTTTTCTGAGAGCACCTTGTTTATCACTTCTTATAACATAATAATATTGTATCACAATCCTATACCACATCTTGTTCAGCTATCTCCCAATTGATGGATATCCTCTCAATTGCTAATTCTTTGCCACCACAAAACAAAAGTCGCTATAAATATTTTTGTATGTATAGGTCCTTTTCCTTTTTGTTTTTTATCTCTTTGGGAAACAGATGTACCCCTGGGTTAAAGGGTATGCACAATTTGACTGATCTTTGGGTATAGTTACAAATTGTTCTTCAGAATGGTTGAATGCATTCACAACTCCACCAACAGTCTCAATTTCCCCACTTCTCCTCCAACATTTGCTATTTTCCTTTTCTGTCACATTAGCCAATCTAATAGGTGTGAGGTGGTACCCCAGAAATGCTTTAATCTGCATTTCACTAATCAATAGTGATGTAGAGCATTTTTTCATATGAGTATAGATAGCTTTGATTTCTTTGTCTAAAAACTGTTCATATCATTTGATCATTTATCAATTGGGGAATGACTTGTATTCTTATAACTTTCACTCAGTTCTCTATGTATTTGAGGCCTTTATCAAAGAAACTTGCTTTAAGTATTTTTCCACAGTTATGATTGTTATGTTTCCTCTATCCTATACCCACTACATCCCATTTTTCCTTCTCTCTCTCTCTCTCTCTCTCTCTCTCTCTCTCTCTCTCTCTCTCTCTCTCTCTCTCTCTCTCTCTCCTTTCACTTTCATGGAACAGACTTTTGAGATTTGTAACTAAGTTCTTTTGAATGACAGAGAAGTCTAGGATTTTTGGATTTTGTTCTCCCATTTTTTTTCTTTTCCTTTCTTCTTATTCTTATGGTGATTTGGGAGAGGTATTTTTTCTTCTTTTTTATACTTAATACTGTACTCACCAAAATATTATAAAGTAAAAGTCCTAAAAGCATTTAAATAGTGGAGATCCTCCTGAAGATCCTTTGTATTTTGCTACATGGGGTGGCATATGATAGGACCAGTGTTCTCCTGTTTCCTAAAACAGGGATTGGTTTAACCTGAGGGGTAAACTGTATATTAGACCTGATTGATTCCTACCTTCTTTAAATTGACAAGCAATTCAGCAAAACAAAACAAAACATTCCTTAAGATTCCCAAAGGTTTATCCTCTTCAGTTTTCAGAGGACAAAAGATTAGAGCTAGAAGGGATCTCAGGGGTCAATGTGAGGTTTTCTGATTTGTGGTAACTAATGTCCAGGAGTTGTCTGAATTAATGTTTTGGCAGCTAGGTGGTACAGTGGATAGAGTCCTGGGCTTGGAGTTAGGAAGATCTGAGTAAAAATCCATCCTCAGATAATTTCTAGCTGTGTGAACTTGGACAAGTCACTAAACCTCAATTTGTACATGTGGGTCCTTTTTCCATTTTTTTGATCTCTTTGGGATGTAAGTCCTAGAAGAAAGGTTTCAACTGCAAAATGAGGATAGTAACAATATTTACCTCCCAGGATTGTTATGAAGATCAAATGGGATAATCATTATAAAATGAGATAATATTTTAAAGTGCCTAGAATAGTGCCTAGTACATAAGTAGCTGCTATGTAAATGTTTATTCCCTTCCCCTTACTTTCCCTAATTTTCAGGGAAGACAAGTAACTTGCCCAAGTTCACACACCTGGAGGAATAGGATTCAACTACACATTATGGCCATAAATCAACTTTCTTTTGGTATTTAATTCAGAGCTTTTCCTTTTATACTTATCTTTGTTTGATTTATCTAAATCTGAAAGAGGCACATTGGATTTTCCTACAATTATCATTCCACTATTCAAACCAGGAAAAGACAAAACAGAAAATGAACCATCTGGATCCATGAAATTTGGTCAGCTTTTACTTTAAGTACTTAAATGCCAGGCCACTTAGTGCAAGTATATTAATCAGTGATAGTATTTCCTTGTCTATGAGGGTTTTAAACATAATGACTTATGTCTCTACTTATTTCTCAACCATATCTATTTTTACAATCCTCTTGTCTGATGTGATTTCCATTCCTGCTTTTTAAAATTCAGTTGACATTTAATGAATTCTACTCTAACTCCTTGTTTCTGAATCTTCCCCCCTAATTCATTGTTACCCTCCTATTATATGGATGTCTTCACCCTATTCAATGCACTTGATTGCTAAATTTTTCTTACCGTTGTTATGTCTTCTTTTGCCTGCCTAACAATTAGTCTTGATTTCATTTCTCCCTCCAACTCTTTCTCTTTTTTTTTAAGCTTTAGGAGTTCATCTAGTTTAGAACAATCAGATTCCAGACCTAAATACTTGCTTGTTGGTCTTAGCCAACTTTACTTAATTTATTTCACTTATGGCTATTCTCCACCCTTTTGACTCACTCCTGAAATCCTCGCTTCCCCCCTCCCTATTTCCTTTATTATATAGAAGGTAAACTCCTTGAGAGTGGGGATTGTCCTTGTTTTTTGAATTTGTATACCCAGTTCTTAGTATAGTGCCTGGCACTATGCTTAATAAATGCTCTCTCTCTATCTATTCCTCCTCTGATCTTACCCTCATTTCCTGGTGAGCCTGTTTCTTGAGGGGAGACTGCTGGAGGCTTATGGAATGACTTCCTTCTGTGCCAGCACAAGACAACTTCCACTTCCTGTGGCCAACTGGATCTCCCAAGTGGAATGAGGGAAGCTCAGGTGCAAAGAGGAGCTACCTTCCCTCCTGTTCCTTCAGAGAAGAGGAAGAGGAAATTCAGGGGAAAGTCAGACTTCAGGTTGCAGGTTCAACTTCAATCTCCTGTTGAGAAAGTTTCCTACCTAATCTCCAGCCGTTGGTTGGAGTAGTGTGTAATTCAGGAGATAGAGTACTAGGCCAAGAGTCAAGAAGTCCCGAGTTCAAAATTGGCCTCAGATATTTTCTGGCTGTGTGATCCTGAGCAAGTCACTTAACCTCTATTTGCTTCATTTTCTTCATCTATAAAATCTGGATAATAATAACACTTACCTTCTAGGGCTATTATGAGCATAAAACACTTAGCACAGTGCTTGGTACATACTAAGTGCTATGTAAGTGTTAGCTATTGTTACTGCTGTTGTTATTTTCTGCTGAGCAGTTTCCTGCCTAATCTATAGAGAAAGTATTGAAATGTATTGATCTGACCCTACGCCTTCTGTCTCATGCTGTACTTGTCTCTAGGCTCCCCTGAGAAGAATAATGCCTTCTATTTCCATCCCCCTCAGTCTTCCCACCGCAAACTTCCAACCAATACCACTCACCCCTTTCATTGTGCCTTCTGGAATGCCTGTTCCATAGGCAACAAACTTCACTCCATCCTAAATCTTTTCCTCTCCCATTCCTTCCATCTCCTAGCTATTATTGAAACCTGGCTCCCCTGTGATGATACAGCTTTCTTGGCCACGCTTTTGATACTAGTTGAACCTTCATTCATTTTACTTGGCTCACTGTTCAAGGTGGAGGAGTTGGAATACTCCTTGTTCCCCATGGCCTCTTCCAGGTTTCCCCTTATCGGCATCACTCAGTAACCTCTTACCCTATCTATATCAGATATCTTCTGCCACTATTCATGCAATCTACAGCCATCAAACAAAATCCTGGAAATTGTTATTTATAGACCTCCAGGTCACTCTTCTTTCAATGAGTTTAGTATGTTGCTCACAATTTTTCTTTCCTCCTCAACTCTCTGTCTTCATGTCCACTTCAGGACACATATTGATTCTTTCTCATATACCCTAACCACCGAACTCCTCAACCTACTCATTTCCTATAACCTACTTCTCCACCCCACTTTAGCCACACATAAAGATGATCCTATTCTTAATCTTGTCATCACCGACAAACGCACCCATCACCAAACTCCATGTTCGAGAATTTCAAAATCCTCTTATGTGGGCATAAATCTATTGGTTTTCCACCTCTCCTTCCTTCCCTCACATACCCTACTCTTTGTTCATACTGAGACCTTAAGTTCTTATTTATTTCTCAGAGAGAACCCTCACTTCTCTCCAAAGCCATCATCCCTGTCCTACCCATGCTCTTTCTCTTCCTTTGCTCATTTTGACTCCATTGTGAACCAGTTCGATTTTATACTGTCTTGTTTTCTGGAGTTTCTGGCCTCCTTATCATATTGACAATTGAATCCTGCCAAGCTTCAGCCTTGGATCACTCCCACCATCTGCCACCTTTGATGCTATACACATACTGCTGGAAGAAAGTGGAGAAAAATCATACAACATTCTGATTGGATACACTACAAATTTATGTTACAACCTCAACTGGGTCCTCACTACTGCTAGGTAATTCTACTGTATCTCCCTTATGAACTTACTATCCTATTCTCCACAAGGCTCTTCCAAGCCTTTTCATCCCTTCTCAAACCTCCTATAGCTCACTTTCCCTCCACCCTCTCAGCTGAGAACTTTACCTCATATTTTATTAAAAAAATTGAGGTCATTCACGAAAAGTTCCCTCTTCCTCATCTGATCAGATATCTTCTGCCACTATCTCCTCTTCCACTCCTATTTTTCATGAAGAGGTGACCTTACTTCTTATCAAGATTAATCCCTTTCTACCTGCTCAAGCAATCCATTCCTGTCTCCTCCAACAGATTGTCATCCTCCCTCAATCACTTATTTTTCCATCTTTCTCTGTCTACTGGGTCCTTCCCAATTGCCTACAAATGTGTGCATATATTCTTCATCCTTAAAAAAACTATCACTTGACCTTTCATCCTTCTATTATTATATCTCTTCAGCTCTTTGCCTTCTTAGAGAAGGCTTTTGATAATTGGTGCTTCCATTTTCTCTTCTCTCAATTGCTTCTTAATTTTTTATAATCTGGTTCTGTCCTCTTCATTTTATGGAAACTGCTCTCTCTGAAATTATCAATGATCTCTTAATTGCCAAATCCGATAGTCTTTTTTTCAATTTTCATTCTCCTTGATTTCTCTGTAGCTTTAGACACTGTCAATCACTTTCTTCTCCGTGATACTCTTTTCTCTCTAGGTTTTTGGATCACCACTCTTTCCTGGTTCTCCTTGTACCCATCAGACTACTCTGCCAGTCTCCTTTACTGGCTCCTCATCTGGAACAGTTCTAACTTAGGTGACCCACAGGGTTCTGTCCTGTACCCTCTTCTGTTCTCCCTGTTCACCATACGGTGAGCTCTTTGGGTGATTTCATTCACTCCTTTGGATTTAATTACTGTCTCTATATTTATGATTCTCAAATATACCTATTCTACTTTAACATCTTTTCAAACTTCCAATCTTACATCTCCAACTGGCTTTCAAGAACTTGAACTGGATATCTAGTAGACATCTTAAATTCAAAACTGAACTCATTATCTCTCCTAATTATATCCTCATTATGAACTCATTATGTCCAAACTGAACTCATTATGTTTCTCCCTGAATCCTCTGTCTTCTCCTAAATTCCTTATTACTGCGGAGTGCAACACTATCCTTCCAGTCCCTTAGGGGTCATCCTCAACTCCTCATTATCTCTCACCCACCATATCCAATCTGTTGCCAAGGCCTGTTAATTTCATTTTTGCAACAGCTTTTGAATATGCCCACTTCTCTCCTCTGACACTGCTACTACTCTGGCGCAGTCCCTTATTACTTCCCACCTGTTCTATTGCTATAACCTGCTGCTCTGTCTGCTTCAAATCTCTCCTTGCTCCAATCCATCTTCCATTCAGCCATTAAACATTTTCCTAAATTTCGGTTCTGACCATGTCACCCTTCTGTTCAATAAACTCTATTCATTGTATCAGCTCCCTATCAATCTTGTGTTTAGATTTCAAAGTTCTTCATAACCTAACCCATTCCTAGCTTTCTAGTCTTATTGCACATTCCTCTTTGCTGTGTGGTCTTTGATCCAATGATACTGGCCTCCCAGCTGTTCCACAACCAAGAGACTCCATCCAGCCCTTGGCTCTGGCTGTATTCTTGACCTGTTGCCCATCCAAGGAATGCTCTTTTGGTTTAACTCCATCGACCTGCTTCCCTAGCTTCCTTTAAATCTCAACTAAAATCTCATCTTCTACAGGAAACCTTTCCTAACCCCTCTTAATTCTAGGACATTCCTTCTTTTAATTACTTCTTATTTATCCTATATATAGCTTGCTTGTACATATTTGTTTGCATGTTGTCTCCCAGATTTTGTTCTGAGCTCCTTGAGAACAGGGACTGTCCTTTGTTGCTTTTTGTATCCCCAGGGTTTGAGGAGAAGAAAGTGAGGTTGGTGACCTTGCACAGCCCTCCCTCATTCAAATCAAAGTCAACTGCAAGTCATGTCACCATCTTGGTGTCATGATCCTCTTTGAGAACAAAGGACAGACACAATCCCTAGGGCTTAGCACAGTGCCAGGTGCAGAGCAGGTACTTACTAAGTATTTATTGTCTATCTAGCCATCATGCACCATGATTAGATGGGAATTTATCTCTGAGATTTTAGAAGAACTATCTATATAATAGATCATGTTAATAAGAAGAATAACAAAATCCATGATTATATCAATAGATACAGGAAAATTTTTAGACAAAATATAATAACCATATGATAAGATATCTATCAGGTTTCCATGTTCTTCCTTCTCTTCCTGTCTCCATCAAGTAGGAAAAGGATATAAAGTAGAACTTCAGTGATCCAGGGGCAAGGCAAGGCTCCAGTTGTGCCTTCTTCAATGGCTCTCTGATCACCTTGGGTTATAAAAGGCCCATCCGTGTGAGACTTGGTGGATATCTAAACTACATGAGTCTCCATTTCTGACCAGGTATGTTTTTATAAAGGGGCTACTTGTCTATAGACACTAAGTGCCACTAAAAGCCACTATAAATGTTTTTGTATATATAAATCCTTTTCCTTTTTGTTTTTTAATCTCTTTTGGATATTCACCTAGCAGGGTATTATTCATGATTTTAAGGGAGCAAGGGAAACACTGGTCATATAAAACCAATGGTTTCAAAAGGACCTTTTGGAGGCCAGAATTGAGACAGAAGAGGAGGGAAGTCCCACTGCTGTGCTGCTGGCGCCTCTTCCGCTGCTTTGTCATGATCATTCCAGTGCTCTGCTTCAGCAAGATTCTGGGCCACAAAGAGGAGTCCTGCTTGGGGCTGCTGCAGGCAGAGTACATCAAAAGGCATGCCCTGGATGTACTGGGCCTGAAGTGCTACTGTTGCTGGCCCACACGGACCTGATAGAGAAACTCTTCAATTACATTGCCCTGGAGAAGTGAGCCTCTGCCCCAGAATACCTGGCTCAGCTGTCAGTCACAAGGAAGAGCCTGAGGAAAAGAGCCCCCATCCCTGAACACCTTAATCAGCTATCTGCCCCAAGGTTTCCAGAGATGGCAATAAACCCATTATTGGGGTTTACTGAGTAACCCTGCTATTGAGGTTACCTAGAAAAGCTCAAATTAGGGGAGGAGCCAAGATGGCAGAGTAGAAAGATACACATATGCTAGCTCCTAACCCACAGCCCATAAAATACCTGTAAAGAAGAGCTCCCAATAAATTCTGGAGCAGTAGAAGCCACACAACAATGGAGTGGAGGAGATATCTGTTACAGAGAGACCTGAAAAACTGACACCAAAGGTCTATTGCGCACCGGACCTGGAGCAGAGCCCAGCCCTACCTTGGCCGCACAGCATTGAGAGGAGCAGATGCAGGCAGGCTTCAGGGGCAGAATCTTCAGTGGCTGCGCAGGTCCCTCCACCCACAGGCGCCAAAGGTCAGTGAGAGGGCCTTTTCAGCTTGCCGAGAGGGGAGCGAGGTGTCTCCATAACTCAGGCCCTCTCGGGAGGCAGCAGCTGAGGCAGCAGTGGACAGGGCCTTCCAAAGCAGTCAGGAGCTCAGACCCATTGTTGAAGGTCTCCACATAAACCCCCTGAGGGAACTGAGTCCCCTGTGGAGGCCCTGCCCCCACCTGAGCACCTGAACGTAATCTCACACTGAATAGCAGCCCCACTCCTGCCGAAAGCCCTGAGGATGGGGAGCAGCATTGAATCTCAGCCCCCAAGCACTAGCTGGGCAGATCTGGAGGCGAGGTGGGTGTGGAGAGGAAACTCAGAAGTCAAGTAACTGGCTGGGAAAATGCCAGAAAAGGGAAAAAAAAATAAGATCATAGAAGGCTACTTTCTTGGTGAACAGATAACTCCTCCCATCCTTTCAGATGAGGAAGAACAATGCTTACCATCAGGGAAAAACATAGAAGTCAAGGCTTCTGTATCCCAAACATCCAAAATAAATAAATATTCAATGGGCTCAGGCCATGGAAGAGCTCAAAAAGGATTTTGAAAATCAAGTTAGAGAGTTGGAGGAAAATTGGGAAGAGAAATGAGAGAGATGCAAGAAAAGCATGAAAAGCAGGTCAACACCTTGCTAAAGGAGACCAAAAAAAAAATGCTGAAGAAAATAGCACCTTGAAAAATAGGATAACTCAATTGGCAAAACAGGTTCAAAAAGCCAATGAGGAGAAGAATGCTTTAAAAAGCAGAATTAGCCAAATGGAAAAGGAGGTCCAAAAGCTCACTGAAGAAAATAGTTCTTTAAAAATTAGAATGGAACAGATGGAGGCTAATGACTTTATGAGAAACCAAGAAAACACAAAACAAAACCAAAAGAATGAAAAAATGGAAGAGAATATGAAATATCTCATTTGAAAAACAACTGACCTGGAAAATAGATCCAGGAGAGACAATTTAAAAATTATGGGACTACCTAAAAGCCATGATCAAAACAAGAGCCTAGACATCATCTTTCATGAAATTATCAAGGAAAACTGCCCTCATATTCTAGAACCAGCAGGCAAAATAAGTATTCAAGGAATCCACCTAACACCATCTGAAAGAGATCCTAAAAGAGAAACTCCTAGGAAAATTGTGGCCAAATTCCAGAATTCCCAGGTCAAGGAGAAAATACTGCAAGCAGCTGGAAAGAAACAATTCAAGAATTGTGGAAATATAATCAGGATCACACAAGATCTATCAGCTTCTACATAGAGGGGTGTGGAACATGATATTCCAGAAGTCAAAGGAACTAGGACTCAAACCAAGAATCACCTACCCAGAAAAACTGAGTATAATACTTCAGGGGAAAAAATGGTCTTGCAATGAAATAGAGGACTTTCAAACATTCTTGATGAAAAGACCAGAACTGAGAAGAAAATTTGACTTTCAAACACAAGAATGAAGAGAAGCATGAAAAGGTAAACAGCAAAGAAAAATCATAAGGAACTTACTAAAGTTGAACTGTTTACATTTCTACATGGAAAGACAATATTTATAACTCTTGAAACTTTTCAGTATCTGGGTAGTTGGTGGGATTATACACACACACACACACACACACATACACACACAGAGCACAGACTGAATTGAATAGGATGGGATCATATCTTTAAAAAATGAAATTAAGTAGTGAGAGAGAAATTGGGAGGAGAAAGGGAGAAATGGTATGGGGCAAATTATCTCTCATAAAAGAAGCAAGCAAAAGACTTTTTAGTGGAGGGAAAAAGAGGGGAGGTGAGAGAAAAACATGAAGTTTACTCTTTGACTAAAGGAAGGAATAACATGCACACTCATTTCGGTATTAAAACCTATCTTACAGTACAGGAAAGTGGGGGAGAAGGGGATAAGCAGGGCGGGGGGGATGATGGAAGGGAAGGCAATGGGAGGAGGGAGCAATTTGAAGTCAACACTCTTGGGGAGGGACAGGATCCAAAGAGAGAACGGATCCAAAGAGAGAACAGAAGCAGTGGGGGACAGGATAGGATGGGGGGAAATATAGTTAGTCTTATACAACATGACTATTATGGAAGTCATTTGCAAAACTACACAGATATGGCCTGTATTGAATTGCCTGCCTTCCCAAAGGGAATGGGTGGGGAGGGAGGGATGAAGAGAAGTTGGAACTCAAAGTTTTAGGAACAACTGTTGAGTATTGTTCTTGCTACTAGGAAATAAGAAATACAGATAATGGGGCATAGAAAGTTATCTGACCCTATAGGACAAAAGAGAAGATGGGGATAAGGGAAGGGAGGGATGATAGAAGAGAGGGCAGATTGGTGATAAGGGCAATTAGAATGCTCAGTGTTTTGGTGTGGGGGGAGGGGACAAATGGGGAGAAAATTTGGGATCCAAAATTTTGTGAAAATGAATGTTAAAAGTTAAATAAATTAATTTTAAAAAAAAGAATTTAAAAAATCAGCTATAGAAAAGAGAAGTCAGTTCTAATGACTAAAGAAGCAAAGGTATAATTGTAAAGAAACTCAAAAAAGGCTCACAAGTGACCTGAAGAGAATAGGTACTTAATAAATGTGTATTGTGTTGAATTGAAAAAAAACAGCACAAATTAGCAAAATCTATGTTGCATTGTGTTTTTATTTTTTTAAAACAATTAGTTACATTTTAATCTAGTTCAGGCAGTATTAAGGGAATTTTGTAGGCCAGGAATTTGACACCTTTGATTGCAAAGAATATATCAATAAATGTTATTTATTAAAAATAAGGAAAATAAAAATAATAAGCCTAAGGACATCATCTTGCTTGAGTGGCCCTGTTCTTTGTTCCAGAGAGCTTGGCTTCTGGGGCTTAGACATTCCTACTTGGGAAATGATGGGTCTCAGTCAAGATTCTGAAGGAGCAGAACTGGGGATGCTTTCTGCTATCCCTAGAGTAAAGATCCCTGCTCTTTCTAGAAGAGCAAAGCCACACCCTAGGCAAACCCTAGTTTATCATCTGAACCTAACATGTGAACCCCTTAGGAACAGGATTTATGCTTGTTCACTTTTCCTATATGTGTATGAATGTTCATGAGTGTCCTCTAAGTTTGTTGGGGGGGTAGAAAATATCCTACTGCAGCAAACCTTCTTACTATGTTATTTTCATTAAATCCTTTGTCTTGAACAGAAAAGAAATGAGTAGAAATTTTCAAAAGCAGATTCTCCCCAGTAGACATCTTTATGCCTCTAGCTTTGAGCTTTTGATTGATGGCAAAAAAGGGAATTATCCTGAAAGGAATAGGGTGTCAGAGTGAATGCAAATATATCTAGGGGCAGACCTATGGTTATTCCTGGATGTGAGAAACATAGTTATGGGGATCACAGGACTTCCCAGGCAGGGTCAGGGAGTTAACCTGGACTAGCTTTCATTATCCATTGCTTCCCTTAGGAAGATACATGTGATATGCCTCTTAACACAGCTAAGGGCAATCACAAGGCTTCCCAGGCAAGGTCAGGGAGTTAGTCCAAGATGAGCTACTGCTGGCCATTGCTTCCCTTCCTAAAATGCCTTCTAGAAGACTCATGTGATAGCCTCATTCTCAGTGAAAGAATTCAGAGACAGAATGAACAGAGGAAGACATTTTTTTTTTTTTGCTTCTCTGGAAGAAGTTAGTATGGGGCTAGCTAGGAACACCCACACTGCTATAGAAGTAGGTGTGACCTTACACAGTTCTGACCTTCCTGGTACAGTTAGGGTTGGTTCAGATTCCTCACTTGATTTCCCTACATTCTCTCCTTATGCAGACTACATAGGTGGGGCAGGGAGGTCCTAGTTGTTTACCACAACTCTACCCATCTAGTTTCCCACTGAGACCAAGATGTGTTTGACCATCATCCTTGCAAAACAGGTTACGCATGCTTATCTTATCACAAGCTCCCATCAGCCTAGAAGTTTTACCATTTTTTAAGAACGTTTGTGGAAGCAAAACAAGCAAAAACAACATCCCTTCTCACACAGGATAAAAAGAAAACATTTGTGAAGAAAAGAGCACTAACAGCTCCTCTGAGGCTCATCCTGATACCCTCCTTTGACACATTCATTGATATCAAACTCTGTCTGTGAAAATACCAGAGTGGTTTTTCTTCTAGGGCCAGCCAATCACTTGCTCAATCAACAAGTGTTTATTAATCACCTATAATGCTGGAGAGAAGGTAAGGAGGGGGGCAGCTAGGTGGCACAGTGGATAGATTGCCAGGCATGCAGTCAAGAAGACTCATCTTCATGAGTTCAAATCCAGCCTCAGATACTTATTAGCTGCATGACCCTGGGTAAATCACTTAACCCTATTTGCCTCAGCTTCCTATAAAACAATCTATAAATTTTTTTTATCTGTAAAATGAGTTGGAGAAAAATTGCAAACTATCCCAGTATCTTTGCCAAGAAAACCCCAAATGGGGCCATGAAAAGTCAGACACTAGTGAAACATCAATAACAAAATGATGTGCAAGACAGTGTGCTAGGTGTTGGTGATAAAATTAATAAAAATACAATCCCTGCTCTCAAGGAACTTAGAATCGAAGGAGGGAGACAACACCCAAAAGGAAGCAGGAAAGGCAGTGGGGAGGGAACAAGGGACCCCAGAGCATTTTTTTCTATGTAGTGGAGAGAAGGCTGAGGGAGATGATGTCCACAAGGCCTGAGTTAACTGCATGATGGTGAGTTCAAAAGCGATGAACTTGTCCTGAGACAGGCATCTAGTTCCATGGAGCTAAAACCAGGCAGAGTAGCAAATGCAGAGTGAGGAAGTGTATATAACTAAATGTAAAATGAATAAATAAAAATATATGTAAAGTAGTTGAATACATGGTAGATCAGGAGGGAGGATGCTAGCGGTTGGAGGTGGTTTAGATCTGAAATGGTTTTATGCAGTAGATGGTGCTTGGGCTGTGTCTCAAATGAAGCAGGAGTAAGTAGGGAGAGCAATTCATGCATATGACAGAGCAGT
Organism: Bettongia penicillata ogilbyi; assembly: GCA_023548195.1. Lineage (NCBI taxonomy): Eukaryota > Metazoa > Chordata > Mammalia > Diprotodontia > Potoroidae > Bettongia > Bettongia penicillata. The sequence goes on from JAJHZJ010000377.1 coordinate 8,745,368, forward strand.
GCAAAGAGGCGAGAGATGGAGTATTGTGCGTAAAGAACAGAGAGAAGGACTGTTGTGAAGGAGGGAATGCAATGTCTAATGAGGCTGGAAAGATAGGCTGGGGCCAGGCTGTGAAGGGCTTTAAAAGCTAAACAGAGGAGTTTTTATTTTATCCCAGAGCCAATAGGAAGTTACTGGTGTGGGCTGACAAGGGGGATCACGTGATCAGACCTGTACTTAAGGATAATTATTCTGGCTGCAGTGCGTAGGATGCACTAGAGTGGGGTGATAGAGTAGGGATACTAATTAGAAGTCTATTGTAATAACGTAGTTGGAAGGTGATGAGGACCTGAAATTCTCCAGAGGAAAAGGAATGATTGGGTTGGGTAGTTAATAGGAAACCAAATACTGCAGAGAGCTATTGTCTCTTCCAAAATATTTTCCTAGTTTAGATGAGGCCTTAATGAAGATCCTTCATTTAAGCACTCTTCCTCTTCACTGACCCACACCCCCTCCCCAGCTACATAAAATTTAGGCAAAAGTTCAAATTGAAATGATCATGATAAGGAAATTTTTTCAATATTGCGGAATTCTGTTAACATTCTGATGGATTCTTATTTGATTCGGTTTGGTTTGTTTCATGCTCTAGGCTGGTACCAATTTTCAGGATTTTCAGCTAGGTTCACAAAATTGTAAGCATGTGGTTTTATATTCAAAGTGACTAGTACTTAAGTATTGAAAGGGATGGAATTATCTTTATCAGAACATAATTAAAATAGAGACACAGACTAATAAATGGGTGGAAGTAGTGTGCTACTAATTGACGGCAATAAAGATGTGATTGTGTGGCCATTAACAAAGCCAATGCTTTTCCTGTAATGTAATGCTGTTTATATTTAATTAAGGCACTTTACTGTTTGAACCAGATTACATAAAAATTGAACTTCCCCAACTGGTAGCGTCTCTTTTTTCTCTAAAAGTGGTACTCTGAAAGGATGGTCTAAGTTCAATACAGGTAAAGCTAGTTAAGGGGAAAAGTGGTGAGGGCTCTCCATTAAAATAAGGAGAAACTTAAGCAAGCAGTTCCTTAGACTGACATTCAAGGCTCCCCACAATTTCATCCCGATCTATTCTTCAGACAACATCGCTTACTAGCACTCTACATAAGATCTTTGTCACAGCCATATTAGTCAATTTCTTGTTCTCCAAACACATTATTCCTGTTCCTTTCTCCCCAGCCTTGTCTAACACTTTCTCCAAGTCTTTTTCCTCATGTTGTTTAGTTGCTTCAGTCATGTCTCCCTCTTTGTGACCCCTTTGGGATTTTCCTGGCAAAAAATACTAGAGTGCTTTTCTGTTTCCTTCTCCAGTATTTTATAGATAAGGAAACTGAGGCAAACAGGGTAATTTGCCTAGGGTCACATAACTAGCAGGTACATAAAGCCAGGTTTGACTCTTGAAGATGAGTCTTCCTAATGCTAGGCCAGGCACTCACTCCAATCACTGTGCTACCTAGTTGTCCACCTATTTTTAATGACACAATTCAAAAACCCTTTCTTTTGTTTTAGAGATTTTCTCAGAGTAATCTGTGGTAAAGGCAACAAGGCAGATGAATCCCCAGCTTGAAGTCAGGTCTCATCAAAATGAACCTGGTCTATGTGAATTCAGAATGAAATCCCTTGTGGGAGAGAAGAACCTCCTGGGGCATGGATCTTGTTAGTTTAATATACATACATATACATGTATATGTAATACATATACATGTGTATACACACATGCAAATATGTGTGTATACATACATATATACATATGCATAGACAAACATATATGTATATATGCACACATATACATACACATATGTCTTTTTATCTCTTTTCTTCCTAGGCAGATTGCAAGTTCCTTAAGAGAGGGTATAGTGTCTCATGCCTCTTTCAATTCCCACAACAACAGAATCTTAGTTAATTTCTCTTGGTGATAATGATGAAGGAAAATGGAGTTTCAGGTCCTCCCTCACTCCTTGAGTGGTCAACAAAGAGTCTTTTCCAAATCAATCATGATATTAAACCAACATTATTTAGAGAGCCAGTGAATATAATTTTGGTCTGGTAACTCCTCTTTCAGAAGAGGTTAGAGATTTCCAGCTGTTTTTCCTCCTTCTTTCAAGGTAAGAATCATAATCTCCCTTGGAGAGGGTGTAATAACTCCAGAGATCTATCAATGCCTCTCCTAGAGTCACCTATCTCTATAGATCTACATATCTCATGTGGGCAGCCTGTCTCGCACCAAGAAGTCAACAAATTTTTCAGTAACACAGCAGAGTGTGGTTCACTAGCAGTAGTAGAATGCATTATTTTTTCTTCCTGCCATAGTGTATATTACTCTAAGGGAGGAGCTCAGAGTCAAAGAGCAAAGTACGAATCCGATGGCAACAAAATGCTAGATTGCTCAAAACAGAAATCTTTTAAAACTGAACTCTCTCCCGTAAGGGAGGGAAAGAGATTTCTACATTCACTGTGAAGCTTGTGCTGTTTGCTTGGCAAGGTGTTAAAACATGTTTTACAAGCTTTCATGAGCTCCCAGTGCAGAAAGGGTGGGAGGGATGAAGAATTAATACCATAAGTAGAGTTCTCAAAAGGACACAGACTTTTTTCCTACTCATTTTTTTTTTTTTGCTCAGTACGTTAATTGAGCATCCCTGAAGGCAACGTTAAATGATTCATGTTTTAGGAAAATCAAACAAACTAACCCTGGCCCCTGAATCATTACTGTCAGATATCAGATCAGGAAGTAAACTCTTAAAGAAAACATTTAGACACATAAACTATCATGCTAACTGTCAGTATGAATGATGACATTCTGTATAGAATATTATAAAATTTCAGAGTAATTTACCAAAAAAAAAGTCATTCCATTTAATGACAGGAAAGATTTTATTGGAATTGCTACCAAAAGCCTTTAACTTCTTTTTTAAATAATATTTTATTTTCCCCAATTACTTGGAAATAAATCTTAAAAAAAACCAGTTACCTGTAAAAATTTTTTAATATCATTTTTTACATTTTTGAGTTCCAAATTCTCTACCTCCCTCCCTAAGAAAGTAAGCAACTTATACTTCCATACTAGTCATGTGAAAAAAAACACAAACCAAAAAAAAGAAAGAAAAGAAAATTCTAAAAATAAAATAAAGTGAAAAAGAGTATGCTTTGATCTGCCTTCAGACTTCATCATTTCTTTCTCTGGAGGTAGATAGCATTTTTCATCATGAGTCCTTTGGAATTGTATTGGATCATTGTATTGCTCTAAACAGCTAAGTCATTCATAGTTGATCATTGTACAATATTATTATTACTTTGTAAAATGTATTCCTGGTTCTGTTCTCTTCACTCTCCATCAGTTCATGTAAGTCTTTCTAGATTTTTCTGAAATTACCCTGCTCATCATTTCTTATGGCACAATAGTACTCCAGCACAGTCTTATACCACTACTTGTTAAGCCACTCGCCAGCTTATGGACATCTCCTCAATTTTTAATTCACAAAAAGAGGTGCTATAAATATTTTTGTACAAATAGGTCCTTCCTCTTTTTAAAAAACTCTTTGGGATACAGACCTAGTAGTATTATTGCTGGATCAAAGAGTACACACAGTTTGGTTGTCCTTTGGGCATAGTTCCAAATTGCTTTCCAGAAAGGTTGGATCAATTCACAACTCTGCCGACAATGAATTAGTGTTCCAACTTTCCCACATCTTCTCCAACATTTATCATTTTTCTTCTCTGTCACATTAACCAATATGATAGGTGTGAGATGGCGCCTCGGAGTTGTTTTAATTTGCCTTTCTCTAATCAATAGTGATTTAGAGCATTTCTTTCTTTCTTTCTTTCTTTATTTAACTTTTTACATTCATTTTCACAAAATTTTGGGTTCCAAATTTTATCCCCTTTTCTCCCCTCCCCCCACCCAAATACCCCAAGCATCTAATTTTCCCTATCTCCAATCTGTCCTCTCTTCTGTCATCCCTCCCTTCTCTTGTCTCCATCTTCTCTTTCCTCCTGTAGGGCCAGATGACTTTCTATTCCTCATTAACTGTATGTCTTCTTTCCTAGTAGCAACAGCAATACTAAACAGTTGTTCCTAAAACTTTGAGTTCCAAATTCTCCCCATCCCTCCCTCCCCACCCATTCCCTTTGGGAAGGCAGGCAATTCAATATAGGCCATATCTGTGTAATTTTGCAAATGACTTCCCTGATAGTCATGTTGTGTAAGACTAACTGAATTACCCTCCATCCTACCCTGCCCCTCATTGTTTCTCTTCTGTCTTTTGATCCTGTCCCTCCCCAAGTGTTAACTTCAAATTGCTCCCTCCTCCCTTTGCCCTCCCTTCCATCATCCCCCCCCTTGCTTATCTCCTTCTCCCCCACTTTCCTATACTGTAAGATAGGTTTTCATACCAAAATGAGTGTGCATTTTATTCCTTCCTTTAGTCAAATGTGATGAGGGTAAACTAATTGTTTTGTTTTTTTTTCTCAGCTCTCCTCTTTTTCCCTCCACTAAAAAGTCTCCTACTTGCCTCTTAAATGACATATAATTACCCCATTCCATTTCCCCCTCTTTCCTCCCACTACATTTCTCTCTCACCATTTACCTTAATTTCTTTTAAGCTATGGTCCCATCCTATTCAACTCACTCTGTGCTCTCTGTCTCTGTGTGTGTGTGCATGTGTGTATGTGTGTGTGCGTGCATGTGTGTACATGTGTGTGTGTGGTCCCACCAATTACCCAGATACTGAAAAGTTTTAAGAGTTACAAATATTGTCTTTCCATGTAGGAATGTAAACAGTTCACTTTTGGTAAGTCCCTTATGACTTCTCTTTGCTGTTTACTTTTTCATGCTTCTTCTCATTCTTGTGTTTGGAAGTCAAATTTTCTTTTCAGCTCTGGTCTTTTCATCAAGAATGATTGAAAGTCCTCTGTTTCATTGAAAGACCATATTTTCCCCTGAAGTATTATAGTCAGTTTAGCTGGGTAGGTGATTCTTGGTTTGAGTCCTAGCTCCTTTGCCTTCTGGAATATCCTATTCCACACCCTTTGATCCCTTAATGTAGAAGCTGCTAGATCTTGAGTTATCCTGATTGTATTTCCACAGTACTGGAATTGTTTCTTTCTAGCTGCTTGCAAGATTTTCTCCTTGAGCTGGGAGTTCTGGAATTTGGCCACAATGTTCCTAGGAGTTTCTCTTTTTGGATCTCTTTCAGGTGGTGATCGATGGATTCTTTCAATACTTATTTTGCCCTCTGGTTCTAGAATGTCAGGGCAGTTTTCCTTGATAATTTCATGGAAGATGATGTCTAGGCTCTTTTTTTGATCATGACTTTCAGGTAGTCCCATAATTTTTAAATTGTCTCTCCTGGATCTATTTTCCAGGTCAGTTGTTTTTCCCATGAGATATTTCACATTCTCTTCCATTTTTTCATTCTTTGGTTTCTCGTAAAGTCATTAGACTCCATCTGTTCCATTCTAATTTTGAGAGAACTATTAAATTCAGTGAGCTTTTGAACCTCTTTTTCCATTTGGCTAATTCTGCTTTTGCAAGCATTCTTCTCCTCATTGGCTTTTTGAACCTCTTTTGCCAATTGAGTGAGCCTATTTTTCAAGGTGTTATTTTCTTCAGCATTTTTTTGGGTCTCCTTAACCAAGGTATTAACCCGTTTTTCATACTTTTCTTGCATCTCTCTCATTTCTCTTCCCAGCTTTTCCTCCACCTGTCTAACTTGCTTTTCAAAATCCTTTTTGAGCTCTTCCAAGGCCTGAGCCCACCTGACATCCCCCTTCGGTGTCTGGGGTGCTGAGGCCCCGCCCTCCACGTCTTTCCCTGATGGCAAGAATACATCCTCGTCATCAGATCAGAATGTCGGGATCATTTGCATTTGTTCGAAAAAACTCTCTATAGTCTTATTTTTCTTTCCTTTTCTAGGCATTTTCCCAGCCAGTTACTTGACTTTTGAGATTCCTGTCCACCCCCGCCTAGATCCGCCCAGCCAGTGCTTAGGGTCTGAGGTTCAAATGGGCTTTCCTCAGCAAGCTTTAGTTCTGGTGCTGGGGTGGGGGCAGGGCCGCCTCCCAGGCTCAGCTCCCTCAGGGGCTTTATGCAGAGACTTTCAGGAACGGAGCGGGTGGGGGGGGCACCTCCCAGGCTCAGTTCCCTCAGGGGCTTTATGCAGAGGCCTTCAGTAATAGAGCGGGGTGGGGCAGAGCCGTCTCCCAGGCTCAGCTCCCTCAGGTTGTTTATGCAGAGACTTTCAGTAATGAAGATCCTGCCTGCTGCTGGGGGGAGCCTGGCTGGCTGCAGCCACTGCTGCCTCCGCTGCCGCCCATGCCTCTGCCTCCGCCGCTTCCTGCACCCATCTCTGCCGCCGCCGCTTCCTCCCGAGGGGGCCCGAGTCACGGAGACACTCCGCTCCCCCTCTTGTCTAGCCCAGCCTTCTTTCTCACTGACCTGTAGCTTCTGTGGGCAGAGGGACTTTCCCGGCTGCCAGAGCTTCCGTCCCTGAAGCCTGCTCGGGTCAGCTTCTCTGGGGCCACGGCCAGGGCAGCGCTGGGCAGGGGGTCCACTTTCCGGGGCATGACGGACCCTGGGGACGGGTCTCCAGGGTTCTCTGGAACGGAAATCTCTTCCACTCTGTTTCTGCACACCTTTCGGTGATCCAGAATTTATGCGGATCTCTTTTTACATTAATTCTATGGGCTGTGGGTTGGAGCTCATAAACGTGCATCCTTTTACTCTGCCATCTTGGCTCCACCCCCCTTCTTCTCTAGAGGATTTTTTTCATATGACTATAGATAGCTTTGGTTTCTTCTTCTGAAAACTGCGTATTTGTATCCTTCAACCTTTTGTCAATTGGGGAATGACTTGTTTTCTTATAAATTTGACTCAGTAGCCTTTGTCTTCTTGCAAAGAGTATGCATATGCTATAAGTAATGATGTTCTGGAACTGGTGAGCTGATTGTTAATTTTTCAGAAATTGGCAAATCCTACAAAACAAGGTTTAATTTATTGTGATAGAGAAAGTGATAGAGAAAACATTACTAATGAAGATTCAATTTAAAAGTGTGTGATGTGCAAATAAAAAAGGGGGAGGACCTATTTGTCCAAAAACATTTAAAGCAGTTCTTATTATGGTGGCAAAAAACTGGAAACTGAGGGGATGCCCATCAATTGGGGAATGGTTTAACAAGTTATAGCATATGACGGTGATAGAACGCTATTGTGCCATGAGAAATGACAAGCAGGATGATTTCAAAAAAACCTGGAAAGACTTACACGAACTGATGCAGAGCGAAGTGAGCAAAAGGAAAACTGTACATAGTAACAACAATATTGTACAATGAAGAATTGTGAATGACTTAGATATTCTCAGCAATACAGCAATCTAATACAATCCCAAAGGACTCATGATGAAGCACACTATCTGCCTCCAGAGAGAGAACTGATACTGTTTGACTATAGACTGAAGCATGCCGTTTTTCATTCTTTCATCCTTTTTTAAATTAGAGTCTTCTTGTACAAAATGACTAATATATGCTTTAAATGATTTTTTTTTTAAAGCGTGTGTGATGTATACATTTTCTTCCCAGAGAGCCAGTTGTCAAATATTTGGTGATATACCCCCATCAACTTGTCTTATTTTCTAGCACTGGGAGCTATAAAAGGGATGATACCAGAAAACAGGATATCTCTCACCTTGATTTCATTGAAAAGGAATGAGAAAATGGTGGTCTTAACAAATTTAACAGTTCAAATCATTTCTAATGAGTGCAGAGCATGGTTTAAAAAAAAACAAAACAAAACAGAACATGTGGTGCTAAGTTCCAAAATCCACTCTTAAGGAATTAAGAAACAGGGTAAGATTGAAGAAAGCTGTCCAATCTTGAAGGTTCATATTATTTCTTGTCTCTCACATGTGTCCCTTGGGTTTGTCCTTGCTCCCTTCTCACTGCCATGTTGCTCAGGCCTTTGTTAATTCAGTTCTAGGCTCTAGGCTGATAGTCTCCTAAACTGTCTTCCTACAATTGCATTTAACAAAAAAATGCAACAAATATTTATTGAATACCTGCTGATAAGAGGGCACTATGTGAGGTGCTGGGGGTGGGGACATGTTTAAAATTTCCCTTTATAATTTTGTCCTTAGCCCTCCTGGAGTATTAGTCTACTATGAGTGTGGTAGGAAACATCCATTTTCTGAAACCACTACATACTGATCTAAGTTTTTTCTCTAGGTCAAGCAGAGTCAGTTTGATTTTGCTACCTTACCATACGACAACCCCTCAGATATTTGATGGTATCTATTAAAAATAAGGGGGGGTAGCTAGATGGTACAGTGGATAGAGTACCAGGTCTGGAGTCAGGAAGATCTGAGTTCAAATGTGACCTCAGACACTTACTAGATGTTTGACCCTGAGCATGTCACTTAACCCTCTTTGCTTCAGTTTATTTATCTGTACAATGAACTAGAGAAGGAAATGGCAAACCACTCCAGTATCTTTGCCAAGAAAATTCCAAATAACCTAAGGAAGAGTAAGATGCTACTGAAAACCACTGAAAAACAACACTCATGTGAGAACAGGAGCAGCTTTTTGCAGAATCTATGAAGTGGAGGTAAGGAGGGCCTACATTTCTCAGCGTATGGAGGATGGCCTGTGCAAAGGTTCGGAGATGGAAGATGGAGTACTTTGTGTTTGGTTTTCATTTTTCCCAAAGAGAAACCAGTTTGACTGGACTATAGGAACTGGAAAACAGAGTAATTTATAGTGAGACTGGAAAGATAGTTTGAAGCCAAATTGTAAAGAACTTTGTACACTCAATAATAATAACGATAGCTAACCTCTATATAGAGCCTACTATTTTCCAGACACATAGAGGTAGCTGGGCAGCTCAGTGGATAGGGAAGTGAGTCTGGAGTCAGGAAGATCTGAATTTAAATCTGGCCTCAGAGGCTTATTAGCGGTCACCTAATTTCTATTTGCCTCAATTCACTGAAGAAGGAAATGGCAAACCACTTCAATATCTTTGCCAAGAAAACCTCATGGACAGTTTTGGCATACTATGGTTCATGCGGTCATGGAGAGTTGGACATGTCTCAATAACTGAACAACATGTGCCAGGCATTGTCCTAAGTACTTAACAAATATTTTATTCTTACAACAACCCTGGGAAATCGGTGCTATCATTACACCTATTTTATTTTTATGTTTTCTTTTATCTTTTTAATAATATTTAATCCTTTCCAGTTACATGTAATGACAATGTTCAATATTAACTTTTATAAGATTTTGAGTTCTACATTTTTCTCCCAACCTCCCCCAATCCTTCCCCAAGATGGTCAGCATTCTGATATAGGTTATACATGTGCAATCACGTAAAACATTTCCACATTAGTCGTATTGTGAAAGAAGAAACAGAACGAGAGGGGGAAAAACGTGAAAAAAAACCCCAGAGAAAGTGAAAATAGTATGCTTCAATTTGCCTTTAGACTCCATCAGCTCTTTTTGAATATGTTTTATCCCCATTTTACAGCTGAGGAAATTGAGGTACGGGTTTCCCTGACTGTAGGTTCAGTCTCTGTCCACTAGGTCATCCAGCTGTCCACATATTGTACATTCCTTAAGAACCAGAGTGATGTCATATACTTATTTATATACCTTCCCTCAGAGGAATTTACATTTTATTCTAGAGGCAACAGGAGTTTATTGAGTAAAGGAGTGATGTGATCAGTTCTGGGCTTACGGCAAATTGCTTTGGTTAACTATTCCTAGTTCCTTGAACCATTTCTCATATGATACAATCCACTCTGAACATGTCCCAGTTTATCAACATTCCCCTTAAAAGGCAGCACTCAGAACTAAAGCTAATGCCCCTGCTATGCTTTGCTCAATGAAGAATATATAATTAACATACTTCAATGGCTCTGTGATTTCACTGATGTGGGCCTTCCCTCCACTGGTGCAGATCACAGCCCTTCTCATACCATGGGAATCTTGTCCATATCTTCCTGTAAGCCCTAGGAAGAGAATCCACCTGACACCCTGGGGGAACCTTCCAGATTTCTTGACATCGTTTTGGTACCAGTACAGCACACAGGTAATCCATCTGTTATTCTTGGCTACATGACTGGGGCAATTCCTTTTCTGGTCATATATCTTCTAGTCCTAACAAAGCACATTATTATATCCTGTATCTTGGTGAACAATTCTTTATTCCTTGCTATACCTTATTCACACAACTACCCCCTCTCCGGTACCCCTCTCCATTGTCTTCTGTATGACCTATAACTTTAATTCTTCGGAGACTATAGTCACAATTCTCAGATATGCAACATCAATAGTATATTAGTGATAAAAAGATGGAACTCTTTCAGGGTATGGCTTGAGGATTATTAAAAGTTCTATTCAATTTCCTGATTTCCATACATACAATTCTTTTCCTCCAATTCAGTTGCAGACCCAATTCATCTGTTGTGTTTCTCTGCAAATTACAGTCTGAACAGTGGGCATTTGTTATTCACTTAGTTTTTCCTATGTAGCTACTTAGGCTAAATCTTGTAAGTGATTATGGATGGAATTTAGGATGCAATATTTCAGAGTCTGATGCCTTCTGAACAAAGTTTTCTGCACATAGGAATAGCTAGAAGACTTTGCTATCTATAAGAGATCTTGCTTTCATTTGGACTGTGTGCTACATAGAATCCCCGACAGCAGCCTACACATGCTAAACACACACTTCCTTGTTTTGCAACTCACTTAATGTTAGCTATGAGAGAGTTATTGATCAAAATTACCTTTGCTGATGCATGTATATATAAGTATACACATATGTATCTATATTTCAAGAATGTATATACATATACATACATATGTGTATATATATCTATATTTCAAGTAATTTAATTTAATATTAACATATGCATGAAAAACACTTTGTTAGAGGAGTGCTCTTAAAGCAGCATTTTGCTCTGCTGAAACAAATGCTTTGTTATCGCTTGGTTTCTCAGTGGAAGGGAGAGGAGGGATTTGGAACTTGAAATTAAAGAATTTGGAATTCAAAATTATTTTCAAATGTTAAAAATTGTTTTTGCATGCAATTGAGGAAAAAATAAAATATGAACAAAATCAAATGCTTCTGTATAGTAAAACCAATAAGTACACTAGGACCTTCTATTATTTGCTGCTTTCAGTTAATCATGTGGCTTTAAAGATGTGGTCTGCTAAAGAATATTGTTTGTTACATCTCTTTTTCTTTCCATACCTCATAGATGCCTTCAGTGTTGATTATCTTCACTCAGATTGTTTTTTTAGAGATGGAAAAGAAGACATATGGGTCATTATTTATTGATATTTTCTTGATTGCTTTGAATATAGTAATGATGTCTATGATTTTCTCTAAACATTTGGTTTCTTTATAAGAAGTGATGATCTTTCCACACCCTCAGAATTAGGTCATCTGTAGTAGAGATCCTGCTTCAACTGTTCTTCCCATCTTTGTTTTCCTTTGGCCATTTCTAGTTTTTCATGGCATATTGGAGATAGCAATGTTAGAATTCCAGTGTAGACACTCCACTGTTATTGAAAGAGAAAGCAACTTGTTATGAAAGTTTTGGCAGACTTTTTCTTTTTTTTTTTCTTATTCTTCTTCCATTAAATGACCTTGGAATGATGTTGCTTAACTGGATGTCTCACTAATCTTCCTGTAAAATTGTTTTCCCTCTATTACTTCTCAGTTTTGTTTATGAAAGTATATTATTCGTTATCTCTTCCACTGTTCTCCTTCATAAGATTTTACAAACAAGTTTATATTACAAACTAATATTGTCCTTTGCTTCTGACTAGGGGATCTAGCACCATGTTTTCCTTCTTCTCGCAAGACAAACATAAGGGAGGCACTAAGGCCCAACACCCTTGTCCTTTGCTCAGCAAGGACATCCTTTGGAGACTGTGAGCTTGATTCCTCACCTGCCACTGCCTACCATCTCTTTATTTTCATGTCCCTATATTAATCAGTTTATTAATATTAATCAGTCATTGGCCAGAGAAAACCTTCCCCATCATCCACTTCCTGTTCCCTCATTCCCATTCTTCTCAATCTTAACTCTCTCACGGACCTCTCCAATGTAGCCTAACCCCTCAACTATGTCCTTCGGAATTCCCAGTCTAGAGTGAACGAATTTTCCTTCATGATGCACCTCTTTTTCTTACATGCCTGGCCTCACCTATCTTTCACTCAGACATGATGATGCTATATACCTGGTCTTCTTCACTACTCTTCCCCATCCTAATTCACAGATGCCAATAAACTGGTCATGGAGGTACTGTTGGAAGACTCCTTGTTCCCCATTTCCCTCTTCAAGAAATCTTCTCTTTATTGTGATGCCAGCTGTGATGGCCACTGTATACTAGTGTTTATTCCTCCTTTCTCAGGTAATGAAATATCTGGCTTACCATCTTCCTTATCTTCCATAACCCTCCCCGGCCGCACACAGTATCTCATGATTGCTTATAATTTTTCTGCTTCCTCCATTAGAAACTCTGCTAATCCTTTATCTGACCGTAACTTCCTATCATTTAATCTCTTTATATGCCTCACCCTTCCTAAATCCATTCCTAGCCCTCATTGAGACCTCCAATCCCTTTAACCTTCTGTAGTTTCCCAAGCCATTACCTTGCTCTGACTTCCTTTTCCTTTCTTTTTATTTTCAATGCGATAGCTAACCATTGTAATTCCCCTCTGTCCTACTCTCTTGATTCCCTTGTCCCTTTGGCCAGTCTACTTCACTTCTAGTCATTTGCTGCTGAGTGCAACTGGAGAAAGTCTCACAACTGTACTGAATGAATACATTACAATTTCGGGTTATCCAAATTCAACTGAGCCCTTGCTACTGAAAGGCAGTTGTTTTATTCTTTCCTAATTAATTTCCTATCTTACTTAGAACAAAGCCTTCACAGCAAGGCAAGGACCTAAAACATTTCCAAAGGACTACTGAGGCAAAATGCCATCCACATCCAGAGAAAGAACTATGGAACTGGAACACAAAATGAAGCAGAATATTTTCTTTTGTGTTATGTTTTGTTTGAGTTTTTCTCATGGTTTCTCCCATTCATTTTAATTCTTCTATGCAACATGACTAATGTGAAAATGTGTTTTATAAGAATGCATGTGTAGAACCCATATAAGATTGTGTGCCTTCTCAGAGAGGTAGGGGAGAGTTGGGGAGAAAATCTAAGGCTTATGGAAATGATTACAGAAAATCTGAAAACAAATAAATTAGTAATAATTTTTAAAAAACAACAAAAGCCTTTCCAAACCTTTTCTTCCTTCCTCAAGTCTACTAGATCCTCCCTTTTCTTTTCTAAAGAAAGGAAAAGAAAGGAAAGGAAAGGAAGAGAAGGGAAGAAGGGGAGGGAAGGGAAGGCTCTTACTTTACTAAGAAAGTTAAGATTATTCAACATTGGCTCCTTCTTTGATTTTCTTCATCTTTCAGCCTTTTCTCATTTCCTCAGTCTTGATAAAGAGATGACTTTTGTCTTTGTCAAAGCTAATCCCTCTATATGTGCCCTTTATTCTATCTCCCTTTTCTCCAGAAGAACCCATCATTGATCATACCCTTTCCCAAGTCTTCAACTTGAACCTGTGCTTCCTCCTACTGCCTTCAAACATGCCAACGTCTCCCCATTCTTAGAAAACAAAAACACCAACAAGAAACCCTCAAAACCTTTAGTAGACCTTACTACCTCGTCAAACTATTAGTACTATAATTCTCCTCCCTTTTACAGGCAGATGCCTTGGAAAAAAATGTTACAGAGCTTCCTTTATTTTCTCTCCTCACTCCCTCTCAACTTTTTATAACATGGTTTCCAGTTTCATCTTTCAATTTAACCACTCTCTGTAAGTGATCAATGATATTTTAATTTCCAAGTTGGATATTTCTACCTCCAAAATCATTATTTTTTTCATATCTGACCCTTTCTAATCACACAGCTATTATCTTAGTTCAGGCACTTATCACCTCTTGCTTAGATAATTACCATGTCCTCCTGACTAGTCTCCATGCTTCCAGCTTCTCCCCCCTTTAGACCATCCTCTGATCCTATCATGCAGCTCTTTAATAAACTACAGAGACTCCCTACTGCCTCTTGGACTGAGTCCCGACTACTCTGTTTATTGAAAGCTTTTCACTACCTGTTGTCAACCTATCTATCCAGTCTCATTGTATATCACTCGCCTTCCCACCCTGTGATCCAGCCATAGTCAATTTCTCTCTGTTCATTACACAAGACATTCCATCTCTTATCTCCATACCTGGAGTGCATTCATCTCCTCATCTCTGCCTCAGAGAATCCTTTTCTTTCTTCAAAACACAGTTCAAGTACCACTTTCTACAGAGAACTTTTCCTGATCCTCCCAACTGTTAATATACTCCCTCTCAAATTATCTTGTATTTAGTATGGTTTTGTTCTCTATTTATATTATACATAAATACACATGCACTTTCTGCTGCCTCCATTAGAATATAAGTTTGATAATAAAGGTTGTTTCAAATCATTCTATTTTTAATCTTAGCACTTAGCATGCTACCTGTCACATAGTGGAGACTTAATAAATAATTATTGATTGATTGGCTGCCATATGTCTCTGATAAGTAAAGAGATCAAGGATTTGCTCACTGACATGAATTCTAGACACTTTGGGCCTCTGTGTGGGGAGTTATTTACACTGGCTAAATTTCCTTAAGAAGTGGTGTTAAGTTGCGTTGATGTTTATGCTTTCATTTGTTTCCTATTTTTTGTGCTTCAGGACTTGGTTTAAATAAATTGGGTTGGAGTTGTTTTATTTGCATACTATATCTTGTTTTTATTCTTCTAATTTGGTATTGTCTTTGGTCTTTGCTCTAAGAAGTTGTTGGTCTGACTGTACCTAGACAGATCAATTGGAGATAACTTCCTCATTAGTCATTTCCTATTAAAATATAGTCAACTTGTTTTTTGTGATATTATTTCTTGCTTACCATTTTCAGTGGTTCCTCTCTTTTTAAAAAAAAAAAGTGTTCGTAATACATAAACATGAGACTTTGCTATCATCTGCAAACCTTTGTTCTCTTAGCCATATTTTTCATTCTCTTCTCTTGGCCATTTTTGCATTGAAATCACAAAGTATTAAAATATTCAGTTCAATTATTTTTCAGTCACATCCAACGCTTCATGACCCCATTTGGGTTTTCTTGGCAAAGATACTGGAGTGGTTTGTCATTTCCTTTTCCAGGTCATTTTACAGGTGAGGAAACTGAGACAAACAGGTTTAAGTAACTTGTCCAGGGCCACATAGCCAGTGAGTGTCTGAGGCCAGATTTGAACTCATGAAGATAAGTCTTTCTGACTCCAGGCCTGGCATTCTATCCATGAAGTTCTTATTGAGTTTGTCATAGACATTTTTAACCTCATCTTCTCTAACAGATGTTGGCATATAAGGCATACTTAATGTGATATCCTTTGTGCAGAGGTATATTGGGAATATTTTTTCCTATAATCCAGACAGTGTCCTAACCTAATGAAAGTCTGGCACTTGAGAAGTTTTCCTAGCATCTGCCACATGGAGAAATTTCATGAACTGAATAAGGCGGTGGGATCTGTACATGTGCCAAACCGCCATTACACTAATAAGTAATAATAATAGCTAGCATTTATATGGCACAGTAGGATTATATGAACTTTTTTGAGAGTCATACTATACAATTGGTGTATATTAAGCTTGTCATTAATTGTCTTTTTCTCCCTTAGCTCTCCCTTCTTCAATTGCATAATTGTTGCTGAACGTTTTTTTTTTTTTAACTTAAGCGCAGGACTTACATTTATCTCTATTTATATCTCACTTCATTATTTTTGGCCCATTGTCCTAGCTTGCTGGGAGTCTGCTATTCTAACGTATTGTATCAGCAATCTCTTTCAGCTTTGCATCACTTGCAAATATGCTAGCAATGCCATCTGTCTTCATCCAAGTCACTGAAACAAAATGGTGACTAGAAAATGGCTGAAAATGGTTCTCTGACCCTCTACTGGAGGTCCTTCTACCTTCATAGAACCTGCCAGAGCTTATGCTCTACTTGGTTTTGAGAACCTAAGGTCACCTTTATTTCTCAGTTAGGCATCAGAGTAGGACTTGGATGGTGGAATTATTGATGGTTATCAAAAAAATTTCATCTGGAAAAACAGGTGAAAAGGAGAGAACTTGGTGCTGTTTCCCCTTGCCAGTTAGAAAGACAGCATTTAAGCTAAATTGTCATAAACCCAGTTTCATCAAATTGACCCATTCTGGATTATGATGTAGGGAAGAAAGCAGGACACTATTCAAATCTACCCACTCTTAGAGTTGCCTTGTCTTTGGAAAAGTAGCTTGCCTAAAACGAGAAGGCCCTCCATAAACATCAAATAAACTATTTATTCCTCCTACTATTTATTCATCTCAAGTCCCCTTTTCTCCATGATGCTTTTCTGAATGACCCATGCCTCAGTGAGCTTTTCCTACTTATACCACAGATTTGTTATTCATTTGAAGTTCTCTTATATTATTTCATATTTTCATGCTTTTTTTCTGCTTGTATCTATTTTTCATATACATATATGTATATGTATGTGGGCATATATACACACATATATACACATATTATGTACAATATGTACACATATGTATTATATAGAGTATGTATAATACATACATATGTATTATATAGGGACAATGTAGAATATATATGTATGGATGCACACACATGTTTGTCTCTCTCAGCTAGATCATAGACCATAAGCTCCTTGAAGTTCAGAGCTATTTTCCCTTTTATCTTTTTATGCCCAGCATCTAGAAGAGTGCTTATTGATTTAGTAATTAATTAGCAGATTTGCATAAAGGCAGAAATTCAGTCTTAATGGCTAACCTTTGCCTGCCTTCCTAGTCTACATGTGTTCTGACTTTCAGAAAATTGGTTTTAGGATCTCAGAAGAGGTTGTCAGGTTGTCAGAACCTTCAGTTAAATTGATAGTCAACTACAATAGAAGACTTTGATCCCTGGGAATTATCACAGAAGACCTAATCTTAGCCTAAGGACATACTTCCTGGTTGTTATTGGGCAGGTAAAGTAGTTATGACAAAACGTCAGTCTGCCCTTATCTGCATTTGAGAGGCTTTAACCTCTAGATCCTAACAGTGAAACCAAGATGTCTAAGCTGATCCCTCAAGAGGTGAATGTGAGACAAGTAGAATCTCCAGTGGAGTCATGTCCCTATGGCGTAGCATTGAAGTACGACCTCACCCAGCAGAGATGCATAGTGAGAGTAGCTCAGTGATATCACCTGCAGAAGTTAGGGGCCTGCAGTACCTCCAAAGGTATTCCCTGTATTGAGTAGGCTTATGCTTGATCCCTATACATGGTTGGGCTCCCCACTGACAGCTTATATGTTTGTAGGAAGGCATGTCCTATGTTTCTGGGGGAAAGGTTCTATTGCGAATTTTCTTATTATATTACTTCATTTTAGCAGCCCTCTAGGGTATTCACCAACTCATGCATCCAGGCTGGGTTCTCTGGAGGACTGGGGTTTCCTGGATCCTTTGGGGCTACACTCCTAAAATCATAGCTCAAAGACTCTTCACTGATATTTTTATTTTCGGTAATCAGAGAACACAATTTGCATGAGCAGAACCATTTACTGCAGTAACACTATTAAGGATTTACATTACAGCAGTCTCCTCCAAAATCTAGGACACAACCTCACAAGTATGCATAGCGTCATTGGCGAGGCTGAACACTTTTCAACATTTACAAATGTTGTCATCTTATAAATGAGAACTTTCTCCTCTGCCTCCCTCTAACCTGAATATGTTTATTGCTCTCGGAATATTACACCTCTGGCCCTTCAGATCTTCCAGTGACATCCTAGAATTGCTACTTACTTTGTATGTTTACTTCCGGTCATGCTCCTAGAGGTTTCCTGGGCCAGGTCCATGTGAGGTATGGGGTCATTGCTGGCCTTGATGCATTCCTACATTATTTGATTGTAGTTTCCACCACTTCTAATTTCTAGTGAAGATGACTAGGGTACTGCCTGGCTTGGAGAAAGAGTCCTCACCTGAGGACCAGCTAGAGACCTCTCCAGCTCCACTGTATCAGTCTCAGCATCATTCCTACTCTAGCTGTAAAACTCTCTCTCTGTTTGAACTCCCTTGACGTAAAAAGCTGGGTCTCAAGGAGGCAATGTTCTTATATTCCCTTCGCAGGCTGTGGGCCAGTACATCTCCTGCAGGCATATGCTTCTGTAGAAGACACTGTTAGCAGTAGAAGGAGGGGAGGTCAGTTTGGCTGCACTCTTGGAGAGGGGGAAGTGATATCTCAAACGTTTTCCAAAAGCTTCGAGTTCCTTCACTCCTCAGAGCTGTTGTTGTGACTGCATCTCCAGGGCCAGTTCCTATTTTTTAGTGATCTTTCCTGCATTTGCCCACATCAATGAGTGGGCAAGGAAAAGATATGAAGGCAATCTGAGAATCTGACACCATTTATTTTGTCAAGCAGTTTGGGGAGTTCAGTTGATTGGGGTCCTCTGACCAGTATCCAACTACATAATTAAATGCTTTGCTTTGAACTTATTTTGTCTTATTGCTGACATGAATGAAGTCTTGTGCCCAATGATTTTGAATAGAGGTGGATGCACAGCAAACCTTGTACCTGGAGTTGCTATCTTGGGGACCTCAGGTGAGAGAAGGAGCAGCCACAGCTGCTACACATGTAAACATATTTGATTTTACCAACTAAATTATGAGATCTTTGATGTCTGGGGTGAGGCTTTAAATTTTTTTTTTTTATTTCTCACAGTATTGAAACAGGGTCTTGTATTGTGCTAGGGCCTAAGTAGGTCCTAAGTGACTGTCTTGAGAGCTAAATATCTCCTTGACCCTCAAAGGTCTCTGAGTAAAAGCAACTGTTGCTCTCTTGAAAGATGCAGAACTGACAGCTTGCGTCAGCTAACCCAGCTGCCTAGCCACACACCCATGTCCAAATACCCTCAATGTTGAAACCTATTCAGTCCAAGAACTTGATATATAAAGTCTCTCTTACCACAGATATCCTGCAGGACTTCTAGGAAATTGACAACTCCTTCCTGTAGGAATATAGTCATCAGTGGAAGGAGGAATTGTACATACAGTTCAGGGGCAGGACACCACCAGTATATAGTTGAAGGGACCAGTCTTGGGCATACTACCACCACCATCACCACCACTGCTACTACCACTATCATCACCACATCATCTTAGCAAAAGGCTAAGAAGTGAAGTATTAATAGAAGTAGTAGTGATGGAACTGATAGTGGTGATGGTGCTGGTGGTAGTAGTACAAGTAGTAATGGTAGTAGTGGTGGTGGTAGTAATAGTGATAATAGTATTAGTGCTAGGAGTAGCAGTAACACCAGCATCTAGCATTTCTATAATGCTTTGAGCTTTGTACAGTTCTTTAGAAATATTAGCCTCCTTACCTTGGGAGTGACATAACAGGACCCCACTGACTGGCTGGGACACTTGCTGTACTAGGTCCTGGTACCTGTCTTCTTTATTTATGAGAATGCGATCCTACCCACAAATAACGATCAGTATTAAAACTATATGTCCTGGAACCTGGTGTTCTATGAATGTTGGAGTCCTCAGGACATAAGCATAACAGTTGCTTAAGAAATATTTGTTAATTTCTGACCACTTTGGGAAAGCCAGTCAACCAGTTCTTGAAATTTAAAAGCCTCTACAGAGCAAAAAAAAAAATGATACTGAGGCTGAAACTCTAGTGGAAGTGGGTCTTGAGGTAGGGTAGCTCAAATTGGTTAATAGGGGCCTTGTGACCATGAAAATGTAAAGTCATTCTGTTTACTTTAAAGGAGACGTGAAGTCATGAAAGGTGACTCTCTGTTGGTTTAAGTCAGCCAACTCCTGATGTACAGGGCAGAGCCCTGGGCTCATTGAAGAATAATATTGATTTTAATTTAGGGCAAATGACAGACCAAGTAACTTTTCCTGTCCCTTATTTAAATGATAATTTAAAGACACTCTTTTGCTTCATCTTTCAAATCCAACCGATTGAAAATATATTAAAATATTGAAAATGTATTGTAAATACTGATTGAAAATATATTTTCTTTTTAAAAAAATTATTTTATTTTCCCAAATTACATGTAAAAACAATTTTAACAATTTTTAAAATTTTGAATTCCAAATTCTCTCCTTCCTTCCCTTCTCTTCTCTTTCCTTACAATCATGGAAAACATATTTCCATGTTAGTCATGTTGTGACAGAAAACACAGATAAAAAGATAAAAGAAATAAAATAAAAAGTATGCTTCAATCTGTATTCAGACTCTACCAGTTCTTTCTCTGGAGGTGAATAGAATTTTTCATCAAAAGTTCTTTGGAATTATCTTGGATCATTGTACTGCTGGGAATAGCTAAGTCATTCACAGTTGATTATCATACAATATTCCTGTTAACAAAGTTTTCCTGGGTCTGCTCACTTCACTCAACATTAGCTCATGTAAGTCTTTGCAGGTTTTTCTGAAATCAGCCTGTTCATCATTTCTTATAGCACAGTAGTATACCATTACAATCATATATCACAACATGTTCCCCAGTTGATGGCCATCCCCTCAACTTCCAATTCTTTGCTACCACAAAGAGGAAACATTGTGGGGTGCTGAGAGATAGCTAACTACTTCCTGAAGAAACTTCGTCAGTTAACTATCATTGCAGAAAGATTCTGAGGGAGACCAGCATCTTGGAGAATGAGTCTGCAAGGGGCTTAACTCTTATCCTTGAGAAGGACTGAAGACTACTTTAAGAAAACTCAGCTTAATTGGATTTTAGAAGAGAACTGGATAATTTTAACTGTAGAACTGAATTGACTTACCACTTATTCTGTGGCAAAGACATTCTGAGAATTCTTGAGGGGAACTGATAAACTTTAACATATTAAGTCAAACTCAGAGACATTGAGACACCATTAAGTACTCAGTAGAGATGATACCTTAACTGACATTGAAGAGGACAATTGAATAAAACATTCTGAAAAAAACTAAATTAATTTCACTCTGAAGAGAGCTAAATTGTTGGACTGATTCCAGTGGTTTACAAGAGCTAGCGGTTACTGCTGTTAGTGAGAGATTTCTGGTTAACAACCTCTTATTTTCCAGAACACAGAAGTGACTCTGGCTGTAATTTTTTTCCTACCCAATGCATTGTTTACATATTTTTCTATGTCTTTGTATTATTTGTTACTGTTAGTTACTGGCTAGTGACGTTGATATTTGTCTAAAACCTATGTGTTTTGGGTTTGAGAAGAGAGGTAGAGCTTTTCCTAGTTTTCTTCAGTGGGGGCTCAGAGCTAATTAAGAAATTTTTTCATTTAAAATAATTTCTGATATAATTTTCACATCATATCTATTAAATTGCATTTGAAGTCAATGAAAGAGAATTTAAAAGGTAGGAAGTTTATTGACTTGTTATAAACTGGGGAGGTGGAGATTTGTTTTGTTTTGTTTTTTTCCATCCTCAAGAGCAATAACAAGGAAGTTATTTCTTATAACTTGTACTCTATCCTGTCCTGTCTGCCTTTCAGAGTTAGTGTGAGGATGAAATATGATAACATTTTGTGAGAATTTTTTGTAGTGTAACAGAAATAACATGCTTATTACAGTTATTTTACATTTAGAAAAGCACTTTCCTCACAACTTGTGAAGTAGGTGGTACAAATAAGGCTCAGATAGGTTGAGTACTTTGTCTACCAAGACTGAATCCAGTTTTTTTAATTCCTACCCCATGTTTAATTTTTTTTTTGTAAAAACTTTAAGGCACTATAGGGATATTGTTGAGAACTGAACTGAATTAACTCCTATCATATGGCAAAGTTACTCTGTGGAGAAACCATTCTGAGGTGAATTCTTGATGGAAACTGAGAGACTTTAACTTCCATTCTGAGGTGAACTCAACTAACTGTTATTTTCTGAGGAGAAATGAGTTAGCTAACATTTCTTAGAAGAATTAAGTTAAATGTGTTCTGAGAAGAAGGGAGTCAATATATAATCTCTAGATAATAGTTAGTATCTCCAGTCAACAAAGGGGCCTCCAAAAAGTTCTGCTACATGTGATGATCAAGAAATGCAAAAAAAATTTTAAAAAGCTTATAAATTTGACTCAGAGTCAAGATGGAAGAGAAGAAACAGGGACATGCTTGAGTTTTCTCCCCACATCCCTCAAAAAATCTGTAAAAAATGATTCTAACCAAACTCTACAGGAGCAGAAACCACAAAATGACAGACTGAAGCAAATTTCCAGCCCAAGACAATCTGGAAGGTTGACAGGAAGGGCCTATTGCACTGGGCTGGGAATGGAGCACAGTTTGATGTGGGCTACACTGGTGTGGACAGAGCTGGAGCAGGCCTTAGGGGACTGAATTACTGGTTGCTGTGGCAGTTTCCAGACTTCTCAACCCACAAGTTCCAAAGACAGTTTCAAAGGTCAGTGGGAAAGGTCTCTCACCTGATTGAGAGGGAGCATGGTGCAACCTCAGCCCCAACCCCAGTCCCAGTTCCAGGGTGGCAGACACTGCCAAAGTGGCTGTTGCTTCTGGAGCCATCCACTTAACAAAACCAAAAGAATGAAAAAATAGAAGACAATGTGAAGTATCTCCTTGGAAAAACAACTAACCTGGAAAATGGAACCAGGAGAGATAAACAAAAAATTATTGGACTATCTGAAAGCCATGATCAAAAAAAAGAGGGTAGACATCATTTTTCAAGAAATTATTGAGGAAAACTGCCCTGATATTCTAGAACCATAGGGCAAAATAGAAATGGAAAGAATCCATCAATCCTAAAAGAGATCTCAAAAGGAAAACTAATGGAATATTGTAGCCAAATTCCAGAGTTCATAGGTCAAGGATAAAATATTACAAGCAGCCAGAAAGAAACAATTCAAGTACTGAGAAAACACAATCGGATAACACACGATTTAGCAGCATCTACACTAAGGGATCAGAGAATTTGGAATATGATATTCCAGAGGTCAAAAGAGGTAAGATTAAAACCAAGAATCTCCTTCCCAGGAAAACTGAGTATAATACTTCATGGAGGTAAATGGAATTTCAATGAAATAGAGGACTTTCAAGCATTCTTGTTGAAAAGATCAGAACTGAACAGAAAATTTGACTTTGAAACACAAAAAACAAGAGAAGCATGAAAAGGTAAACAGGAAAAAACCATAAGGGACTTTTTAAAGTTGAATTGTTTACATTCCTACATGGAAAAATGATATTTGTAACTCATGAGATCTTTCTCAGTATTAGGGTATTTGGAGGGAATATATATATTTTATTTATAATTTTATATATAATTTATTTTATTTATAATTTATAATTTAATTTATATATATAAACTATACACACATGCACATATATATAAACATACATACATATAAACACATGTATATATACATATATGTGTGTGTTTGAATGTATGTGTGTATATGTGTGTATATATATATATATATATATATATATATATATACATGGAGCGAGAGACAGAGACACAGACACAGACACAGACAGACAGACAGAGGGCATGAGGTGAGTTGAATATGAAGGGATGATATCTAGAAAATAAAATTATGTGTTGAGAGGAATGTACTGGGAGAAAGAGAAAGGGAGAGGTAGAATGTAGTAAATCATCACACATAAAAGAGACAAAAAAGAGTTTTTATAATGGAGAGGAAGAGGTGGAAGATGAGAAGGAATAAGTGAACCTTACTTTCATCATATTTGGCTTCAGGAGGGAATAACAAACACACTCAATTTGGTATGGAATTTTATCTCACCCTACTGAAAAGCAGGGAGGAAGGGAATAAAAGAAGGGGGATAACAGAAGGGACAATAGATTGATGGAAGGGGTCATTGAAAGCAAACACTTTTGTAGAGGGACAGGTCAAAGGAGAGAACAGAGTAAATGGAGGACTATAGTTAGTCTTTCACAACATGACTGTTATGGAAGTGTTTTGCATGACTACACATGCTTAATCTATATTGAATTGCTTGCTTTCTCAATGAGGGTGGATGGGGAGGAGGGAAGCATGAGAATGGGGAACTCAGAGCTTTAAAAATGAATGGTAAAATTGTTTTTACATGCAACTAGGAAATAAGACATACAGGCAATAGGGTAGAGAAATCTGTCTTACCTTACCGGAAAATAGAAGGAAAGGGGTGTAACAGCAAGGACCTCAGCATACACAGAAGGGTCTGCTATACAGGTTTTTAGATTTGCTTTTCTAAAAGGAAAGCAGTTTCTGAGGGGTCAACAATCTACCTTAATCAAGCATATATTCACTTAGTTCAGGTGAAAAAGTCAGCATCCTGAATTTCAGAGAAAATACAAACAGAAATTGAAAGCATAAATTACAAACAGAAAGACCATTAGACAGGGCTTCCAGCTATCCAATCAAAGACCATACATAGGTCCTTACCAGAGAGAGAAGCACCAACATCTGGATTTTCAAAGCTAAGGGCTCCTTAGTGGCTACCCAGAGTCTTATCTGGCACTAGAACCTTCTTCCAAAAAATAAGCCCCAGAGTAAAACCTCACTTCAGAGTATACATACACACACACACACACACACACACACACACACACACACACACACACACACATACACTTTTCAGAGTTAGAGGGGACAACTCTCAGGGACCCAGTGACTCATTAGAAATTAACAAAAGGTATCTGAGGCATATTAATGGATAGAGAAGATCTTTAACTCTCCCCCCCCCCCAATTAACCTTACATCAACATTACAAGGGGATTGGGGGGAGTGATAAAAGGGAAGGCAGATTGGAGGAAAGTGTAATCAATTGCATATATTCTGTCCTGGGGTGGAGGGAGGGAGGAGATGGGGAGAAAATTTGAATTTTAAAATTTTGTGGAAGTGAATGTTGAAAACTGAAAATAAATAAATTTAATTTAAAAAAAAAGATGTGAAAAAAAATCAACTGAGATCATATATTTAAACATGGAAGGGGTCCCAGAAGCCACCTAGTCTGAACTTTTCATTTTACTGAGACCTAGAAAGCTTAACTAAATTGCCCAAGGTCACATAGTAAATCTTAAAAGCTAGATTTGACTCAAAACTCAATGTTCTTTCAACACTGCCTCCGTATATGAAAGTGCTTTGCCCCATTAAAAGCAAGATTAAAATATTATTATTAATAGAAATGATAATATAAAAATGAATTGAAAGACATTTCAGTAGTTATAGAGCAGTTCCTTAATCTTGAGTTCTCTGCTTTCTTAAATGAGTCTAGGGTTATCACAATCAAAGGATCAAAAAGTATTTGTTAGGTACTTATTGTGTGCTAAGCATTGCCCTACAAACTGGGGAAACAAAAAAAAAAGATCAAGACAGTCTCTACTGTTAAGGATCTCACATTCTCATTCAGAGAGACATCACATAAAATAGAGCTCATTAGTAGGGTTGCTGAAAGACCTGGAAGCCCTAAAGGCACAGCAACATATTGGATGGCAAGGCCCAAGGATCTGTGGGTTGTATCACTAGGTCAGATGTCAGTGCTAGGGTGTGAAGCACATAGATGTAGGACAGATGGCAAGGTCTAGAAGACCTTAGGAACCAATAGCAAGAAAGATGGTAGGAATGGTGGTCTTTTATCTCACTGGTGGGATTAGAGTTGCTAATGCTCACCTTATTCAAGCTCTGAGAGCAATCAATCATAACACATGGATTCTGGATAAGTTGGTTATCAGAGGCAAGGGCAAAGGAGGCTAAAGTACCCTTGGAAGTAACAAGGCTTCCTATTATCTGACTATTCCAACTGGATTCATTAGGGAAATGCTCCTCAGCAATTTGGTTCTAGAGAGTTTATCTCATGAAACCCAAATTTATAAGCAAGAGAACAATGTTCCTAACCGGGAAAACCCTAACTGTAACTAACTGGAAAGAATGAAAACACTATTATTTAAACCTGATTACCTTGTTGAGGCTTTTTCTCATGTTTTACAAGCTATCAAAGATTTTATTCACACCATATGTGGAAGTGACATGTTTTAGGAAATAGAATTTTAAAAACTTAATGAGGAAGATGGACTAGGATTCAGTTAACTGAATCAAAAAGAAACTCCATATGCCCTGGGTAGTTCAGAGAGACTAAATCTAAATCAGCTAGCCAGTTCAGGAAATAAATCATCTGGATATTTCCCATTGAATTGTTGTCTTTGTCAGTATGTAGACAAAACTAGACTTGGAATTTTCTGCAATTTGGAATTCTAGGCTGGGAATTCTTATTTCAGTTGTGCGGCTAGTGTTAATTTCATTGCCTCATTCTGTCTTCTTACAGAGGAATGGATTGACTCCTTCCATCTCTAATATCTAGGGTCAAATGTATTTCTTTAAATTTGTTTCTCTTTTCTTCCACTTAAAGCATTATTTGTCACAGCCTTTTTATTACAGAGAGTTTTCTTTCTAGTTTGCATCAGTTTTCAGTGTGGGACATTTGTCTACACCTGATTAAGATAGTGTATAGAAAACACAGTCTGTAGAAGTGCTGAGGTAGAATGGTGAATTCTATTTAATTGTCTGTAGAAGAAACTATCTCTCTATAACTTTCTTAGTCTGTGGCAAAAGTAGAGGAAGGAAGTAGCCACTTCCCCCCAAGGTTCCTATTATTTCTACTTCAGCAACTAGTCCTTCCTTTTTGATAAGACTCAGACCAGAAAACCATTTCCTCTTCTCTCTCCACCTTTAGGAGGATGAAATTATTGTTAAAGAAAACCAATAATTTATTAGCTACTTGTTTTTTGGCAGAGGGATCTCCAACACTGATAACTGAAGTACCCCATTACTGCTACAGCGTACTTGGTCTTGTCAGGCTTGTAATCTATTTCCTGAACTCATCATCTATTTCTTTCTCCCACCCAGGTGGTCTGTAATTTCCCCAGTACAATATCACTGTGGTTTTTACCTCCATCATTCTAAAGTGCTTTCCCACTTTGGTTCCTGTGCTTCTGTATGTGAGTTTATTTTCTTTTAATTTTTTTTTTATTCTGACAAACACCAACAAAATCTCCATTTCTTATACTGTTAATCCAGATAGTTTGGTTTTCGTGTAAATATTCATCCATTTTATTTGTTACCAATTTTTGTCTTATAATTAGGCAAAATAGTTTCTCATAATTTCCTTTAAAAACCTGACTTTTAAAGTTTCTTTTCTTGACATTGGCAATTCACTTTTCCTCTTTTAATTAGAATAACTGGTGCTTTATTTTATGAATTTTTAAAAAATAGTTCCTCCATTATTTTATCCATTCAACTTTTTCTTACAGTTTTTAAAATCTCCACTTCGATTTTCAAAATTTCTAATTTGGTATTTAGTTGAGGTTTTTTATTTGTTACCTTCCTAGCTTTTTAAAAATTAAGTGCCAATTCAACCACTTCATCTTTCTCTTTTTTATTGATAAAAACATTTAGAGATAGACAATTTCCCCTTAAGATTACTTTAGCCACATCCCAAAAGTTTTGGTGTGTTGTCTTATTGTTGTCATTTTCTTTAATGAAATTATCTATTGTTTCTATATTTCTTTTTAATTCATCGATTATTTATGATTAAATCATTTAGTTTCCAATTAAGTTTGAATCATTTCTTCAAAAGCACATCATCTATTATAATTTTATTGTATTGTGCTCCATAAATAATGTATTTAGTACTTCTGCTTTTCTGCATTTGTGTGAGTTTTTATACCATGGCACATAGTTAATTTTTGTAAAGGTGTCACACTCAAATATGAAAATGTATATTCCCTTATATTTACATCAAGAAGTCACCAGAGCTGTAGCACATCTAATTTTTCTAAATATCTGTTCAGGTTGTCATTTTCTTATTTGGTTGCTGTTATTGTTGTGAGATTTGTCCAAGTCTGAAAGTGATGCATTGAGGTCAGAGTTCTATCCCCTATAGCTGTACAGTTGTATGACCATGGGTAAGTCATTTAACTCTACTAACTGTACCAAGCACGGTACCTTACAAATACTGAAGACACACATTGAAAAAGTGAGATAGTTTTTTCTCAGCAGCTTAAACTCTACATCAGGAGAGACAACACACAAAAGAAAATTCAGGTAAAGGGTTGATGAAAAGTCCCACAAATCCTAATGGTCTAATGTTGGGCTGGGTAACAAAGCCTTGTGGTCCTTGGGTAAGTCCTGGACTATCTTAGAATACAGAGGCAGTGTAGATGATCCAATTTTGTGGCTCAGGGCATCTAAGGTGGTCAGGCTAGGCTGACTGGAACTACAGATGATGGCCAACATCCAGAGCAGCATGGAACTGGACCACGTTGAAGAAGACGCCTTGAGCATCTTCAACATATTCCAGGCCAGAAACCCCTAGTAGGGCACCACGGAGCCCCTGAGCCAACATTGTGGGCTGGGCAGCCTCCACTGCCACCCCAACCACTTACCCCATACCTCTCACTGCCACAAGCTAGCCCAAGTGATTTTTGGCACTGATTGCATTCATTTACCTAGAAGCTATCCTGGCATGTTCCCTGTGTGAAGGGCTCTATTTCTTTGAATTTCTGAGCTGCAAAGCATTTGTAATAACTGGAATTTTGCTCAGTACCATACATCAAATGGAATATTACAGATTTGGTTAATGGTGGACCTAGTACCTTCTTCTTTATTGCCTCTCTAGTACTTGCTGCTTTGAACCATAAAGCTGGAGTAGAAATTGCTGCTATGGTTTTTGGTTTCTCAGAGACAGCAGTGTATGCTGTAAATATCTTCTCAGTTATGCAGAAATGGAGAATGAACGTGCTACAGCCAAGCACCAAGGAATACATTTATGCACGGACAGAATCTGAACATTCTGAGATACAGCATTTAGAAACGAGTGAAGCAGCATTGGAATAGGACTATATACTGAGAGGGAAGTCACCAACATAGAAACCTTCTTCCTCTCTCCTTCCTTTCTGATTGCCCTCCTTACTCCCCAGACTTCCCTAAGAGGGGAGGAGTAGATGAAAATGGGAGAGGAGGAAATGCTATCACCATCATTTTTCATTCAGGAAAATCTGATGATAGCTATATGTTTTAGTACTCTTTACCCCTCTCCCTCAAATCATGGTAGTGGCAGAGGTGTCTGCTCCTCAGGTGTTCTCTCTCCGTTTGCTCACTCTCCGTGAGAATTCTACTCTCTCCCTTTTTCAGGAAAGGAGCTATTATTTATATAGTGTGTGTAAGTGCCAGGTACTCTTCTAAACTTTAAAAACATCTCAAGTGATCCTCACAAGGTAGATGCTAGTTCCATTTTACAGTTGAGGAAACCAGTAAGCAGGTTACATGATCTGCTCAGGTTCACACTGCTAGTAAATGTCTGGGGTGGGATTTGAACTCGTCTTCTCTATTCTAGACCCAGAGCTCTATCCACTACACTGCCTGAGTGCCAAGAAAAAGGAAGAACAGACTGCCTCTTATTATTGTGGTAACTATTTCAATGCTGCCAGGAGCTTAACAAGACAAATGTGAGGGATTTCATTTTTACTATCAAAACTGACTTTCAATGCCCTATTATAAAGGAAATGGGGAAAGAACTTAATGAAATAACTCAGAATTATAATAATGGAGTGTATGCTAACTAGGATCATATGAAGGAAAGGAAATGAAACTGAAAGGAGAAAGAATTCTGTCTTGGAAGCATGACAGAGATAGCGTTATGATGCCTCATATATTGGAATTAATTTAAATGTAAATAGTCGTAGGCAAGTCTAGTTGGTGGCATTGATATTCAATATTAAGCTTTTAATAAAAAAGCATTTTAAAGATATGTTGTAAGAGTAGTTAGTTTTGAAGGGGGAAAAGAGTCACAAAATGGTAGACTGAGCTATGTGTGGAAGGTGGGGGCGGGGGTGGGAAAGGGCTGGCAGATAGTATTCTTTAAAGGAGTATGGAAAAGTAAGTATCATTGACCCATGATTCTTCTGGGGAAGACCAGAACTAGAGATGGCTCCTGTGAATCTTTCTCTCTTGCCCCTGTCCTTTCTCTGGCTGGGCTCCAGCATGTTTCATTTCATGATAGAATCTTTTTGTCCCATGCTCAAAAACCTGGTTTCTCTCAGTATCTCTTGGTTTCTCACTTTCATGTCACAACTGCCTCAATGGTTCACATGGGCCAGAGCATAGACAAACTGTTGCTCTAGACCTACCATTTCTTAAGAGTTCATTTGACAGGAAGTTTCATTCTTATTCTGTCCTCCTACCAATCTGGAAATCAAAATGCCTCTTATCCAAATAGAAGGCTTAAAACTGGTATAAACTAGGTGAGAAGGCAGTTAGGTGGCATGGATAGAGTGCTGGACTCATCTTCCTGAGTTCAAATCTGGCTTCAGACACATATTAGCTATATAACCCCTAGGCAAGTCACTTAACACTGTTTGCCTTAGTTTCCTCATCTGTAAAATGAGTTGGAAAAGGAAATGTCAAATTACTCCAGTATCTTTGCCAAGAAAATCCTAAATGGGGCCATGAAGAATCAGACATGACTGAAAAATGACTTAACAAAAGCCTAGATGATCTCCTGAGGGTACCTTCCCAGTTGTACACCCCAGGATTCTAAGAGATGTGTTTCTTCCTGTTTCTTTCTATTACCAAAGAATTGATGTGTGGCTATGGAATAGGAATCATTTTGGCTATATTGGTTTCTATGGTGATAGAGTAATTTTTTTTTTTCTTCCCTCTTCAGTGACTGAAGAGTTTTTCACCTCATTAGTTTTTCAATTGTCTCATATTGGTGTTCTCACTGATTGGCTATTTGAACTGTTCCTTTCAGGTTATGGAATTCATTACTCACAATGTTGGGGTAGAGAGTGTGCCTGGTTTGGGGGAGATACAGGCTCTATGCCGCACAAGATTGTGTGAATGTTGACCTCTGATCAAGTCAGAGGAAGTATAAAGTCTTCACCTCCAAAGTGGCTTTCGAGCACCCTGGAGTGAAATCTTTCAAAGGTGTTGGTACCTTTCAGCATTTAAGGAAGATTAAGATTCTTTCTCTGCATTTGCATTTTTTCACCAGAAATCTGGTCTTTGTCAAAGGCCCTTAGGATTGTTATATGTGCTTTACAAATAGACCAGGATTGCCTTGTAAACTCCAAGTAAGTTAGGAGTTAATCAAGCATGTTTACACACAGTAATAAAATGGATTTTGTGTCTGAGATTACATTTGTAGGAAACAAAAGGAAACTATAATAAATGAATTGCTGAAATTTCTGATTCATACAGAAGTGCTGTTTAAAATCTTCGGATAAACTGGAAGCAAGTAATGATTTTATGTCTGTTTATTTCATGAATGATGTCAGATGTTTAGAAAATATGGAAACAAGATGAATTATTCATTTTGCATTAAAAAGCTCTTTAAATTCTCTTAAAAGCCTCTTGCTAATGAAGAACCTGTAATAAGTTCACAAAAGCCTCTTCTAATGAATGACTCAATTTTAATACTCTTCAGATTTTCTCATTAGAACACCACTCTCCTTTCCCTTTGACTCCAAAGCACAGCTGAATATTTCAGATTTCTTCCTAAAGAGAGAGGTTTCTATTTTTGTTAAAGGCAGAATTGTAATCCAATCAAATTGGTCAGTGGTAGATTTTTATCCAGAAGTTTTCCTTTACATGAGCTAAGTTAAAAATGGGTAAGGAAATTCAGTTTCTATTTTTCCTGTTAAGAATTATATAGCTGAGACAATAGTGGAGATAGTTATCTGAGACCATGCTGACATATCAGCATGTGTGTGTGTGTGTGTGTGTGTGTGTGTGTGTGTATGTGTGTGCGTGTGTATGTGTGTGTGTTTGTCCTTCGTTTCCAAAGAAGACCATACCATCAGAGAAATAATGACATGGCTTGCATTTGACTTTGCAGGTCACCAGCCTCACTTCTCCAGAGCCATCTGAATCCAGTGACCTGATATTCCTCAAGATGACTGGAGATGACCCAGGATGAGGCAATTGGGGTTGAGTGACTTGCCCAAGGTCACACAGCTAGTGAGTGTCAAGTGTCTGAGGTGACATTTGAACTCAGGTCCTCCTGACTTCTGCACTGGTGCTCTATCCACTGCACCACCTAGCTGCCCCTGAGCACAGGAGGAAAGAATGAATGAATGAATGAATGAATGCATAAAACTGTGGTAGGACAAGTCAATGAGAATATATTAAGCACCTGCTTGTCACTGTGGTGAGTGTTGGGAACACAAAGAAAGTGGGGAAAAACCCAAAACAAAACCCTTTCCCTTCTGTCAAGGAGCTCACAGAAGCAAACAACTACGTACAAACAAGATATATACAGAATAAATGGGAGATCATCCACAGAGGGAAAACTTTAATACTAAGGGAAATCAAGAAAGACTTCTTATAGGAGGTAATAAGGGGCCACTAGAATTTATTGAATGAGGGGTAGAGGAGGCTGACATGTTCAAATCTGAGCTTTAGGGAGATCAGTTTGATAGATGAGTGGAAAATGATTGGAATGAGGAGATAAGGGATGGAAACCAAGCAGAACACTATGAGGTGATGAAGACATGAATTGACCTGAATCAAGCAGTGATACTGTCAGAGGAAAGAAGGGGGCCAGTGGGAGAGAAATTATGAAAATGGAACAGGACTTGACAATTGATTGGATGGGAGGAGTGACAGAGAGTGAGGAATTGAGGAGGATATCTAAGTTGCTAGCCTGGGTGACTGGGAAGATGGTGGTAACACTAGGTGGTGCAATGTGGTGGAGTGCCAGGCCTGGTGTCAAGAAGACCCCAGTTCAAACTCAGCCTCACTTACTTAGCTGTGTGGCCCTGGATGAAATCACTTAACTCTGTTTGCCTCCATTTTCTTATCTTAAAAATGAGTTGGAGAAGGAAATGGCAAAACATTCCAGTAACCTTGCCAAGAAAACCCCAAATGGAGTCATGAAGAGTTGGACACAACTGAAACAACACAACAGCAAGATTTGGGGAGTGGTATGGGGGGAAGGGGAAGGTGATTAGTTCACTTTGGGACATATTTAGTTTAAGATGTCTGTGAGACATCTAGTTCTTTTTGGGAACACCCTGTGATCTTTCTTCTTCCTTTGGAATTCTTTCCTCTTTCAGATAGCTTTGAAAATCAGTTCCTTTAAATGCCTTAAAAAGTGTAGCCCCTTCAGCATGGATTTCTTAGTATGTACTTGATCTGATCCAGCTGCTTTTCCTGATTTGTTTTTTAAAAATACCATTTTTCTCACAAAGTCTATTTCTCAACTACGCATTGTGTTTTCTTATATACATTCTCTTGCTTATTGTATTATGCCCAACACATGAACCAAATGTGTTGGTTCCACAAATGTATCTGATAAAATCACTATAGAAATGCTGGCAGCTATGTTGAGGTTTATTCCTTTAAAATAGCATTTCTTTTGGTTGGAGAGCACTCTTCCCTTATTCTAGAGTCATCAACACAGGGCTTGCTTCTTAGAGGATGAAAACATTCTTGTCTGAAAAGTCATCTCTAGGACAAGGAAAACTGTAAAAAATGTGAAGTCACAGACTTTTCTTTCTTCATTCTTTCTCTCTCCTGGTAATAGCTCACTCTGCCAAAATAAATTTTCTTTTTTATCCTTGCACTTAGTTGCCTGGTGTAATCATATTCTGTAACTCCCTTCAATAACTTGGTCTTTGGAAAGGATTTGATAAATTCTCCCACACTAAGCTGTAAAAAACTGATAAAATTCCCCAATATTTACATTATAAGAGAAGACAAAGTTTTAAGTCAAAGGAACGAATGTCAAAGGATGGAAATCCATGCATTACTAAGTCAATGAGAATGATTTTATTTTGGTCACAAGTACTTTCCCAGGAACCCTTGAAATTACATCACCTTTCTTTAAGTATAAGACTCACCCACAGCCATCCCCATGACGTGTCTGTAAGAGTAGTTGAGGGAAAGAAAATGCCTCTAGAAAGCGGAAGAGTTACTGAGGAGTAAAATACAGCTGATTCTTAGTAGGAGTCAGAAGGTTTCAAGGAGCCCCAAAGTTCACAGAGACCAAAATTCAAAAAAAGAACAGACAATAAAACCCAAGGCTTCATTGTCTCTACACAAATGTATCAAATGTGGGTAAACAAGAAGGGGAACTAGAGATATTCATGTAAAAAGACATTTTGATATTTGGTGGGATAACATCATGATGAAAATATGGCGCTAGAGTGGTATGCTTTATTCAATAGAAACAAATAGTATAAAGGATGGGGTGGAGGTGAAATGACATTATCTATCAATAAGATACTCATGTGAGGAAAACCAGGAACCAGAGGAAAGAGACATGGTCAAGTGTAAGAAGCAGAAGTAATATTATCATCAGAAATATTTTACCTGGGCAAAAAAGAGGAAATGAAAGAAAAGTTCAGGGAACAGATCCCTGTCTGCAGTTCAGATGACTGTCACAGGGGCAAGATACAGTAATTGTTTTAATGACTCAGGCATCTGTTAGAGTGAACTCTATGCCAAAAGCAGAACCACAACTAATATATTTATTAGCTTCCCAATAATTAAATGCTTTAAAAAAAAATAGAGGAAGAAGCAAGATAAATTATGTCCAAAGTTTGATTATCACATGCACAGACAAGGAACTGGCTGCTAGGGTTGAAATGATGGGAACCTTCATGGAAAATAACATGACAGAGAATTAGAAGAAAACTGCATATAGTTGGATATGCACCCTAGATTTTGGGAGAGTTGATTTCAAAGGGTTCTGACAGGAAGGGTAAATAGAAAAAGAGACAGAGACTTAGACACGGAGACAGAGAAAAAGGAGGGTTAAAGTGATAGTTCTCACTTGAGCCTTGAGCCTTTTCCTGTCACACCCTCTTTACCAAACTTCCCTCCCCACTAATTTCAGATTATCTTTAAACATAGTGTTAATTCTTATAAAAGGAAGGTGAGGTGATGGGATTATTGACTCCTGAGTAAGCTTTTGTGAGACCAGGGTTGGAAGGTTTAGAAGCAATGGCCAATAGCCCCAATGAATGGAAGTTCCCAGTCTGGTAACTCACTGCTAGTGCATCAGGAAAAACTATGCCTTCTTGTTGGACTTGTTGCAGACTTTTCTTTTTAATGGATGAAAATGGAGCTTGGTAACAAACTAGACCTGAAGAATAATGCCTGACATTGATAGAGTATTAATTGCTGGTAATTTTACAGAAATGCAGGAGAAGACACAATGGAGGCATATGCTTCACTGTACCTGGTGAACTGTGCAACGTTCCAAGAGAAGCAGTAACCAGAGAAATGTCTTATACCCTGGAGCCTTGGAGTACCTGTAGGAGGTGGTTCTCATTGAGAATCTTGCCAAGTCAAGATAGATTCTGTGTATACAATTTGGAGAGAGTTGGTTCCTGGAGATAGCTTTTATTTCTAAAATCTTTGTTGAGAACTGAATTTTATTTTCTCTAACTTGTCAGTAAAACTTTACTTTATTATATAACACAAGCCTTGGAGATCTCTGAGAATTTTGATTCTTGATACTTTCCCTAGGTTTATTGGAGTAATGATGCAAATCTCAGCTAGTGTCCCCATCCAATAAGACTTTATAAGGTTTTCAGAATGCGTAAGAGACATCAATCTAATAGTAAAAGCATTTAATGAATATGTAAAAGTAGTGTAAACAGCCAGAAATGGAATCATGCAATAGAAATATTATTCTATTAATCTCTGTCCCATATACAAATAAAAGTCTATAATCTTCCTAAAGTGGGGATTGGGTAGAAATTTCTCAGGGTAACCTTACAAAAGAATGGGGAAACAGAAAAAAATAAGTATAGTATGGTCTTACATGCATATGAATGTGTATGTCTATATATGAGTATGATTATAGATATCTAAGTATATGTCTGTATGTATGTATGTATATACATATATATGTATATATATATACATATATATATCTTTGTGTGGGGGAGGAGATAAAAGGGGAAAAACAGAACAAAGTAAAAAGTGTACAGCAAAGAACAAAAGAAAACTTACAAGGAAGCAAAGACAGACAGCTTTGAACATAATACGTAATATTCTTGAAATGGAAATTTATTGTTATATATTTTGAAACTTCTACATTCTGCTGTACACATGGCAATACTTTTTTAAATTTTGCATTTAAGTTTTAATATTTAAGTTTATAATATGTTTCTTTTTCTTTTCTTATTATGTATTTAAGTTTAAAATAAAAACAATATAAAAAGAGAGAGTGGGGCAACCCAATTGATTTTCTGCTCTCTTCTTAACACTCGATCAGTGACTGGAAAAGTGGTTCAGTGAACAGAACCCTAAGCCTGGACGACCAGGGTTCAAATTTGTCATTAGATACATACTAGCTGTGTGATCCTGAGAAAGTCATTTAACTTGTTTGTCTCAGTTTTCCCATCTGTAAAATGGAGATGATAATAGCATGAAGGGTTGTTGGTTCAGTGCCTGGCACATAATTAACTATTTTTATTGCTGTTTTGAGTCATTTCAGTCATGTCCTATTCCCCATGACCCCATTTGGGTTTTCCTGGCAAAGATACTGGAGTGGTTAGCCATTTCCTTCTCCAGCTCATTTTACAGATGAGGAACTGAGGCAAAGAGGGTTAAGTGACTTGGGCAGGGTCACACAGCTAGCTGGTGCACTAATGAAGATGAGTGTCCCTGACTCCAGCCACAGTGGCACTCTATCCACTGCACCACCCAGTTGCCCACTACTTAGCTATCAGAATTGCTATTATTATAATAGAGATCAGCTACCTTTTGAGGACAGGCTTGAACTTGCTGAAACTTCAGGGTTCGATTCTGGCATCAGCAGGAGGATTCTTCCAGGGTCTCCAGATTTGGGCAATGCTGAGGTAGACTCTCCCCTTCTGCCTTAAGCTGACCACAGACCTTAGCTGCCTTTTCTGGAAGTTCAGAAGCACTCTAGGCCTCCCCAGATACAGAGCCCAATCCTTTTTTCATGCTGCTTCCTGTCTCCTTTTTTTCCTATTGTTTTCTCTCTCTTCCTTTTCTTTTAGGTTCATGCCACCTGATGTGATGCCTGCATCTAAATAAAAGTCTCCATAGGAAGTCCATGCTTTCTCCAATGAACAGCAGGCCCTCCTCACTGTGGACCTGAAGCTGCATTTGAAAGCTCCCATTAAGGGGAAGGTAATCCTCACCCATATTACATTTAATTTTGTGAATAGTGAGCTTGCAAGGAGAATTGGCATCAGCACATTGATTTTCTGGGTGGGGGCTTTCAGATAGAGACATGAGAAATTTCCTAAAGTGAACCTGAGTCTTTAATGTGGTAAGAATCTCTGACACAAAGCTTGCAGAAAAATACAAAGGCCTCCTTACTGCTATGAAAGCATTGGAAGGCACCTAAAGAGACTCTTTCCAGATATTGCCAGAGAAAACATAGGCTTGGTACTGAATGGATATCTGTGGTGAGTAAGAAAGGAGCTGAACATGATACTGAGGTTTCAAGACAGTGGTGTTCTTGACAGGAAAGGCAAAATTGGTGAGTTTTGGGGAAAGAAAATGAGTTCTGTTTTAGTCAAGCATAAAAGAGAGTTTTAGGTATCTGACCCTCCTCTCTTCCTATATTCTTTCTCTTTTCTGACATTTTCATCTCATTTTTCTCTTTTGGTTTTTTGTCTACCCTTCTCAGTGTCACTTGATGAATATCACAGCCCGTCACTGTGGGTCCTCCAAGACACTGTCCTGGGTTCTCTTTTGTTTTCTCTACATTATTTCATTTTCATCACCTCATCACCTCCAGTGGGTGCATGGTAGATATACAAGAAATACTTGTTGATCTCAGATATCTTTAAATCAAGGATTGTGTCTACTGAACGTTTTTATACTAAATATACTAGGGATGTTCAATAAATATTTAACCAGTTATTGGACCAGCCATTTTTTACAGATATCCAGTGTGTATTTAAAGATAAGCTTAGGGAGGAAGAGAAATTCCAAGGGAGAAAACATGACTCCCAATAAAACACTTTCTATCAGGTAACTGTTTTAGTTTAAGGAAAAGCAGGAAACTATGGATTGAAAATTTGAAGAAAGACAGGGTCATGACAGGTAGTAGTTTACAACTGAGAAAAATGAATTTTTCCTGAGGAGAGATCCCAATGAACTAAAATGACTGCCTTTGGAGACCTGAACGTTAACGATTTCTTCAGCTAGCCAGGCCGAAGTAATGAGAAGGGCCATCAAATCCTACCCTGCAGGACCGCAAGGCAACCAGAGGAGACGGAGGGAATTGTTCTCCTCTAATTGTTATCATCGCATCCTCTACCTCAAACTATTTATTGCAGGTTCTACTTTACAGTCCTTTTAAATTTTAAACTGTAGAAGCAGGTAGTAAAGCAATTAGTAGTACCATCAGTTGTGACCATACTTGTGTTCTTATGGGCTTAATGCAAGAAAAGTATACTGGAAAATTTACAAGATGCAAGAAGTGGAATTGGCATCATTACTATTGATATATTTTCTCAATCACAGCTTTTTGGGGGAGGGGGGAAGTCTCTTTGGTTTCTATTTGAATATCATCACATTATTAGCTTTCAAAATCTGGAGTCCCATGCCAAACCTCATTCATTCTCTCTCTCTCTCTCTCTCTCTCTCTTCTTTCTCTCTCTCTCTCTCTCTCTCTCTCTCTCTCTCTCTCTCTCTCTCTCTCTCTCTCTCTCTCTCATTTCTTTCTGCCTCTCTCCCTCTCCTTTTCTTTCTTCCCCACCCCTGTGACACACACACACACACACACACATCTCACTTCTGGCCACCACCAATTGAACTCCATGCTCCCATGCCCATCCTGGACAAGTAAGGAATATGTGAAGAGGTGTGTCTGTAGGCAACTCACTCCTTGGATGAAAACCCTTGGAAATTCTGGATGGTAAAGGGGGAAATTGAGACCAGTGAAGCAATATTCCATTCTAAAGATTACATATGCTAGAAAAACTGGAAAGAAGACTGGCAGAAACTACGTATAGATCAAAAACACCACGTACCCAGTGGGTGCCATAATAAACAAATTAGAGGAGGGAGAAAGAGATAAACTTCCTGATGTATGATGAGGAAAATAATTTGTGACCAGATAAGGGATCGAGAAGATCACAGAAGAGAAAACAGATAGCTTTGATCATATAAAATTAAAGTTTTTGCAAAACAAAACCAATGTAGCTAAGATTAGAGGGGAAACAGAAAACTGAGAAAAAAAACATATTTACAGTAATTTCTCTGATAAAGTTCTCATTTCCAAGCAATATAAAGAACTGATTCAAATTTATAAAATTAAGAGTCATTCTTGATTGATAAGTGATTAAAGGATATGAACAGGCAGTTTTCAGAGAAAGAAATCTAAGCTATCAATAGCCATATGAAAACATGCTCCAAAATCACTAATAATTAGAGAAATGAAAATTAAAGCAATTATAAAGTTCTACTTCACACCCATCTGATGGGCAAAGTTGACCAAAAAATGGAAAATGACAAATGTTGGTGAGACTATGGGAAAACTGGTACACGAATACACTTTAGAAGGAGCTATGAATTGGTTTGAGCATTCTGGAAAATAGTTTGGAACTATGGCTCTGAAGACATTAAACTGTGACCTAACAATACCACTATAAGTCCTATACCCTAAAGGAAAGAGTAAAAAGAACCATACATACAAAAATATTTACAGCAGGTCTTTTTGTGGAGACAAAGAAGTTGACTGTACTAAAGGATCAATTAATTGGGGGAATGGTTGAACAATTTTTGGGATATGAATATAAGGGAATAGTTCCATTCCGTAAGAAATGAGTAGGGGACAATTTCAAAGAAACTTTACAAGATTTGTATGAACTGATGCAGAGCGAAGTGAGCAGCACCAGGAAAGCAACATTGTAAAGACAAGCAACTTCAAAAGATGTAAAATCTCTAATCGATGCAATAATCAACCACAATTCCAGAGGGCTGATGATGAAATATGTCACCCACTGTCTGACCAAGGAGTGGGGGACTCAGATAAAAATGTATGTTTTTAGATGTGACCTATATGGGCATTTGTTTGGTTTAACTTTGCATATTTATAACAAGAGTCTTGTATTCCTTTTTTTTTCCTTCAACAAACAGGAGGAAATGGAGGGGGGGAAATAGATATTTGTTCATTTAAAAATTTTTTAAATTGAAAAAAAATTATGTGGTCACAAGTATCTTAAAGACTTACTTTAATTATTTATATATGAATTTTAGGTAACCCATCACATTGTTTTACCCAGTGCTGTGGTTCACAGAACCAATGAATGATTTTAGGCAGGGCATTTCTGTCAAGTGTGCCACAACTAGATGCCAGGTCTTCTGACCAGTACTCTTTCAGGGGCACTCTTCTGCTGGTGAGGAGATAATAAAGAAGAACTTAGTCGCTCTCAACAAGTTGAGGTCATCTGGTTTAGACCAGCTACACCAACCTCTCCTCTATTGGCTCTTCCCAGTTGCCTACAAACACACCCTTGTCTCCCACAACCTTAAAAAGCACTTCTTTGATCTTATTATCACTACTAGATACAGTCCTAGAGCTCTGAGGGAATAGCAGTATCTCCCTGATCACTTGGCCCTGATTCCAACTCTGTCTTCATGGCCATCATCTTGTTCAGTGTACCTTACAGAGAGACGAGGCGGCTCATGCTAGGACCTTGACCATCACCTCCCCTTGGACCTCTGGGAAGATAGTCCAGGATCCTAAGACCATGAGCCCTGGTAATAACAGTACCCTCCTTCCCCTCCCCCTTACTAGTTTCATCTGAGCAACCAATGGATGTGTGATCTGCCCCTCCCCTGCAGTTGCTAAATTCCCTGACCTCTTCAGTAACCACAGCTATTGAAGACTCATGAAAGAAAGTTCTTGCTACCAAAGTCCTTAGCACTATTGGATGGATATGATAGACATGACGTTATATAAGAGGTGTTACCATCTGCTTCACCAGCATTTCATAAAGGCCACTTGGCCTTTCCAGCTGATTTGCTCTGCTTTCACACACACACACACACACACGCACGCACACACGTATATCCTAAGCATAGGGCACTACTAAAAATGGTAGTATAATTTTATATGTATCAAATGGCTAAGAAATGCATATATACTACAGCAAATGTGGTCCAGTTGGAAACAGCAAGCTGGGCAGACTGAAACTCCAGGTAACTGGGCTTGGTGACCATGGCAGAATGGGGTGGAGATGGTGAGAAATAGCCCTCCTCCTCAGCCCACAGCTTCTACTACATCAGAATGCGCATCAGAAGATATACCATGCTATACCATGACATGTACATTAGAAGATATATAATAAATATGTCAATACACTTTAACAAAGACCTGAAGCTTGTGGAATAAGTGGGTTTCCAGGTTTGCGACTTGTGAGTTACCATGAAGTGATTCAGTTTCCTTAGTTGTCTCAGTGTTTCTCAGGAAGAAATCTCACAGAAGCAAACTCAAATTAAAATGTTCATGTCCAGAAAAAGAACTATGGAGTCTGGATACAGATTGAAGTATATTATTTGCTCTCTTTCTCTCTTTTTTCTTTCTTCTTTCTCATGGTTTTTCCCATTGGTTTTAATTGCAGCTGAAATTAAATTAAAACTGTTATGCTTATGAGTTATGCTTAAAATGTTTCCTAATATATCAATGCATTGGAATAGATTCTCATTTTCAAAACATGCATTATAGTAGAACTGGCTGTAGTTTGTGTTTTAGGCAAAAGATTGCCAGAAACAGTTTTATTTAATATTGATCTAATATTGAAGCCAT
Organism: Bettongia penicillata ogilbyi; assembly: GCA_023548195.1. NCBI lineage: Eukaryota > Metazoa > Chordata > Mammalia > Diprotodontia > Potoroidae > Bettongia > Bettongia penicillata. The sequence continues at coordinate 8,787,281 of JAJHZJ010000377.1, forward strand.
TTCTTGTTTAGAGAGATATATAAAATGACATAATTCCCCCATGTCCTTCAATAGATAAACATTTATTAAGCACCTACTATATTCCAATCACTGTGCTAAGCACTGAGGATACAAAGAAAGGGAAAAACAGTCCCTGAACTCAAGAAGCTCACATCTGAAGGAGAAAAATGAAAAAAGAAACTGAAATGAGGAGGGAGAAGGGTGGTACCAATCAGTGACGGGTGATGAGATGGTTGACTTGTACCCTCTTCTCTTTTTTCATTAATTAATTAATTTTTAGTCTTCAACATTCACTCTCATAAGATAGAGTTCCAAATTCTCTCCCCCTCTCTCCCCTCCCCACAAGACAGTAGGCTCTAACTATACATTCATATTAAACTATTTTCACAGTCATGTTGCAAAGAAGAATTGGAACCAATGGGAGAAGCCACAAGAAAGAAAAAACAAGCAAAAAAAGAAAAAAAGAGAGAGCAAATAATATGTTTTGATCTGCATTCAGCCTCCACAGTTCTTTTTCTGGATGTGGATGGTATTTTCCATCCTGAGTCTTTTGGAGTTGTCTTAGATCCTTGCATTGCTGAGGTCTGAGTCTATCAAAGTTAGTTATAGAGCAATGTGGCTGTTACTGTGTACAATGTTCTCCTGGTTCTGATCACTTCACTCAGCATCAGTTCATATAAATCTTTCCAGATTTTCCTGAAGTCTACCTGCTTAACATTTCTTATAGCACAAAAGTATTCCATTACATTCAAGTATCATAACTTGTTCAGCTATTCCCCAGCTGATGGGCATCCCCTCTATTTCCAGTTCTTTGCCACTACAAAAAGAGCTACCATAAAAATTTTTCTACATGTGAGTCCTTTTCCCATTTCTACGATCTCTTTGGGATACAGACCTAGTAGTGATATTACTGGGTTAAAGTGTATGCACAGTTCTATATCCCTTTGGGCATAGTGCCAAATTACTCTCCAGAATGGTTGGATCAGTTCACAACTCCACCAACAATGCATTAATGTTCCAATTTTCCTACATTTTCTCCAGCATTTATAATGTTCCCGTTTTGTCATGTTAGCCAATTTGATAGGTATGATGCTGTACCTCAGAGTTGTTTTGATTGGCATTTTTCTAATCAATAGTGATTTAGAGCATTTTTTCCATATGACTATAGATAGCTTTAATTTCTTCCTCCGAAAACTCCCTGTTCATATCCTTTGACCATTTATTAATTGGAAATGACTCATATTCTTATAAATTTGACTCAGCTCTCAAAGGAGTTCTTTATCAAAGACACTGGCATTGAGATTGAGGCATTTATCATAGATACTAATTGTAAAAATTCCTTCCCAGTTTTCTACTTCCCTCCTAATCTTGGTTGTATTGACTTTGTGCAAAGACTTTTCAATTTAATGTAATCAAAATTATCCATTTTGCATTTCATAATGTTCTCTATCTCTTGTTTGGTCATAAATTCTTCCGTTCTCCAATAATCTGACAGGTAAACTATTCCTTGCTTTCCCAGTTTGCTTATAGTATCAGCCTTTATATCTTAGCCAGGCACCCATTTTGACTTTATTTTGGTATATAGTATAAGAGCATAGGTCTATGCCTAGTTTCTGTCATACTATTTTCCAGGACCCTCTTCTTAAGTAGAGGAAAGGACAAATCTCTCACATCCACTACCCACCTTCTCCAGTCATGTCCTGATATATATATATATATCTTTCTCTCTCAAGATGATTTGAGGTAACATTTATAGGAATTGTGAATAAGGAAAAGATTATAATATGTTAAAATACAGGTTAAAGGTTAATATTCTAAAATAAAAGTAACCCTTTCTGACCTCTTCCCTGGCATGTGCCTGTGGAGTAATCTAATGTATATCTAAATCTTTTCTCAAAAGGATTCAGTGACAAAAGGTCGTAGCACCAACTGATTCAAGTGATCCTACAAAGAGGAGACCAACCTGAATAAATAACCTTATCTCTTCCAGGGTGGGGAAGACAATGATTTAAAGTTAAGTTGCTTTTTTATTAAAATGTTGGTTTTTACCCTTAATCTATTTCCTTATGAAATGTCTTTTTGTCTTCTGCTAACTTACCTCCAAACAAAGAAATCTGGAAAGAGTTTTTTCAGTTAAAAATCTGTTATTTCCTAATATTTCTTGAGAAACTAAAAATAAGGTTGTTTTTTTTTTTTGAGGGAAAGCAAAAGATAGTACTTGTTCTCAAGGAGCTCACAATGTAATGAGGGAGATAATATGCAAATAACTAGGTACAAACAGGAGTTCTACAGAATACTTTGAGATAATCAGCAAAGGGAAGGCGCTATAGTTTAGAAATGGGAAAGGCTTTCTGAAGTGGGACTTCTGTCAGCCGGTTAGGGAAAGAAAAATCAAAGGGTGACCAATCCATTAATAAGGAATTTTAGGTTAGATTTTTATTCTCATTTAAGGGATATAGCATGTAAAGTTCAAAAATTATCTTTGAATATTTTCTTTTCTGAAAAGGCTTTTCCAGGCCCTTTCCCCCATTTCCAAGTCCAGTCATCGCTTACCACAACTTATTCCAAGGGCCTTATTCAGTGAGGAACTCCATACTTGTCACAGCTTTTGTGTGGCCTAGATTCATTAAATGTTAAATATTAACATATTTTTCAATCTTGCTACTCCAAAATCCTAATGGTATTCATTCAAGCGGTATATCTATCAACAAAACGAAAATGCTATGTGATTTCTATCAGATTATAAGAATCAATTCAATTAATTGACCTCATTAATTTCTAACTCAATTCATTTACACTAATATGCCCATTCCATGGATGGGTAGTTCCTCTAGTGATATTCAAGGTCTTAATTTTGTCACAGGCTTTTACATTACCCTACTAATACTTTTCTATTGCCATGATTCCTTAGGCTACCTTATATAATTTTGGAAATTGAGGAGAGGACTATCAGATCAGTCACATGGAATTGAACGCTTCCAAGGTATCCCAGGAAGAAACATAATTAAATGATATCAGTGTGGGTCCTACTGATTCAAAATTTGCAAGAACTCAGACATATGTGATTTTTTTTTTTTATAAAAGCTTCAGGACAATATTCTTTCCTGATGATTCTCAGGGTCTTATGAGTAAAGGGAATCCAGTTTAAGATGATAAGACATTAAAAAAAAATTCTCAAGAAATTAGAGATTCCTTCAACTTCATTTAGCATCTAATTCTTTATATTTTAAGAATTTTATGCTTGTGATACATTTTGATATTAGGCTACTGTGAATTATAATTTTTCATCAGCAACTAATTTTACTTATTAGGAGTCATTTTAATCTTAGTTCAGAGTGTACATTGTACTTGAAAAATAATGAAACTACATTTCTTTAAAAATATTGTATATAATTGTATAATATTGTATATAATATTGTATATATATTATATATAATAATGGACTTTCAAATTTAGTATTTCCTACTTTATTCTCTAATTGAAGTGATGCATATATAGTCATCTTATAGGGTAATATGATATGCTGTTTGGTATGGGACGTCATCAAAATTGTAGCTCACCCAAAAGGCAATAGAAAGGCATCTGGTAGATTTGGGTAGGCTGCAATATACAACCAAAGATGACGTCTGCAAGAAGTGTCATGAAAGAGCTCATAAAGGACATGAAAGGCTGGAAAAGGAGGTGACTTGGTCATATATCAATAATGAATTATGACAGCTGCACAACCAGACTGATATACTATTATCTGAAAAAATTAAAACAATAACTGTAACTAGAATTTATATGGCACTTTAACATTTATAAAGTACTTTGAAAATCTTATCTTATTTGATTTGTACAACAAGCCTGGGGGGGAGGGAGGTTGGTTCTATTATTAAGTCCATTTTATAGATAAGAAAAATCTAGGCACACCAAGATTAAAGGACTTGCCCAAGATCAGACAGCTAGTAAGTGTTGTAGGCTAGATTTGAATTCAGGTCTTCCCAAGGGCAAGTCCAGTGCATTATTCATTTCACTATCTAACTGCTTTAAGACACTGGGGTAGACTAGCTTACTCTATAGGATTTATGAAGAACATAGACAAACAGGGCAGCTAGCTGGCACAACAGAGAGTGTCCAGGCCTAGATTCAAGAATATCCGAGTTCAAAATGGATCTCAAACGCTTGCTAGCTCTGTGATCCTGAGCAAGTCACTTAACTCTATTTGCCTCAGTTTTCCCCTTTGTAAAATGAGCTAGAGAAGAAAATAGCAAACCACTCTAGTATCTTTGCCTAGAAAACCTCAAATGGCATCACAGAGGGTTGGACAAGACTGAAAAATGACTAAAAAACAACAGACAAAAATTGTCTATGATGAGAAGGCATATAAGAGTTTTGATGAGTTTCCCCTTGGAAAAAATCATAATTTCATAGTAGAATCAAAACATTAGTATTTTAACATAGTATTCATCCAGGAAGTGCTTGTATCCAGAAATCTGGCTATGCCAATAACTCAACCTAAGCTGTCATGGAATCATGCCATCTCAGAGTTGGAAGGAGCTAGAGAGATCATCTAACTTTATTACAATAGCCTTGGTGAATGGTTATCTGCATTCACAACTTTTCACACAAATAGGATACTGAGCACTGGCATGGTTTTACCCTACAATCAACTCAATAATTGGAAAAAATCCTGCTTGTAACCTCTATTTAGTGAGATGGCCAAGCCTTATTGCTCACCCTCCACACTCTTTGAAATATCCAATCCATGGGTAACAAACTTGGTTTCATCTTAAACATTTTCCTCTCTGACTCCTTCCATCTTCTTACATTCCCTGAGAGATGGTTTCTTCCTAATGACAGGATATCCCCTGGCCATTCTTTCCAACATTAGTTACACTTTCCTTAGTGGAGGAGATAAATTGTGAGTTAAGGGGAAAATATCTTCTCCCTAGAAAAAGAGGTCAAAGAAACAGTTACAGAGTTAAATAAACAGAGAGACCTTCAGCCTCTATTTTATTCAAAACAGAATGGATCCATTCATTCTATCTAGAAGGAGGGATCCCATTATCTTATCTCCTGCCCCACCCCAATATTCTGCCGAAGTTAACTACTGAGAAAATACACCCACTGGAACAAAGCTGGTCTTCGGCAACTCTAGGTTAACAAGTTCCAGCTCCAAGGTTAAGACGTTTTCTTCCAAATCACCTGACTTTCAATGAACCTCCCAAATAAGGAAAGTGGCTAAGCAGCCTCACCAGATAGGCTCCCTAAGGCAGTATAAAACCCTAAATGTGTGTATCTGTCCTAGTTCAGTGGTTGCTAGCCACAAAAGCCCAACAGCTGATGCTAATTAAATTTTTTATCTACTAGCCTTGCTTCTCAGTGTGTTGGCCTCCTGTCAAATGGACCAGGATGAGAGGAATTACTCCTTGGGAGGATCCTAGGATCTCTGAGTTAAGGAATTCCCCAACACACTCATACCCCAAACACCATCTTGTTAGAGTCAGAATGCTCCTTGCTCTCACTGCCATTTGCAGACTCTACGCCCACTCACTTAAGTAACCTCTCCTTTGAATTTCACTGAATGTGTGTGATCCAATCAAGATTCTAGTGGCTGTTATTGACCTTGAAGTCATTCACTCTCCTCACACAATGAATTCATTGTCCAGTTCACCATCTTTTTCTCCTATCTAGTTTTTGTCATACATCCTGTTATTCCCTCAAAACCCCAACTTTCAAGTATCTCAGCTTATGCAGTTCCCACAATCTATTCCTTTACTTCTCCTTAGTTACATACAGAAATGGTTATACCCTTGATTTTGTCATTATGGACAAATATTCCACTTCCATGTTCATGAACTTGGCAATTCTTTTATCTGATCATTCTACCCTTCCCTTGCTCTTGCAATCCTTTACCCTGTCCTTCATCCTCATTGAGACTTCCAGTGCCTCCAATTCCTCCACCCCTAAGTTCTCTACCATGTGCATTGACTGTACTCTCCTTGCAACTTCCTCTTGACCCCTTGGTGAAACAGTTCAACTCTTTCTTATCCTCTTCTCTAAAGTCTCTCTTACCCTTATTCTATCTGGACCTGAAAAACTTCAGCTGTGGATTATTCTCACTCACTTATACCCATGTGCTTCTGAACAAAATTGGTGAAAATCACAAAACCTGCTGACTGGGTCCCCTACAATTTTATATTACATAGTCTCAAATGGGCCCTCACTGCAACAAGGCAATCGTTTTACACTTCCATGATCTGAGGCAATTATGTGGTGCAGTAGCTAGAGTGGTGGGACTGAAGTCAGGAAGTTCTGAGTTCAAATGTGTCCTTTGACACAACCTGTGCCACCTTGGGCAAGTCACTGTTTGCCTCAGTTTCCTCTACTATAAAATGGGGATAATAACAGCACCTACCTTTCAGGATTGTGAGGATCACATAAAATTTTTGTAAGTTACTGCTCAGTGCTTGGCACATGCAAGGTATTATAAATCCTTATTCTGTTCCCCTCTCCATATATACATATACATACATACATACACACACACACACACACACACACACACACACATATATATATACCTTAGAAATGAGACCTTTATCTGAGAAATTGCTAAATATATTCCCCCATCCCCACCCATGTGCCTTAATCTCTTCTAATTCTAGTTGCAATGGTTTTGTGTAAAAACTTATAAATTTTATTTAATTAATATTGTCCATTTTACTTTTTTGTGATCTTTTCTATCTGTTGTTTAGAAATAACTCTTCCCCATCCATAGGTCTGACAGGTAATTGCTTCCTTGATCGTCTGATTTATTTATGATGTCACCCTTTATGTTTAAATCATGATCTCTTAATTGCTAAATTGGATGACCTTTTCTCATTTCTCATTCATTGACATTATCCATCACATTCTTCTTGATACTGCTTTCTTTCTAGGTTTTCATGACACTGCTCTGCCTGATTCTACACATCCCTGTATGAAAAGTTCTTTGCTGGATTTTTATCCAGGTCTTCCAAGGCTCTGTCCTAGGTCTACTTTTCTTTTTCCTCTATGCTGTTTTGCTTGGTGATCTCCTCAATTCTCAATCATTCAATTATCATCTCTATGATGATAATTCTCAAATCTGCGGTCCAGCCCTAACTTCACTCCTGACCTCTAGTCTTGCATTTCTAAGTGCTTATTAGACATCTTGAACTGGATGTCTCATAGACATCTTAAATTAAAAATGTACAAAGCTGAACTCATTGTATTTTCCTCCAAACCCCCTATGCCTAACCTCCCTGGTATTGTCAAGGATACACCATCTGCCTAGTCCCCAGGCTTACAATCTAAGTATTATCTTCATATCCTCATCTCTCACTCCCCACGTCCAATCAGTTGCCAAAACCTGTCGTTTCTACTTTGGCCACATCTCTTGTAAATTCCTCCTTCTCTTTTCTGACACTGCCATAGCCTGGCTGGAGCCCTCATCACCTCATTCCCAGACTATGGCAAGAGTCTGTTGATTGGTCTCACTGCTTCAAGTCTCTTCATCCTCCAGTGAATGTTCCACTCAGCTGGAACACTGATCTTACTCCTAAGGTCACAATTCCTGAAGACCCAGAAATGAAAGTTCTTACCACCAAAGTCTTTGGCAATGTCAAGTGGTTCAACATCAGAAAGTGATATAATTTTATCAGTGGGAATGACATGAAAGAAAATGTATTACTATTTATTTCATTGATGAACCTTAAAGACTATAAGACTTCCAAATGAATTGTGACCCTCCATATTCTTGTCTATTAGAATATGAGATCCTTGAGAGTATTTTCTGTTTGTATCCCCAGTGGTTAGCATATAGTAAGTGCTTAATAAATGCTTTATTCATTCATTCATATTGATAATTATAATTCTTGTTCAAATTGATGTCAATATTTTGCATTCATGGCAGTTGAAGATATTAAAAACATCAATACAATTTGTATTACTTTGATAAGTCAGAGATTTTTATTCACTTATAGTCAAAATAAAATAAAACTTGCAGGTTCAAAGATCTGTTTCAATGTACTCTAGCAAGACAAGTCTAATTAATTGTTCATGGTCAGATAAATTAATACCAAATGTGTTATATTTGTCCATGAAAACTGGTTTGTGTAAGACTAAAATAAAATAATCATTGCTTCTATAGACTGATCAAGTAATTGAGCAGGTCTTCGCCATCTTCTTTTGTCATTTGCAGGGTAGGTATTTTTAAGATTGGAAAAAATACTATTTTATAAACTTATTATCAAACCTCCATTTTCCCCTCACAAGTTCAAGTATTTTTTCTTTGAGGATCAGAGTAAGAATTTTAAGCTCTTCCACTAATTTATTGAGAGTACTAAAGTTTTCAAAAATATCTACCAAACGTGAAAATTTCATGATGAAATTTTTGTTATAAAGTGAATTTATTCTATCTTTATTATTATTGCTAAGAAACATATATTAAATACTTGCTATGTTTAGGCAATATGCTAGGGATTCAGATACAAAGACAAAAGCAAAACAATTCTTTCTCTCAAACCACTGACATTCTAAGAGGAGAGAAAGATACTCATCTATAGGTAGATACAAAACACAGCATCAATTATATTGAAAGTTCCTCTGGATGTAGCATTACCATGATTAGGTGCTGCAATATAATAAATCTTCCCAAACCTAGGTTTCAAGAACATTTATAGATATAATAAAATGAGCCTTTTAAAATATATATTCGCTTCATCCACTCCTTGTGCAAAATAGGTAATCAATTGAATATTAAGTTCTTCAGACATGGGGAATTCTCTTTCCCACTGTTTTATCTGGAAATGGGACCATTCAAAGAAACCTTGTTTCAGCTATGTCAGTATCTGTAGGTAGCCCCTATGTTCCTCCTAAGGAACGAGACTTTTGCATTTAGCAAATCTGTTAAGCAATCTTACATGGTGAAAACAATCTTCCTATTGTGAGCCACATAGATTTATTTTTCCTTTTTAATGTCATTTTTTTTCTTCAAGATTGTTTTTGTTCATTAAAAGTATCTAATTTCTTTGGAAAAATATCCTGTCTTGTCAATGTTTTCTGCATGCACACCTTCAAAATGTCATTTTAATTTATCATGTTTCATGCTGTCTGCACCTAAAGGTAGTAGAAAAAGTAAACATAAATCTTTTCTCTCTATCAGTAACCATACCATAACTGTATGACATTTAATAATTTCCGAGTAACATTCACTGTCAGTTGGCACAAATTCACAATATTTATCTCGCTTTCATTAACTTTACTTTGAATTTTTTTTATCAAAAAAGTAGAAGACTTATGTATGAATTATACTTCAAACATATTCAATAATTTTTGCCATTGCTTCAACCATCCTATCTCCCTTTCGCCTCTCCTCTCCCCAGCCCCCAGTGCCACCCTCCCTCTTAAGGACAGTTTTGTATGAAGTCATGGAGAAGCTAACAATATACAGTAGATAGAAGGCACTCAAGAAATAATTCCCTAAATCACTTGTGAGCATAACATGACAAGCCAGTTTTTATTTTCTTTAAGGAGAAAGCTAGAAACTGGCAAGAAGGTAGAATTATTTGGTTATTTTCTTAATTTTAAAAATTATGTTCTATTAAAAGCTTAATATTTTCCAGTGACAGCTAAGTAAATTTGCTTAGTAACTGTCTGCATTTAAATGAATTAATTTCCCCACATAAAGTATCACAACAAATTTTCTGTCACTGACTACAAGTTCTCATCAGGCTTCTTTGGTAATTTATTTCTATGGTCACAGTTAGTATGAATGCCATTCCTCTGGTTCTGCTTTTTAAAAATTAAAAAAGTATTATATTATTCTTTATTATTATATTATGTAACTATTGTTATGTTATTATTTTTTTACATTTGTAACCATGTTAGGACAGATACTGGCGCAAAAACTCTCTTAGAGACCTGGGGTGGGGTGAGGGAGTTTTGGGGGGCAGAGGAGCAGCCTTTGCTAATAATTCTGGAGTTTGTAGTTTTTTGATTTAACTCCTAGCCAAGAACTTCCTCATAGACAAACAGAGAGGTTACCTGGGAGAGGAAAAAAAGGAAGTTGGGAGAAATGAGGGAAGAAATTCCATGGTTCTCATTTTAGTGACGGGTAATCAGATGTGATGGATAGAGATAAATAGAGATAGATTGCTTATGAAGGGCTTACTAGGTATCAGCCCTGTATTAAGAACTGGGGATAAAAGTGTGTTTGTCCTTCATTGCTGAAGAAGACCATACCATCAGAGAAATAAAGACATGACTTGCACTTGACTTTGTTTTTTTTGAGTGAGGGAAGACTGTGCAGGTCACCAGTCTCACTTCTCCACAACCTTCTGAATCCAGTGACCAGATATTCATCAGGATGACTGGAGATGACCCAGGATGAGGCAATTGGGGTTAAGTGGCTTGCCCAAGGTCACACAGCTAGTGAACGTCAAGTGTCTGAGATGAGATTTGAACTCAGGTTCTCCTGATTCCTGCACTGGTGCTCTATCCCCTGCACCACCTAGCTGCCCTAGGGATAAAAGTACAGATAAATGAGATGATCCATGCCCACAAGGTGCTTCCATTCTAATAGGGAAAAAAAACACACCAAGGGGTTCTTGAAAGCATGATGCATGAGCACAACAGCATGGTTTAGAGATGACTGAATAATGAGGCAAAGATGAAGATGTCAGTCTAGATAAAAGGTGGTAGCTCACCTATCAGAGACCAGGGACAGGGTCTAGGTTTCTAGATGGGAGAAGAAAGGGATGATGTTCAGAATCGCAGCATAGCTTGGAGATGGTTGGGAGAGGTATAAAGGCTATTCTATATCGCAGTTTAACCATGTAGGAAGGGTAGCTGCATTGTAGAGAATGTGAAAGGTACAGATCTGGAACTCTCCCACTGCCCTCCACACCTTTATTTGCTAGCTCATTGCAAATATTGATTTGCAACTGGTTTCCAAGATCTGAGTCAAGTTCTTTCCTTTAAACAGACTTTTACTCTTTCTCTCGCTCTATAAAAGTATGGTTGATCCTGGCATATGCTCATTTGTTCCAGATTTTAGTGTATTATGGGCAAGCTCTTGTAGTTTTAACCATGTAGAAGAATTTTCTATGATGAGGAAGCTTCTATGTGTTTCTTGGTGTATCCCCATCCCCTTGTCCATTGTAAGAGACTCCCACTAACTTGGGGTATCTATTATGAGCCATTTATTTAGTATTTTCACTAGTTTGAAGCTCCCCAATGCAGAAATTTTAAATGTAGTTCAGCACCTGGGCATTCTCTAAAAATTTTAGGAGTCTAACTTTTGTCATGGCCCCATTGGAAAGTCCTGAGTCATGTTTGGGAAGGAGAATAAAAGTAGTGGCTGTCTTTCCATGTTCTCCTAAATCTTATTACACAGTGACCCCTGCTGTTGTACATTATTTCAAAAAGTTATTTCTACATTTCCTTGTCTTCTTCATATTTGTTGGTTTTAATTGCATAACAGTATTCCGATATATTAATGAACCACAATTTATTTTACTATTGCCCTGTTGTTGGACGATTAAGTTGTTTCTAAAAAGTGTGATTTCGTATAACGCTGCTTTTGAAATCTTTGAAGAGATGACTTTTCTGTTGTTTGTGGTAACACTTTTGGAATATATTTTGGAAAAGAAAAAAAATCTTCTCTTGTATTTTAGCCACATCTGTCAGGGACATATTATTAATTAAATGTACAAGTATCTGATTGGAGTGAGGTTGTGGCCAGCAGAATTCATAAAGATAAATCAAAAAAGACTCTACTTCCTTCTCCCCACTCCCATCAATTCCTACATTTTATAGTAACTGGGAAACAGAAACAAAAAAGAAATTCCACAATGACAGCAAAAGCATATAGTTTCTGTTAAGGCTATTAGAATTGTGAAACAGAGAGATACATTTCACTTTTGATACAAAAAAAGATGTTTCCACTCTTAGTTTAGCCACCATAAATTCCCATTAATGATCTATATGCTCCATAATCTGATTAAATATTCTATTCAGTGGAGACTGGTTAGGTGAGAATTTCAAGACCAGAACACTGTTATGAAATTAGTTATTAATTTTTATAGCACAGAGGAGATCTCGGTGCTGTCTCATTGTCCCAATTCACAGCGATGGAATTTTGGGATTATCTTTATAATTTTTACTGTGTACTGCCAGATTCCTCTCTACAAAAGATTGTATTAAGTTTGCATTTGAAGGTGGAATCATTTGAAAAGAAAATTACCTTCTCTAAGTATTCCACTGATTTTGGAAAAGCATTAGCATGTCAGAAATGTGGGTCTAAACTAGGTTAAAGATGGCAGTCAGTATCACTTTGTGCATAACCTATTTTCCAACCCAATCATTCTGTCCCACGTATGTGGATATCTTCCAGACAAGTCTTCCAAAACTTGTTCTGACACCAAATGCCAGTCTCTACCTCTGAGTAAAGCTTATAGTACACAGAAAAAGTAACCAGGAAAAAAAACCAAAACATAAGCAGGAGGAACAGCTACCATAGCAAAAAAAAAATGTAGATCTGTTCTTAGATTCAGGAAGACTATGCTCCTGTGGCCATTCTGCAATTTCATTTGCTGGTTTTCATGTTGCTGAAATTTGATTTATGAAATCAAATAATAATGTGTTACTATATGCATTTCTGTTTTATATGCCACTTTTTGTCTCCTGATCTTAAAGTATCTTGCAAACATTGCTTGCTCAAATTCATAATTTTGTAATTGCTTTAATAAGACAGTCTAACATGCAAACTTTAAAATTAAAGCAACAATCATTTAATATAATGACTATTGGAACTCTGCACAATTTCCATATTCCAGATTTTCCCCAAATTATTCAGTCTCCCATTAGAGTTTCAACCTCTAAGAGATAACAAGACACCAAAGAAGCAAAGAACATAAATTTTAAAAGCTCATTCAGAATGAATGTCTTATTTATCTGCATCTTTGATTGATTTAAAATTTTGCGTGTGGAGAGAGGGGAAAGGCCATCATATTTCTATATGCACCTACCAAATAAAAGGCCCAGTTCTTAGTTTGGAGGAAAATATGTCCCTTCAAACTGAGGGATATTTTGGTGTAATTTACTCATTGCCCAATGATGTGTTTATTTATCCTCATGCTAAAAAGCTGAAGTTTTCTTAGATCACATGTTCATAAACTCATAAATCATTGAGGAAGAGAATTGTTTGTAGAGCTCTGAATAAGTTATTCTAGATAACAATTGTAAATTATGGAAGAATCAGATTGACTGAGATGACAGAAAAGGAAAAAGACAAATGCTGGAGGGACTTTGAGCAAACAGATCCACTAATGCATTGTTGGTGGAGCTGCAAACCAGTCCAACCCTTTTGGGGAACAATGCCCAAAGAATTTAAACCATGTAGACCCTCACTTGATGATTCCACTACTAGCTCAATATCCAAAGGAAATGAAGGGAAGAGGCAAAGGATCCATATGAATATAAATATTTAAAGGACCACTGTTCATGATGACAAAAAATTGGAAACTAAGGGTGTGCCCATCAATTGAGGAATGGTTGAACAAATTATGGTGTATGTATGTGATGGAATGCTATTGTGTTATAAGAAATGATGAAGGGGATGCTTTTAGAAAAACCTGGAAAGATTTGTATGAATGGATACAAAGATAAGTTTGCAAAACTAGGAGGACAATCTATACAGCAATCTATACAAACAACTTTGAAAGACTTAGGAACTCATCACCACAATGGAACCAACTAGAGTAGCAGAGGACTTGTGATGAAATATGCTATCCATCTCCATCTGGAGAAGTAATTGACTTAGAGTGCAGATTGAAGCCCCCTTTTTTTTTGGACATGTCTAATGTAGGGATTTGTTTTGCTTGACTACATATATACATATATATATGTATGTATATGTATATATACGTACATATATACATATACACAATACACACACATATATACATATATATATACAAAAACAGTTACAAATATATATTTGCAACTGTTTTTGTTTTTTTTGCTTTCTCAAGGGGTGAGAGAGGGGGACATGGGAGGGAGAGACTTTGGAGCTGAAAATAAAATTGAATTTAAAAAAAAGAAATTGCATTGGATTAAGAGACTGAAAACCTAGTCTCTTACTATTTCAGTTACCTTGGACAAATTGTTTCATGTCCTAAGCCCTTAAATTTCTTCACCTATCAAATAAGAGTATTGGACCAGATGATCTTATCTAGCTCTAAATCTGTGCCTTTCCCTGTCTTCTGTACCTTCTTCTCCTCTGGAAGCTGGTGACTATTAAGAGAGGAAGTGTGAAAATAGATAAAACCATCTACTTGTAGATGGCATCAAGGGATAAGTGCCTGAGAAAATCCCACAATCTTAGAGTGAGAAAAGGACTGATATATCAGCAACTTTATCTGGAAAACTGAACAGTGTTGTGGTCTATGGGTGCAGTCAACTGCAAGGCTATAGGACATGGGTCTGCCTTGAAAGAATTCAACCACTTGAGCCTTCTTTCAGTCCAAGTACTGAGTTATGATGACACAGGTTGGGATGGATAGATTCCTAGTGAGTCTTTAATGGAGGCAAGATAGATAACATTTATACAGAAAGACAGTGGAAAGATCTGGATGTGATCTGGGAGTATGGCTAGTAGTCTGGGGTGGTCCAGAGGTAACAGAGAATGACTAGAGTTCAAAGAGATATACTTAGTTCACGTAAGAGACAACATTTTGTAAATTGATGGGATCCCAAGGTAGATTGAGTAGATTGGCATTAACTATATACTTCCTAGATTGTCAGGATGGCGAAGATATGAGAGGCAGTGCTTGGGCACAGATGGTAATCCATTCTCTAAGAACCATAGAGAGCTTGGCACTTCCCCAGTATCTCTGCTCGGAGGAAATGGGGAGGCGGGCTTATGCACTTGTAATTACCAGGGTGAATGTAGGAATTCCAGCATCCAATCCTTCCTGTCCAATAGGATCATAGTCTTAGTTAACCTAACCGCAGTTGATTAGTGGCCAAACCAGAATAAGAACCCAACTCTTATGACTCCTCATCTAGTCATTTTTTGTGTCTAGTAGAAAGGGAAGTAATCTTTTACTGGGGTGGGGAAGGGGCAGGAGACAGGGAAAAAACTGAGTCATGAAGTGAATTGAGAGTGCTAGATTTGGTTTCCTTTATAATAATTTTATTATTTAATTCACGCAAATGTGTCTGACCCAGATGAATTTTGTGAATTCAAAGTTATTTGTTTAGAAAGGATAAAGTAAATAAAAGAGAGGATGAAGTTAGATATTCCTACATCAAGTCTTTGAAATATTGCTACAGGACATTATGCCATAAAGCAATTTTATCTGAGTCTATGCAAGAGCAAAAGAGTTTGGGGTGGGATGGGGTGGGGACGTGTGCGTGTGCATGTGTGTGTGTGTGTGTGTGTGTGTATGTGTGTGTGTGTGTATGTGTGTGTGTGTGTGTGTGAAAAACCAATCATATGTAATATTTGATTCCATCCTGTTTTGTTTTTTTAATTTAAAGGATTTTATGTTGCAGAGCAAGTGGTGTAGCAGAACCCTGAATGTGGAGTCAGAGGACCTAAATGTGAAGTATGACTCAGCTAAGGAAGTATAACTACGACCCAGCTCTGCCATTTGCTTCTTGCATGACTTTGGACAAGTCATAACGCGAGTCATTAGAAATAGGTGGTGGTGCAGTGGATAGAGGACTGAGCTTGGAGTCAAGGAATCCTGAGCTCAAATCTGGAATCTGAAACTTATTGTGTGACCTTGGGCAAGTCATTTAACCTGCTGTTTCTTTAACTGTAAAATGGGGATAATAATAGCACTAACCTCAGAGGGTTGTTGTGAGCATCAGGTGAGATGAATATTTGTAAAAGAGGCTTAGCGCAGTACTTGGCACATAGTAGGTACTTTATAAATACTTTATTCTCTTCCACTTTTGACTCCTGTGAACCTCAGCTTTCTCATGTCCTTTCCAACTATAACTCTACAATCCTGTAAACCAGCTATTCTCATTACAGGGACAAAATATTTGCTTGCATTAATTTCATCTGCAGCTCCAGCACCAACTGGTGGCTCTTGATCTCCCCAACTGCCAGTGACCTTCTCCCGAATTACCTTGTATTTAATAACTTTGTATTTAATAATAATAGATAGAATTTAAAGTTTAGCACTTTAAGTTTTGCAAAGAGCTTTACAAATATTATCACTTTTTACCTTATAAACAGCCTTATTAGGCAAATACTATTATTATCCCATTTTATAGATGAGGACATTGAAGCAGACAGAGAGTGACTTGCCCTGGATCACGTAGCTAATATGTCTGAGGCTGGATTCAAACTCAGGTTTTCCTAACTAAAGGGCCAGTGCTCTTTTATTTTATGCGTACTTACTATCTCCTCCATTGGAATATAAGCACGTCACAAGAAGGAGTTCTTTCATTCTATATACTGGTATCCCCAGCACCTAGAGCAATTCCTGGCACATTAATAAATTCATATTGATTGAGATGCATTGTTCAAATCCAAATGATAAGTCAGTATTGAAGTGACTGCTAGGATATTTTTCTCTTTCTTTTTTTCTGATTTGATTGTAAGGATAGCCAGACATAGAGTTATCACCCTACTGTGTATAATGACTCTAATTTCCCTGGAGTTGCTACTATAGCAGTTCTTTTTCCTTCTTGATTTTCCTCCAGGGTTCTAAGGTAATCAAGGGATGTGTTCTAATATTCAACATTAGCTGTATCTTTCTTATTAGTAAAATAATTAGCCATAAATCCATATCTCAGTTTATAAAATGTAAGGGTGTCATTTGCTCAGAGAGGGCACTTGATTCCATGAGAGCTCATGAGATCAATTATCTATCTATCTACCCACATACATATACACAAATATATACATATACACATTTATACACATATGCATACACATATACATATAACTACATATGCACAAATGCATGCAAGTATACATGTTTATACATATAAATGCATGTATATATGCATATGCACACATGCACACACAAATAAGCATATACTTGTACATATGTATGCACATGCACATATATAAATAAAACATATACATGTGTACAAGGCACACACACATATACATGTACATGTATATATATACATATACATCTTTACAGAGAAAGAGATGAGTTAGGACAGAACCCCCTAGGTTCCCTTTGTAAGAGAAAGGATGTAGGCGATAGACCCGGAGATTGGAAGGGAATAGTCAGATAAAAAGCTGGAAAACTTGGAGTTTTCATTGTTATGAACACTCAGAAAATAAAAGTATTTTGGAGGAGGGAATATTCAATAGCATTAAATGCTGAAAAGAGGCCAAGAAGTATGAGGTCTGAGGCCTTTTGGCCGCTGGATCAGGCAGTTAGGAAATCACTGATATCCTCAGAAAGGACAGTTTCCATTGAATGGTGGGCTCAGAAGTTAGGCTGAAAGGGCCTAAGAATTAAGGTTGAGGTGAGAAAGTTTCTAGGAGGTTGCTTCTGAAAGGGAGAGTGAAGGGATAATGGAAGTTAGTGAAGTTTGTTGCTGTTTTATGTTTTAATAAAGAGAGAGATCTAGGTTATATTCACAGGTAACAGGGAAAGAGTCAATGAATGAAAGAAATGAGAAATTAGGGAGAGAGGAAATGATGAGTGTGAATGAGAGGTCACCAAGGAAAAAGGAAAAATAGGGTTAAGGGAACAAACAGGAATTAGTCTCAGCAAAGAAAAGAGTCACTTCTTCCTCTGACATTGGAGTCATGAGGAGAGCTGGGGATGTGAAGGAGGAAGATCTATGTTGAGGATATTTGTTGTGTAAAACTATCAGGAAAAGGAAGCTTTCAAGGGAAGGACTTCCTTTGTTTTACCCACTAAAATAGGCAAAGTCTTCCATGAAAAGGGATAGGGAGGAGTTTGTGTAGGTTGCTTGAAAATTTATGTAACACACCAAAAAATGGGTGTTTGGTACTTCATTAAATTGGGTTTATCTTACTCATTCACAATAGCAGGTTTCAGTTCCCAGAGATAGACTTTTACCACATGGTTACATTCAAACTCCCTGAAGTTTCTAGAAGTAACCTAGTTAAAGGAAATTCACTCCCCTGTTTCCCACTCTGGGTCTTGAGCTCCTAACCAATTTGTTTTTTATCTATAAAACAAGCCACTCACAATAATGATAGTTTGGGTTACTACAGGGGTGGTGAACCTTCAGCCTCGAGGTCACATGTGGCCCTTTAGGTCCTCAAGTGTGGCCCTTTGACTTAATTGAACTTCCCAGAACAAGTCCCTTAATAAACTTCTGTTCTGTAAAACTTGGACTCAGTCAAAAGGCCACACTCAAGAACCTAGAAGGTCACATGTGTCCTCAAGGCCAAAGATTCCCCACCCCTGGCTCTGGGATCTTAAACATAAACTATTTAACAATAAAGCAAAAAAAAAATAGTATTATAGATACTAATGTATGAACATAAATAAATAATAATAAGTCACAATACGATTAAGGCAATAAACATGTATTAAGTGCCTGCTAGATGACAGGCACTGTGATAAGCAATGGGGAAGCAAATACAAAAAAAGACATTCCCTGCCCTCAAGGAACTTACCATCTAATGGGGGAAAACAATATATGGGGTGGGGTGGGTGGGTACCTGTCTTGGGGATATGATGGAGAAGAACAAAGGGGTGGAGTCTACGGGAAATGAAGAGATGGCTTGTCTGGGTGTCCTCCTTAAATGGAGATTTTGGGAGAAGGTGTTTCTCTCTACCCTCCAGGCAGAGGGGATGACTCTGGAGGAGAAAGTGAGTGAATGAAAGTCAGAAAAACCTGTGAGAAAGTAGCAGCCCCTCTCTCCCTCCCCTCTACTCCCTTCCATCCTTCTCTGGGGGTGCTCTGTCCAGGGGAAGGTACAAAAGCTGCCTTTTTTCCTTTAGGTTTATTGGCTAGATTTCTTTCTCAAAGACCAAGCCTTAAGCCCAATTCGCTCTGGATCCTAGATTGGACAATAGAGCCCTTTTAGTACAGAGTGAATATAAATACTAAATAGTAACCATTTCTCTTTTGACCAGGAGCCCTGAGGGTCTTTCCCTCCCAGTTTGATTTTTTTTTTTTCTATTCAAGGGGCCATCCCTTGAGTAACCCCCTTGAAGAGGTCTATTCACTGCTTTGGTATTACCTCAAAGTGAGTACCTGGAAAGACCTCAGCCTAAAAGGGCCAGGGTCTCCCACTGTGTCCTGGGCCATCTCCTGTCATCCTGATGAATATCTAGTCACTGGACCCAAAGGAGAAAGTGAGGCTGGTGACCTTGTACAGCGCTCCCTCACTCAAATCAAAGTCAACTGCAGGTCATGTCATCATCTCCCTGATGTCATGGTCGTCTTTGAGAACGAAGGACAAACCCAACAGTCAGTCAGAGGGTCCTGTTGAGGTCTGCAACCTTCTCATACTCTGCCACCAATGTCCTCAACACTATAGTGAAGTTTGGATACACACCGCAAGCACTTGTCAGGAAAATACACGGAGGATAACTCACATGGCTGGTCTAATTCCCAACTCTGGGCTGTAGGTTTCAGTGTAATTGAATTAAGGAGCCTCTGCACCACACAATAACTGTTTCTCTCATCACTGCTTTACTTACTTCACCACTCTTGGAGAAATCCTCTTCTCTAATCAAATACAGCCTTTACAGACTCTCAATTAGCCATCACACTTTAAAAGACATTTAGAAAGTGTTAGCTCTTAATGTGAAAATCAGTTTTCTTTAAACCACAGAAACTCATCAAATTCTCTATCTCTGGGCTCTACGGATCAGCTCAGAGATGGCCCAGACCGTTAGTTATTCATTCATCCAGATGTTGCCCTGACCAATCAGAACAGAGCTCACAGCAACACGGCTCTCATTTAACTGGGTCACCCAAGCAGCTGTACAGTCCCCTCTGCTTCCTTTTCTTTTTTGAGTCAGAGGTGGTGGCAGAGAAGCAACCAGCCTTTATGAAAAGCGGCTGCTTCTCACCTTCACGGCTTCAACAAAGCAGTGCTGCAGCTTCCCTGATGGAGTCTGATTGTCTCAGGTTCTCTCTCTTTGCTGTTGCTGCTGGAGCTCCTTCAGAGGTGTCATTGAGAGTATTCTTTGGCCCAGTGTTCCCTTTCAAGGGAAAAGTCACAGCTTTCTAAATTTCCCCCTTCAAAGTACTAGTCATTTTAAAAATCAGCCTCCAAATGTTTACATGATTTCTCATTAGTTTTTTAAATCATTTTTAGTTGTAAAATGTGTAAATATAAGTTAGCTGAAAGACCCACCGTACTTAAAGCTCTGGAGTTCTCAACACAGTACTCCTTCTCTTTGGAGTCTTGGTTGATTTATATTCACAATTTTCTTCATGGTTGATGACATGATGTCACACCTGATTCTTCTGGAACCTATCTGAGCTTTTCTTGGCAGATACATTGCCATTTCTTTCTCCAGCTGATTTTGCAGAAGAGGAAACTGAGACAAAGATGGTGAAGTGATTTGCCCAGGATGACACAGCTAGTAAGTGTCTGAGGCCAGATTTGAACTCAGGAAGATCAGTCTTCCCGACTCCAGGACCCATGCTATATCCATTGAACCACCTCGCTGTCTCCACATTTCTCTAGTTTTTAATAAACAAAATATCTTCCCATATCTCTTTATAACATTAAATAGTTCCCCAAAATTGAGGCATCATTCCACCTTGTTGACCAAAAAATCTGAGTTCTCAAATCTATAGATTGTGTTTCTCCAAAACTATTCAAATAACACTAAAAGCTATTTCTTCATATGCATATATTAACAGTGTATATTTTAAAAGTTTTTAAAAATTATTATTAGATATCAAAATGTTCCTTACAGTGGCAATATTCCACATCATTTCACAATGTAAATCTCTTTCTTAACACAAAAACACTTTTTCTGCCCTTTTTGTCATTAATTACTACTTATAGAAAGGGCTTCATAGAGATAATACCTTACAGGAAATAAAGAGGAATTTGTGTAGGTTGCTTTAGAAAAGAAGAGGGTTAGAATAGATGCTATGAGGAATACAGTAGAGACCTGATCAGCTAACAGTGAAGGGACTGGCATGCAGCAGAGATGGTTCAGGTGAAATTACATAACATTTTTGCAATGGATTGGGCACAATGCACAATGCAGTGACATTTCACAATGCTTGCAAAGAAAATGGAGATGGCAATAATCTGCCTTAGGACATGAAAAGTGGTACATATTGATAAGATGGAGGTTGGGGCACAAGATTAAAGGACAGAGGGCAGTGTAAAGTGTAACTGGTTAATTTTAGGGTCAACGTTTTAAGAAGAGGAAGAAGTTAGAGGAGGGCTCCTATATAGCATACTACACTGCCTGCCTGAAAAAGAAGAGAAGGATAGAGCCCATGGAGATTGCAATGAAGACAGTACATATAGATTTAGTGGGAATGAGACACAGGAAGAGACAGGAAATAGAAGGTTGTGGTTAGAGTTCCAAATAATGGGAGTGGAACATTCCCTTGATCAAATCTTTACGAGTCTGTGGTACAGTGAAGGTGTAGCTCGTGGAAGGTGGGGAGTTGTTAAATTAGAAATAAAAGATTCTTGGAAGGCCATCAATCTGCATATCAAAGTTTCCATATATAAGACCAGGGGTTAGGGAGGAGAGGAAGACTGTGAAGCAGGTTTTACACTCTTTGAGAGATGATGGAAAATGACTTGGGGGTTAGTGGGATTGCCCCTAGGATCAGGATGAGCTTCTATTTCTGGACAGAATGAACACCTGTGGAGGGGGAAGTTGCTGAATGATGGTGGCAGGAGGAAATTTTGAAGTCCCATCTAAAATCCTACCTTTTAGAGTAAACCTCCTCTTGTTGTTAATCGTTTCAGTCATGTTCGACTCTTTGTGACCCTACTTGGGATTTTCTTGGTAAAGATATGGGAATGGTTTGCTATTTCCTTCTCCAACTCATTTTATAGATGAGTAACTGAGGCAACAGGGTTAAGTGACTTGCCCAGGGTCATACAACCAATAAATGTCTGAGGCCAGATTTGAACTCTTGAAGATGAGTCTTCCAGACTCCAGGCCTGGCATTCTTTCCACTGATCCATCTAGCTGCCCTAAGCCTTCCTTAATCCCCCCTAATTTCAAGGCTTTCCTTCTTTTAATTATTTCCTATTTATCCTGCATATTGCTTGCTTTGTATGTATGTGTTTGCATGCTGTCTGCCTCATTAAATTGTAAGATCTATGAGGGCAGAGAGTGTCTTTTGCCTCTTTTTGTATCCCCAGCATTTATACCTGGTATATAATAGGTACTTCATAAATATTGATTGAATTAAATTGAAGTTCTATGGGAGAGTAAAAAGCATGCCTCCTGACCTGATGGCCATGAGAGCAACTACACCAACCGGTGAGGTTGAGTATGAATGCAGTGCTTTGGGAAGAATCAGGCTTTTAGTGGTATGGTGGGCTTCATTTGTAGAATCTGTTGAACAGAGGGATGAACTAGGTATGAATAAAGCCTAGACAGATCTATTGAATTAATCACCTATCCCACTTAAAATAACCATCTTAACTAAGTGGGAACCTCTCTACTGAATCAATCAAGGGCATTGGATGAAATGGAGTGATACTAGGGGCAAAGCCAAGATGATGGAGTTGTAGGAAGCAGTACAATGGAGCTCCCTGCCACAAACTCCAACAAATTAATCTAGAAAATGCACCAGACCGTCTCCTGTTGGAAAATTCCAGAAAAAGTTGCAGTATACCATTTGAATAGTAGAGCTCAGCCTACAGAGGGAGGACAGGGAGGTATGCAAATACTGGATACTGGGTTGGACCAAGCTCACTCACACACATGGGAAGCATTCCAACACCTAGGGAGATTCTGTGGACAAGGGCAAGGGGAGGTGGTACTGAAGTACCACCAGACTCATAACAGGACGTTGCAAAGTGGACATTTGTGGACTTGTCATCCACTATCCAGTTCTGGATCACAGTTCCAGGGTGGACAGTGAAGGGGACCAGCATAGAGGGGTGGTATACTAGGTAGGGAAGATTTGAGCTGTGTATGGCAAAAGGAGGAAATTCAGAAACCAGCAGCAGCAGCAGAGGTACAGCTCAGACCTAATGCACAAAGCAGGGCCTCACTTCCAAAATCTTCTCCAGACTGCAGAAGAATAGTCATGGTGGGAATCCCAGACCAAAGAGGAGCTTACAATTCTGTCACTCTGAGCCAACGGGGCCCAGCAGTACTCTTGCATGGACCTCACCCCAGTTCAAGAACTTGCAGAACTCAGACAAGGGAGCAAATTTGCCCTGGATCAGATCATTTGGGGAAAACTGAAGGCTTGCAGGTCCCCAATCAGTTCCTGAGATCCTGGAATAACATAATACTTAATACCCCCAGAAAGAAGCAAGAGGATAAGCTTAGACCTACCCTTGAGAAACATGACAACATTCAGTTCTGACAAGTTGGAAGTAAGTAATTAGGAAGGAAGAATGAACTGGCAAAGAACCCTAGCATAAAAAGTATTATGGTGTCAGAGATGCTCAAGACACAAACATGGAAGCAGAGAATGACTCAAAAAGATTTACAAGTAATGTCTCAGAGAAAAGTACAGGTTGGGCAAAGACTCAAGCAGAATTCCTGGAAGAGATGAAGCAAAAGTTTTAAAAGGCGTAAAAAATATTTTTGTAAATGAAATGAGAACGCTTGAGAAAAAAATGGAAAAGAAACAAGAGCTATGGAAGAAAGACTTGGAAAGGGTATTAACAGCTTGGCACAAGAATTAGAAATTGCTCAAGCCACAAACTCCCTGAAAATTGAATGAATAAAATAGAAGTCAATGATGTCATGAGTCAACAAGAAACTTTAAAACAAAGACTGAAAATATAAAGAAAATGTAAAGTATCTCACAGCAGAAACAAATGACCTGGAAAACAGATCAAGGAGGAAAACACTTTAAGATTCACTGAACTCTGAACAAAATGGCCAGAAAAGGACCCTGCATATTGTATTTCAAGAAATCTTAAAGAAAATTATTTAGATCTCTGAGAATCAGAAAGTAAAGTGGAAATAAAAACAATCTTCCAGTCACCTCATGAAAGAAATAAGAAAATAAAAATTCCTAGGAACATCATAGTCAAAATTCAGAACTTCCAGGCCAAAGAAAAAATACTGCAAGCAACCAGAAAGAAAGATTTGAAATACTGAGGAACCACAATCAGGATCATACATGATCCAAATCAAAGAAAGGAGAACTTGGAATATAATATTCCAGAAGGCAAAGGATATGGGCTTATGATCAAGAATAACTTAGCTGGCAAAATTGAGTATAAGGAGAAAAAACTGATCTTTAATAAAATAGAGAACTTTCAAGCAATCTTGATTAAAAAAAAGAGCAGAGCTGCAGAGAAACTTTGAAATTCAAAAAGAAAGAAGAGAAACATAAAAAAATTAATGAACATTGATAAAAGTCTAAATGAGGATCAACTATTTACATTTGAATATAGAGAGATAATACATATATCCCTACTGAACCCTATCATCATCACAGTTCATAGAGGGAACCTAGGAGTGGTCCTGTAATGTCTTGAAGATCTTAAGAATGGAAAGGGATGGGGAGAGGAATACACTTGAAGAGGGGAGGAAAAGGAAGTTTAGGGAGCATTATCTCACATAATTAGAATACACAAGCAGATATGTAGAAAACAAGTAGGAGGGGAACGGAGAGTAGCTACCACTTGACCCTCACTCTTGTCCTAACTAGTCAAAAGAAGGAATAGTAACACACACACACAGTTGAGTATAAAAATGCATTTCACCGAACAGGGAATTAGGAAGAAACTGTAAAAGGGGAAATGGAGAATTAGAAAGAGGATAGATTGAGGAAGGGATCAGTCCTAAGCAAAAGCAAAAACCCTCTAAAGATGTACAAAAATATTTATAGCTCTTTTTGAGGTGGCAGTCAGTGAGAATTTGAGGGGGTGCCCATAAAGTGAGGAATGGATGAACAAGTTATGGAGTATAAAATATAATGGAATAATGTTATATGGAACTCCTAGCAGAGTAAAGACCAATTAAGATTCCAGAGACCTAATGATGAAATATGTTACCTTTCTCCTAAAGGACTCAGAATGAGACCTATTTTTTTGGACAAGATAAATATGGAAATTTGTTTTAATTGACTATACATGTTTATAATGAGGTTTTTCTTGGGGTTATCAGTTTGAGGTGGGAGTAGAGTGGGAGGATGAGAAGGGAGATATTGGCCAATTAAAGCAAATAAAATAAATAAATGGACTGATACTGCACAGGAGGTAAATTGTAGAAACTTAGTCACACTCTGAGGACCTCCTATAAAATAGAAAAGCCAGTGTGTAATCCAGGCTTTTAGTGTCTGGAAGTACAAAGAAAGTAGTTTATCTAAGCCCTCAAAAGGGAATCATTTAGGGGAGGGAAAAGGAGAGAGAGCCTCTCTTTCCTTCCTCATACCCCCTGTGAACTCTGGAAGGCTGGATTTCTCATAGGCAATCTTGAAGTATCACTAGGACAGGATCTCATCAGCTGCCTTCAGTAAAGGACCTCATAAGAAAACTATACCATACTTATGGGTAGAAAAGTCCTCATGAAAGTCCTACTAATGGGGGAAAAGTATTTCTGGCATCCAGCATCTGTGATTTACCCTGTTGTCTCACTTTCCCTTGGGCTCTGTATGTACTTGTGGAAGAGTGTGATACATACTTTGGGGAAAATGTTTTATGCCAACTGTTCTTGCTATACAGACTTAGTAAATTCCCCTCTCTAAAAGCTAATTAAGTCTGGGGAAAAATTGAAATCAGCTGATAATCCTGCAGGAGGAGAGGGGAGCATTCCAGCAGGGCCTTAGAACATAACCCTCCCCATCACAATCCCTTGTCCACTTCTAGAACCCTGAGGAGAGACATTCTATCTGCTTTCTGGAGATCTAATTGGCCAGGGCAAGGAGTGGGGGGGTGTGAGTGAAGAGAGAAGTTTCAGAGCCTTAGGATCGCAAGAAGATGGCAAGAGTGTGATAGAAAAGTCGCTAATAGAAAATTGCAGTTTGCTAATAATAGAACATGGGTGATATAAGGCACAATGTGTATATGTGTATGTGTGTGTATATGGCAGGGGGAGGGAGTGGGGGGGGTTGCTGTTTGTCCTTCATTCTCAAAGAAGACCATGACATCAGGAAGGTGATGCCATGACTTGTAAGTGAATTAGATTTAAGTGAGGGAGGGCTGTGCAAAGTCACCAGCCTCACTTTATCCTCTAGAGGCATCTGGGTTCAGTGGCAAGATATAGACCAGGATGCCTGAAGATGGCCCAGAATGCAGTAGCTGGTGGGGGGAGTGGGGGATGGACAGGAGAGCAAGACAAACACATGAGACAGTGAAGACTGACATGGACTGGGATAGAAGTAGGAAGGGAAGGGAGTTTATTGGCAGCCAATGTCTGAAGCACAATGACTGTGCAGGGGAGAATTTGTTAGCCACAGTACAGTAGATTGTCACACGCTTCCCAGAAGCTGGTGTAGCTCTCCTGGACTCAGAGTTGATCTCATATTGTGAACTAGAGGTTCTGGGGAGCTTTGGAGTTGGGGGCAGGGGTTGGGAGGGTAGAGGGTGGGTTTCTCTGGGTCAGGTCCAGTGGTGAGGCAGTGGAAAGCTGGATTCAGAATTAATTAATTATTCAATAAATATTTATTGAGATGTGTCAAACAGGCAATGACATCTGCAATGCTCCTGAGTGCAGCCCACGACAGATTAAACTGTAACTGGGAAATATTAGACAAAATTAATAAAAAAAACAACATAATATAGTGTAACATGAATCACCCTGCCCCCCTTCACTACCTGAAGGCCAGTCAGATTACATTTCACCCTTTTCCCAGGGTTCTCCTGGACCCTTAAAAGGGGACTGAGGGTAGTGGTGGTATTCAGGCTGTCTGAAAATAGTTCCAGTCTCCTCTCCAAATGTGTGTGTGTTGGGGGTAATGGGGGCTAGGGGTCCCCTGAATTCTAGTTCCATTTCCAGTAACAGTCAGATTCGCTTTTATAAGGAAACAGTTATTTCAAAAAGTATAATCACAAATCTACAAACTCTTGCAACACATGGGAAGCATAATTCCCTTGTGTCTTTTGTACCAACCTCAGTTTTTGGGGAAGAGAAAGGGATTAGCTTCATAGTTTAGCTCAGTTCCCATAGAGTGCCCCTGATCTGAGTCCAAAACCCTCCCTTGGGCTTGAGTCCCAGAAATCCTGGCTTCTCAGGGCTTCCATGCTGAGCCGGCTGGCTGCACCCCCCTGCACAATCCTGGCTCCCAGGACATTATGGATCCAACTCCTGTGGATCTCCTGTGGAGACCATTTCCAGGACCTGAAACTGAGGAGGACAAACAGCACAGAGCATAAACAACTGCCTCCATACTCATTTCACAGAGCTAGGGTTAAAGAGGGAAGAGCAGAAGGAAGTCCTGAACTTCTGGAAAGTTCAATGAAGGACCCTCAAGCTGTGGATGGATTGTGATATTCATCCTTTGGACACAGCAAATAAGAGTGACCAAAAAAGAAAGGAGCAGAAGAGAGTAAGGGTTCAGTCTCACCAGTTTTAAAAACTCAGATGTGTGTGTTCGCCCTTTGTTGTCGAAGACTTTGCCATCAGAGAAATAATGACGACTTGCGCTTGACTTTGTTTTGAGTGAGGGAGGGCTGTGCAGATCACCAGCCTCACTTCTCCTCCAGAACCATCTGGATCTGGTGACCAGACATTCCTCAGAATGACTGGAGATGACCCAGGATGAGGAAATTGGGGGTAAGTGACTTGCCCAAGGTCACACAGCTAGTGAGTGTCAAGTATCTGAGGTGATATTTGAACTGAGGTCCTCCTGACTCCTGCACTGGTGCTTTATCCACTGCACCACCTAGCTACCCCAACATGGTAAGGGACACAGAGACCTCCTTGTTAGACAATCTGAACATGTTCCAAAGGCCCTTCAGGGTGACTCCATGTTAGGAGAATTGGGTGTGTACAGACAAGCTTGGGTTATAGTAGATAGTGCCAGTATGTAGTTTTCTAAGTCAATATACGGCTATGCATGGTTTAGTGGCCCCATTTCTTTTTGACTTTGACACCAGTATTAGAGACAAACAATTTTTTATCAAGTCATCTTATGGTTTTCTCTAGGCATTTATGAATTTTAGTAATTCTCCCTGTTCAAAATTGTAAAGTCTACAAAGTATATGTGAGCAAAGGTTTGTGGGTAAATTCCAAGGGAAGGTACTGATTGGTCTGGGTCTTTAGTTATATAGCTTTTATTTCCTGAGATTTCATGATAGAAAGTTTTATATTCTTTAATCTTTTCAAGAAACAGTGTGGAGTGGCCATTATTCTTGCTAGCTACACTATAGACTCTGGGGATTCTATCATTTCTGGGGAAAAAAAATCACTAATAGAGACAATCTTTATTGTCCCTTAATTGAAATACAAAGTATCATTGCTACAGCATTCACTTGAGCCCATGGATACAAAGAATTGTTTTGTACTTTTGCTTCCACAGGTTTGCAGAAGTCCTTAAATATAGTTCCTCAAATGACTGAAATGGTCTTTCCTAATTACAGTGTGGATACACAGTGGGATAACAAGGTGGTTCAGTGGATAGAGTTCTGGGTCTGGAGTCAGGAAGACCTGTGTTCAAATCCAGCATCAGACACTGACTAGCTGTGTGACTCTAGGCAAGTCACTTACCCCTCTTTGACTTGGTTTGTTCATCTGTAAAATGAACTGGAGAAGGAAATAGCAAATCCAATGCCAGGAATGCTCCAAATGTGGTTAGGACACCGCAAACACTCTATCTACAGGGAAGAACTTTTTCAAATAATAGTAAAATGCATAGCAAACGTTAATACAAAGCCCTTTACTATCTTTGGAAATCCATATAGAGACTATTATTCATCTAAGAGTTATCGGGGGAGGGAGAGAGAGCAAGAGAGATCCTTGACCTTAGGCGGCTAATCTTCTTAGCAATAGGTTTAGTAGTCAATTTAAAGCTGTAGATGGCACAATGTCAGTCCTAGGTCAAGGCTTGGGGAACACCTGACTTTCTATTCATCTCATCAGAAGTAGCGTCTATGACAAACATAAATGTCTCCTTTGACATTCAAGGCTCTCCCTGTTCTGATTGCTATCTGTCTCTCTCAACTTCTACCTGTCCAAACTTATCAAACTTATCTCAATATCCTTGAAAATTCCTGCTTCTGCACTTTTGTTCATGCAATTCCCCTTGGCCTAGAAGGTTCTCCCCTACACTTTCTACTCCTCTAAATCCTGTGTGCCTTTCCTTTAGCTCCTAAGTCAAGGGCCATCTCTTTCACTAGTTGCTCTAGTTTGGAAGGGCTTTCTCCTCTTTGATTTCCAGAGAACCTGAAACTAGTACCTCTCATAGGGCCCTTGATTGTTCTTCTTTTCTTTCTTCTTCTCCTTCTCCTTCTTCTCCTTCTCCTGCTTCTCCTTCTCCTTCTTCTCCTTCTTCTCCTCCTCCTCCTCCTCCTCCTGTTATCTTAGCCTATCCAGTTAGTGTCAATCCACAACCAGTGCTCTATCCACTGTACCACCCAGCTGCCTCTCATCACTTCTTTTTTTAAATTAAATTTTAATTTAGGGAATAAAATAAGCATCTCAATAGCATAGTACAATTAGAAAAGATGATTGTACCTGAACTTGCAGATCTATGCATAATTTGCCATTCCTTTCAAATATACAACAAAATTGTCATATAAATTTCTTTTTTTTCTTCCGTCCCCACTCTCTCCACCCTATTCTAGATGGCTACCATTAAACACAAATAGGAATGTGTGTGTGTGTGTAAAATTATTCTACACATACTTTTATCAGTTCTTTCCCTGGATGCAGATAGTGTAATCCTTCATATGTACTCTATAGTTAATAAATAATGGTTAATAAACAACTTATTCATTCAAAGTCATTCTTAAAATAATATTGCTGCTACTGTATATAAGGTTCACTTGGTTCTGTCCATTTCACTCTTCAGTGTTTCGTGCAAGTTTTTCCAGGTTTTCCTAAAATCATCGAGCTCATCATTTTTTATAGCATGGTAGTATTCCATCACAATCATATCACAACTTGTTGAGCCATTCCCTAGTTAATGGGCACTTCTGAAATTTCCAGTTCTTTGCTACCACAAAGAGAGATGCTATAAACATTTTAGAACATGTAAATTCTTTTTCTTTTTCCCTAATTATCTTCAGAAATAGTCCACCTAGTGGCATTTCTGGGTCAAAGGACAGAGATAGTTTGATAACTCTTTGTGCATAATTCCAGATTGCTCTCTAAGATGGATGGATCAGTTCACAATTCCAGCAACAAGGAATTAGTGTTCAATTTTTCCACATCACCTCCAACATTTGTTACTTTCATCTTCTATCATTTTAGCTATAAAAATGATACATTGGGGTTGCTTTAATTTGCATTTCTCCAATAAATAATGATTTAGAGCATTTGTTTTTGTATAACTGTAAGTTGTTTTGATTTCTTCCTTGGAAAACTGTCCATACATATTTTTTGACAATTTATCAATTGGGAAAGGACTCATATTCTTATAATTTGACAAAGTTCTTTATATGTTTTAGATACCTTTTATCTGATATTTCTTATCTGATAAACTGGCTATAAATTTTTTCTCAATTTTCTGCTTTCCTTCCAATTTTGGTCACATTTGTTTTATTTGTACAAAATTGTTTTAATTTAATGTAATTAAAATTATTCATTTTATACCTAAGTTTTCTCTCTCTCTTTTTTATTCATAAATTGCTCACCTATCTGTAACTCTGATAAGTAATATGTTTCATGTTCTTCTAATTTTCTTATAAAATCTCTCTTTTATATGTAGGTCATGTATTCATTTTGACCATGTCTTGTTAAATGGTGTAAGATACTGAGGCCCAGTTTCTGCCATGTTGCCTTCCAGTTTTTCCATTAATTTTATTTTTTTTAGCAAGTAATGAATTGTTATCCCCAAATCTTAAGTCTTTATACTTGTCAAATAAAAGGTCATTGTTGGAATCCTAATAAAGTTACCCCCAGCGCCAATATTCTAACTTCCTTATAAGCCCTATCAAACAGCAGGCCCATTGCCCCTACCCAGCCCCTCACCCCACCCCCACTCAATAGCCTAACTTCTGCATATATGCCTCACTGCTCACTAGAACAACTGGTGTATCCATGTGATGGGATCCCAGACATGGCCTCTAACTAGCCACTGCTCCCCAGACCTATTCCTCATATTTCCCACAGAAACAGGTGTGTCCATGCACTCAACCGCAACCTCATTCATCTAGTCTCAGACAGGACCACAATAGTCAGTTAATCAGAAAGCAGCATCAGTAATAGTAAAGAACTGACCAAGAATGAACTTATGACATAGAGAAGCTTATTATAATATCATTATTATACACACATACCCCCGCAATGGCTGTGCATTTCTATATGCATTGTCAGTAATCATGCACAGTTCCACTGTGGCTGGGACCCCTCCCTTGTTACCTAATCCCTTAACAAACTCTTCCTACCTTTTTAATATTCATAATTTCTGTTATATAATTGTATTTTTATATATAAAAATCCATCTTGCTTTCTCCAAAATTGTTGGTTCCTCCTGGAATTTAGCCTGCTTCATAAGAGACATCAATCTCAACAAATATCTAAACTTGTATCAGAGGTGTTCTGATTTTGAATTCTTTGAGATGGTTCTATCACAATATGTCATGGAACTGCAATGGTTATTATGTTTATTTGCTGCTGTAAACTGTGTCTCTACTCTATTCCATAGATCTACCTATTTCTTAGTCAGTTCCATATAGTTTTGATAATTACTGCCTTAGAGTTTTCAGAGGAAGAAATTAAAGCTATCTATAGTCATATGAAAAAATGCTCTAAATCACTATTAGTGATTAGTGTCAAAACAACTCTGAGGTACCACATCACACCTATCAGATTGGCAAACATGACAAAACAGGAAGATGACAAAATGTTGGGGAAGATGTGGGAGAGGTGGAACACTAATTCATTGTTGGTGGAGCTGTGAGCTGATCCAACTATTCTGGAGAGCAATTTGGAATTATGCCCAAAGGGCTACACAATGTGCATACCCTTTGACCCAGCAATATTGCTTCTAGGACTGTATCCCAAGGCGATCATAAAAATGGGAAAAGGTCCTACATGTACATGTTTACAGCAGCTCTCTTTGTGGTAGCCAAGAACTGGAAATGGAGTGGATGCCCATCATTTGGGGAATGGCTGAACAAGTTGTGGTATATGAATGTAATGGAATACTATTGTGCTATAAGAAATGATGAGCAGGAAGACTTCAGAGAAACCTGGAAAGACTTATATGAACTGATGCTGAGTGAAATGAGCAGAACAGGAGAACTTTGTATAGAGCAACAACCATAGTGTGTGAGGAATTTTTCTAGTATACTTAGTCCTTCACAACAATGCAGGGACCTAAAAAATTCCCAATGGACTCTTGAGACAAAATGTCATCCACATTCAGAGAAGGAACTGTGGAATTACAAAGCAGAATGAAGTAGAATATTTTCTCTTGTGCTATGATTTGTTTTGTTTGAGTTTTTCTCATGGTTTCTCCCATTCATTTTAATTCTTCTATGCATCATGACTAATGTGAAAATGTTTTTAATAAGAATGCATGTGCAGAATTCATAAAAGATTGCATGTTATCTTAGGGAGTGAGGGGGGGGACTTACGGAAGTGATTGTACAAAACTGAAAACAAATAAATTAAAAACAAAAAGCAAAACAAACAAAAAAAGAAATGCACTGTATCAAATGTTACAGGAAATAACCCACCCTCTGTATCCTCAAAAAAAAGATAACTATTACCTTACAGTTAAAGATCTGGTACTGCTCAACCTCCTCCCTCTACACTTTTTCATTATTTCCTTTGATATTCTTGACTTTTTGTCTTTCCAAATGAATTTTATTAGTTCAGAAAGAGGGAGGTTGAGGTCCCCCACTAGTATAGTTTTGCTGTCAATTTCTTCCTTCAACTCCCCCAACCTCTCCTCTAAGAATCTGGATGCTATACCACTTGGAGCATACATGTTTAGTAATGATATTGCTTCATTGTCTATGGTGCCTTTTAGCAGGATATAGTTTCCATCCTTATCCTTTTTGATTAGATCTATTTCTGCTTTTGCTTTGTCTGAGATTAGGATTGCTACTCCTGCCTTTCTTATGTCAGCTGAAGCACAATATATTCTGCTCCATCTTTTGACCTTTATCCTATGTGTATCCCCCCGTTTCAAATGTGTTTCTTGTAAGCAGCATATTGTTGGATTATGGCTTTTAATCCATTGTGCTATCCGTCTCTGTTTTATGGGAGAATTCATTCCATTCATATTTACAGTTATGATTACAATCTGTGTATTTCCCTCCATCTTCTTTCCCACCATTTGGGCTTTTAGCTCTTCTGTCTCCCTTCCCCTCTGCAATAGTATTCACTTTTCACCACCTCCTCCTGCTGCCTTCCTCTCCTTCTTTTAGCCCCCCTCCCTTTTACTCCTCTTTGCTCTTATTGCTTCTTCCCTCCCTTTTAGCCTCCCTCCTTCTTCTTCCCCCTTCTTCTCCTACTGCTTATAGAGCTAGTTAGGATTATCTACTTAAGTTTATTGTTCCATACCTCTCACACAATGCTCATCTCCCTCCCCTCTTTCTCTCTACTATGATTTTGTACTTCTTCTTGTGATGTAATTTGCCATTTTCTGCTTCCTCCTTTTCACACCTCCTATTACAATCCCTTCTCATACTTAAATCATATTTTTATCATGATATCATTTACTTTATACCCGTTCCCTCTATGCATATCCCTTTTATATTTCTTAATAGCCGCACAGTTCTCAAGATTAACAGCTATAATTCTTCCCTTATAGGGAGGTAAACTGTTTGCCCTAATTGAGTAACAAGTTGGTTTTTTTTCCCTCCTCCCTGTTTACCTTTTTATGATTTTCTTGAGACCTGCATTTGAAGATCGAATTGTCTATTAAGTTCTGGCATTTTGGTCAGGAAGCCCTGGAAATCCCTTACTTCACTGAATGACTTTCTCCTTGCCTGAAATGTTATGCTGAACTTTGCTGGGTAGTTGATCCTTAGTTGTAGTCCCAACTCCTTTGCCTTACGGAATATTGGGTTCCAATTCTTTCGATCTTTTAATGTAGAAGCTGCAAGGTCCTGGGCAATCCTGGCTGTATCTCCTTGATATTTAAATTCTTTCTTTCTGGCTGCTTGTAATATTTTCTCCTTCACTTGATAGCTCTGGAATTTGGCAATGATATTTCTTGGGATTTTGAGTTTGAGATCCCTTTCAAGAGGGGAACGGTGGATTCTTTCGATGACTATTTTGCCCTCTGAATCTAATACTTCTGGACAGTTTTCCTTGATGATTTCTTGGAAGATATTGTCCAGGCTCTTTTCTGCATCATGGGTTTCTGACAGGCTAATAATTCTTAAGTTTTCTCTCCTGGTTCTATTTTCCAGGTCAGTTGTTTTTCCAATTAGATATTTTACATTTTCTTCTATCTTTTCATTCTTTAGATTTTGTTTGACTGATTCTTGCTGTCTCATTGAGTCATTAGTTTCTACTTGCCCAATTCTAATCTTTATCAAATTGTTTTCTTCCGTTAACTTTTGCATCTCCTTTTCCATCTGCACAATTTTTCCTTTTAAGAAGCTATTTTCTCCCATTAATTTTTGTACTTCCTTTTCCATTTGCCCTTTTAGGAAGTTATTTTCTCCAGTTAAATTTTGAACTTTTTTTTCCATTTGTTCAATTTTCGTTTTCAAAGAGATGTTCTCATCAGTGAATTCTTTCTTAATAATTTTAAGATCATTGGCCAGTTTATCTTCTATTTCCTTCTTCAGCTGTTTCAGGAGAGCTGCTTGTACTTGCGAGTAGTTCATAGTCCCTTCTGAAGTTTCAGATGGAAGTACAGTCTCAGCTCTGACCTCTTTGGTGTTTGTGTTTTGGTCCTTATCCCCATAGAAAGATTCTATGGTTCTTTCAGCCCTCTGCTTTTTCCTGTTCATGATGTTGATTGAATGTTGTGGCTTCTGGTTCTTTCAGTCCAAAGCTAGAGAACCTTTTGCTGAGCTGATGTGTGAAAAAGTTAAAAGCAGGTTTTTGTTTGGTGTTTCCCTGATCAGCCCTGGGGTTAGCTTGTTAAGTGTGGAGAAGGAGTAGTCTGGTCACAGGAGATCTCCTCAGCTGAACTGAGGCAAAGGCAGGCTCAGGGTCTGGTAATCCCAGCTGCCCTATTGTCTTTCTGATTCCCCTGGACAGCTGAGGCACGCCTAGATGCTAATGCGTGTTCCCACCCCTCCTGGGGCTCCTCTCCTGGCGCTGAGACTTGCCTGGGTCCTAGTGTGAGTTTTCTCTGTCCTGGGTCCTCTGTCCTTCTGGTTTGCCTCTGCCACTGTA
Organism: Bettongia penicillata ogilbyi; assembly: GCA_023548195.1. Classification (NCBI taxonomy): domain Eukaryota; kingdom Metazoa; phylum Chordata; class Mammalia; order Diprotodontia; family Potoroidae; genus Bettongia; species Bettongia penicillata. The sequence goes on from JAJHZJ010000377.1 coordinate 8,822,854, forward strand.
GGAGGAATCTCCCTTAGCTATTTTCCTCATCTCAGGTGTTATGAGACTATTGGTCTCCTTCTGCTGTTTCTACTGATCTCAGTTTTTCTGGGGAAATATTTTATGGTTCTTTCATGGTCATCAAGGGGGGAGGAGAGAGCATTTACTGATTACTCCGCCATCCTGGCTCCTGGAAGTTCAAGTAGGTGACTTACTATAGTTTGATCTTCAGTTGAAGGTCTCAGGAGCTGCTGCACTGATATCTGGCGCTAGGTGGCTCTCACTGGCTCGGTTCGGCTTGTCTCCCGCCCTTGGTGCCACTCCACTGCTTCCACCAGCCACTCAGGTTTCTCGGGTCCCTTCTGCTCCGCTGTGCTGGCCACGCTGCACTGTGCACTGTGGGCTCACCCCAGCAGAACAGATCCTTCCTGTGGACCTTCCAGTCCAACCTGAGCTCCGAATCTGTCACCGTCTGTCTCCCACTGGATTCCGCACCTCCAAAATTTGGTCAGATTCTCCTTTCAGAGGTACCTGAAGGAGTTTGTCCAAGAGCTTATGTGAGTCATTGCTCTCACTCCGCCATCTTGGCTCCACCCCAGTCTCCTATTTCTTTTTTACCCCTTCTCTTGCCATTGGTAGGATTTCCAATACAATACTGAGTAATATTAGTGATAGTGGGCATCCTTGTTTCACACCTAGATCTCTAGTTTATCCCTATTACAAGTAATTCTTGCAGATGATTTCAGATAAGTGTTTTTTTATCAATTTAAAGAAAAATCTATTTATATCAATACTTTCAACTGTTTTTAATAAAAATTAGTGTTGAACTTTATCAAAAGCTTTTTCTGCATCTATTGGTTTAATCATATTTTACAATGTTTATTATTGATGTAATCAATTATGTTAATAGTTTTCCTTATGTTAAACCATCCCTGCTTTCCTGTATAAATTCCACTTGATTATAATGTATAATCCTTGCAATATATTATTGTAAAATTTTAGCTTATATTTTATTTAGGATTTTTGCATCCCTATTTATTAATGACAGTCTATAATTTTTTTTCTGTTTTTACTTTTTCTGGTTTAGGTATCAATATCATATTTGTTTCACAAAAGGAATTTAATAGGATCTCTTCTCATTATTTCAAATAATTTATTTAACAAATAAATAATTTATACACCTAGAAAATCAGTTCTTTGAGGGAAAGAGATGTGCCTTATACCCTTTTACCCATACCAGTAAATGGCATACTTTAAATTCCAAAAGAGTTTGAAATTGTTAGAGAAATATACATGGCCCAAGGAAATGGTTCATGAAAGTTGTGGTCAATGAAGATCATTATGAATAACAAATAATTAAAAGAATAATTGATCATAACAATATCTCCTGCAGTTTTAGACTGTAGTGCTTGTATGTGTGTGTGTTTGTGTGTGTGTACATTTCATATTGGCATTGAATTGTTGACTGTGTTGAATTAAATTATAAATTGATTGGCAAAGGGGAAGAGGCATACTCACTATTTCTTCTTCTGACATATTTGTGCACAGTTCTGGGCAGAACATTTTAGGAAGAGTGCTGACAAGCTGTAACGCGTCCAAAGGAATGTGTTTAGAATGATGGTTAAGACTTGAAATCATGCTCTTAAGAGTATCATTTGGAGGACCTGGGGATGCTTAACTTGGAGAATAATAAAAAGATATTTACTAAATACTTTAAAGGGTTTTTTTTTATTTGTGGTTGTCGTTCAGGTCAATCATGTATGGACTATAGCACATCAGGCCCTTCCATCCTCCACTATCTCTCAAAATCTGTCCAAGCTTATGTTTGTTGTTTCCATGACACTATCTATCCATCTCATTCTGTGTCATCCCCTTTTTCTTTTGTCTTTAGTTTTTCCAAAGATCAGGGTCTTTTCCAAGAGTTCCATCTTCTCATCATGTTGCCAAAGTATTTAAACTTCAGCTTTGGTATTTGACCTTTTAGTGAAGAGGCTGAATTAATATCTTTTAAGTATTGACTGATTTTATCTCCTTGCTTCCAGGGACTCTCAGAAGTCTTCTCCAGCACCACAGTTGAAAGGCATTGATTCTGTGGCACTAAGCTTTTCTTAGAGTTCAGCTCTGGGAAAACCATAGCTTTGACTATACGAACCTTTGTCAGCAAGGTGATATCTCTGCTTTCTAATGTGCTGTCCAGATTTGCCATTACTTTCCTTCCAAGGAGCAAATGTCCTTTAATTTCATGGTAATAGCTTTCTGGTCTGCTTGCCACAAGTCTCTCTCTGTTCTAGTTCATCCTCCATGCATCTTTCAAAATGATCTTTCTAAAGTGCAGACCCTCTACTCAATAGACTCCAGCAGTTCCCTCTCACCTAGAGGGTCAAATACAAAATCCTCTATTTGGTATTCAATGCCCTTCCTAACCTGTTTCCCCCTCCATCTTCTTCTCTCCCCTCCCCCCATACCTTTCCAGCCTTGTTACGCCTTACACTCCCTCACCCTCATGTGCTCTTGTGATTCAGTGACATTGGTCTCCTCAAATAAGACATTGCATGACTTGACTTTGATCATTTTCACCATCTGTCCCCATGGCTGGAAGGTCCTCCTCCCTCATTTTTTCTCCTTCCTTTTCTGGTTTCATTTGAGTCCCAGATAAAACCCTACCCACTCTTCCTTAATTCTATTACTTTCCCTCTATTGATTGTTTCCAATTTATCCTTCATATAGCTTTTGGTCTATAATTATTTGCATGTTGTCTCTCTTATTAAACTATGAGTTCCTTGAAAGAAAGTTCCTTTTACATTTTTCTATATCCCCAAGACTTAGCACAGTGATTGGCACATCGTAGATACTTAATAAAAGTTTATTGATTGACTATAGTCACAGACTACAGTACCCTGGGCACCTCTACCTCCCACAACTCATAGGATGTATCTACCCAAGGAATAACTATCCTAGTTTAGGAATTTCTAATACCACAGCTCATGAGCATCCATTAATATGATTGTCCTTAATGGATTTTCAGAAAAGACAAATTAGTTTAAAACAAAAGCATTTAACAAAGTGACATAGAAAAGCACTGATTGGTGGGGCAGTGGATAGAGCACCAGCCTTTGAGTCCGGAGAACCTGAGTGCAAATGTGACCTCAGACACTTACTAGTTGTGTAACCCTGACCAAGTCACATAAACCTGATTGTATATATAAAAAAAAGGAATGATAAGGTATTTTTCTCATCAACCTAAGATGCACATTAGTGGGCAGTGTGGAAACACCAGAGACATATGTAGAAAGACTTAAATGTTAGAAATATATGTGGCTAAGGGCATACATAGAGGGACATAAACATAGAGAACACAAACGATTTATATCACTTTCATTTCTAGTAATTATCTTGCCTATACACCTGACATTGTATTCATTTTCCTCCTTCTTTCCTTCCCTCCTTTGCAAACTTAGATTCTGTCCCTGAGTCCCCTGGCTCTGATAGGTAAGATTTTACCTTACCTTTCTGGGGGCCAGATCTCCACCCCATTTCCTGGATATCCCTGCATCACACTATTCTGTGCCTCTTCCACTACCCTGTCTCTCAACCTTTCCAGCTCAGCTTTTATATGTTCTCTTCCTCCATCAGAATGTATTTATCCCCAACATTTAGAATGGTTTTAGGCACATAATAAGCATTTAATTAATATTTTTGTAACCTGGACTTGTCTGAACATTCCCAGTTTACCAAAGTTGGGGGCACCCTGAGAGACTTTTGGAGTATTTCCAGGGTGCCTAACATGGAGGCCTCTGTGTCCTGCCAGGTGGGTCCCCTTGCAAAATTTCCATTTATTTTTATGCTTAATTTAGTAGTTTATTTTCACCTAGTTACATATAAAAACAATTTTTAACATTCATTTTCAAAATTCTCAGTTTCACACTCTCCCATCTTCACTCCCTACTCCCCCATTGAAAAGGCAAGCAATAGGTTATACATCTGTAGTCATGCAAAACATATCCATAATAGTCATGTTGTGAAAGAAAATACAGGCAAAAAAAAACTAAAGAAAGCAAAATAAGTAAGTTTTCAACCTGTATTCAGCCATCATCATTTCTTTCTCTGTGGATGGATAGCATTTTTCATCTAAGTCCTTCAGAGTTGTATTGGATCATTGTATAGCTGACAATAGCTAAGTCATTCATAGCTGATCATCTCACATATTGGTGTTACTTTATATGCAGAACATTTCACTTTGCATCAGCCCAGGCCAGTCCTTCCAGGTTTTTCTGAGAGCATCCTGATTATCATTTTTTCTAGTACAATAGTATTCCATAATCCCACAATTTCATCTATTCCCTAACTAATGGACAACCCTGAGTTTCTAATTCTTTGCCTCCAGAAAAGAGTGCTATAAATATTTTTGTATATATAGGTCCTTTACCTTTTTGTTTTACATCTCTTTTAGGATACAGACCTAGTACTGGTATTGCCAGGTTAAAGGGTATGCATGTTTTGGGCATAGAATGGTTGAATCAGTTCACAACTCCACCAACAATGCATTGAGTATCTCACTTTTCCCACATCCCTTCAAACATTTACCATTTACCTTTTTGTCCTGTTAGCCAAACTAATAAGTATGAAGTTCAAAGTTTCCATTTAAAGAGGGCTCAGAAGCCTAATCAACTTTTCATTTCTCACTAGTAACACTCTTGAGATTTGATTTCACCATCATCATGTCCCTGTGCCTGATACCTTCTTCTCTCCACTCCCCACTCCACTTTCCAATTTTGTTTTGTATGTTATTTTCCCCTGTTAGACTATAAGCCACTTGAGGACAGGAATTGTCTTTCTTTTTCTCATTTGTGCATTTCCTAGAACTAGTAGGTGCTTAATAAATGTTTATTGTATTACATAATAAATCAACTTGCTTGCAAAAGTATTAACACTTTCATTTTCAGACCTATCAAAAATATCTGAATAGTTTATGTTTCTTGTACCACCACATCCCAAGAAATATCATTTGTACTATTAAATTGGGCAGGAAGTAAAATAGGGTCTATAGTTTATAACCTATTATACTGAATAATAGGTAAAGAAGGGATCCTACCAAATTCCTTTTGTGAAACAAGATATGATACTGATACCTAAACCAGGAAGAGTAAAAACAGAAAAAGAAAAATATAGACCAATTTCGTTAATGAATATGGATGAAAAATACTAAATAAAATACTGTTAAAAAGTTACAATAATATATTGCAAGGATTATACATTATGATCAAGTGGGATTTATGCCAGGAATTCAGGGATGGCTTAACATAAGGAAAACTATGAATATAATTGATTACATCAATAATAAAAGTAGAAAAAAATCATATCAATACATGTAGAAAAAGCTTTTGATAAAGTTCAGCACTTTATGAAGACAATATAATGACATACTTGGAAAATCCCAAAGACTCAACTAAAAAATTAGTTGAAACAATAATTTTAGCAAAGTAGCAGGATATAAAGAAAATCTACATAAATCATCAGCATTCCTACATGTTACAAACAAAACTCTGCCAGAAGAGATAGTAAAAAACACCCCATTTAAAATAACTCTAGACAGTATAAAATACCTGGGAGTATATATGCCAAAACAAACCCAGGAACTATATAAACAAAGTTTATTTAACAAAATTAAAAAATATTTATTCAAACAAAATTGGATTTAAATAATTGGAAAAATATTCATTGTTCATTGGTAGGCAGGACCAATATAATAAAATTGAGAATTTTGCTCAAACAAATTTATATATTTGATGCCATCCCAATTAAATCATCAAAAACATTTTTTGCTAAACTAGAAAAAATAATAACAAAATTCACTTGGAAATAGAAAAAATCAAAAATATCAAAGGAAATCATGTCAAGGAAGGAAATTTAGCATCCATCAGTTCTGATTGACACTGACCAGGAAGACCAACCCATTAAAGACTTAAGAGGAATGAGACAAGGGAGTAGTGTACAGAGATTGACTGTACCACTTACCACTGTTAATTCTTCCTTCCAAGTAGATGAGCAATATGAAAGATGTGCCAGCTTTTTCTTTCCAGAATCTCAAAGCTAAGTTCAAAATGGGAGAACTCTTGGCTAGCATTTATTCTGTATTTCTGGAAACTGACATCTCTTGTAGCAATAGTGTCCAGTAAGCATCCTGGGAGTCATGCTTGGATTTCATTTTTATCAAGGATACTCTTGATATACACAAAGAAAATTTTCATGAAAGTTTTATAGTATTTATTAATATATATTGGTAGTTGATGCCTTCTTGGTTGGCTTTGGAGGGTAGAAGTGGTAAATAGAAAAATCTGAAGTATTTTGCATTTTTGAAGACTTCTCCTTCAAATATTTTCCATGAAAAACTAATCCCTGACTGGCTTTAAAATGATTTCATTTAAAGCACATATCTGTGTGATCATTCTAACCTCAACAAATTCAACTCATGGAATCACCAACTTGAAAGCAACTTTAGTGGTTATTTAGTCCAATCTATAGCCAAAAGTGATCTGTACTTCAAGATACCCTATAAGTAGTGAGGTCATGGATATTTAACTCGAGAAAAGGATAATCATTTTTCTGATTGCAAAGAGTAGTCACAGGGAAAACATAAGCAGTATGGTGACATGGACAGGGCATTGGTTTTGGAGTCAGGAAGACCTGGACTCAAACATTATTTCAGATATTTGCTACCTGTGCCACCCTGGAGAAGTCATTTAAAATTTCTGTATCTTAGTTTCCTCTTCTGTAAAATGGAGGTTTGGCTTCTGATGGTCCTTTGTAGCTCTAAATCTATGATCCTATGATGCTAGACTTACCAAATGGAAAGACTTTGTTTATGGTCCCAACCTGAAACTAAGTGTGCTGTCCAAGGACTAACAGCTAAGTGCAGAGCAGTTTTATCATCAATAGCTTGGCCACTGGGCAATTTCTTCTTCTTCTTTTTTTTTTTTGTCTATGATAATTAACCATATTAGTTGAGACTCTCTGGAAACTGGATCATGCTGCAGTTCAGACCATAAGCTTGGGTTACTAAACAACTTAGTTCAGATGGATGCCCTAGGAGTTGGTGCAGGTTCCAACAAGTAACCACCTAATACAGAGAGGACTCCTCCCACCATTCTTTCTCAAGGAGAATAAGAGGATTGCCTTTCCCTCTCTTGGCCCTTCCCCCTTTAGATTAAGGTAAAGTAAAGAGGTGGGGACTGCTTTGGGAGAACAATTGGTGATTGCCAGTGCCTTTCTAGGCTGTGAGAAACTGAACTCTCTAATTATCCTTCATGTTATGACTGCTATATCTGTTTAGAGTACCTGTTGAGTGCCTGATTGCTCCAGAGAAAAGTATAGATTTAAGTTCCTGGTGACAATTGGTTGCCAAGTAGGCTTCATGGTTTTTGGAAGGTTGGGAGTTAAGAAGAAGAGAATCCTTGAATGGTGGGATGGCCTAGTAATAATTCCAAATGGCCATTGTCCCAAAATAATGGACACTGTGGGGCTAAGCCCATTAGTGGGATAGGAAACTTGTCCCATCAAAACTGCAGGTATAATTGGGGTAGATTCTAAAAGGAAGGATGGATCACTGTAAGGAAGAATGCTCCTTGGTCACTATACAAAAATTGGGGAAGCCTAATACCTAAAGGATATAGAAGAGGGGCCCTAAGGCTGGTCCCCATTTTATTGGGAAAATCTATCTTAAACTCCTTAGGAAGTAAAGACAGTAGCTAAGATGGGGCAGCTGTGCAATCCCCCTCTTATTAGAGGAATAGGAAGAAGGCCACCCAGTCATTAGCATCAAATTAGCCTGGATGGGGCAGGCGCCAATTACAGGTGTCAGAGGCTGGAGAATAGACTACTGTCAAAAAACTGGGTGATTGCAAAGTAAATTACAACAGAGATATTCCTCCACTGGATCCTTAATCTGTAGGACAATGGCATTGATATATTAACAATTGATACATTAAATGCAGCAAATGAAATCCAATATGGATTGTGAAATCCAATATGGAGCTCCAATATGGAATCCAGCCCTATTCCAAAGGATAGAGGGGATCCATACTGATGTAGTAGCCCAGAGGAGGGACTTTTCCCTGGAAATTAGTTTAATTTCATTTAATTAGACTAGTGGTCTGACAACTGGTGTGTGTGTGTGTGTGTGTGTGTGTGTGTGTGTGTGTGTGTGTAGTGGTCTTCTTGTGTAATTTGGTATTATTGTCCTGGATCTATGAAAATACCCAGATAAGAACCCATCCTCTTCTTAGCCAGATTCCCAGCATAGCCCAAATGATATCCTTGCAGGAACTCCTCTCACATGGAGGCCTTATTCGTGTGGTTAGCATTAGAGATGAAGGCCCTATTCATTTGCTAATGAACAAACTTGCCATGGTTGAAGATACAGTTCAAATTTCATTGAACTACTTATAAATCTAGAGAACACATCAGGGTTAAAGGCAGTGAAAGAACCCTGGGGCAAAGAAAAAGAAGCAATGTCCCAATGGATGCCATGAAATAGGGGGAAAGGTCCTGAATGTACCACATTCTACTGGTGGTTGTATAATTAGAGCTAAAAACAAAAGGGTAGAGAAAAGTATGGCCCTTGGTGAGAGGGGAGGTTGGGAGAGGAGGGAATATAACTAGAAGACATTAAACAGAGATTCTTTTTTTCTGTGTAATGGACCCCTTTGATAGTACAGTAAAAGAGATGGACCTCTTCTCAATATTTTTAAGTGTAAAAAACAAAATGTATGAGATTACAAAGGAATTAAATTATTATGAAATATAGTGATTAAACTATTGGGATGAAAAATTCATGGATTCCAAGTTCATGAGGCAGCTAGGTGGAACATTCAATAGAGGGCAAAGTCTGGAATCAGGAAGACCTGAATTAAATTGAGCCTCAGATATTTATTGCTATAAGACCATGGACAAGTCACTTAACCTCTTTCTGTCTCAGTTTCCTTACCTATAAATGGAGACTAAAAGGACTGAACATCAACAGTGTAGAAGCTTGCCAAAACAACCCTAAAGTTGACCCTCCCAGTGGTGATTCCAGTCGAGTCAATCCTTGTGTAACATATTACACGTACATTTTGAACTGTGTTACTTATTCAATAATCAGTCAATAAATATTTATCATATGCCTACTTTGTTCCAGGTGCCATGTTACGTTATGAGGATACAATTATAAATAAAAATACAGTCAGGGATTTTATAATCTAATAAGGGGAAACGACATAAAAGAAAGCTGAAAAGTGGAAGGCAGAAAGGGAAGGTACCCCAAACAAGAGCATGGTGAAGAGTTTCAAAGGAGTCCCAAAGCTGGTGGGAAAGGGGGGGCTTTAAATAGAGGCCCTGAAGCCCAGGGCTCTGCCCTTAGTGCAGTAGCACACACAGACTATGTGTATGTGTAATGGGGTAGACTGGTCAATGCAGTCCTCAAATAAAGCTCACTCAGATTTGCCCTTATTAGATTATACAGATATTGACAGGCTGCTTCCAGGCCAACAAATGGAAATTTTGAAGCTGCTGTTTCTGGTCATGCATATCTGGGGAGCTAGAAGAATGATAACCAATAGTTGAAACTCAAAGAGATTTGTGTTCTCATTAACTTGGATGTTCCCTCCAGCAATTCAGATTATCATCTATGCCTCATCTTTTTGTTTGCCTCTTTTCCATGTCCTCCCACAATGCATGATTGGAGGTCCAATGTGCTAAAGGCATTCTTTACTTTCTCTTGACATCGTGTCATCCACCTGTTATCCTTTTGCCCTGGCCATGAAATCTGTCTATTTTCATTTTCTATTATCTGTTTCCATGATGACACCCTGTACTCCTGTTCTTTGCAGTTCTTTATTATTTATATGTTGTAGCCTGATCACAAACACAATGTGCTTCTTCATATTCTGTGTGATATTCATTTTCAATTCTTTGGAGACTGTAGTTTCAGGTCTTACAGTTATACAATACTGGTAGAATACTGATATTTTAAAAATCAATCTTTGTTTCTGGGGGTTGTATGAAGTCATTCCAATAAGTCTGACCCCAAATGATAAAAGGTCAAAGGATATGAACAGGCAGTTTTCTAAGATCCAAGTTATCAATATTCATATGAAATTACAATGTTTCAAATAATGAGAAAAATGCAAGCTAAAGTAACTCTGAGGTTCTACCTTATACCCATTGGATTGGCAAATTTGATCAAAAAATGGAAAATGATAAATGTTGGGAGGGAAGGCTGTGCAAAAATAGGCACCTTAATATACTATTGGAGGAGAGGTATATTGGAATAGCTATTCTGTACCAAAAAGTTTAAAACTATACACCCCAACTACATACTAAACTGTGCATTTCTTTTTACCTAACAATACCACTTCCAGACCCATACTCCTAAGAGACCAAAGGAAAAAGCAAAGGGCCATATGTGCAATAGGAGCCTGTTGTATGGTGTCTCCATGTGGAAGACACTGGGGAGAAGAGGACATCTGTCCACATGGAGTTCTGGGAGGATCATGATGATATCTAAGGGAAGTGTCTTGGAGAAAAAGAATGGAAACATTCTGTAGCTACAAAATTATTCTAAGCATTCTGGTTGCCTAACTATGTGCCAAAGACGAAACTCTTCAATTGGCTACAGAAATATTCAAAAATGGTTGTCCTGACAACCAGGTATCTCAGTCAGAACAACTTCAATGCTCGAGGGAACAAGAGTAATCTTTAGGAGGACCTTTGAGTTCCCTGCCTAGTGAAAGCTAAAACAAGGACTCATCTAACAGAGATGAAAAGGAGGCCTTTGGATATGAAATTGCAGAGAACAGTTCTATATAGGAGCTAAGATAAGTTGAGGCTATCTCTATTGCTATATTTCAATGAATCATGAATGATTTTGTTGTATGTATGGGAGACATCTTGTTGGGAAGATATCCTACCAATTAAATAGAAAGCAAAGTTAGGTCTTGTTTTCTCAGAATTGTTGATTTAGTTTGGGGAGGGTAGAGATATGGCCCACTGTGAAACATCACTGTGAAAACCTGTCTGTTTCCTACTAGAACTCTCAAGGATATCCACGGTATTTATAGATTATCAGACATGGAGTTATTGAATTAAATTATTTCTGACTCTTCCTTGCCTAGTCTATCTCACCGATATACTTTTCTCTTTTTAAAATCATTACAAAATGGTTTCAATTATTACTAATTTGTTATGTATTTTGGGGTCTGCAAGTATCTATTTTGGAGTCTTAGGTGTTTTAAAAAAATTCAGACTAACTAGTGGTGTTAAAATCAGTATGTCTTTATTTGGCATATTTTAGCTCACATAAGGGAAAGTGTGAGACTTAATGGAACACTGGGAGGAGGGGAGGATCCACAAAGGAAAGTTGTAATCAGTGAAGAACTGAGCCTTAGATTGAGTGGTCTCTGACCTGATGAAAAAGGGGTTCAGTGATAGCCCTGAATTTAGCATTTGACATTCACTCCTCATAATCAGTGTGACATTTCCTATACTCGGGCATAGCCTTCCCCCTGAAATGAGGATTGGGAGCTGGTGTCTCCCAAATTACAGCCACAAACTGATCTCCCCATCTAGAATTACAAGAAAATCCTCAATTCTATGGCAGATTGCCCATTTACTGGCCTAGCCTTGAGATGGCCAGCTCTTGTAGTAGTCCCTAAGCGGGCTAGTATCAGAACTTTACAGATATGGATGTGGTCTCAATCAGATGGGTCTGACTGGTTTCTTCTTCTCATAGGTATTGAGATGCTATGGATGCATTAGGAAATAGAAGTTTCTGGCATAGAAGTTTCCAGAAAAAGGAAGTGATGCCAGAAAGGAAGAGAAAGAGGTAGCATTCTGTCAAAAGATAGACTAAGAATTTCAAAACAAAAATTTTGGGTTTAAATTTTTTTTTAGCTGTCTTTGCTTTTTAAATTTAATTTCAGATTCTTTCTATCTCCCCCCTCAACTGAGAAGGCAAGCAAAATTATGACAATTATACATATCAAATCATGCAAAATGTATTTTTGTATTAGCCATATTGCCAAAATATAAAAAGCAAAACAAATATAAAGGAAATGAGACAATTATATTTCAATTTGCTCTCTGAATTCATCATATCCATAGAGATAGCATCTTTTCATCATGAGTCCTTAGAATTGTCTTGGATTACTATATTGATAAGAGCAGCCAAGTCCTTCACAGATGATAACCATTATAGCATTGCTGTTGCTTTCCCCTTATATCTTTCAGTTCTCACTTCATATGCTTCAATTCATGTAGGTCTTGCCATGTCTTTTCTGAAATCACTGCTCTTATCATTTCTTTTATTTTTGAACTTGGTTCAATAGTTTATTTTTCACTAATTACATATAAAAGTAATGTTAACATTTTTTTCCCCAAAATTTGATTTCCAAATTCTCTCCCTCCCTTCTTCTGTCCCTCCCCATTGAGAAGGCAAGCAATTTGACATAGGTTACACATATGAAGTCATGCAAATCACATTTCCATCTCATCACTTCCTATGGCACAGTCATACTGCATCACACTCATATGACACAACTTGTTCTGCCATTTCCCAATTGATGGACCTTTCCTCAATTTCTAATTTCTTTGCCACCACAAAAAAGTAGCTATGAATATTTCTCACATATAAGCCCTTTTCCTTTTTCTCTGATATCCTTGGAGTACATACCCCATAAAATTATTGTTGGATCAAATGGTATGCACAGTTTTATAGTCCTTTGGGTATAGTTCCAAAGTGTTTTCCAGAATGATTGGATGAGTTCAGAACTCAACCAACAATTTATTGGTATATCTATTTTCTCTCATAGGTGGAGGTGTGATGTGGCACCTGAGAGTTCTAATTTGCATTTCTCTAATCAATGGTGATTACATAATACCTTTAATTTCTCCTTTTGAGAAGTTCTTGTTCATATTCTTTGACCATTTATCAATTGGAGAATGGTTTTTTATCTTTATAAATTTGACTCAGTTCCCTATATATTTGAGAGATGATGGCATTATCAGAGAAACTTGCTGTAAATTTTTTCATATAAATTCATTATCTATGGTGCCTTTTAATAAAATGTAGTTTCTTTGACTCTTTTTTACTAAATTAATTTATTTGTTTTTAACAATCACTTCCATAAGTCTTAAATTTTCTCTCCCTTCCCTCCCCACAATAGCATGCAATCTTATATGGGTTTTACACATACATCCTAATTAAACACATCTTCATATTAGTCATGTTACATAGAAGAATTAAAATGAATGGGAGAAACCACTAGAAAAACCAAACCAAACCAAAACATAACACAAGAAAAAATAGTATGCTTCATTCTATGATGCAGTTCCATAGTTCTTTCTCTGGATATGGATGTCAATTGCCTCAAGAATTTTTTGGGCATGTTTTAGGTCCTTGCATTGCTGTGAAGGGCTAAGTCTGTCCTCACACACTGTGGTTGTTACTGTGCTCTGCTCACTTCACTCAGCATCAGTTCAAATAAGTCCTTCCAGGTCTCTCTAAAGTCTTCCTGTTTATCATTTCTTATAGCACAATAATATGCCATTACATTCATATACCACAAATTGTTCAGCCATTCCCCAATTGATGGGCATCCCTTTCATTTCCAGTTCTTGGCCACTACAAAGAAAGCTGCTATAAATATTTTTGTACATGTGGGACCTTTTCCCAAGTTTGTGATCTCTTTGGAATACAATCCTAGAAGCAATATTGCTGGGTCAAAGGGTATGCACATTTTTGTAGCCCTTTGGGCATAGTTCCAAATTGCTCTCCAGAATGGTTGGATCAGCTCACAGCTCCACCAACAATGAATTAGTGTTCCAACTCTCCCACATCTTCTCCGGCATTTATTACCTTCCTCTTTTGTCATGTTAGCCAATCTGATAGGTGTGATGTGGTACCCCAGAATTGTTTTGATTTGTATCTCTGTAATCAATAGTGATTTAGAGCATTTTTTTCACATGATTATAGATAGCTTTAATTTCTTCCTCTGAAAACTGCCTGTTTGTATCCTTTGACCATTATCAGTTAGGAAAGACTGCCTATTTTAATTAGATTTGTTTTGGTTTTTGTTTTGTCTGAGACCTGGGAGCTCTGGAATTTGGCTGTAATATTCCTGGGAGTTTTCATTTTGAGATCTTTTTTAGGAAATTAATGGTGTTTTTTTAAAATTTCTGTTTTACCCTCTGGATCTATTGGAACAGTTTTCCTTAATAATTTCTTGAAATAAGATTCCTAGGCTCCCTTTTTTTAATTATGGTTTTCAGATAGCCCAATAATACTTAAATCATCTCTCCTCCATATATTTCTTCAGGTCAGTTTTTTTTCCAAAGATATATTTCACATTTTCTTCAGCTTTTTTCATTCTTTTTAGTTTATTTTATTATTTCTTGATGCTTTATGGAGTCACTAGCTTCCACTTGTCTAATTTTAACTTTTAATTTTTAATTATTTTCTTTAGCCAGCTTTTCTACCTCTTTTTCATCTGGCCAATTCTACTTTTTAAGAAGCCTTCTCTTCAATGCCTTTTCAAATCTCCATTTCCACTTAGCCTTTAACCGCTTTTTAAGCAGTTATTCACTTCAGTGAATTTTTGTGCCTCTTTTATCATCAGGCCAATTCTGTTTTTTTTAAGGTACTTTTTCTTCAGTATTTTTTGGGCCTTTTAAAAAGCCAAATTGTTTACTCTCTTTTCATAATGTTCCTGATCACTCTCATTTCTTTCTCCAAGTTTTCCTCTATCACTTTTATATCTTCTTTAACTCTTCTAGGAATTCTTGCTGGGTTTGTGTCCAATCAGCATTTTTTCTTTGAGGCTTTGCATATAACTATTTTCATACTGCTCTCTTCTTTTGAGTTCATGTCTTGGTCTTTCCTGCCACCACTTTTATGATTGGGTTCTTTTTCTGTCATTTGCTCATTTTTTTCCAACTCGTTTCTTGACTTTGAACTCTATGTTGAAGTCGTACTCTGCTTACCTGAGAATGGGGAGGCACTGTCTGAAACTTCAGCCTTTTTCATGCTACTGTTTTCAAAGCTAGTTCTGGGGTTCTGCAAGTTTGGGGGTTTCTAAGATGGTATAATCTGGAGAGAGGTATGTTCATTGCTCTCTTGATCTGCCCTCTGGTCTTTACCCAGGAGGGGGCCCTGGTCCCCTGCAGCCACAAGTGTTAGCCCTCCTCCTGGCTCTGAGACTGTGACCAAGTCCCCTGCTCTCCTTCAGTCACAAGGCTAAGCTTCCTCTCTGCTTTCGAACTGTGGCCAGGGATCTTTTTCCCTTTTGACTGATCACCAGTGCTTCCCTTTAACCTGGAACTCTGACCCAGAACTATATATGAGCAATAGATATACCAATAGGTGCCAACCACACCCAGTGCCAACCAAGAGTCTCCTTTAATATCTTTCAGGCCTGTTGTCTGCCTACCTTTTCATCTCTGCTCTGAGAGCTCCTGAAGGTGCTTTTGCTGCCACTGTTGTAAGTCTATCCCCAAGGCTCACCGTTGCACTG
The DNA here is from genome assembly GCA_023548195.1 of Bettongia penicillata ogilbyi. Taxonomy (NCBI): domain Eukaryota; kingdom Metazoa; phylum Chordata; class Mammalia; order Diprotodontia; family Potoroidae; genus Bettongia; species Bettongia penicillata. The sequence continues at coordinate 8,838,378 of JAJHZJ010000377.1, forward strand.
TTGTCTCTTGTTCTCTGGGCTGGCTCCTACTTTGATGTCACTGACCTCTCCTGCTGACTTCCAAAGTTGTCTTAGATAAGAAAAATGTCTCATGCTGCTCTTTCGTTGGCTCTACCACTCCAAAATTTGATTTGAGAAGTTATTTTAAAGTTGTTTGGAGGTAAGTGTTGGGAGAGTTCAACAGGATTCCTGCCTGTACTTAACCATCTTGGCTCCACTTTGTTGTTTGTTTTTATTTTTTGTTTTTGTTTTTTTTGCTGATTGCAATAGATTGTATTTATTGCCCCATTGGTTCATTCTCTATGCTACTCAAGCAGTGAGAACGTTTCAGTTCTCATGTTGTTCCAAATCTCAGACACTGGTATGGTAGGAATAATATTCATTCAGGAAAGCCTAGTTTTCCCCTACAAGGCAATGAAACTACCCCTAAAACTTATTTGATTCAGAGGGCTAAGACTAACTGTTGACTGTTCTTGGTCATCTAGTTACAATATACCAGGGCACAAGGAGTTGGGGGCTCAGCAGGTTTAAACCATTCTTTTGACTTGCCGGATCACTGTGGCAAAAATGGAAGCAGGGATTGTTGTGCCTAAATGAATTAATGTTATTTCTCTGCTGAAGGGCCTTTCCATGACATTGTTAGATAAACTTATTTTTGTTCAGTATTATATGCTCTATGAACGTCTCGTTTCTTTCCAATCCTGAGTGAGTCTCATGGGGCTAGCTTGAATCAGACCAGCTACACTACAAATGTAAAATCTCCAAAGTTAACTCTCTTTAGATCTACCTTTGAGTTGAAGGGTTCAATGCTTCCTTGAAGCCCAGGGCCAGCACTGTCCTTTATCTTCCTCACAGGAAGTCTAGATTGTAGCGGTGCAAAAGCAACAAGCTGTAGCTCAATCCCTATCAATATTTTGAACAGGACAGAGTTTATCCCACTAATCCTGAAATTCTAGAGACATTTGCCTGGTCTGGAGATAATAGGGTCAATGGTTAGATTAGCTAGCTAGCTCTCTGAGGTCTTCCAACTCTGAGATGCTGTGATTCTCTGAAATCTCACTATACAAGGTCAAAATGAAATCATTATGTGGTTAATCCTGAAGACATACAAATATCAGATATCTTAAAACTGCATTTTTAGCATGCAAATGACTTGAAAATTTCACTTTTAAAGACTTCCTTGCTCCTAGTTTCTACCCCCATTACAAAATGTCTTTCAACTCAGAAGTCTTTTTGACCTTGAAATAGAGCCCAAGGAATTTTAGCTCTAGTAGCTATTTTTCAAGGAATTTTGAAGGCCTTGAGATAAGGACTTGAAAAAAGCAATGTCATCCCAGCTATAGCTAAAGCATTGTTAACTTCCAAATACAAAGTATGGAGCTGGATATTGAGAATTAGACTATGTAGATATATATTAGAATGTAGTGCTTAAAATCTAAATCTGTGAGAAATAAACACAGGAAAGCTAAGGAAATTAAAATTCTCCTGTTCTCAAGAAATTAGTAATATTGGTTCAGTTACTAGTTACAAATGAAATCATTCCAGCACTCCAGCTGTTCCAAGATAAAGAGAGAATATTATGTGTATTCCCAAGGAGAGGACCTTGAAATGTTTTCAAAACTTCAGAAGTGTAAGCTATTTTAAAATGGATAGAATAAATGTTCGTTGGGAGGAATCAATTATCCAGAGGATGAGAGAAAATTGTTTTGAAAATCCCCCAAAGGGAGATCTCTTTAAAAAAATTTTTTTTTGCATCAAAGAGAAAAATATTTATTTTTGTCATTTTGCATTAAAAATAACCTTTATGTTAAGAGACCATTATATGAGCTTATATGATGCATAACAAAGATAAGTTCAGCTCCTTTAGCTCAAGAATTAGAAATATTTCTCCTAACTATTGATTTTTTGGTTTTAATTTTTTCACTGAATGGAAAGGAAAGGAAAAGAATGTTATTTTTGTGCAGGGCAAAGTTTGTACTTTGATTAAACCTCCTCATTTATTTCTAAGCACAAAGTATACAGGTGCAGTTTTCTCAAGCATCAAGATTAAAAAGCCTTTAAGTATTTGACTATGATTTTTTTTTAAACAAATATATTTTTGGTGATACTAGCTCAATGCTGAAAATAATTGGATTGAACTAAGCAGATATTTGGCATTACTCACAGTTCAGTTATTGTCTTGCTTTTATACTTGGCCATGCAATTAAAAACTTCTTTGGAGATGCCCTTATTTTGAACTCGTGAAAACAACCACCAAAAAACCAAAGCAAAACCCACACTTGCACGTAATGCTGTGTTAACACATGGCTTCCTTAATGACACTTCAAACAAGTCATCTACCCATCTTAAACAAATTTAAAAACAAGGCTTGAACAGACAACAAATTCATTATTGACAAATGTTCCTGGGAGTGGCCCAAAGAAGAATGAAGATGTGTCCATATACTGAATGGGTACCAAAAGTGACGGCAGCTAGGTCATACAGTGCCCAGAGCACTGGAGTCAGTCCTGAGTTCAAATACGACCTCAGATACTTGTTAGCTATTTCACCCTGGGAAAGTGACTTCACTTCTGTTTGCCTCAGTTTTCTCAGCTGTAAAAAGGGGGCAAAATACTTCACTGGGTCATTGTAAGGATCAAATGAGGTAATGTAAAAAAAAAAAAAAGTCCTTCACATGGTGCCTGGTGCATAATAGGGGCTTAAAAAAATGCTTTTTCCTTCCCTCTTCCCCAGGTGTGAAATTGACAAGGTATAATCTGACAGTGACATCAGAAAGAAGCCTTTCATGATCCCCTTAGTTTTCAGTGCTCCCTTTCTCCTCCAATTTTCAGGTACGTTCTAGTCTCTTTACATATTGCTGTAAGACCCTAAAGAGCAGAGTGTTTTTCATTTTCTTTTGTATACCTAGTGCTTAACACAGTGTTTTACATATAAATGGTTAATAAATGCTTGATGGGATTACTACGTAAAGGAAAGAGAGAGAGAGAGATGGAGAGAGAGAAAGAAAGAGAGACTGAGAGACTGGAAAAGATTTAGCTCTTTCCTTTTATCTATTGGGAATGAGTTCCCAGCCAAAATTTATCTTTATAGTATCACCTAGTGGTTTCATGTAGACATGTTGCCTGCTCCAGATGGAATACAAGTTCCTTGAGGGTAGATTATTTTTTTTTTACTTTTATCTTTGTATTTCTAGCACCTTGCACATGTAGTTCATAGGGCACGTGCTAAACATTTGTTGATTCATTGATTAACTGTAGTCCGTCAATAAACATTTATTGATGTGTGCCAAGGTACTATTCTAAGTGCTAGGGATACAAAAAGAGGCAAAAGACAGTCACTGTCCTCAAGGAGCTCATAATCTAATGGAGTGAAGGGAGTGGTGACGGGGAGAAAACAAGCAAACAAATACTTATAAACAAGTTATATACAGGATAAATAGGAAATGATTTACAGAGGGAAGACATCAGAATTAAAAGAGAGTGGCAAAGGCTTCCTGTAGAGGATGAGATGACTTGAAGGAAGTCAGGGAATCCAGGAGATACAGATGAGGAAGGAGAACATTTTAGGTTATGGGGGAGCAGCCAGAGAAAATGCCCCGTATATGGTAACAGTGTTTTTTTCATGGAAGAGCAAAGAGGCCAGTGTCATTGATCAAAAAATTTGTGGGGGGATAAAAGGTGAAAGAAGACTGAAAAGAGAGAGGGTAGAATGTTAGGTTATGCAAGTTTCTGAATGCCAAAGGGTTTTTGTATTTTATTGTAGAGGTAATAGTGAGCCATTAGAGTTATTTGAGTAGGAGAGGTGCAACGTTATTGGGATTTAATGAGAATTAAAGCTCTTCCCCACCCATTAATAGGCCTCAGTTGAAGTCCATTAAGGGAAGCTTGATTAGGGGAGGCTTGTTTAGTAGGAAAGTCCTAAATTTGTTTAAGATAGATGGATGACTTGTTTGAAGTGTCATTAAGGAAGCCAAGTGTTAACACAGCATTAAGTGCAGGTGTTGCAGGTGATTGTTAATGAGGCACTGGGTCAAGAGGGTTGTGCCCTCTGACTCTGAAAAGTGTATATCTACTCTGAGTTGAGGTTTTGCTTTGGGGCTTACTCTTTAGAAGAAGGTTCCTGTGCCAGATGAGACTCTGGGCAGATGCTAAGGAGCCCCTAGCTTTGAAAACCCAGATGTTGGTGTTTCTCTCTGGTAACTATGTATGTATGCCATGGTCAGAGAATTAGATCTGTCTGTTGATCTCTGATGTATGAATTGCTTCTGGTCAGACAGTTAACAGCCCTGCCTCTTGGTCTTTATTTCTCTGCTTATATTTTCTCTGTTGGTAAATGTGATTAAAGAAGATTGTTGAACCCTCAAAAGTTGCTTTTCTTTTAGAAAAACAGATCTAAGAAACTGTGCTAATAGTCCATCCTGGATGTGCCAGGGTTCTTACTGCTACAAGAGGGTAATGTGGCAAGCCTTTCTCTTTAGGAAAATCACTTTGGTGGTTGAATGGAGGATGGAGTGGAGTGGAAAGAAAAAGATTATGACATGACTTGCAGTTGATTTTGATTTGAGTGAGGGAGGGCTGTCAACCTCACTTTCTTCTCCTGAGCCATCTAGGTCCAGTGGCCTGATATTCATCAGGACGACTGGAGATGGCCCAGGATGCATTGTGAGCAGTAGGGAAGAACCCAATAGAAAGGGAAAGATTGAAAATAAGTGATTGAGTGAGTGGGAATGTCAGAGGCAGCAATCAGCAAGAGTTAATGGGATGAAATTGGATGACTTGAGGTGGGTAGAAGGATTTAGTCTTGGTAAGGAATAAGGTCATCTCTTCATATAAGATAGAGGTGAAAGGGAAGATAGTGGCAGAAGACATCTGAGTGATAAGATATACATAAGAGGGAGCTCTTGGCAAATGACTTCAATTTTTTCAGTTAAATATAAGCCAAGGTTCTCAGCTGAGAGGATGAGAGAGAAGAAACCATGTGAGATTTGAGAAGGAATGAAAAGTTCAGGAAGAGTTGCTGTGGAAAATGAGACAGTGACTTGATAAGGGACATATAATAGGATTGCCTAATAGCAGTTAGGGTTCGTAAAGATCATATAGCATCAATTTGTAGTGGTCCCAGTCAGAATGGTTGTGAGATCTTTCCCACCTTTGTTCAATAGTATGTGTGTAGAATCAAGGCTGAAGTTTGGCAGGGCTGAATTATATGGACATGATTAGGGAATCAGAAACTCAAGAGAAGAGAATAGGGGTCAAGATGGGGAATAGAGGAGAGTGTGGTTGGTTCAGGGAGACTGCCTGGGAATGAATGGAAGAATTAAAGGTCACAGTGTAGAGGAAGAGTAGGGCTTGGTAAGGAAAATCAGGAAAAGAGGAGAACCAGTAGATCATGGTCAGTTGAGGGGATCTGAGGATTCTTGAATATGGAGGTGATAGGTTTTTGGTAATGGAAAGACAGGGTATAAGCATTTTTGTATGTAGCTGAGGTAGGGTTGGAGGAGTGAGGGTCATTGGAAGTAAGAAGTGATTATGATTCGGAAAAATGAAGTAACTTCGTTAAAAATTCTGGAACCTCTCCAAAATGCCTTAGACAATCACATCATATACTCTCTAATTTTTCAATTTTCTTTCAGTGTTTTAAATGTCTCATCAAACTCATCTCCTTACCATGGATAATTTTTGTGGTCTCAGCATTTAGATGGCAAAGCCCATCCTTTTGTAATGGTGGGTAGAGAACTCAGAAAGCATTTTTGATTTATACACTTTAGAGTTCCATATGATGAACTGATGCTGAGTGAAGTGAGGAAAACCAGGAGAACATTGTACACAGTAACAGGAACATTGTTTGATGGCCATCTTTGATAGATTTAGCTCTTCTCAGCAATGCAAGAATCTAAGACAACTCCTAAACACTCATGGAAAATGCTCTCCACATCCAGAGATAGAACTATGGAGCCTGAATGCTGATGGAAGCAGACTATTATCTCTCTTTTTTTTTTCTTTCTTGTGGCTTTTCCCTTTTGTTCTGATTCTTCTTTACAACATGACTAATGAGGAAATATGTTTACTATGATTGTACATGTATTGTCTGTATCAGATTACATGCCAAATTGGTAAAGGGAGAGGGAAGGGAGGAGGAAAATTTTAGAACTCAAAATCTTACAAAAGTGAATGTTGAAAACAAAAAATAAACAAATATATTTTTTAAAAAAGACTTCCATGTAAGCCACGACTTCGTGCTGAAATAACCAAGATACCTGGGGGAAGAGGGGAGAGTTTTGTTCCATTCTAAGGCTTTGAATGCCTGAAAGAGAAGGGAGGGTAAAATGTGGAATATAGCGGTATTGCAAGGAGGAAGAAGGCGGAGCAGAATTTGCTGTTTCTTATCATTGGGAAGAATATGCAAACATGGAGTAAGAGATGGAGGAGTGTGACACCAAGTGAACCCCACTCTCGTCTGAAATAGACAAAAGACACATATACACAAACATATACACATACATACACTCACATACACACATGCATGCATACACACATACACATGCATACACACATACACACAGACACAAGTATACACACACACCACTTAGGTGCAAAACAATATACGGAGCTCAATTGAGAAACAAATGGTGATAGGAAAGGGAGGCTTTAAGAGGGAAGGTAATACTGGAGAGGGAATGGACTCCTTCATTGACTTCCTCCTCACGAGCACTTGATCTTCAAGGCTTCCTATGATGTCTCAGGATACAGGGTTAGGGACCTCGGGTCCCTGGACTGAGCTGTCCTACTTGGAACATCATGGCACTGCACTGCTCAGTACTGTTTTGGCCATGGCTTTTATTTGCTGGGGCTTGCAAGGTCCCTACAGAGTGACTTTCTGATTATCTTGGGGCTTTCTCAAACACACACAGACAAGTTCCATCTTTGATCATCATGGAGAGATCCTTTCCCCCGGTGCTCAATGGCTGATTTCTGATTTTTTTGTTTTTGGTAGAGTTTTGGGGTGGAAAAAGGGACTTCACTGAAGTTTCTCATTGGATTCCTTGATCATTTTCCTGTCTGCATGAACTTTGGGGTTTTTCTGGAGTAAGTATTTGGGTGTTGGGCATGCTAGCTCATGTCCAGAAGGCCAATTTGGCTGCCCAGCCATTGAATACTTAGAATTGGCATTAAAAAGGAATTCCCCTAGGTCTGGCTTTAGAAAATACTAACAGGAAAACCTGGATTCAGGTCCTGCCTTCCTCTGACACATACTACTGACCATGGGTAAGTCACTTAATCTCTTAGTGTGACTCTTTTAAGACTATAAATTGCAGGTAGCTGGCAACCTCTTTTAATAGAGCTCTAAACTGTGAAACCATGTCTGTTAGAAAAAAGGAAACAGTCTTCTTTAAATCCAATTTCCCTTGGACTTAGAAGGTCCTAGAAGGAAGCTTGGACCATGTTAAAAAGTTCACTATTCCCTTTAAGAAATATTTAAAATCTATGCAACAACTTCTGCAGATGTCCCCCTACACCTTACACACACTGATGCTTTGCATACCTCAGGAGACAACGCCTGCTGGTTCAGGGTACTAGGTCAACCCACACTGTTGAAAAGGAGACCCTCACCAATGTGATTACTTCTAATCTTTAGCCAGTTACCACTATTAGCTCAAAGCAAAGATATTTATTGAAACAATAGCCTCAAAAACATCTCTAAACCTGGGGCATATTCTCCTAAACACACACAGTGTTAGTGGGGAAAATGAGTATGCACATAAAGCATATTATAAACCAGTAGACAACACATCTGGCCAAGGCATCTCCCACTGTTGGCACATATAGCAGTTCTATGTCTTTTGATATCGCCTCATTGTGTCCATCCACTTATTGATCTCATTTGGTAGGGTATCTCTACATGACTATCACTCTGTTGGGTTCCCTGGGTCTGCTCTTCTCTGAAATTTGACTTACTTCCACAACTAGACTCCCCAGACCTGCTCTTTGTAGGGTAGGTACTTTTGTGGGTGCTGAACTCTACAACAGAACAATGGAAAAGCTGGGTTCTTCCTCCATCACCATCTCTCTTCTTGACTGCCAAAGGTGACTCCCTCAACTGACAGCTCATTCATCCTGGAGTCAGGAAGACCTGAGCTCAAATCTGACCTCAGACACTTACTAGCTATGTGACTTTGGACAAGTCAATTAACCTCTATCTTCCTCAGTTTCCTTAACTATACAATAAGAATGATACTAATAGTACCTACCTCCCAGAGCTGCTGTGAAGATAAAATGATATAATATTTGTGAAGGGCTTAGAACAGTGCTTGGCACATTATGGTTGCTTATGAGTGCTTATATCCAGATCTGACAAGTTTGTATTTAAAACCACACTAGGAGTATTTAAAATCACACTAGGGTGATCACTGAGCCACACAGTGACTGATTGCCTAGTAAATGAAGCTCACTAAAGGCACTACTTTACCCTTCCCAAAGGAGTAAAGAAGTATAAATACTAATATTTTCTTTGAATCTTCTTTATATTTGATTTAATTCAACAAATATTTATGGAATGTCTATTTAACATTGTACCTATTGTGCCTATTGTACACAGAATAATTTTCTAGGTATTGGGGAAAGATATAAAATTTAGGTAAGACTTCATAGAATTTGTAGGTAGTCATTTATATGTAAGATGTATACACACACACACATACATTTTAACTTGGATGCATCTTTTATCTCTTTAAAGTGGCTACTATACCCTTCTTCAGTGTAGATCATAGCCCATCAAAATTTATCTATCAAATAACTATAATATAAAATAATTAATTACAAGATAATAAGAGAGGTGTAACTGAAATAATCCATGAGACTCAAGAGTGGGTTTGTCTAAAGGTTGAAAATAAAATTTCTTTTGATCCAGGACAAAGTCTGTTTGTTGTCCCTCTGGCCTGAGCTCTGCAAGGTCCTGGCCTGGGTTTAGCTTTGAGCGAGAGCAGATTGCTCCTGGACATTGCCTCTCTTAGTTGATTGGAAGGCTCTGTTGGCTCAGCGTGGCAGAATTGTAGGTTTCTCTTGGTCCAAGATTCTTGTATCGGTTTTGTACTCTGCAAGTTGGACTAGACATTGCAAGTAAGACCCTGGTTTGTACCTGAGGCCTGAGCCACACCATTGCTGCTGCTATTGGTACTACTGCTGGCTTCTGAACTTTCTTTTTTCTCCATATACCACCCAGGGTTTCTCTACTTGAGAATGCCATTGTAGTGTGCAGGTCCTAGGTCCCCTGTCACTCTGCCCTGAGATGCGAGACTGGGTCGTGGGTGGCAAATCTCCCAACTGACACCTGTCTCTGTGGCGGTAATCCCGTGAGGTCTGGGGATACCCTGGTATAGGTCTGAGACCTCTTCTTGCCCTGATGTACAGGTTTTCTATGGGTACTGGAGTGCTCCACAGGCCTTATTTCCCGTTCCTTGCCAAACTCCTTTCCCCCATCTCTCTGTTGATCTCTCTATGTCAATCTGAGCTGGACAAAAAGATTCATTTTGACTTCTTCTGGATTTCCCCATCAGCATTCAGTCTGATCTGTTAGGAGAAGTTCACAGGTTGGGGCTCACTCTATTACTTCTTGTCACTCTGCCACCTTGCTCCACTATAATTTCTTTTAAAATGACAGTGGAATCTAAGAACATCCTTTCGACTTCCATCTAACTCCTAAGCAGGCATTCTCACTCTATGCTGGCCTTTCTACTCCAGGCCCTTCCCATTTTTCTAGCCCTCAAAAATCCTTGGTTCACATAGAACAAAATACTAGTATATTCCCTCTTCTCAGAGAAGTACAATATGGTGTCAACTCATATTTTCTACTTACTTAATCCGTAGTTAGCTTTCAAATTCCTTCTTTTCCTTGAACACTTCCCTTACTACTCCAGTTGAAAGTCATCCCTTGTTCCTCATAAGTCTTAGAGTAAATATGTATGTTAGTACCAGGTAGCCAAGCAAAAAGCACTAATTATGCTCCAAGAATTGTACTCACCATTGGAAAAGGCTGGTTGATGGATTGTTGTCCTTTATTCTGGAAGAGGACAAAAATGACATCACAGTGCTAGAGTCAAGTTTCAATGTGTCCAACTGTAACTGATCCATCAAGCTCGGAATGATCTACCACAGATGAGGCACAAATAGTCGGTGTGAAATTTGGGGTAGATTCTCTATATTTGTGCAACTTGTGTTTCCTTTGAGCTGTTTCAATTCTGTTTTGCTTATGAAGCCCAGCATCTTCTCTCAAATGGGCTTACCATGCTGTGCAGCCCTGTCGCACAATTCCAAAGTTCTTAAGAGAGACCTTGAGAATATCCTTGTATCTCTTCTTTTGACCACTGTGTGAATGCTTGCCCAGTGTGAGTTCTCCATAAAGTAGTCATTTTGGCAAGCATACGTTTTGCGTTTGAACAACATGGCCACTGAAAATACAAATATAAAGAATGATACAATGTTTACTCTCAAATTATATACTTGATGGATACTCAATTTCTCATTTATAATAACAGACTGATACAGAAGTAACTGAGTGGCACAGGGGATAGAATGATGAGGAAGTCCTGGGTTCAAATTTGACCTCAGATACTGATTAATTATGTGATGCTATGCAAGTCATTTAGCCTCTGTTTGCCTCAGTTTCCTCATCTGAAAAAGGGGGGAAATGAGGTATCTTCCAAGATGAAATGAGATTACATTTGTAAATTGCTTTGTAAGCCTTAAAGTGCTATATAAGTGTAGATGTTATTATTATATTGATGATGGATTATAGATATGTAGATTTCTGGGCTTTTCCATCCACTCTACCATGATATCCTTATGACTTCCAAGTAGTTTCATTATAACCTGCAACTTCTCTTTCTTTTATGTGTTGTACCTCCCAAGTAAAGAAGCAGCAACTGTCTCAGCATATCCATTTGTATTTAGCACAAGAGCGAAGTATACAGTAAGTGCTTAATGAAGATGTATCTATAGATCAACAGGTATATTTTTACCTCCAACAACAATAAGTGTATGAGTATATTGCGTTTGTATATATAGATTTAGATATCGATAGATTTATAGATATTTATAGATATATAGATATCTATAGAAATAGTGATGTTTATCTATGTAGATGTAGATATAGGTACCCAAATATAGAGAGATCTAAACATCTTTAGATATACACAAGACACACACATACCTATTCCATTCATTTTGTAGAAGAGAGAACTGAGATGCAAACAGGTTAAACAGTCCTCTTGAGAATTTGCCACTAGTAAGAGGTAGAGTCAGTGGTAAAACTCAGGCCTGGTGATGGCCAAACCAGTGGACTTTCTAATATAAAACATGACCTCTACACTCACAAAAGCAGGAGAATCATTCTGCATGACATTCAGGTTTTTAAGAAAGACATTCTTTTACCCATTTCCATCAACAAGTACCAGTAGAAACATAGTTTTAAAGCGGAAAGTGACCTCAGAATTGATCTTGTTCAACCCCTTTATTTTACAGATGAAAAAAATTGAGGCCAAGAAAGATTATATGTACTGTGTGGCACCATAGTATGCAGAGCGCTCAACCTGGAGTCAGGAAGACCTGAGTTCAAATACAGCCACAGACACTTACTAGCTTTGTGATTCTGGGCAAGTTCACTTAACCACTGTTTGCCTCAGTTTCCCCATCTGTAAAATGTAAAATAAAATAGTAACTACCCTTCAGGGTTGTTGTGAAGATCAAGTGAAATAATAATTGTAAAGCATTTAGAGCAGTACCAAGCAGACAGTAGGTGATATATGAATTGTCTATTACTGCTGAATGATTTGCCCATGAGGCAGGGCTGGAATCTGAATCCAGGTCCTCTGACCCTAAATCCAACATTCTTTCAAATAGTCAACTATACAAACAATGATAATAATAACAACTTGAAACAGTCAAATATATAAATAATGATGATGATAGCTTGAATAGTCAAATATACAATGATAATAAAATAAAATAAAAAATAAAAAAAATAAAAAAAATAAGAACAAAACCACAAATGACAAATTTTTTTTTAAGGAATTATAAAATATTGGATGAGATTCAGTAAAGTGCACAGGCAGACTAGGTTTTATGTCCTAGTTCTTAGACTCAAATCTCAGCTGTGCCATTTATTTATTATCTTTGTTCCCTTGAATAAGTCACTCTCTAGGGCTCAGTTTCCTTGTCTGTGAAATGAAATTGAATTGTCATCTGAAAGGTCCCTTACAGCTCTAAATCTATGCTTCTGTAATTGCAAATGTAGCTATAAAATTCTGTTATTTACAGAATTTCTTTGATGTGTAAATTAACTTAAATAAGGTAAAATCAAAATTCTTTTATTTGTTTCTGCAACATCTTTTGAACGTCTTTTCTGTATGTTTATCAAGCTTTTGTTTCTGTTATTATTGTCTTTGCCTTGTTATATTTTACATAGTTGCATTTTTTCTTTTGATTCTATTTTATTCACTCTGCTTCTCTTCATCTATTTCTTTGTGGTGCAATAATATTTCATTTTATCCATATGCTATAATTTGTTCAGTCATTTCCCAATCTATGGACATTTAAGATATATGAATCTATGTGAAATATGCATGTCCTAAATGTGTAGATGTAACTCATGTGTGGCATGGATACATAGGATCTGTAACTTCATAATCATTGAAATAATCATGTAAATTATGGTATTTTGTTATGCATATGATGAATTATATTAATAACTTCTCTAATGCTGAATCCTTGCAATTATGGTATGAATCCAACTTGGTCATAATGAATAATTTTGGGGAACATATGTTTGTAACTTCTTTGCTAATGTTTTATTTGATTTTCCCATCAATATTCCTTAGTGATATTGGCACGTACCATGAAAGGAGGGAAGGCTTCCTTCCTTCTCAATTTCTGTCCTCATACTAGAGCCCTTCAAAATACATACAAGAGTCCCTCAAATCCCCCAGTTTCCCAGGATACTTTCCTTCCTCCCACAATGATTTTAGTGCCTGGCTCACAATCTTTCTCTCCTCCACAACTCCTGCCTTCATATTAACAGACTTCAAAATACATACTGATATTTCCTCCAAAAAATCCAAAACACTTTGCATTTTTTCAACTTACTCATTTCCTATGATCTAATCCTTCACTGCACTTCAGCTAAACATGGATGATCATGCCTCTGATCTTAGTATCATCCCCAAGCACACCATTTCCATGTTCATGAAAGCTGAATGAAATTCCTTTAGAGGCAGCTTGGTGCGATGGAGAGAACATTGGGCTTCAAGTCTGGAATGCAGTAGTTCAAACACTTAGTGACTATGTGACCCTGGCAACCGATTAACTTCTGTTTGCTTCAATTTCTTTAACTGTAAAATGGGGATAATAACAGCACCTTTCTCAAAAGGTTGTTGTGAGAATGAAACAAGAGTATATTTATGAGGGGAAAAAAGTGCACATAGTAGGGGTTATGTAAATGTGTGTTCCCTTCCCTTTGTCTGATCATAATCTCATAATTCTACTTTACCCTCCATCTTGAAACCCTTAATCTTTCTGTTTACTTGATTGTGACCTCTAGCCACTCACTGCATCAGTTCTTTCCCAGTCATGCCATGTAATGGCCACACTCTCCACCATCTCCCAACTTGACCCTTTGGTCAACCAGTTCAGCTCTACACTGTCTTCCTCTCCTGAGTTCCTTGCCACTTTATCCTGTTGCCAATCTCATGCAGCTAAGTTTCATTTTGCACACCTCTCACTGCCTTCCTTTCTATTCATATTCTGAATGAAGCTAGAAAAAAAATCTGAAAACCATGCTGATTGGTTCCATTATAAACTTATGTTATAAAATCTCAACTGGGTCTTCAGTGAACCATGACAATCTTTTCCCACTTCTCTGTTACACTATCCTACATACTGCAATAACTTTTCCATATCATTTCATCCCTGCTCAAATATCCCATGACTCCCTGTCCTTTCCCTCTCATCTGAAAACCTTACCTTGCATTTCACTGAAAAAACTGAGGACATTTTCTGAGAGTATTCTCTTCCCTCCTCCTCATCTTGAATCACTCAGATGCCTTCTACTATTTCCTCCTCCTTTATCTCTGTTTCACATCTGTCCTCCTTGCCAAGGAGGATGTGAACCATTGTATCCTGTCTTCTCTAGCAGATTGTCCCTTCTATCATCCTCACCCTCAAGGTCATAATCAATCCCTCTGACTATTAGCTGTTTCCCAACTGCCTATAAATATGTCCATGTCTCCTTCATCCTCAAAACACCCTCATTGGATCCATTCATCCTTGCTATCATCCCATATCTCTCATGCCTTTTATGGCTAAAGTTGAGAAGGCTGTCTCCAATGGATGTCTTTCCTTCCTTTCTTTCTTTTCACTCTCTTTTTAACTCTCTCTGTCTAGCTTCCAGCCTAATAATTCAATCAAAATTGCTCTCCCCAAAATTACCAATGATGTCTTAATTTCCAAATCTAATGATCTTTTGTGTGTGTGTGTGTGTGTGTGTGTGTGTGTGAGAGAGAGAGAGAGAGAGACAGAGAGAGAGAGAGAGAGAGAGAGAGAGAGAGAGAGAGAGAGAGAGAGAGAGAGAGTATTCTCTCTTGGTTCTTCTCCCTGTCTGAGCACTCCTTTTCTGCCTCTTTGCTGGATCAGGTCATGCCCATATGGGTGTCAACCATGGCAGTTCTCAGCTGAGAGAGCTGGGGGAGGAGGAGCCATGGGAAGTTTGGAGAAACGATGGACGATTTAAAAAACAAATATATCTTTGAAAAGAGCAGTTTTCAGTCTAATGATGAAGTCACAAGCCAATGTGTAGAGAATTAAGAAGAGAATGAAAGGAAAGGAAGTGGAAGCATCTACTGTAGATGGACTTCTCAAGGAGTTTAGCCACATAAGGAAGGAGAGATGTGGGAGAATATCTAATTACTAAGTATACAGAAACAAAATGGAAATGGTCCCTGCTTTTAATGAGCTTACCTTCCACCAAAGAAGACATGTAGTTACTTATGTACATATAAAATAAATACATAAATTCAAGGTGATATTTTTGTAGAAGGTGAAGCACTAGCAGCCAGAACTCAGGAAAGGGAACTTTCATGCAGAAGGTTATGTTGCAGCAGATCTTTGAAATCCACTAACATGTTTCCCCCAATAGACAATGGTCAGGCAGAAGTGCAATCCAGTCAAGAGGAATAGTAAAACACAAGAATGGAAATATAGTGTTGAGGGTGAAGAAAAGTAAGACCATTTAAACTAGATCATAAAGTAAATGAAAAAAGTTAAAAAGATAGGTTAGATCCTGATTGTGAATGGCAGAGGACTTTTTTTTATCTGACCATAGAGGTAATAGGGAGTCACTGGAATGTATTAAGAGGTGGAGAGACATGCTGTGGTTTATGAAAATGGCGGGGATGATGAATTGGACAGGGAAAAGGCTTGTGGGCAGAACAATCTGGAATCTATCCCAATGATCTAATCAAGAGCTGATGAGGTCCTTACCTAGGATGGAGACTGTGTTAGCAAAGAGACTGGAAAGATGGGAGTGAACGTGTGGAAGTAGAAAAAACAAAATTTAGCAATTGCCTGGATTGAGTTGTAAATATGAGCCAAGAGTCAAGGATAACTCTGCGAGTATGAACCCATGTGACTAGAAGGTAATAGTAACACTCTCAATAAAAATAGGACTGTTACAGACAGGTGAGTTTGGGGGTAAAATGTGAATTAAGTTTTGGATATGTTTTGTTTAAGAGGGCTATGGGACATCGAGGTACAAAATGTCTACTAGGAAGTTAATGATGCAAGGTTATCGCACAGATGAGAGACTAGGACTGGAAATGGATTTGGGAACTGTCTGCTGAGAAATGAGCTTACCGAAAGAGATGGTAGAGAAAGAGGGTAGAAGTAGTTCCAGTAGCAAATTTTAGGATATACCCACAATAAAAAGGCAGAATATGGATGATGTCTAAGCAAAGAAAACTGAGAAATAATCGCACATATACGAAGACAGCAGCATCATGGGTTCCAACGGTGATAAAGATGCTGAAGCTGGTGGGGAAATCTAGCAGCGGGTCTAACTGCAGTGAATTTGAGGAAGTGCTGAGCATTTAAGATATCTGCCACCGTGACCTACAGATGGGATGCTTCTGCTGAACCACACACCAAGCAGACACCTTTCCCATCAAACACACAGTTCTTACAGCTGTTCATTTACCCCTCAGACAACTTTTCTCAGAGCCTCTAGGACAGGAGCTTTTAATCTAGGGTTCATGGATACATTTCAGAAGGTCTATGAAGTTGAATTGGGAGGAAAAGTCTTTGTTTTCACTAACCTCTAACTGATGGTTTTTTTAAAAGGCATTTTCCTTAAATGTGAATGTAGCCAACAAATCACAGCCAAATCAGCAGTACCTATGACTCTGTCATCAATAGAAATCATACATATTTTCATATAATATATAACTTATTGCAAATATCTTGAAATATCCTTTATGCTTATTGATACTTTGAAATTGCTGTTGTTATTAGAGTCATTCTAAGCTCACATGTGATTGCTGTCTTCTAGTCTACATGTGCTCATAGGTGGTGCAGTGAATAGAGCACCAGTGCAGGATTCAGGAGGATCTGAGTTCAAATTTCTCCTCAGACACTTGACACTCACTAGATGTGTGATCTTGGGCAAGTCACTTGACCCCAATTGCCTCATCCTGGGTCATCTCTAGTCATCCTGATGAATATCTGGTCACTGGATTCAGATGGCTCTGGAGGAAAAGTGAGGCTGGTGACCTGCACAGCCTTCCCTCACTCAAAAAAAAACCCAACAGAAAAAAGTCAAGTGCAAGTCAAGTCACCATTTCTCTGATTTCCTGATCTTCTTTGGCAATGAAGGAGGAACATACACACACTCATAGATCTTGGTGGGTCAACTGTCAGCCATCAGAGAGTGAAGTTGCATTTTCTTGTATTGGTTCAGATCCAAATATCTATATTATTTTCTAGTATTCCCTACCTACAATAGTTTGTCTTTCAATATATGGAAGAAGAAGAGTCATTTTCATTGTTCAGTACAGTTTTGCAAAAATGGGCAGTTCAAATGAGAATGATTAAGCCTCCATAAGTTGACAAGTCTTTTTCCATCCTGTCTTTACAACAGAGATAGCCAATATAGATCAAGTAAGTTCCAACACATTTGACATTTGAGATAACTGTTTTATTTAAAGTAGCTTCTCGTTATTGCTAACAGATTTCTCAGTGATATGGTTCATACACAGTGTTCTAAGTTCTGTAAGTAGAGAGTTTCTTTCTTTTGTTTTTTCTCTTTGTTATATGATTTGTATATTTTCTGTTTTATGAAGTACAGGCATACATACATTGGAGGTTGTATAAGTAGAATTCCTGTATTATTATTCTATGAAAATACCATGTATTTTTTAAAAATAACATCATGAGAAAACTGCAAATGAGATTAGAAAGGAGAACTATTATTTTTAGAAAACCATAAAAAATCATGCAGCTCCATGTATAACAATAACCAAATGCCTGGAAAGACATGATGCCCTCTAATGTGTTCTCTAATTCATACATCTAATCTATATACAGAGGGTTAATAGCCATTAAAAGTGTTAAAACTTTGTGTAAATTATAAAACTGCCTCATTTTGCTGCTTGTCATATAAATTCCTTGAATATCTTAGACTAATGAGCATATGCTTAATGAGCATATGCTTTTTTCTGGGCAGAATTATCAAACAAATAAAAAAATAATATAATAAAATAATTACAAGCTTTCTTGGCTAAGCTACTGATACTCAAGAAGAGAGCAGAGACCAGTATACTTGCAAACTTTCCAATGCTGGAGGAAGTACTTCACCAAAATGGAATTGAGATACATAATTCTTTGTCAATTTCTCTGAAAGCAGAAATCTGTGAATACCTCTAGACCCTTCAGAATTGTCAAAAGTTATTTCTATCTTGGTGGCATTAAATTTGAACTATGGACTCATAATCCTTCTCTTACTGATATAAACTATATATTGAAGGTATTGACATAGCCAAAGATGAACTCATTCACTGTAGGACAAAAAATATTACAATTGTAGTTCAACTCAAAAAGCTTTATAGAATCTTTGTAATGCAAGCTATGGAAGCTATGATGGCATCTTAAATAACATATCTTTGTGAATCAGGATTCTTAACATTGTAACCATCTAAATAAAAAAACTGAAATTGATTTGATATCCAACATGATATATGTGCTGCCTTGTTAAAGACTATCCCACAGTTTAATCTTCGTATTCAATCTAAGTGCAAACAGCTTTCTTCCTATGTTTTTTTAAAAATTAACTTCAACTTGCCCACATTTTAAATGTATCCTCTTGTTATTTAATACATCCATAAAGAAATCAAAGCTATCTATAGTCATATGAAATTAAAACTATTCTGCGGTGTTGCCTCATACCTTTCTGATTGGTGTAACGGCAATTTAAAAGGGAAGATATTTCCCATTCATTAATAGACCCATGTGACCTGCTTAAATCACATGGAAGCCTAAGTTACATGTGGTGGAAGGAACTTGATAAACAGGTGAAACAGGAAAAGGTGGAACAGAACTTAGAGGAAATTTATGAGAGTAGTTAGGATAGAGGCAGGAGAGGACACAGGCAGGCAGGCACAGCTAGGCTCAAGAGTGTGGGCTGGGCAGGGGGTGGGGAGGGAGAAAGAGGGGAGGTTTGGGAATGGCTTTGTCCCCTGCAGTGATAATGTGTATTGACTTCTTGGCTACCATGGTAGATTTGACTTTCTGATATTGGGATTTGGTTTTCTGGTGTCTGAATAAGTGTTTTCCTTCTGCCTTCTATACAGAGAGTCTATTATACTTTGTGATTCAGAACTATGCCAGCATATTCATAGTTGCCCTCAGTACTGTGAATATTGCCTTGGTGATACAATTGACTAATATGAAAGAAAAGGAAAATGATAAACGTTGGAGGGAATGTGGGAAAATTGGGACACTAATACACTGTTGGTGGAGTTGTGAACTGATCTCCCCATTCTGGAAAACAGTTTGGAATTATGCCCAAAGGGCTACAAAACTGTGTATACACTTTGATCCAGCAATACCACTACTAGGGTTTGTATCCCAAAGAGATTTTTTTTTAAAGGGAAAAGGACGTACCTGTATAAAAATATTTATAGCACTCTTTTAGTGGTGGCAAGAAAATTGGAAATTGAGGGGATGCCCATCAATTAGGGAATGGCTGAACAAGTTGTGATATATGAATGTAATGGAATATCATTGTTCTATAAGAAATGCTGAACAGGCAGATTTCAGAAAAATCTGGAAAGACTTATGTGGACTGATGCAAAGTGAAGTGAGCAGAACCAGGAGAACACTCTACACAGTAACAATAACATTGTATGATGATCAACTATGAAAAATATGAACAGTACCGTGATCTAAGACAATTCCAAAGAACTGATAATGAAAAAAGCTATCCATATCCCCAGAAAGAAATGACGGAGTCTGAATGCAAACCAAAGTATACTATTTTCACTTTATTTTTTTCAAATTTTTTTCTTTTGTTCTGTTTCTTCTTTCACAACATTATTAATATGGAAAATATGTTTTACATGATTGCCCACAAATCACCTATAGTAAATTGCTTACTATCTTAGGGAGGGGAAAAATTAGGGAAGGAGGGAAAAAATTCACAATTCAAAGCTTAAAAAAATGAATGTTAAAATTTGTCTTTATATGTAATTGGGAAAAACAATGCTATTCTAAAAAGAAAGAAAAATACATTCATAAAGAAGTACATACATTACTATATTGAAAAATTTCACAAAATATTTTAATATCTATATTTCAATTTAATTGGTTTCCTTTGTGACATTAAATATTTTATGTATTTAAAAACATTATTCTGAGAAGGGATCCATAAGTTTCATCAGAATGACAAAAAGATCCATCACACACACACACACACACACACACACACACACAATATGTTAAGTATATATATATATTAAGGAAGAGGGAAAATCTTAGATGGTGTTGTCAGGATAAGGGATATTGTTGGCTCTGTGACAAAGATTGATTGCTGCCAGTTTCTTTGGTGTTCTCTGTGTTTCAGACCTCAGAAATCTTGGCAGCACAGCCCAACACTCAAGATTCCTCTAGGGAGCATATAAAGCATAAGGAGCCACAGCTAGTGATGCACAAAAAAATATATCTAGGAATATATGAATTCTACAGTCTTGTTCCTCTTCTGTAATGAGGTACCTCCTGGTTCTTCTCTCCATCCTCTAATGCTGTGATGTTCTACACAGGCATTAGCACCAAGACTAGTCTCAGACACCAACAGAGAACCCTGAATTTGTGTGCTCCTTCAGTTCACACTCCCTTCTGATCCCCATTATAGGGAAGAAATGGATTCTTTCCTTAGGATTCTAATAGTCTAGTTCTAGTACCTCTTCCAAGACAATCTTCTTAGAAGGTGATTACTACTAAATGTCTCCAAAAATAGCCTGTGGGGTCAACTTCTAAAACTAGAACTTATGATTGGTGTGCTTCCCATTAATAATGAAATTTTCTAAGACACAGCAAAAGCAATAGCTACAAAACATTTTCCCTCTTTCTCTCATAAGCCCAAGGAACACTCTCCCACAGAGACATAATGTGTATAAGGGAAGATGGATTCACATGCAAAATCCAATGTGGCACTCACATGGAAAACACACGAAGCAAAGGAAATCTTTTTCTCTTATAGAGTCCTTAAACAGCCCCCCAGGGTTCACCATTTCTGCTGGATTTTTCTCAGTTGATTTTCCAGGAAGCTTTTCTCTATGGTTCAACTGTCTTTGCCACCATTTCTTAAAGCTGTTTTCTCCCTTGACTGATTGCCTCTCTGTATTCATTTCTGTTTAGAGTTTGTCCCTGCTCCCTTAATTGTACCTCAAACTCTCTGAAACATAAACTCTCTGATGGACCTATTGGAAAGAATGTTTCTCTCTGGGATAGTCAACCCTCCTTGCCCAGTTTAGATAAGAGTGAGGTTCTTGACATGCCTGCCTCACCCACCCCTATAGCTCTCCTCTCTCTCTCTCTCTCTCTCTCTCTCTTTCTCTCTCTCTCTCTCTCTCTCTCTCTCTCTCTCTCTATATATATATATATATATATATATATATATATATATATATATATATATATATATATATATATATATATATAGTTGCATACTCTTTTTTTTCTTGACACATCCCAAGTACAAGAAATGGTAAATTCTTAGCTTTAAGAAAAAAAATCAGAAAGTGATTTTTAAGAAAATAGCTTCTTTTCTCTTATATTTTCTTTATTCTTAATTCAAACAAACAAACAAAAAAAAACCCTGCAGAATAAAACCACACTCAGTTATCATGTTTGTCTTTCTTTACTCATTTTGTCACTCTTAAAGGTCATGGTGTTCTGATTTTGTCTCTTATCCCTCTACTAAAACATAAGCACTCCATCATAATATTTTCAAAATGATTTATCTTTCTAAGATGCTCTTGTCTCCCATGTTTGCTTTTCAAATATTTTATCTAGATCTGAGCTTTTCATCAGCAATACTTAAAAATCTTACATCCTATTAAAGGTTTATCTTCCTCCTCCCAGGATTATATTCAATTTTTTAGATTAAGTTATTTTTGGATATGAGTCTTTTTTTTTTTTTTGTCTCCTGGTAAAAGCTGGTTCATTTCAATTTTCTTAGAAGAGGGGGAAGGGTTTTTTTTTCTTATTATTATTTTCACGTTGTCCTCTGGCTCTAATAGTTTTGGGAAGTTTTCTTTATGGTTTCTTGAAATAGGTTTTTGTTTGGCCAGGACTTTAAAGGAGTGCAGTGCTTTTAAAATTATCTCTCTTCCATATGTTTTCCAGGTCTGATTGTTTTTATATCCCTCATGTTACAATCTTTTAGTCTTTTGACTTTGTTCTAGAATTTCTTGTCATATCACTGAACGTTGAGCTCTGTTTGTGCCATTCTGTTTTTCAGGGAGTCTCTCACTTGTACTGTTGCCTATCCTCTATTTTAAGCTATTTTTCCTCAAGAACTTTCATTTCTATTTTTTTTTAAAAGACTCTATTCCACGTACTCTTGGAATGGTTGGTGGAAAGTTATTTCTCCTCCCCTGCTGAGGCTCTACTTATATTTGTTACACAGATGCTTTGCCTCTCAAATTTCTCTTAATTGATAGTATTTATTTTATTATTACATGTAATATAACATTAATATCTAATAAATAATATATTATAATAATATAAATATATTATTATATATTATTTTGAAGATTTCTTCAATAAAGCCATGTTTCTAGTCATATCCTGCATTTGAACTTTTGTGCCAAGGCCAGGTTCTATCCCTTCTAGTATTCTTGGAAGGGTTAATTGGGCCCTGGTCCTGTCCCTTCCATAGTTTGGATGCCACCATCACTCTCATAGTCACTTCCCTTCTAGATGGTGTGACTGGTTCAAAGTCCCCATTACTATCCTTTTTCACAACCCTCATCTGGGACAGGGAGGTAGCCCAGAGATGAGAATAAGCCTCACCTCTTCCTTCAATCTTTCTGTCTCTGCCTTTTGATGACTCATGTCTTCTATTGACTTCTGGCCTATGGGCCTTTCCTTTTCTTGAGCAGTAACCAACCAGGAATTGACTTCCCCACCCCCATCTCCCCACTACAATGCCTTCATGCTTCTAACCAACTTTTTGTGCAGTCCTGGACAAGGTAGAGGAGTTTACTTATATTTTCCATTGTTTTTTTGATCATTACCTTATCTTGTGCCCATGACCATGTATCAGAGACTATAGTGGTTTCAGGCCTCCTAGAAAATCCTGTTGATTTGGGCTGCCTGGACAGCCCCATCTCCTGCTCCTTGAGTTGCCACGAAATATTAGAGATCCTATTACCTTCAGGATTCCTAGATGGCTCCCCCAACTCAGACTGTTCAGGTTATTCTTCCCTGTCTGTGGGTCCTTGGGTGGTCATATATAAGGAGATAGTTTTATCTCCTATTCTAACACCAACAGAGGAGGGCTGAGATACTTTTGGCTTAGACCCCTCCTGGTACATACCTGACCAAAATGCCTGCATCCTTCTAATTATCTTTGTACACTCCTAGACTGGATAGAAGAGCTTACTATGGTTCTCTTTTGATTTTCTTGATCATTGCTTAGTCTTATGTCATTTTTGCCTTGTTATGGAATTTCTTAGGTGATCTCATCTTGACTGTAACTTTTCTTGTCACCATCTTTATTGTAAGCCAGTCTGAGTTTGTTCAAAAAGTTGACACAATTTGCTATGTTCACAGAGTTTTAGAAGATTTATGTCATCTTCCACAGTTTTTTTTAATAGACTTTTATGTTATAGCACACAGAATGACCCCCATCTACCTGATGTCTCTAATAGGCTAAAGGTTTAGTAGTCTTTAGGTCACCTCTACATCCTTCTGAATGGTGGATTGCTGTGATGTGAATGGCAATGGATACCCAATTCTATCCTAGGAATGAGAACTTGGGATAAGTTCTATTGGTATTATTCTGATAAATAGTACTAGGCTAGAGATTATTTTTATAGCATCACTGGCTGCATAAGGTGTGATATGTATTGGCACAAACACTCATTAACCATAATGATGGCATCAAGAGGGAAGACCTAAAACTAAATACCAGAAGCATCACCATTTTATCATGTTCCCTAACCTCCAATGCATCCTTTTCTAGTTTGACTTTGACTCCTTACAATATCTATGAACTATCATCTAAAGTAGAGATCAGTATCCACATGCCATCAAACTTTCCAGGTCCCATAATCCAACAATTTTTCTAATCTTCTGGAGATGGAGAGAAGCAGTGTGTTCCTGGTTCCTGGTTCCAACCTCTTGAGGCTAGAGGTTGGTTGGAACAGTTTCAAAGGAAGAGATTCCATAAGTAGAATTGCATTAAAGTTGTGATGCAAGAAAACCAGTTTCTTCTGCCACATGAGAAACCCCCAGAGGGTGCTCCTCTTCTACAGTATGGTACCCAACACAAGAGTGTTTCTGATGGGGGTGGGTGACAAAGGGACAAAGCATCTACTATGTGCCAGGCATTGTGCCAAGGGCTTTACAAATATTTTATTTGCTCTTCCAAACAACCCTGCAGAATAGGTGCTGCCATTATGACCCCCATTTTGCATCTGAGGAAACTGAGGCAGATAGTATTTTGCCCAGGATCACACAATTAAGTGTCTGAAAACACATTTGAACTTGATTTTTCCATGCTGTCCTCTGTGCCACCTAGCTTCCTCTCAAGATACAGCATGGCTTGGCTAGTGTGACTGAAGGAGTCTCAATGAGAATGCTGGACATTACTTCCCACACAACTATGAAACAAAACTGTAACAGGGAGTGATGCTGGATGCCACCTTCTGGGAGATGTAGAAGTAACTGACAGAACATTTGCATCTCTTGGTGGAAGCTTTGCATATGGCACTACCTGCAGTGGAACTGGGAGGAGTGCTTGCTGGGGGCCCTGTCTGGGAATGGAGGTTTACCCTGCAGAGATATGCCCAATGGAGGTTGTCTTCTGTGCTATCCATCTCTCGAGTTTTACCAAAAGACTTGGCCATGAAACAGAAGATGCTAAGTAATGGGGGCTCTCTGTTGGCAGATGGTGTTCCCCTACATACACAATTTTTTAAGCTCATACTAGAGTTCTGGACCCACTTTGTTCCCTTTAAGACACAATCTCTTCCCCTAAAGAAGCCCACGGTTATATATAACTAATCTCTTCTGCTATTCTTTGTATACTGAATTGTTCATATTTATTTATTATTAAGTTCATCATAGAAAAGAAAATTAAAAAAATAAAATCTAGTGACTTTTCTTAAACAGTAAAGGGGAAAAATACTCTTTTCTTTTGAATATTTTTTATTTTGAACTTAAAAATAAACACACACATTTCAATATACCAAGAATAATAAGAAAGAGGACTGTGTCTAAAAAATGAATTTCTGTTAAGGAAAAAGAACATCAGCTGTATCCCAAAGGGGGCCTAGAGCTTTGGGTGAGTTAGATCATCATGACTACAAGGAAAAGTTCCCTGAAATGCCTTTTTCAGAAGAAAAAATAATATTTCAAATGACAATCTTTTGAAAATTTTATATTATAAAAAGAAGTATAAGAAAATAGTTCTACTAAAAGAAGGGGAAATAATCAACTGTAGCTAAAAAGAAAATTAAAGTAATTGGGTTAAAATTAAACATTTCTACTTTTTTAGCTATTTCTACCTAAAATTCATCAGCTCACATAGGAGGATCCTGAAATGTGGAGTAAGGAAGAGGTGGACACAATTTGCTTTAACTGTTCCTTTAAAAGAAAGAGTGGTAAAGCTTTTTGCAACGTGGCTTTTCTATAGGTATCACAATAGTATATAAGGAATCTATTTTTTTCCTGAATGTATTCATGTATGTATATATGTATGCATACTACAATCAACTACAATTATAACAAAAGACCCTTCATTTTTAATGATCTCTAGTGGGATATATGGATGAGGGTTTAATCGTTTTGCTTCTAAAGTAGAAGTGGACATATGTGGTTAAATTCAATTTTAGGAGAATATTTGAGCAACTAGTTGATTGCTCTGGGTGGAGCATTACCTCACTTAGTAAGATTTCCAGGCTCTGGAGTGCTTTCTTCTGGATACTTATTTCTGGCAATAGCTGAGCTAACATTGTGCAATTCTAAAAGCTTCTTTGGGGGCCTGGAATAGCTAACTTTAAAATATGCATTAAAAATATGGGACTGAGAATCCAGACTGATGGAAATGACATCTGCCATTAACATATCTTTCCAATTTTCCATCAGTCCCCCCAAACACTAGGCCCCCCTTTTATTTCTAAATGACTTCTGTATCATTAAGCACCCCAACATACATGGGGGTCTGCTACCACAGGTCCACAGGTTCTTTGATCTGCTTCTTTAAAAGGAAAGGCAACTTTTGAGGGGTTAACAATCTCCTTTAATCAAGCACATATATCATTCACATAGTTCAGGAAATCAACAGACAGCACTTCTAAACTGTCTGACATAAGCAATACATATATCACAAATCAACAGACAGTTACAATTGTCTGACCATAGTTGTCAGAGAGAGAAGCCCCAACATCTGGGTTTTCAAAGCTGGGGGGCTTCTTAGTGGCTTCCCAGCGTCTCATCTGGCATACCATGATTCTTCCAAAAACTAAACCCCAAAAGTAAAACCTCACCCCCAAAGTATCTATATACTTTTTAGAGCCAGAGGGCAACACAACCCTTGAGAACCAGTACCTCATTAACAAAAGGTGTGAGCCTTCCTACTAATCTTCCCTAATCAAACTCCTTTTAATGGGCAGCCCCATTAATGGATAGGGAAGATCTTTAATCACATTAACAATACAAATATATACACTGGTTCTAGTTAAAGAAACTCTTGTTTCTTTACTTTACTCCTAGAAAAGACTTGATTGGTTGATAAAGGCAAGATTCAATCTGAGGCACTTGATTATACTAAGACAAAAACAGCAAAAAATCCCACTTTGCCATTTCAACTTCCTATTTCTTTATCTGTATACTTTCTGTATCTTCCTTCTCTGTGGTAGGACCAGGTTCACTATTTTCCACCAGTAGGAATTAACTTTCCTTAAAAGGTGACAAAACATACCTCTGAGACTTTACTAGCTCCTCTTTCGTTTGATTCACCTTCCTGGTCAGCTAAGGGCATGAAAATCTCACCATGTGGAGCCAGGGCACATCAGGCTTCGTGGGTATCTGAGATCATGAGACTACTATACCTTGCCTTGCTGATCTGAAGAACAAATGGTTTTCTATAAGGAGATGAGAGAAGCTGTATCTGCCATGTTTTATGTCCTTAGAGCAAAGTGAACTTTCTGTTAATGGTTCAATGACTTATGGGTGGTTCAACGCATCCCAGAATGGAATCTATACTAAGAGAATGCTGTCATTAGAACTGCTTTTACCATTTGACATAGTCTTGGTAACCGGGATGAGGTGAGATAGCTTGCATAGTGGATTTTGATTTGGGGAAAGAGCTCTGCAAATATGGAGGATGGGGTGATAGGATAGCGGGACACTGCATGGCTCTCAATAGCAGAGCCCTTCTGATCCTGCATGGGGAGTCCTCTCTGTAGAATAGGGAACAAGGTCAGTTTAGGCAGAGGGAGTAGCTCAGTGGGTTCTGGAGTGCTGGAGGATGCTAGGAGGGGGAGGGATAACAAAACTGCAAAGTATTCCAGTATTTCCTTTTCCTTGTTGACTGCTTCATTTAGATGAAGGGATCTCTCCTGATAGGTGTGGGGACTAACCAGCTTCAATCAGGAAGCAATTCTGTGTTCTCTGAGCCGGAGGATACAATCCTTGTTGAGATTAGAGTGGGTAGGCAGGAAAATGAAAGAGAAAGTGAGGAAGAAGGGGAGTATGACTCCAGCTCTTGAGGGAGCAACGACCAAGTGGACCGTCTCTACCTAGGAGCTGTGGTAGTCACAGGCAAAGCTTAATCAGAAAGCTGATAAGTCATTGGAGCAATGGTTCCTGAGAATATGGATTAATGAAGTCAAGGCTAAGGTGCTGTTAGGGAGCTGACTTCCATGGGCTGTGGAATCTCTCTATGGATGTGGTTCTGTATTAAAGCCTCCAGAGTGGTCCCAATGTAGTTTACTCCATAGTAAAAATACATCCAATAAATTTCTGGGGATCCTTCTTAGATTATGGGGAGACAATTCAGTAGTTTATTCATTAATTATTATTAATTAATTATCATTCATTAATTATTCATTAATTCAGTAACTTCCTCCCACAATTCCACCCCTACCCTAGCAAATGATACGGGTGGTACAGATAATTCTAAGAATTTCCATATGACCCTACCCATGGTAACATTTATAGAGATTGCAGAAAGGAACTGCTGTTTCAAACTCACACTCAGTTGGCACCAATTGATTTACCTTACCTATGTGGTTATATGGCTAGGAAGAACCATTCCTGAAGTCTAATGTTGTTCTGGTGGGACTCTAGCCAGAAGATGAAATCTAGTTGCTCTTTAAGCATGCTGTGCATAGGGTATGGCTGGCAGGATTGGGGTGGGGTTGAAAAGGGGGTGGGACACATAAATCAAACCTGTCAGATCTACCCATCTCCTTCAGGAACTTCATTCTTTCCATTGCAGATTCCCATGAGAAACTTCCTGCAAGAGGAATTTGTCTTTACAAGGCCAGGTGCAAATAATTTTCCATCTTAGCCATCTAAAAATGTAGAGTGAGAAATTGGAACGGCAGTGGCCATCAGGGCAAATGTATATTATATATTATATCATGTTATGTAATGTATTATATTGTATTAATTGTTATATAATATGATATTATATATTTTGTTATATATGTATTTTCCCCCAGGTCACTTCCCAACATCGGTTATTGTTGAGAGAAGGTCCTGTGAGAATGGTGAATGAGTTCTCTGAGGGTGGTGGAAGTAGGCCCCATTATATGCACAGTCTTGCCAACTGGGCAGAGGGTGATCCCAGAGAGAGCTTTGAGAGTGGCCACTGAAACATAGATTGGTAAGAGAGCAACTGATGCCCAACCCACGGGGGTACTAGTAAAACTGTATAGGAAAATTCAGCATCAGGGCACAAGGGGCCCTTCAGCCTTACCCAAGTCTGAGACATACTCTATAAACCCCCTGAACCACGTGGATCATTCAGGGAAAGCCATTGAGGGCAGTCCATGAAAGGAGAGGTATTATGAGCTCAGAATCAGTGCAGATCCTTTCAGCAACCTCTATGAACACTACTGTGGGAAGGGCCTAATAGAAACTCTTAGAGGTATCTGAACCATCACTATCAGTTTCTGGAGTGGGAGTGGGGAAAGAAGGTCAAAGATATTTAGTCTAGAATAAGCTACTGAAACATATGTTTTCCCATAATTTAAGAAAGAAGCTTAGAAATTTTTAGACTCTGGGTTTTGGAGAACCCATATTTTACCCTCCTTTCTCCATCTTGACACCTGGTTGGATCCATTCAACTCTACACCATCCTTTTTTCTCAAGTCCCTTGCGGCCTTCTCATATCACCTCTCTTTTCCTTCCAAGTTGCAGCTTTGGATCAATTCCACCATCCACTGCCTTCACTCCTACACACATGTTCTAAACAAAGCTGGAGAAACCATATTGATTCAGTCCATTATAAGTTTATATCACACAACTAGGCCTTCAGTGCTGCAAGGCAATCATTCTCCTTCTCTCCAATTAATTCACTTATCCTACATACCACAGCAACTCTTCCAAATATTTTCATCCCTCCTTAGATTGCCCATGACCTTTCCTCCCTGCTCTCTCAGCAGAGAACTTGGCCTTATATTCTACTGGAAAAAAATGATGTCATTTTCCATTTTCCAAGAGCTCTCTCTTCTCCTCTCGTCCTCATCACACATCCTCCAACTGACTTCTACCACTATCTACTCTTACATAAAGAAGTCCTTCTCCTGGTCAAGATCAACCCCTCTACATGCACAAGTGATTCCATTCTATCCTATTTTCTCCAATAGATTACCCCTTCTATCATCCACATTCTCACTTACCTTCGCTCTCTCTGCCTATTGGCTGTCACTCTACAAACATGCCCATGTCTCCCCCATCCTTAAAAAACCCTCACTTGATCCATCCATTGCTACTAACTATTGTCTTATATCTCTCCTAAACTTGAGAAGAAAGTGCCATCACTTCCTTTGCTCTCACTCTGCTTAACTCTCTATAGTCTGGTTTCTAATCTCAACATTCAACCAAGATTATTCTCTCCAAAAGTTATGAATGATTTCTTAACCGTCAAATCCAATTTTTCTGTTGTTCAGTTATTTTTTAGTTCTGTCCACCTCTTCATGACCCTATTTAGGGTTCTC
Organism: Bettongia penicillata ogilbyi; assembly: GCA_023548195.1. Taxonomy (NCBI): domain Eukaryota; kingdom Metazoa; phylum Chordata; class Mammalia; order Diprotodontia; family Potoroidae; genus Bettongia; species Bettongia penicillata. The sequence continues at coordinate 8,868,370 of JAJHZJ010000377.1, forward strand.
TTGAGAAAGATACTGGAGTGGTTCAACATTTCCTTCTCCAGCTCACTTAACAGATAGGAAACTGAAGCAAAGAGGGTTAAGTAACTTGCCCAGGGTCATCCAACTAGTAAGTATCTGAGGCCAGATTTGAACTCAGGAAGATGGGTCTCCCTGACTCAAGGTCCAGCACTCTATGCACTGAGCTGGACTATCAAATCTAATAGCCTTTTCTCAATCCTCATCCTTTTTATCCTCTCTTCAGTGCTGCTTACCCTCTTCTCCTGGATACTTTTTTTCTTTAGGTTTTCATCACTGTATTCTCTCTTAGTCTCCAGCTATCAATCTGTTCCTTCTCTGTCTCCTCTGTTAGATCTTCACCCAGGACACATTTGGTAACTATAGGTGGCCCACAGCATTCTGTCATGGGCTCTGTTCTCTTCTCCCTCTATACAACTTGGTGATCTTATGGGCTCTGTCCGTGAATTCAATTATCATCTTCATGTTGATGATTCCAAAAGCTCCTTATTCTAACTCTCACCTCAGTTGACCTCCAGTCTCACATCTCCAGTTACCTAGGAGACATCTTAAATTCATCCTGTCCCAAACTGATCTCATTATCTTTCTTCCTAATCCTTCTCCCCTTCCAAATTTCCCTAATACTGTCAAAGTTGCCACCATCTTCCCAATCACTCAGGCTCACAACCTCAACATTCCCCCTATCCAATCTGCTACCAAGGCCTGTTGATTATATCTTTGAAATATGCCTCACATACATCTTCTTTCCTATGACATTGCTAACTCTAGTGAATGCCCTCATCACCTCACACCTGGACAATGGCAATAGCTTGATGGTTGGTCTGCCTGGCACAAGTCTCTCCCCTTTCCAGTATATCCCCCAACCAACTGACAAAGTGATCTTCCTAAAGCCCACATCTGACCATGTAACCCCCTACTCCATGAACTCCAGTAATTCCCTGTTACCTCCAGGATCAATAGGAAATCTTCCGTTCAGTGTTTAAAGTCCTTCGTAACCTACCACCTATCTTTCCAGTCTTCTTGCACCTTCCATCTACCCCCACATTCTTTGTGACTCATTGACACTGATGTCCTTGCTGTCCCCTGAAAAAGACATTCTGTCTTTTGACTCCAGATATTTTCTCTAGTTGTCCCCCATACTTGGAATGCTCTCCTTTTTCATCACTACTTCTTGGCTCCTTCAAGTCCCTGCTGAAATCCCCCTTTCTGCTGGAAATCCAACCCAATTCCTCTTAATTCGAGTTGATTATTTCCTATTGACCCTGCATATAGCTTGTTTGTACAAATTTATTTGCATGTTGTCTCCCCCATTAAATGTGATCTCCTTGAGGGTAGGAACTGTCTTACCTTCCTTGATATCCCCAGCACTTAGCACAGTGCCTGGCACAGTGGAGGCACTTCATAAGTGTTTATCGGTCATCCAGAGAATAACCCCTAGAATCCACGGTTGTTAATCATTCCTCAGGATCCAACATGCTAGCTTGACTATAAGTTGTGGAGTGAACCTAGAGAGTATATACTACATTTAAAAGAAAAACCTGAGTCTCAGAGAGAAAACGGAGGTCATTAAATGAACACAAAGTGATCTACCACTATGATAGAGAAGATTCCATTTAAAGACCAAGTCAAAAAGGGATTCTTTATAGACAGTGAGGTCTTGTAGATATTTATTTTTTTAGAGGATATTATGCTGAAGGCATCAAACTCCCAAACATTGTGAAACTTCCTGTCTTAAGTTCATCGCCCACTCAAAAGAGTTTGGCATAACTATCCACCTAGGAAAAAACAAGATGAAGAATGTTTATTATTGTCCAGTCAACAATAACATAGGATGAGCAACCTCTTTAACTAGTGATGTAGTGTACACATACACACATGTATTTTCCTTTTCATATTTGCATATGTATTGTGCATGTATATACATATATACATATGTGTGTGTATAAGTATTACATATTTTTACAGATTTAAAGAGATATCTGGGACAGATCTTGCCAACGGATGAGCTGGGTTTAGAATTAAGCTAGAGGAGATTTCCTTTGGGAAATTACAAAATTCTTGGAATGATCCTTAAATTTAGAGATGTTTATGGATCAAAACCCCTGATTGATGAGAGTTATGGAAAACGAAAGAAGTTGATTGTCAGAAAAACTAGGAATGAAAATGTGCTCTAGGAAATTTACTTTTATTTATTTATTGGACATTACTTTTCTTTCTTGATTCTCCCTTCTGTCATTGCAAGGGTCCTGCTTCTTTTGCAAATCTGACCTCAAAGATCTAATTCCAAACACATTCAATCCTGTTAATCCAAGAACTGTCACAATGTGCTAGTTTTTTGGACTGAAAAATATTTTGAAAGCTGTGTATGGGGGTAAAAAAAGACATATACTACAGGGAATGGGGCTGTTGGCAGTAGTTTTATCTCCTGACATAGACAGGGCTGACTATGCTGGCCATATGTTTGCTTTGTGATCCCATGAGAAAGTGTTTGCAGTTATATAAAAACTAGCCAGAAAAGGGAAAAAAAAGCCACAGACGTTTTCCAGGTTATCTGGCAACAGGTTTTGGACAGGCTATGATAAGCCAGGTGGTTCAGGGAAATTTTATTCTAACTTTAAGCATTTGTATCCAATTGAAGTTTGAAGGTTGTTTTCTTTATCCCCATCATCTGACTTGTGGATGCTTTTCTCCTTTGCTTAATAGTAGTGTGCTTACTGAACTGAGCTGCATGCAGTTTTATTGTTTTTTTTTTTTAATTACAAAATAGTTGGTTGAAGTTATTACTAACTTTGTCTTTTGCTTCTTTTTAAGAAATTAATCATTTTTCTGCTGGTTTGGGATTTCATGTTTCCAGTAATAGAAATTGGCTTCTTATTTCCCCTTTTTGGATATAAGCCATAAAATCCTTAGAGTTTTTTTTTAGTTAATTAATTTATTTTTAGTTTTCAATATTCATTTTCACAAGATTTTGAGTTCCAAATTTTCTCCCCATCTCTCCTCTCCCCTTACCCCAAGATGGTGTGCATTCTGATTACCCCTTCCCCCAGTCTGTTCTCCCTTTTATCACCACCCCCTGCATTCTCTTCCCCCCTACTTTCCTATAGGGTAAGATATCCAATTGAGTGCATATGTTATTCCCTCCTTAAGCCAAATCCAGCGAGAGTAAAGTTCACTCATTTCCTCTCACTTCACCCCTCTGCCTCTCCATTGTAAAACCTTTTTCTTTTCTCTTTTATGTCAGAGAAGTTACCCCATTCTATCTATCTCTTTCTCCTCCTAATATGCTCCTCTCTCACCCCTTAATTTGATTTTTTAGATATCATCCCTTCAAATTCAACTCACCCTGTACCCTCTATCTATGCATCCATCCATCCATCTGCCTATCTATCTATCTATCTATCTATCTATCTATCTATCTATCTATCCATCCATCCAGCTAGCTATTTCCTCCAACTACCCTAATACTGAAAAAAGTCTCAAGACTTATAAACATCATCTTTCCATGTAGTAATGTGAATAGTTCAATTTTAACAAGTCCCTTATGATTTATCTTTCCTGTTTACCTTTTCATACTTCTCTTGATTCTCATATTTGAAAGCCAAATTTCCTATTCAACAGGAATGCTTTGAAGTCCTCTATTTCATTGAAATTCCGTTTCCCCCCCCCCTGGAGTATTATACTCAGTTTTACTGAGAAGGTGACTCTTGGTTTTAATCCTAGCTCCTCTGACTTCTAGAATATCACATTGCAAGCTCCAATCCCTTAATATAGAAGCTGCTAGATCTTGTGTTATTTTGATTGTATTTCCACAATATCCAAATTGTTTCTTTCTGACTTCTTGCAATATTTTCTCCTTAACCTGGGAACTCTGGAATTTGGCTACAATATTCCTAGGAGTTTTCCTTTTGGGATCTTTTTCCAAAGGCAACTGGTGGATTCTTTCCATTTCTAGTTTACACTCTGGTTCTAGACTGTCAGGGCAGTTTTCCTTGACAATTTCTTGAAAGATGTATCTACACTCTTTTTTGATCATGACTTTCAGGTAGTCCAGTAATTTTTAAATTATGTCTCCTGGATCTATTTTCCAGGTCATGGGTTTTTCCAATGAGATATTTCACAGTGTCTTCTATTTTTTCATTCTTTTGGTTCTGTTTCATAGTTTCTTGATTTCTCATAAAGTCATTAACTTCCATTTTCTCCATTCTAATTTTTAAGGAATTATTTTCTTTAGTGAGCTTTTGGACCTTTTTTCCATTTGGCCAATTCTTCTTTTTAAGGCATTCTTCTCTTTATTGGTTTTTTGGACCTCTTTTGCCATTTGGGCTAGTCTATTTTTAAGGTGTTATTTTCTTCGGTATTTTTGGGGGTCTTCTTTAGCAAGCTATTAAATCATCTTTCATTATTCTCGTGCATCGCTTTCATTTGTCTTTCCATTTTCTCCTCTATTTCTATTACTTGATTTTCAAAATCCTTTTTGAGCTCTTCCATGGCTCAACCAATTCATATTTTTCTTGGAGACTTTTGATGTAGGAGTTTTGACTTTGTTGTCTTCTTCTGGTTGAATGTTTTGATCTTCTTTGTGATCAAAGTAAGATTCTATAGTCTGAGTTTTTTTACACTGTTTTCTCATGTTCCCAGCTAAATACAAACTTTTTAATTCTTTGTCAATGTAGGACTCTACTTCTAGTGGGGTTGGGGGTGGGTATACTTAACAATCACCAAAATGCAAACAATGCACTATTTTAATATTCAAGAAAGAAAAAAGAATACATAGGTTTATAAGAAACTTGACTCTTCAGTTACACAGTTTGATATATATGTATCATACATGTGCACATGTATATACATGTCAAACATACATATCTCAAATACATATGTAAATGTATTTATCAAGGTCATAAAAAGAAATCACTCTATTTCTTTGGTTGTTATTCTGTACTTTTTTGTTTTTTTCTGTGCATTTTATAGTGTTTTATTGATGCTTGATCACAAGCCTGTGGTGCATCACAACTACTCAGTGCTGACAAAGCCACATTCATTAGTGATAAGGACATGATCTCAGAGATATGGGCTGAAAACTTCCACAGTGTTCTCAACAGACCATCATCAGTCAATGCTGAGTCCATTGACCATTTACCTCAGGTTGAAGTCAATCCCTCCTTAGCTCAACTTCCAACTGAAGAAGAGGTTTTGAGTGCCATGAGGCTCCTTTCATGTGGCAAAGCACCTGGTGCTGATTCTATTCCAGCTGAGATTTACAAGGTGGGTGAACCATTGCTCTTACAAAAGCTAATTGAAATTTTCCAGGTTTATGGCAAAAGGAGATTATCCCCCAGGAGTTCAAGGATGCTTCCATTGTCCATCTCCATAAAGGTAAAGGGAATAGATGCTCTGTGACAATCACAGAGGGAGCTCTCTCTCTTAGGCATTGATGGCAAGATTCTTGCTAGAGTCCTCCTTAATAGGTTGATCCTTCACATGGAAGATGGTCATATATCTGAGAACCAGTGTGACTTCAGAAAGGGCCAAGGAACAGTCGACATGGTGTTTGCTGCCTGACAACTCCAGGAGAAATGCCAGGAGCAGAAGAAAAGTCTGCATACAACATTTGTAGATCTGACCAAGGCCTTTCATACTGTTAGTTGTAAGGGCTTATGGAAAATTATGTCAGAATTTGGTTGCCCAGAGAAGATCATCAGCATTGTGTGTCAATTTCATAATGGCATATTTGCCTAAGTTCTGGACAGTGGACAATGCTCTCGTGCCTTCCCAGTCACCAGTGGAGTGAAACGAGGCTGTGTTGCTATGCTTTTTAGCATGATGTTTTCAGCCATGTTGTCAAATGCTTTCAATGAGGCTGAACAAGGAATCAAGGTCAACTACTATACTGATGGTAAGTTCTTCAATTTGAAAAGGATACAAGCCAAGACCAAAGAGGAGGGAGTGTTGGTACATGATCTTCTGTTTGCAGATGATTGTGCACTCAGTGCAGCCTCTAAAACTGAGATGTAACAAAGTATGGATCAATTCTCTGTTGCCTGTACTAATTTTGGCCTAATCATCAGCATCAAGAAAACACAGAAGCTCCATCAGCCACCACCACACCATTCATACTTGGAACCATCAGTTACAACAAATGGAGAAGTTTTGAATTCTGTGGATAAGTTCACTTACCTTGGTAGTGTACTTAAGCCAGGGATGTACACATTGACAATGAGGTTGAAACATACATTGCCAGAGTTAGCTCGGTGTTTGGGAGGCTCCAAAGGAAAGTGTGAGAGAGAAGAGGTATTAGACTGACTACCAAACTGAAGGTCTACAGAGCCACTGTGCTGACCTATTGTTGTATACCTCTGAAACATGGACAGTCTACCAGGGCCATGCCAGGAAACTGAATTGCTCCCATCTGAACTATCTTAGGAAGATTTTGAGGATCACTTGGCAGGATAAGATACCAGACACTGAAGTCCTTGCTGGAGCTGAACTGCCAAACCTTCAAACTATGCTTCAGAGAGCACAACTCTGATGGGATGGCCATGTTGTTTGATTGCAAAATGTACACTTGACAAAAAAACTATTTTATGGAGAACTCACATGGGGCAGGCAATCACATGGTGGTCAGAAGAAGTGATACAAGGACACTCTCAAGGACACTCTCAAGGTCTCTCTCAAGAACTTTGGATTTGATTGTGAGACATAGGAAACAATGGCACAGGACCTCTCAATATGGCATGCCCACATCAGAGAAGGTTCTGTGCTCTATGAGCAAAGCAGAATTGAAACAGCACAAAGGAAACTTAGGAAGTGCAAATTTGGAGTAACCACCCCAAATATTCACACCAACAATCTGTGACCAAGCTGTGGTAGAGCATTTCAAGCTCATATTGGTCTGATCAGCCACAGTTGTACACATTGAAATTTTACTTTATCAACAATATCACAATCCACTTGCACAAACTCTTGCTCCTTTCAAGTAGAAGTGCTCCCTGGTAATCAATATGTATAGTCAAGCAAAACAAATCAACATGTTAGCCATGTCTGAGAATACATTTCTTATTATCTGCTTCATGAAGTTCATGACTTCTTTGCCATGACTTATTTGCTGCTTTGATTAGAGTTTTGAGTTATTTTAATTGTTTTTTCTTCACATTATTATTATGGTCATCATGAAAACTGGTCTCTTGGCTCTGTTCATTTCAAAGTACATTGATGTTCATATATCTTTTCATATTTTTCTAAATCTATGATATTCATAATGTCTTATGGCATAATAATATTCCATATTTTCAAATACTATCATTTTTTTCAGCCATTGTCCAATTAATTAGGTTTTTATGCTTTTGCTACAGCAACAACAAAATATTGCTATAAATATTATTGTAACTCTAAGTTCTTTCCTCCATCTATGATTTCTTTGGTGTACATGCCTAATAGTAATTTCACTGGATGAAATGGCATACTCATTTTGATGACTTTTTAGCTTTGATTCTAAATTGCTTTCCAGAATGGCTGCACCAATTCACAGCTCCACCAAATGTGCATTAGATAGCCCACATTCTAGTACTTCCAACAATGACTCTTTTCTCCTTTTATCATTCTTGCAAATCTTATGGTTATGAGGAAGAACTCAAGTTGTTATAATTTACATTTCTCTTATTAGTGATTTGGAGCTTTTTTTTTCATATGGTGGTTAAAAATTTTCATTTCTTTATTTGAGGATTCCCCAGTAATATCCTTTGACCATTTATCTACTGGGAAATGGTTCTGGTTTGCTTATATTTGTATTAGTTCTTACCTGTCTAATTTGTTCCATTGATGATCTTTTCTGTATTTTAATCAGTATTAAAAAGGATTGAGGTATACTGTCTTGTGGTATATTTTGAAATACGGTACTGTTAGGACTCTTCATTTCCATCTTTTTCATTATTTCCCTTGAGATTATTGATATTTTATTGAATTAATTTTGTTATTATTTTGTCTAGTTCCACAAAGTAATTCAAGTAAATGAGAAATATTATATGACAGATGTGGAAATAAATCTGTACTTAATTTAAGTAGCATATTTTTATTATATTAAACTGACCTAAATATGAGGAATTAATATCTCTCCAATTATTTAAGTTTTCCTTCATTTTTGTAAATGGTATTTTGTAATTCTATTCCTATTAGTTTTCAGTGTGTACTTGAACTTCCAGGTATTTTGTACATTATACAATTATTTTTTAATAACATTCTTTTTTCTAATTCTTTCTGGTGTATTTTGCTATGAGCATGCAAAAAGGCTAAAGATTTATGTGTGTTTATAAATGTCTTGAGTTCTTCAAGTAAATCACTGGTAAACAGAAATATTTTTGTTTCCTCTGATTATTTTGATTTTTCCTTCAATTTCCTTGTTCTTGTCTTATTGCTTTGGTTAGCATTTCTGGAAATATAATAAATAATTATGGATTTGCTTTATCTCTGATCTTATTGGAAGGGTCTCTATTGTTTCTCCATTACAGATAATACTAATTCTTGGTTTTTAAAAAATTCTTTTTAGTATATTAAGGAAAGAACCATTTATTCCTATGCCAATGTATTTACCATAAATTAATACTGCATTTAAAAAAGTCTGACTCTCTTGAACTAACCGTGTAATTTTTATTGTTTTTATAATGCTGTCTTATTTATAGCTTTCTTAATATTGAAATAATTCTGAAATGCTGGCCTAAATACAACTAAATAATAGTGAATAATCTTTTGAATATGATCCCATATCCTCTTTGCTAAAATTTTATTCATTTTCTGCATCAATTTTTATTAGAAATCATAGTCTACAGATTGCTTTCTTTGTTTTATTTCTCCCTAACTATTAGAACTAAATTTGTTTCATAAAAAGAGTTTGTTAGGATGCCTTCTTCCATATTTGCAAAGAATTTTTGTGTAAATATGTAAACATAGTTTGCAATCAATTTTTAAAATATGCTATTATTTTCTGAACTTTCTATTGAATTCATTTGTAAATCCATTTTTAAAAAATGTTCACCTATTTATTTTATCAACTTTTTTGGCATATTATTTAATAAAATGGTCCATAATAATTCATTTTATTTCACTTTTATCTGGTTTGATTTCCTTTCCTTTTTTGTTGTATGTAATTTGTTCCTATCATTTTAAAATCAAATTAGATAATAGTCTGTTTAATTAATCTGTTTCCAAAAATTCCACTACTAGTTCTATTTGTTAATTCAATGGATTTTAGACTTTTAATTTCATTGATTTGTTGATTTTTAGAATTTTTACTTTTGATTTTAGGTGAGGTTTTGATTTTTTGCTTTTCTAGTTTCTTATTTATGCATGTGTTTTCCTTTTTTTTTTTTTAAGTTTCATGCACAATTCATTGATCTCTTGTTTCCTTTTTTGATGAAAATGTTACAGATATAATTTTTTCTCTAATGGTTTCTTTGGCTAAATTATTCAAGATTAGGCATTCTGTCTCATTTTGTAATTTTCTTGAACAAAAGTATTATCTGTATTATTTGCATATATAATGTATAAATAATACAAATAATGCAATTTGTATTATTTACCACAAACATTCTTTAGAATTATATTTCTTAATGTACGTTAAGTTCAAACATTTTCTTCAAATTATCCTTCTCATTTTCATTGTCATCAAAGAATGCATTTAATAATCTGTGTTTCTGTATTTGGTATGAATGTTTAATGCTATTGTATGTGGTCAATTTTTTTTTAAAGGTATGATACATAGATGAGAATATGTATGCTCTTCATTTCCATTAAGTAGGCCCCAGATATCTATCAATCAATCTATCTATCTATCTATCTATCTATCTATCTATCTATCTATCTATCTAATCTATATATATATTTTAACTTTTCTAAAATTCTTTTTATTCTTTTCTTTCTCATGTTTCTTCTTTTTGGATTTACCTAATTCTGAAAAACATATATTAAAAACCAAAACAATGATTGTTTTGTTGTCTATTCCTCCTTAAATTGGCCTTTGATTTATGTGTTTATGTGCTTTACTATTTTCTGCATTTTTCTGCAATTCAGCTGCCAGGTGAAGTAGTCACTGTTGTGACACAATATTAAGTATTAAAATTGCAAAAGTATTTATGTCCTCATCAATTTAAAAATTGTGAATATGTCTGTAACTGACAAGGGAATAGTCATGATATAACAACATGAATGAATTGGCCCTGAATGAATTTTAATAGTTTGAGAGTAAGAGAGATGCAAACAAGGAGCTGACCATGGAATAGCTGCCCTAAAGGTAGGACAGAGGAAATTTGTCATGTAGCTTCTAAGGGATGTTACTAGATGAGAATGAAATACTTTATTCATTGATGAACAGAGGCACACACTCCAGACAGTCATGGATCCATGAGACAATCATTCAAGGGAAGAAGCAATTTTGAAGAGCTTGCACTGGAGAGAAACAACTTTTGGAAGCCCAGCTCAGTGACTTTCCAAAATGTACCCAAGGGAAGCTGTCTAAGGACTCTGTGAAAGAAGAAAGAATTTTCAGGTCTTGAGACTGAAATTAAGGTAAAGTGAGAGACAGAGTATGATCAACTTATGTTAGGATAGGAATAACTAATAAGTTGAGTCTATGGGTTCTCAATAACCAAAGACCTTGAGTAAGGACTGAGGTTTCTTTGTTTGTTTATAACAAATAGCAAGATGACAGAGCAAAATCTTGAGCAACAGAGGTGTGTCTGACTGGTGATCGCAGACATATTACATCATTTGGACCTCCCCTTCTGAAATCCTCTTAACCACAGCCAAGACAAAATTTGATTTGAATCACAAGACGCTGTTCTCAGACAATGAAAGTTGCCATAATAGTTTAGATTGATGAGATTTGACCTACTAGGTATAACCAAGTTTCTCTGGAAAATGGATGATGAGTAGAGTTAAAAAGGTGGAGGTAATTATAAGACAAAAGCTTGACCTTTAGGGATATGAGTGGTAGATGAAATCTATAAGGAGATGGAACCTGGGATAGGGAATATTAAATCTAACTTGAGTACTATCTTAGCAAAATAGAATTAAATCAATTTTCTATTTTATACAGGTTTTATATTGCCAGAAGCCATGGGCTGCTTTTTCTGCTTGAGCATCAAACACATGTATCACTATTATTGCACTCCAAGTTTGAATACATATAAATAATACGTGTATTTGTGGGAGAATATGCTCCAAGCATAACTTCTATTTTTGTTATGCCATCTGAGTGAATGTCTTTGCTAATTGAATCTGCCTGATTATTAATGAGAAGCACATTGGTGGGGGCTTGTTAAGTATGTTAGAAATGCAGGCTCACAGGGTTACTCCAAGGTAGCAGCTGCCATTTTGGGAACCTAATCCCCCAGTGTGAGTACAAATTTAGAGAAAATAAAACAAAGTGGATGTTACACACACACACACACACACACACACACACACACACACACACACTTACAATTGATACTTTTTATTGGTGGTTCCTTTAAGAATTATGTTAGTCTATCTCATAAAATCATAAGATCATGGATTTAGAGCTAGAAAGGACCTTAATTTAACCATGTCTATTTTTATTATTGCGTGGACTGAGAACATGAATTCTATTTATGCTTTTTCTGAATTTACCTGAAGCATAAAAATTATGTCATCACCTCATTTTAACCATGCAAATTTTAATGTTTCAAATGCATTTTCTTTGTAAATAGCATATTATTTGATTCTTCTCGCCAATCCATTCCTACTACCCTCACCTGTTTTATGTGTGAATTCATCCCATTCAATTCATAGTTAATGATTGTTAGGCACATTTCTCCTTGTGTCATATCCCATTAACAGTGTTGCCTCCTACTCCTGTTTTGGAAAAAAAAAGATATTGAAAGAAAGGAAATAGGGTCAATGATAGATTTATAATTGGAATATCAGCTCTTAATATTTTCCCTTCCTCTCTTCACTCAATGTGGAGGGAGGTAACTGGGACTCACCCCTTTTCTCATTTCTCCTCATTTAATCTCACTTTATAATCCAACCTGATGAGGTTAAGTGGTGATAAGGGACCCATTCAAGGGGAGCTCAAGGAGGCTCCTAGAGTCTGAACCCCATCAATCCCACATATTATAAAGCTTGTTTCACTTGTGACTATTCTCCCCCCAGTTCTGTCCTTTATTTTAAATCCTCCTCCTTTCCTCTTCCCATCCTTACCTATTTCCCTGTTGATTTTTAATGAATTTCTACACTAAACTTTGTGTGTATTTTCAGCCTTCTTTGTCCTAGTTTGGATAAAAAAACTGAGGCTCCTGAGATGGTCAACTTCCCATTTTGCAAAATGCTCTTTTGGCACTCTTCAATTAAGGCAGAGAAGTAGCAATAAAAGAACACGCAAGTGTGGATAAGCCAAACTAACTGACCTAGTAGAGGATGGAAAGAGATGACTTACAGATCATAAGTCTCCTAGAAGAACTAGTACAAGCAGTAATATAAGAAAGCTGACTGGAACATATAAATACAGACAACAAAGGATTGTTTGAAAGAATCCACTGATCACCAACAGGAAAAAACCAACAACATACAGTCCTACACTTCAACCAAGAAAAGTTAGAGTATTTAAATTTAATGATTCTTCATTATAAAAAAAAAATTCAAGCAGACCTTCAATCTTGAAAAAAAAAAGACAATTCAAATAGTATTCTGTAGTTACACAGAATTGGAGAATGTGATACTATATTCTAAAAGGCAATGGAATTCAAGCTTCAACCCAAAATGTCACATCCTACAAACCAGAACAGAATCATCAATGAAAAAAATTAGCTGTTCAACAAAAGAGTTACTTAAGGAATTTCAGCAAATAAAAGAGCAGGGTTGGGTAGGTTATTTAACAGTAAACACAATGAGCAGAAACATTAAAAAAGTAAATTAGCATAATTAGCACAAAAGACTAAGTAATGAAATGATCTCATTTTTACAGATTATTATTTTAGGGGAGGCAAAAGAGAAACATTGATCAGTAGGGTTGAAATAAAAAAAAAAACAGGCCTTCAAAGAGTAAAAAAGATCTAGGTGAACTAAAGATTCAGGGAAAATAAAGGAGTAAGTTGGACCTCCTTTCCTTCCACCAGGTGAATCAATTTCTTTTGTGGGAATAAATGGCAGAATGGAAGGTTGCAGAAATGCTTGAAGAGGAGGTAGAAGGGGGTAGGGTGGAATAATTAATATACCCCTGCAAAGTCCAAAGTTACATTGTGAAAGGATGTGATTTCTATTGTGCATTTGCAAGTGGGAGAACCATGCAAGGAAGAGGGGCTACTGGGCAGGAAGGGAGGCTACTGGGCAGGAAGGGAGGCTGCTGGGCAGGAAGGGAGGCTGCTGGGCGGGAATGGGGCTGTGATTGAACTCAATGTAGAGGAACACTGTGCCAGCCAGTGAGATCCCTCTCATAGGGAAGGAGGCAGACAGAGACCTAGTGAAAGACTTAGTTTAAGAAAGTTAGTACAATGGAAGGATATCTTTTTGAGACGTTACTGTAACTAACCAGACAAATTTTCCACCACAGGAAGAGGGATATGAGTTCTTTGGGAGCACTTGACATGCAAAGTGGTGGTAGTAGTGGGAGACATAATATAAAACAGTATAAGTACTGAACAGATACAGCCTTTGCAGAAAGTAATGTAGTAAAATAGTAATCAATACAGAAAACACAAACTAAACATTCCTAAATGGAGATTTAATCAAGATGCTTTGAATAATAAATAAACTTGTTGAGGTTTAGGGATGCTGGAACTCCAAAATAGGAACACACCAGTTCTGCCTCAATGAATTCAACTCAACCCTTCTTTCAGTCAAATAAAAACAAGGTTTATTAAAGATCTGCCATATTGGCCAGACTCTTAAGGAATCTGAACATTTAATATCACTAATATAAGTGCTTCAGATTGAATCTGCACATTTTCATGGTAACAAAATACATCTTAATTACAGAAAGACTGTGGGAGGGAGCCAGGGTTGGCCAAGTAGTCTGGGATGACTGGAGGAGGGGTCTAGGGAGGATCTTTATAGGAGTGGCCAGTAGGCTGGGGTGACTAGAGATCAGAGGCCAGGAACCAAGAGAACAAAGTTTAGATAGGATCTAGGGTGGGAAGTAGCCAGAGGCAATCTAGAGGTAACAGAAAATGAAGGCCTAAGCTAGGTTAAGGGTGACAGAAAATTGTGTATAGCAGTACTGACAGGCCAGTTGAGAGGATAATAGCCTCAGGTGAAGGGTAGATCACGTGGGAATATGTGTGGAGAGCTCAAGGGGGCTTCCAGAGCCTATACCCTACCAGGCTCACAAAATTCTGCAGATACAGAGAAACTATTCCTATAAGGAAGATAGAGGAGGGGAGGGAGAGAATCTAAAAAGACTGATGTGAATTCAGGGGTACTCATCAAGCACCTTAGATTTTAAGAGACTTGTATAAAAGATGGAAACAAGATCAAGAAATGTAAGATAAATGCAAAAATATGGCATAGTGTCAGGAGTGTTAAGGTGAAGTCAAGAAGCATTTATTAACTATAAAGGACCTGTGAAAGAAGATGCTATCTGCATCCAGGGAAAGAATTGATAGGGGGCGGAGCCAAGATGGTGGAGTAGAAGGACGCACATTTACGAGCTCCGAGTCCACAACCCATGGAATTGAGGTAAAAGGAGATCCCCATAAATTCTGAATCTCTGCAGGGGGTGCATAAACATAGGGGAAGAGATTTCCGTTCCACTGAACCCTGGAGAGCCGTCCCCGGGGTCCATCGCACTCCAGAAAGCGGACCCCACCCCCACCCCTGGCCGCGGCCCCAGAGAAGCTGACCCGAGCAGGCTTCAGAGAGGGAAGCTCCGGGGGAAGCTCTGGCAGCCGGGAAAGTCCCTCCGCCTACAGAAGCTACAGGTCAGTAAGAAAGAAGGCTGCGCTAGGGGAGGGGAGAGGAGCGTCTCCGTGACTCGGGCCCCCTCGGGAGGAAGCGGTGGCGGCAGAGACGGGGGCGGGAAGCGGCCGGAGGCAGAGGCGGGGCAGGTAGCTGAGGCGGCAGCAGCCCGGGACTCAGGAATCCCCCAGCAGCAGGTAGGATCTTCAATACTGAAGGTCTTTCCAACCTGAGGGAGCCGAGCAGGGGAGACGGCCCTGCCCCCACCCTGCTCTACTGCTGAACGCCTCTGAATAAAACCCCCAAGGGAGCTGAGCATAGCAGGTGGGGCCCCCCACCCCGCCCCCACCCGCTCCGTTCCTGAAAGTCTCTGCAGAAAGCCCCTGAGGGACCGAACTTAGGAGGCGGCCTTGCCCCCACCCCTGCGCCAGAACTAAAGCTTGCCTCCGGAAAGCGCATTTGAATCTCAGAGGCCAAGCACTAGCTGGGTGGATCTAGGCGGGGGTGGAAAGGAATCTCAGAAGTCAAGTAACTGGCTGGGAAAATGCCTAGAAAGGGCAAGAAAAATAAGACTTTAGAGAGCTTTTTCCAACAAATGCAAATGATCCCGACCTTCGGATCTGATGGCGAGGACGAGAACGTATTTTTCCCATCAGGGAAAGATGTGGCGGGCGGGGCCTCAGTACCCCAGACACCCCAGGGGGGTGTTGGGTGGGCTCAGGCCTTGGAAGAGCTTAAAAAGGATTTTGAAAAGCAAGTTAGACAGGTGGAGGAAAGACTGGGAAGAGAAATGACAAAGATGCAAGAAGAGTATGAAAAAAAGGTCAATATCTTGGTAAAGGAGACCCAAAAAAATGCTGAGGAAATTAACACCTTGAAAAATAGGCTCACTCAATTGGCAAAAGAGGTTCAAAAAGCCAATGAGGAGAAGAATGCATTCAAAAGCAGAATGAGCCAAATGGAAAAAGAGGCTCAAAAGCTCACTGAATTTAATAGTTCTCTCAAAATTAGAATGGAACAGATGGAGTCTAATGACTTTATGAGAAACCAAGAAATCACCAAACAAAACCAAAAGAACGATAAAATGGAAGAGAATGTGAAATATCTCATGGGAAAAACAACTGACCTGGAAAAGAGATCCAGGAGAGACAATTTAAAAATTATGGGACTACCTGAAAGCCATGATCAAAAAAAGAGCCTAGACATCGTCTTGCATGAAATTATCAAGGAAAACTGCCCTGACATTCTAGGACCAGAGGGCAAAATAAGTATTGAAAGAATCCATCGATCACCACCTGAAAGAGATCCAAAAAGAGAAACTCCTAGGAACATTGTGGCCAAATTCCAGAACTCCCAGCTCAAGGAAAAAATCTTGCAAGCAGCTAGAAAGAAACAATTCCAGTACTGTGGAAATACAATCAGGATAACTCAAGATCTAGCAGCTTCTACATTAAGGGATCGAAGGGCGTGGAATAGGATATTCCAGAAGGCAAAGGAACTAGGACTGAAACCAAGAATCACCTACCCAGCTAAACTGAGTATAATACTTCAAGGGAAAATATGGTCTTTCAATGAAACAGAGGACTTTCAATCATTCTTAATGAAAAGACCAGAGCTGAAAAGAAAATTTGACTTCCAAACACAAGAATGAGAAGAAGCATGAAAAAGTAAACAGCAAAGAGAAGTATTAAGGGACTTACCAGAAATGAACTGTTTACATTCATACAGGGAAAGACAATATTTGTAACTCTTAAAACTTTTCAGTATCTGGGTAGTTGGTGGGACCACACATACACATGTACACGCATGCACACACATACACACATGCATTCACATACAGAGACAGAGAGCACAGATTGAACTGAATAGGATGGGACCATACCTTAAAAGAAATTAAGGTAAATGGTGAGAGAGAAATGTAGTGAGAGGAAAGAGGGGGAAATGGAAGGGGGTAACTATATGTCATTTAAGAGGTAAGTAGGAGATTTTTTTAGTGGAGGGAAAAAGAGGAGAGCTGAGAAAAACAAACAAACAAACAAACAAGAAGTTTACCCTCATCACATTTGACTAAACGAAGGAGTGAAATGCACACTCATTTTGGTATGAAAACCTAACTTACAGTATAAGAAAGTGGGGGAGAAGGAGATATTGGGGGGGGATGATGGAAGGGAGGGCAAAGGGAGGAGGGAGTAATTGAAAGTCAACACTTGGGGAGGGACAGGATCAAAAGACAGAAGAGAAACAATGAGGGGCAGGTTAGGAGGGATGGCAATTCAGTTAGTCTTACACAACACGACTATCAGGAAGGTCATTTGCAAAGCTACACAGATATGGCCTATAATGAATTGCCTGCCGTACCAAAGGGAATGGGTGGGGAGGGAGGGATGGGGAGAATTTGGAACTCAAAGTTTTAGGAACAATTGTTGTTGCAACTAGGAAAGAAGACATACAGTTAATGAGGAATAGAAAGTCATCTGGACCTACAGGAGAAAAGAGAAGATGGAGACAAGGGAAGGGAGGGATGACAGAAGAGAGGACAGATTGGAGATAGGGAAAATTAGATTGCTTGGGGTATTGGGGTGAGGGGAGGGGAGAAAAGGGGAGAAAATTTGGAACCCAAAAATTTGTGAAAATGAATGTAAAAAGCTAAATAAATAAAAAATAAGAATTGATAAATAAAAGTGTGTATTCAATGGTTTTGCATATACATGCACATTTGTATTTAATAGTGTCCATCTTGGGGAGTGGAGGAAAAAAGTTACATAATTTTACTATATATTTTAAAGGAATAGCAAATTGTACATAATAAATTTGCAGTTTCATGTATGATCATCTTTTTTTCCCTCTTCTACTATGTTATAGAAATGCTTGTTTTATTTCTTAAGTTCAGAATAAAATAATTCATTTCTAAAAGAAGTATTGACCAAGTCTCTAGTATGTGCCAGTCATTGTGTTAAGTTCTGGGGACACAAAATAAAAACAAAAATCAAAGAGCTCACAGTCTAATGAGGAAGACTGAATGCAAACAACGATGTAAAAACAAGATAATATATGTAATATAATATATGTAATAATAATATATAATAAAATGAAAATAACAGGAAAGGGAAGGCATTAAGATTCAGGAATGGTAGAGATTTGCAGATCTGGTAGGATGTTTGCTGAGACTCGAAGAAATCCAGAGAAGCCAGGAGGCAGAGATGTGAAAAACTGCCAGTAAAGATGCCCAGTGTTGGGATATGAGTGTCTTGTGTGAGTAACAGAGAGGAGGTCTGTGTCACTGGACCACAGATTAAGTGGAGGGAGAGGAAGATGTAAGAAAACAGGGAGGTATTCATGAACTGAAGCTGGAATGAAAAGTTAAGGGAAAAATTACTGTTGTTGTTTTTTAGTTATATTGGGGGGAAAGGATGATAAAAAGGAGGAACAGTATTTAAGGGGATGGGATGATGATAAGCAGGAGACAGAAAGGTTGTTCAATTATTCTTTTGTTTTCTTTGCCAAAGAGAATGATCATCCACATCTTGTCCTTAAAGTATAGGTGTTTCCTAAGGCTCTGGTCTAGGCTTTTCTTTCTTCTTTCTCTCTGCACTCTCTCTTGGTGATTTCATCCAAGGTAATATCATCTCTAAGCAGATACATCCCAAGGTCCAATCCTGTTTGCCAGTTGCCTGCTGGAGATATTCACTTGGGGGCTCCATGAGCATGTCAAGCTCAATGTTTCTTAAGTTGAACTCATGATCTTTCTCCTTAAATCTATTCTTCCTCTAGACTTCTCTATTTTTATGGAATGTGGAAGTATCATCCTCAAGTATTCATTCCCTTTCATTCCCATATGAAATCAGATGCCAAGCTTTGTTGATTCTATCTCTATAATATTTCTCATATCCACTGCGTCTTCTTAGAGACAGGTGTGTGCACATAGTGGATTGAGCTCTGAGCCTGGAATCAGGATAGATCCAAGTTCAAATCTGGTTTTAAACACTTAATAGCTGTGTGACCCTGGGCAAGCCACTTTATCCCTATCTGCCTGTTTCCTTGCATGTAAAATGAGGACTTTAATAGCACGTACTTCCCAGGGTTCTTGTATGGATAAAATGAGATAATTTATAAAACACTTTGCAAACCTTAAAGTGCTATATAAATGATAGCTGTTTTCCATTCACATGAACATCTCCTTAGATTAGATTCAGCTTCCCTCAGCTGAATTAACTTGAGGCCTCCAATGCCTCCCTTTGTTGAATATTCTTTGGCTATAACTAAGTAAATTTCCTTCTGTTAAGTGTTGAATGATCTAGGGATGCCTCATTTTGTTTTTATATCCAACCTAAAGTAACAGAGAACCATCCTCAGTCAGCCTCAAACACCTTTCACACTCTTTGTACTCCAGCTAAACTCATCCATTTCTTGTTCCCCAAACACTCTTCTGTGACGGTGATTACCATGCTTGGAAAGCACTCGAGGGAGTACTTCCAATGTATGAAGTCCAGGGCTTCAGTGATCTTTCAGTTTGGAGAGGTTTCTGGGATATTGTAGAGAAAATCTAGGAGAGTCAGGATTGTAGCTTGGGAGATGTGATTGTTCAGATCAGATGTGATCTCAGAAAGATTAGCGAGAATTTACCTATATAGGATCCCAGTCCTATGCTTCGTTGCTCTCATTAGAGAGATGATAAACTACAGGTGCTGAATGGGGACTAGATTGTTTGATGCAGCTAACATATGTGTTTGTTTTGCTTAATTACCCTTCTGTATGGTAAGGGAGTGTACACCGGAGAGGGAGTTATTAGAAAGTGACAGAGATATATTTTAAAAGCTTTAATAAAAAAAAAGGATAGTGGAGAAGGGGAAAGGTACTCCAGGATTAAAGAAGGGTTCATGTCCTAATTGTCAGAAAAAAAGAGAAAAAAACAGCATCTATAAATTATAGATCAACAAGCTTGCCTTTGATCCCCAGTGAATTCTAGAAGGTAGTGTTGAAGGGATGGTTAGGGAACTTCTAAAAGAGAAAGCAGTGATTAAAAAGTTAGTTTGGTTTCATGAATGATAGGTTGTGCCAAACTTTACCTTTTAAAATTTTTTAATTTTTTAAAATTAAATTAAATTGAAATTTCTTTTTGATATTGTGATTAGCCTGGCCAATCAGAGTAAACTGCTATAGATATGATTTACCTAAATTTTAACAAAGCACTTAATAAAGTCTTTGATTCTATCCTTTTAAAATAGATGGATGGATCATGGTTGGTGTTAGCATAATTTCATGGTTTGAATGGTTACACCCAATGTGTACTAATTAGTAGTTCAAATTCATCTTGTAAAGAGGTCTCCAATTACTGGGCTAGGAATCTATCCCTGATTTTCTGATGTTTGACACTTTTATGAGTGAGTTGGATAAAGGCCCAGACAGCATGCTTATGAAATTTTCTGAGACACAAAGGTGGGAGGGAATACAGATCTTGACAGGTCAGTGTATTGGGCCAAACTTAACAAAATGAGATTCAACAAGACTTGGCAATGGATTCAATATGGGGATGAGTGAGATTAAACTACTCAAGTGGGTTGTGAACCGGGGTGAAGGGTTGCACCTTCAACCAAGATAGGGATGTTTGGAGGAAGGGGGATTTTATAGGCAAAGATGTCAAGTTCTACTTTGGACAAGTTGAGTTTGAGATACCCACAAGATGGAGATGTCCATCAGGCACCTCTCATGTTATAGATGAGTAAATTACTTGAGTTAGAGAAGTGACTTAAGGTTACATGTGGAACCCAAGTCTTCTACTGCTAAATCAAGTGTGCTTTCAATTGTGCCATAAAATGTCTGCTAAGGCATCTAACACAAAACCCCAAGAGAACATAGAAGACCTCAGAGTATGTGTTGTCAAGGACACAGCTGACACTTGCCTGTGACAGAGGCATTATTCCCTGACCCTTCAGAGTTTTTTGTGTTGGGTAGATGTCACACAGTCCAGCTAATAGGACTATCCCAGGGATGGGATATACAGAGCTTGCAGAGATGCATAGTCAAGGATATCTAGGAACACTAGAACTCAAACCTATTATACCATATCTTTCTTTTTTTCTTCTTTTTTTATTAATATAACTTTATTTATTTAACTTTTTACATTCACTTTCAAAAAATTTTGGGTTCCAAATTTTCTCCCCTTATCCCCTCCCCCCACCCCAATACACTGAGCATTCTAATTTTCCCTGTCACCAATCTGCCCTCTCTTCTATCATCCCTTCCTTCTCTTGTCCTCATCTTCTCTTTTGTCCTGTAGGGCCAGATGATTTTCCATTTCCCATTAACTGTATTTCTTATTTCCTAGTAGCAACAACAATACTCAACAGTTGTTTCTAAAACTTTGAGTTCCAAATTATCCCCATCCCTCCCTTCTCACCCATTCCCTTTGGGAAGGCAGGAAATTCAATATAGGCCCTATCGGTGTAGTTTTGCAAATGACTTCGATAATAGTTGTGTTGTGTAAGACTAACTCTATTTCCCTCCATCCTATCCTGCCCCCCATTGTTTCTATTCTGTCTTTTGATCCTGTCCCTCCCCGAGTGTTGACTTCAAATTGCTCCCTCCTCCCATTAGCCTCCCTACCATCACCCCCCCCCACCCTTGCTTATCTCCTTCTCCCCACTTTCCTGTATTGAAAGATAGGTTTTCATACCAAAATGAGTGTGCATTTTATTCCGTCCTTTAGTTGAATGTGATGAGAGTAAACTTCATGTTTTTTTCTCAGCTCTCCTCTTTTTCCCTCCACTAAAAAGTCTCCTGCTTGCCTCTTGAATGAGATATACCATATCTTTCTTAATCATCTTTCAATAAAAGTTTGTTGACTTGACTTCTTTCCTTCCAACACAATAATCAACTCTGCATCTGCGTATTAATATTGTTGATGATGTTTTCACTAAATCTTACAGCTTTCTACTGTCATCCTTCACAGAGAATACTGCAAATGTTTCATCTTGTCCTAACACATCCAGGACTTCTATTAGCCTCTTTCTTCACTATGTTCACCAATTGAACTTCCTCATCTCCTCTCCTCCTTTCCTAATAATTTCTCAGCATTATCATTCACTCTATTCTACTTCACTCTTGGCCAAAGATGAAGACGTATCTATCACCACTAAGATCCAATGGTTTCATTTTGTCCTGCCTCCTACATGACTTGGCCCTAGCATTGCTCTCTCTTTCTCATGCATTTGTAAAATGAGGGTAATAATAATTAATAGAGTTGTTGTGTGAAGCAAATGTCAATCAGTAACCACTTATTAAGCACCTACTATTTGCCAAGCACTGTGCTAAGTGCTAGGGATAGAAAAAGAGGCAAAACACAGTCCTTGCCTTCAAGGAGCTGGAGAAAACATGCAAATAAATATATACAAAGCAAACTTTATACAGAAAAAAGCAGAAACAATTAACAGAAGGAAGGTACTGGAATTAAGAGGGATTAGGGAACGCTTCCAAGAAAAGATATATTTAAAATGCTTTGCAAACCTTAAAATGCTATAGAAATGTGAACTATTAAATTATCTTCAGTCTTTTTTCACTACTGATTCTTTTTTCTAATCAATCAATTAATCGATCAATATTTACTAAGTGTCTACTATGTACCAGAGCCAGGCACTGTGCTAAGTGCTAGGGATACAAAAAGAGGCAAAAGACAGTCCTGGCCCTCGAGGAACTTATTATAATCTGATGGAGGAGACAACATATACGTGTGTGTGTGTGTGTGTGTGTGTGTGTGTGTATATTTGGAGAGAGATCTCTGTGTAGATACACCCCCCTCCCCTTCCCCCCCAATAAGCAGTAAACAACAGAGGGAAGGCACCAGAACTAAAAGATGTTAGGGAAGGCTTCCAGTTGGTTGGATGTTGTCTTTCGCTCTCGGCAGCACCATGATAAAGTGAAATTTCAGTGTGTTGGACCGTGGTTGATCAGACCACTAAGAGCTCAGAGTGCTCTACCACAGATTGGGCACAGATAGTCCATATGCACATTTGGGGTGGTTACTCCAAATCTGCACATCCTGTGTTTCCTTTGTGCTGTCTCAATTCTGCTTTGCTAATAAAGCACAGCACCTTATCTGATGTGGGCATGCCAGGCTGAGCGGTCCTGTGCCAGTGTCTCCCATGTCCCACAGTCAGTAAAAGATGTATAAAGGATTTTGCATATTTTCAATTGCTATACAAATATGAGCTATCAAATTATTATCTCCTATCTCTCCTTCTTTACTGATTCATTTTCTATTGCCTACAGATATGTTCAGATTTTTCCATCCAAAGAACTTTCCTGGACCTTCCTATCCTACTAATTATCATGCTCATTTTTCATTCCCTTTATGCTTAACTTTTTGAAAAAGACCTCTGCTTCCTCACTACTCCTCATTACTCATCCCTGCCTCCTCAGAACTTTCTCTTTCGATGACCATTGGATTGTTAATCCAATCATCCTCTTTGACCTCCTGTGACACCAATCTAATCATGTAATATAATGAACTCTATTTATTAATAATCAAATATTGTTCAATAAATTAAAGCATAACATTCATAGCAACATCCTTAATCAATACCAAGTGTACAAGTAAAGTCCTCTTTCATCTTAACTGGAGGTTGACTTCCAAGTCCCATGGCTCTTCCTTTGTGGACTGACCGCTCCTGATTCCTGGATTGGATGTGTGTGGTATTTTGAAAGATTAGGTAGAACGAGAAGAGATTAAGTAGAAATAGAAGAGATTAATGAGAGGTGGCAAGAATATGCAGAAGAACTATGCAAGAAAGATCTTAACATCACTGATAACCAGGAGGGTATGATTATTGATCTAGAGGCTAGAACAATTGGTCCCATAATTTCCTGCAAATAACAAGAAGCAGTGTCAGATTGTACATTCTTGGGTTCCAAAATCATTGCAGACAGACATTGTAGCAAAAGACAGTTGCTCCTTGAAAGCAAAACTATGACAAAGCAGAGACATCATCTTACTGACAAAGGTCTGTACAGTCAAAGCTATGGTTTTTCCAGGAGCAATGCATGGTTGGGAGATCTGAACTATAAGGAAAGCTGAATGCTACTGAATCGGTGCTTTCAAATTGTGGTGCTGGAGAAGACTTTTGGGAGTCCTTTGGATAGGAAGGAGATCAAATCAATCAATACAGTACTTGAAGAAATTAATTCAGACTATTCACTGTAAGGTCAAATACTGAAGCTGAAACTTAAATATTCTGGCCACATATTGAGAAGACACGACTCATTGGAAAAGACCCTAATGCTGGGAAAGTTTGAAGACAAAAGGAAAAGGGGATGGCAAAGAATGCAATGGATAGACAGTGTCATGAGATGGATAGGTAGTATCAATAAACATGAACTTGGCCAGACTTTGAGAGATAATGGAGGAGAGAAGGGTCTGGCATACTATGGTTCATGGGGTTATGAAGAGTTGGACGTGACCAAACAACAAGAATTACAAACCTTAAAGTGTAATATATATATACCAGATTTTTATTATTTTTTTTATTTTAATTAATTTATTTATTTAAATTTTTTACATTCATTTTCACAAATTTTCTCCCCTTTTCTCCCCTCCCCCCACCCCAATACCCCATGCAATCTAATTTTCCCTATCTCCAATCTGCCCTCTCTTCTGTCATCTCTCCCTTCTCTTGTCTCCATCTTCTCTTTTCTCCTGTAGGGCCAGATGACTTTCTATTCCTCCTTAACTGTATGTCTTCTTTCCTAGTTGCAACAACAATACTAAACAGTTGTTCCTAAAACTTTGAGTTCCAAATTCTCCTCATCCCTCCCTCCCCACCCATTCCCTTTGGGACAGCAGGCAATTCAATATAGGCCATATCTGTGTAGTTTTGCCAATGACCTCCCTGATAGTTGTGTTGTGTAAGACTAACTGGATTACCATCCCTCCTAACCTGCCCCTCATTGTTTCTCTTCTGTCTTTTGATCCTGTCCCTCCCCAAGTGTTGACTTCAGATTGCTCCCTCCTCCCTTTGCCCTCCCTTCCATCATGCCCCCCCCTTGCAATATCTCTTTCCCCCCCACTTTCTTATACTGTAAGATAGGTTTTCATACCAAAATGAGTGTGCATTTCACTCCTTCGTTTAGTCAAATGTGATGAGGGTAAACTTCTTGGTTTTTTTTTTTTTTCTCAGCTCTCCTCTTTTTCCCTCCACTAAGAAAAACTCCTACCTGCCTCTTAAATGACATATAGTTACCCCCTTCCCTTTCCCTCCCCCTACATTTCTCTCTCACCATTTACCCTAGTTTCTTTTAAGGTATGGTCCCATCCTATTCAGTTCAATCTGTGCTCTCTATCTCTGTATGTGTGTGCATGTGTGTATGTGTGTGCATGCGTGTACATGTGTATGTGTGGTCCCACCAACTCCCCAGATACTGCAAAGTTTTAAGAGTTACAAATATTGTCTTTCCACGTAGCAATGTAAACAGTTCACTCATGGTAAGTCCCTTAAGACTTCTCTTTGCTGTTTACTTTTTCATGCTTCTTCTCATTCTTGTGTTTGAAAGTCAAATTTTCTTTTCAGCTCTGGTTTTTTCATCAAGAATGCTTGAAAGTCCTCTGTTTCATTGAAAGACCATATTTTCCCTTGAAGTATTATACTCAGTTTAGCTGGGTAGGTGATTCTTGGTTTGAGTCCTAGTTCCTTTGCCTTCTGGAATATCCTATTCCATGCCCTTCGATCCCTTAATGTAGAAGCTGCTAGATCTTGGGTTATCCTGATTGTGTTTCCACAGTGCTGGAATTGTTTCTTTCTAGCTGCTTGTAAGATTTTTTCCTTGAGCTGGGAGTTCTGGAATTTGGCCACAATGTTCCTAGGAGTTTCTCTTTTTGGATCTCTTTCAGGTGGTGATCGATGGATTCTTTCAATACTTATTTTGTCCTCTGGTTCTAGAATGTCAGGGCAGTTTTCCTTGATAATTTCATGGAAGATGATGTCTAGGCTCTTTTTTTGATCATGACTTTCAGGTAGTCCCATAATTTTTAAATTGTCTCTCCTGGATCTCTTTTCCAGGTCAGTTGTTTTTCCCATGAGATATTTCACATTCTCTTCCATTTTTTCGTTCTTTTGGTTTTGTTTGGTGATTTCTTGGTTTCTCAGAAAGTCATTAGACTCCATCTGTTCCATTCTAATTTTGAGAGAGCTATTAAATTCAGTGAGCTTTTGAGCCTCTTTTTCCATTTGGCTCATTCTGCTTTTGAAAGCATTCTTCTCCTCATTGGCTTTTTGAACCTCCTTTGCCAATTGGGTGAGCCTATTTTTCAAGGTGTTAATTTCCTCAGCATTTTTTTGGGTCTCCTTTACCAAGGTATTGACCTGTTTTTCATGCTTTTCTTGCATCTTTCTCATTTCTCTTCCCAGTTTTTCCTCCACCTGTCTAACTTGCTTTTCAAAATCCTTTTTGAGCTCTTCCAGGGCCTGAGCCCACCCACCACCACCCTGGGGTGTCTGTGGTACTGAGACCCCGCCCTCCACGTCTCTCCCTGATGGCAAGAATACGTCCTCATCTTCGTCAGATCCAAAGGTCGGGATCATTTGCATTTGTTGGAAAAAACTCTCTAAAGTCTTATTTTTCTTCCCTTTTCTAGGCATTTTCCCAGCCAGTTACTTGACTTCTGAGATTCCTTTCCACCCCCGCCTGGATCTGCCCAGCTAGTGCTTGGCCTCTGAGATTTAAATGGGCTTTCCTCCTGCTGGCTGTCAATCAGTGAGCTTTAGTTCAGGTGCTGGGGTGGGGCCAGGGCTGCCTCCGAGACTGATCCCTCGGGGCTTTATGCAGAGACTCTCAGGAATGGAGCGGGTGGGGGCGGGGTGGGGGGCCCGCCTCCCAATCTCAGCTCCCCGGGGGGTCCCAAGCAGAAGCCTTCAGCAACAGAGCGGGGTGGGGGCAGGGCCGTCTCCCAGCTCAGCTCCGTCAGGTTTTATGCGGGAATCTTCCGTAATGAAGATCCTGCCTGCTGCTGGGGGATTCCTGAGTCCTGGGCCGCTGCCGCCTCAGCCCCAGCCCACGCCTCTGCCGCCGCTTCCTGCCCCCGTCCCTGCCACCGCTGCTTCCTCCTGAGGGGGCCCGAGTCACGGAGACACCCCGCTTCCCCTCTCCTTCAGCCCGGCTTTCTTTCTCACTGACCTGTAGCTTCTGTGGGCGGAGGGACTTTCCCGGCTGCTGGAGCTTCAGTCTCTGAAGCCTGCTCGGATTAGCTTCTCTGCGGCCTCGGCCAGGGCAGCGCTGGGGGTCGGGTTTACTTTCCGGGGCGCGCCGGACCCTGGGGACGGGTCTTCAGGGCTCCCTGGAACGGAAATCTCTTCCACTCTGCTTCTGCACACCTTGTATTCACCCAGAAGCTATGGGGGACTCTTTTTACATTAATTCTATGGGCTTTGGTTTCGGAGCTCGTAAACGTGCGTCCTTCTACTCCGCCATCTTGGCTCCGCCCCCCAATTTTTATTATTTTTATTTCATTTCCCAGCCTCTTTTCTGACTCGATTTGCATTTCCAACTCTTAACAGGACATCTTCACTTGGAATGAATGGATTTAGAGTCAGAAGACCCAGGTTCATATCCCACATGTGTAAATCACTTACGCTTTCTGGAGTTTCCTTATTTTGTACACAAAACACACACACACACACGAGAATAATATTTTTATATATAAATAAATATATATAAATTTATAGATAAATATAAAATAAAAATATTTTGTATATATACATACAAAAGAAAGTGATTTATACATTAGGATCACACAAGTAAAAGAAGGGAAAAAATATATATATATATATATATATATATATATATATATATATATATATAACAGATCTGTTTCCTTATTTGTAAGATGGTTTAGATGACAGCAACCTCTATGGTGCAGCTCAAAATCTTTGATCTTTGCAGAGGTCTAGGCAAAAGAGACTAGGAAAGAAAGTGGGAGACTTCCAAAAGGAAATTTTATCTTTGCAAGTTTTGTCTAGGGAAGGGAGAAGAAATCATTTTCCTTTTCCCCTTGATCCTTGCTAGAACTCAGAAATTAGAAATTAGATATTTTAGAAATATCTATTAGAAATAATTAAAAATAAATCAGAAATTACTAGAAATAGATAATTAGAAATAAATTAGAAATATAGAAATAATTATTAGAAATTATTATTAGAATTAAATAGCTATTAGAAATAAAAAAGATCATGCATTTTGGATGGCATTTTACAATTTAAAAATCACTTTTATCTATGGTAAGCTGGGAATTCAAACTAAGGATCATACAAGATCTAGTAGCTAGTTCAAGTTCCAAGGAGACGACCTACAGAACAGCTCTAGACTTTTGGGTAAAACAATCAGGAGGAATCTTGAAGAGTGTATTGTCAACCTTTCTTACTCTTTGTTGCCTTTTTATACTTGACAGAGGGTGAAAAGATTGCCTCCATCTGGGGTTCTAAATATGTTTTTTTGTAGGGGAACTGGAGGATTGTACTCCCTGGGTGTTTGTGTAGCATTGCCTCTGAGACACTCGCCCGATTTACACAAAGGTATCCTATTGTTTACTCCTAGTAGCACAAGCCCCCACCAGGAAGTTTCTCATTAAGGATTAGCCAAAAGACACAATTAGCTCTTAGCAGAAGACATTTACGATGATAGTATAGTAGCTACAAAAACTTCCCCCAAATAAATCTAGGGTGTGCTATCCCACACATGTACATAATATTCATTGGGAAGGAGTAAATTCAAACTTAAAAGAATGATGGTAGTGATGTACATTTCTAGGATACACATGTGACAAAGGCAACTCAACTCTTGGTACTATAGGGCCAAACAATCTTTTGGGCCTAAAAAATTCTCGTTTTGTAGAGTCTACATAGCTCCTCTTAGGTGCAGCACTCTCTGCTGGGTGGGTTCCTCAGCTGTGTTCTACTTTTTTCATAGTCAGCTTTTATTTTTATTCTGAATAGTTCTGTTCTTTGAAGCTGTTTCTTCCTTCTCTCAGTCTGGATTCTTGTCTGGATTGTATCATTCTCTAATTATGGCTGAAAGTGATGGACTTTTTTTACTCCTTCTGTTAGATTCCATGGTCAATGGTGGGAGACAGAAAAGGGAAATCCCCTCCTTGTACACCCTTAGAGAGGTCTCTTCCATGTACAGCTCTGAGCCTGTAAGCCTCAAAGTTCAGACATTAGCTCTCTAAAGACCTTAGGGGTTTGTTCATACCTCATAAAGTATGGTTCCAGTTGCGATTTTGCAGTTATTTTACTACCTATTACTATACCGAATCAACCTTGTGACTACACTATGGGGGATAAGGAGGTCAAGCATATTCTTCTCTTATATTGCTATTTAAATATTATAACCTTTCTCATTAAAGTAAGTCTGTGTTGTTTGCTTGCTTACTAGATTCACAGTGCTTCACTAAGCCAGATTTGAGCCTCTCTTTGATCAAGTAGAAGGCAAAGATTGGAAACAAGCGTTTATTGAGTGATTACCATGTGCCAAGCTTTACAGATTCTACTCAATGTGATCTTCACAACAACCCTGAGAGGTAAATGCTATTATTATCCCCATTTTACAATGGAAGAAACTGAGGCAAACAAGTTAAATGACTTGCCCAGGGTCACACAGTTGGCAAGTGTCAGAGACTAGATCTGAAGGCATACCTTCCTGAATCCAGGTCAACAAATTCTTATTTTATTGGCTTTTCACAACATGACTGTGCTAGTTAAACTCTTATTTTAGAGATGAGTAAATCACTTGAGTTAGAGAAGTGACTTGTTTAAAGTTACATGTAGAACCCAAGTCTTCCAACTATTAATCTAACATACTTTGAATTATGCCATTGTGAGATATGAAAAGTTGGATAGGTTAATTATACTAGCAGATAATTACTAAAAGTGGTCAGTGGCACTCTCCAATGCTAAAGACCCCTTATGGAACCTATATCTAACATCCTTCCCCATATCTAATCTGTTATCAAAACTTTATTTTTGCCTTTGTAGCATCTATGACACTGCCCCTACTTTGGTGTAAGCTCACTTTATTGAACGCTGATTGGTTTGGCTACCATGAGTCTCTCCTGGATATGTCCCATCCTCCACTGAGCTGTCAAAGTGATCTTCCTAATGTACAGGTTTGATCATGTTACCTCCCCTCACTCCACTCAATGAATTCTAGGGGTTCCCCATCACCTCCCAGATCAAAATTAAAATCTTTTGGCCTTCAAAGTCCTTCACAACTACACCCCAAAATCTCTCCTTGATAAAAATATATTGCAATTTACATATGTCTTAATTCTTCAGCATGAAATAGATTTTTATGACTTTGACAATTTTTCTTTAATCAGAGTCACCCTACCCAACTAAAAAAAGGCCAGACAGAACTAAATTAAGATTAAATATTCTTTCCTTTTCTTACCTCTCTCTCCCCGCACACCCCTCCCCCCCACCTCTCCATCCTGGCCCTTCATATCTGGGCCAAACATCAAAGCCTTCTCATACAGATACACAAAAATTAAGATACAAATGGTATTCAACGAACACAACAATAAGTAAAATAATTATATTTATTGATAAGTGATAAAACATAATTTCAAACATACTTAAACATAGCAATATGTTCTTATTTTGCTACAATCTTGTTTACATGATTTGACATTGAATTTCTGAAATTTCTAACTTATTTGTAAATCTTCGTATTGAAACATCTTTTTATCACACTGGATAATAAGCACACATCTATGACAAACATGAACATTACATTTTTTCAAAGTCCAGCATTGATGTTATAGCACATAGGTTTTCAATGGTGTTTACATCAGGTGAGCTTCCAGTCCTTTGAAGCTTGTTTATTTCTTTCTCCTGGATAAGTTTTTTAACCTTTCATGTGATGTGTAGTATAATACAAGGTTTTATTGTCATAGCCCATCTTCACTTGGGAAGCTCCTTCCTCTCAATTTAGCAAATGTAAATATTTAAACCCCAATGGGAATGTGACTTCTAGGCTTAGTGAAAGTGAAAAATCCTCAAAGTATGTTTTGAGGTAGATGTTTACAATCTGATGTGAAAATACACAGATCTTATGGTTTTACCTGTACATTTGGGTTTTTCTTGGGGGTTGGGAAAGTTAGTATTTTCTGATTAGACATCTTTGAAGGGAAGGGCTGGATTCTAATTAATCGTGACTCCATTTTCATGATTTTCTTGTATCATTCTCATTTCTTTTCCCAACTTTTCCTCCACTTCTCTTACTTGATTTTCCTCTTCCTTTCTGAGCTCCTCCATGGCCTACAACCAATTCCTTTTCCTCTTGGAAGCTTTGAATGTAGAAGCTTTGACTCTGATGTCCTTCTCTGCTTGTATGCCCTGATCTTCCTTGTCACCAAAGTAAGATTCTGTAGTCTGAGTTCTTTTATGATTACTCATCTTCCCGGCCAAACACCTGACTTTCTAACTGTCTGTCAAGGTAGGACTCTGCTTCCAGTGTGAGTGGAGGCTGGGGTGGATGTATTGTCCTAGGCTTCAGGGATTTTGTATCAGTTGCTTGATACCCCACCCTCTGTGAGCCCAGAGCTCTGGAAGCAGACTCATCACTGCCAGCCACTGCTGCTGCCCTAAGGCTGGGGCCAGACCTCCAACTCCTCTTTCACCCATGTCCCACAGAGTTTTCCCATTGACCTTTTTGGTTTGTGGGTTGAGAAATCTGAAAACCACCACAGCTGCCAATGTTTCAGTCCCCTGAGGTCTGCTCTGGCCAGTCTGTGCTGGTGCTGCCCACGCTAGACTGTGATCTGCTCCCTACCTGGTGTGAAAGACACTTTCTGTTGATTTTCCAGGTTGTCTTGGGCTGGGGATTTGTTTCATGCTATCATTTTGTGGGTTCTGTAGCTCTAGAATTTGTTTAGAGTCCTTTTTTACAGGTATTTGGAGGACTTTGGGGGAGAGCTCAGGAAAGTCTCTGCTTTTACTTTGTCACCTTGGCTGTCCTCCCTGGGAATCCCTGAACTTGTTTCTTTAAGGAAAACTCTAACCTCTACCACTTCCAGCTTAAGTTAGTTACAACACTCAATGAAGGATACTTATTTGTATTCTTTCAGAAATTGGTAGCCTAGACTGGAAGAAGTTTTTTCTTTTCTACTCCCTAGACAATTCTTTTTGTTTAGGGTTGGGCTCCCTCAGTGCTAAGAGACCTCACCCCAACTTAGAATGACTATCAGTAGTACATTTCCCAAATCTTCATCTTGGCAAGCGAGGTCATGAATGACCTTTTGCAATAATTACCAAAAAGCTCTAGAGTTCAAGGTACTCTTAAAGTTCTAATGTTCTTCTGTTGCCCAGTAAAAATGAGTGGCTAAAAAAGTCCTTTGCCTAAAAGGAGTGGAATAATTCACTCATATCTGAAAAGGCTTTGCCCCTCATAATGCAAATTCAAATATGCTAGTCTAAAAGACTAGCATGACCCTTACAGAGAGCCAGCATATCATAAGCTGATTAAATAATTAATATGAAACTGTAAAATTTCCAAGCTAAAACAGGATAATCTAGTCCAACATAGCATGGCATAATGCAGGGAACTTGTCTTGGAGTCACAAAGACCTGGATTTTCATTCAGACAGTTATTAAGTAATGTAGACAAGCCATAACCCTTCTAGCTTGGTTTCATCATTTTAAAACAGGTATTTTTATTTTTATAGGTTGTTATGAGGATCAAATTCAAAAGGTATTTAGAAATCCTTTGTATACTTTAATCCACAATAAAAATGTCATCTAATATTGTATTATTAGCAAATATATAGGAAGGGTAGCTTGTTGACATCCAGATGGGAAAAACTGACAATATAGTTTCGCCATTTTATATGATGATCTTTTCTCCTGGAACCTGGCATTGTACTCCATACTCTTCTTCATTCCATACAATTCCATGGGACATCTGGGTAAGGGATTTAACATACTCAATCTCTTTTGGAAAATTTCTAAGGATAGCAGGCCCTCTTTTATGGGGCAATCCATTTTCATTACTTTATAGCCACACATATTCAGCATTTTTATTATAAATCCATGCAAATTAATCAAAAATTAAAATCATTGAATAAAGTGAGAAAAAAATAGTTTCATCTATTTCTTAGAATTTTAAGAATACAGTAACTATCCATTCCACATATAACCTTACCCCTCACAGCCTCCCACTTTCCAGACATACAACCCTGAACTCATTTTTCTCTCCCCAGGCTGATATAGTACTCTGCTTTTTGGGTTTAAAATGCCATCTCCAAACAATCTCACATTTGCTTCTTCAGGAAGGGGCTAAGATTTCAGTAGCACAAATGTCTAGGCATTGATAGCTCAGAATATGAAAAGCAAAGTTCAGCAAAGCAGAGGCAGAATATTGATTTGAGGTAAAATTAATCTTGAACAGCAAACCAAGATTTAACTTTTTCCTTTAGTGAATACTCTTTTGCTTAAATGTATGGATGAGTTGCTATTATAACAGATCTTCCAAACATTTTTCAGGGTGTCTCTCCTTGAACTTGTTACGTTGGCTTGGCAATCAGATCAACACCATTCTTTATTTCTCACTCACTAGTATGCAGGTTGAGGACATAGGGTACTCTTAAGAACAATATGGCTCATTCCCCACCATCTAGTGTGCTTCTCATAAACAATCAACCAGCTCGAGGAAACAGCTCACCAAATGACATAATGGTTAGCTATAATTTTCCTTGTGTAAACCTTGGATTTACTTTTCCCTCAAATAAACATAGTATCTTGTGGGTACAGTGGGCACAAACGTAAACGTAATTATAGTGAAGTAAACGTATGACCAAGGTAACTGTATTTCTCCAAATATTACATGTCCTGAATAGCCTTTCTTTTAGTGTGGAATGCTAGGTCTTGTTGCATTGGTTGGTCAATTAAGCTCCAGGGTCCAGCTTTCATTCTTTTGCATGGGCTTGAATCCAGGGGTCAACTCTAAAAGTATATTGACTAGATCTCTCTCCAATCCAGGGATCATCTCTTAAAATTACGTCCCCTAGATCTCTAATGAATCCAGGGACCAACTCTTAAAATTACGTCCACTATAGGACTCCAGAAATTCCAGGTAGGGCTGTTTTGAAGGCTTCTAGGGGTGTGGCCAATTATTTCTCAGCCAATGGCCAGGCTACCTTTCAAATTCAGACAAGGAACTTGTTTGCACTTCATAAAGGGCTCTCTAGGTGGGGGTCTCATTTTTTAAAAGTTAGTTTAATAACTTGTTATTTACTTTCTGTGATTACATTAATAAAGCTGGGGGATGGAAAACAAATCCCACTCCCATTTCTCTCCCCCCTTCCACCCCCCCCCCCCACCCCCGGCCCATATACATAATCCCATGGGGCAAATCAATGCAGGAGCCAACCTCATTTTCCCCATCTTTTCAACGTTCCCTTCTGCAATTTATTTCACTGATTAATCCGTCATTTTCTTTCTACCTTTTGTATTATCACTCCCACTCCCTTTCCCCTTTTCCCCACTGTTCTGTCTTTTAAACCACAAGACCTACAAGTAATACCTCTATTTTGTTGGGAAGATCTATGTAGGCTTTGGGTGAAGGAATAAATAAATCTCTAAAGATCTGGAAGCTTTGAGGATGGTGGGGTAGAGTGGTGGTGAGAGGAGGGTTGAAGTCTGGGAAGGTGGAGGGATACACAGATCTTTCCAACGATCCAATTAAGGGATTTGGGTTTGATTTCACAGGGCTCCTTTTTGGAGGGAAATAGTCTGAAGAGATTGGGGCGGGTGGGGAGGAACCAAGGAAAAAAGGTGATTGAATGAAGCTCCCTCCAAGGATACTTTAGCTCGGTTTTAAGTCTCCTTTTCATCTGTAAAGTGCTTTATGTTTTTTTTTTTAATTGTTTTCTTGAGACACTCTCCCTCCTACCCCCCCACCCCCACTCCAGGATTGAATTTTGAGTAATGTGAGAAAGAAAAATGGAAGGGGGCTGGGGGTGGATAGATTATTATGTTAATTATCTCTCATTTATCCTTATTTTGTTTCTATTGGCATGTCTCCCCAGTTAGATTTTAAACTCCTGGAGGGCAGGGGCTGCATTTTGCCTCTCATTGTATCCCCAGAGTAATAAATATATATTGAATTGAACTGAAATGTCCCCAGCACCTGGCTACTTGCTTTCGGTCACCAGAACGGCGATGGGAAAGGGGGGAGGGGGACACAGGCACAGCAGGGAAGCGTCAGCCCTGCATCCTCATAGCTTGGGTCACCAAGACTACAATTCCCAGAAGCCTCAGGGGCCGAGGACGGATGCGGCCCCTAGCGGCGCTCCCTCCAGCCCTCACAGTGTACGCTTGCGCAGGAAGGAAGTCTTAAGCCGGGGGCGGGGCAGGGGGTCGGGGAGAAGAAATAAAGGCTGGTTAAGGCGGAAGACAACCATAGAGTTCGGACTTCTCGCTTCCAGCGAAGAGCGGCCCCTAGAGTGGTGGGGCGAGCAGCTCTCCTAGGGGGCTATTAGGGGCGGGGGGTGGGGGTCCTTTTGACAACAGGCCGCCGGCGGGATCATGGCGACCAGGAACCCCCGTCCCACAGGTGAGCGGCCCCGAGGGACCCTCCCCCCCCCCAAGACGGATAATCGAAACAGAAACTGCGGTTATGCCTCTTCCGGACTTACCCACTTTTCCCTCCCCTCCCTTTCTCCGTGGCCCAACGTTCACCCTTCCCCCCACCCGATCCCTCCATCTCCCCTCCCCCCCATTGCGTCCTACGTGGACCCCGAGGCCTTGGACCCTCTGCCCCTTCCACGGACACTGAGCTTCACAACCTTCCTGCCCCTCCCAGAAACCCCCAAACAACTCCCCAACCACCCCCTCCCTCTGCCCTGGGATCCCCCCTCCGCCTCCCCAGAGCCTCCCACTGGCCCTTCCCCCCGTCTTTATTTACCCTCTTCCGTATGGTGCCCGCACCGCTCCATCCCCCTCCTGCCATCTTTCCTGCAGATGTAGCCTCGCTGCCCGCTCCTTTATTGGGGTGCCCGCCTGGTCACAGGCCCCTCTGGTCCCTCCCCCTATTCCTCGTCCCCCATTCCCTCACCAGGACGCAGCCAGGTCTTCTCTCCTTCAGACCTCTCGGTACAGCGTGTCCCAAAAGTCTGAATGCAGTTTCCCCTGCCCCTAGACAGATCTGTGCCCCCCTTCTCCCTCTCCTCCAAGAAGGCCCGCTCCTCCTGGCTCCCCGAGGTGCGGGTTCCTGAGGAGCCTGGTCAATGTCCCTGGGACTTTCCCTTGTCTATTTCAGCCCCACGCCGGTGTTGTGGGTCTTGTCTGGGCCTGGGCAATGGGAGGCCTCTAACTGGTGAGAGAAACTTCATGGTCCCCTTTGTCCCCCTTACTGGAAGGCCTACCATCAACTAACGGATGCCTTGTAGAGGCGCTTCCATAGACCGCTAACCTCCCCCAAACACTTTGACTTCCGTCTTTCAGTAAGTCTTCGAGATGCTATCACTTTTTTACAGTAGCAACTCAAAATTTTATACACACAGATATGTATCTTGTATGTAGATATAGACATGGAGAGATGTATCTCTGGTATCTGGAATTAGACACAAAAAAATAAAAATTTAAGACTTCTCAGAGAAGCCATTTCCTGGCTTTTGACTGAATTTAACGCCTATATTTTCCTTTTTCTCTCAAAGAACATGACAGTGATGATGATTCTTATGAAGTACTTGATTTATCAGAGTATGCAAGAAGACACCACTGGTGGAACCGTGTATTTGGCCACAGCTCTGGACCTATTGTAGAGAAGTACTCCGTAGCTACTCAGATTGTGTTGGGTGGAGTTACTGGATGGTGAGAATGTAACATTTTTTAATCTTGTAGGATGTCATTGACTCATTAAGACTTGTTTATACTTAACTGAGAGTGGTAGATTGGCAGGACACCCTTAGAGACTTGAATTTTAAGACTAAAACATGATGGCTGTGTGAGCAGGGATAAAACCCTTAACCTCTCAATGCCTCCAGACAGATGCTTTGAGGCTTCAAGTGTAGAATATTTTCTGATGTTGAGTTTTTAGAAGGAGTGCTCACAGATGAAATCACGTCAGGACCAAAAAATAGTTAACTAACTCTTCAAAGAGCTGCTTTTTCAATAGGTATGTGCCAATGGAAATAAACAGATGTTAGCCAATACTCATAATTGTAATATTTTAATCTACAACCAATGTTGGGTGTCTTGGTTTACAGTAGTTTAGTTTGGTCTTTTAAGTGAATAGTGGAGGTAATCAGGGCATCTCTTTACTAGTACTGCTAAACTTAGTGTTCTTCAAATTATGTCCTGGAAAAATTATTGTCAACATCGTACTCTCAGATACCTGTCTTAACTTTTTGCCTATGTTAGAGATAAATACCTTGGCCTTTTCATTCTGTCCTCAAGTTGGAGATAGAGGTAACTGATCTTGTTACCTTCTCTTCCAATCAAGGGACCTTTGAGGTGGGACTCCTCAGCCAAAAGCTACTGTATCTCCACCCTTTGGCTTGCACACTCTCATTTCCCTTGTAATTCCTGTGATTTAAGATGGCCTGTCTGCTTCTTGAAATCTCTTCTCCCCTTTCTGTTAACACTCCATCTCAGCTCTTTTCTGAGTCCTTGTCTGGTTCCGCCCTCTCTTTCCACTGGGACCTGAGGTACCGCCAGTGTCATTAACAAAACTTTCCATCTTCTTGCACTCCAGGACACCTGGTTTTCGCCAGAAGATACTTCATCCCTTTACACCCAAATCGTATGTACCTTTTATTCTAGCTCCTGATATTTTAGACCAGGAGAGGTTCCTTTTATTAAGTGAGATCTTCCCTCTGCTGCTGTCACTCAGCAACTGGTGCTCTTTTAAGTTCATAAAATCCAAATAAACCACCCTTTCTAAACCCTCTTGGTATTTATTTACTAGTACACATTTCATTAATTGGTTCACAGTCTTTCTGCTACAAATCTTAACCTTATACTTGAGAACTTGAGTTGGGATTCTCTCAGCCATCCCCTGTCTTCCCATTTCATCAACCTTCTCATCTCCTGTCACCATATGTATCTTTATTCCAGCCCAGATGATCATGACCATCACCTTACCTTACCCATCAGTGTTCAGTCTTCCTGATCCAGACTCTGAAATGCTTTCTTCTGTCACTGCCTACACTTTCGTCTCTCCCCTTACTCCTCCTAAACCTGCCCTTTGTCCTTACTGACGTCTTCCCCAGAGTCCCCTGCTTCCCAGCTGCATTGTCTTCTCTGGCCTAACGTTCCTCAGTTTGTGGCCTTGACATCCTGTAAATACGCTTCGTCCTCTTGTCTTATTGCCCCGGAGCCTCACCAACCCTCAGGCCTGCCTGCTGCTTAGCTGCTGATCCCCAGGCTTGGAGGAAGCATTGAGCTTGCTGCCTCCATGACTGCTTTTTACTCCCTAATTTAGTCTACTGTGCTCCTCCCAAGGGCTTTTTGCAAAGCCTTCTTTCGCTTCTTTAGCTTCCTAGAGCATTGCTTTCCTGTTCATTCTCTGACAGCCCTAAAGGAGTTTCACTGGAAACAGAAGTGCTCTGCCCTGAGTTCCCTTCTTTTTCTTGTTTCTGACCTGCAACTCCCATGACATCATCTCCCATTTTCTTCTCCTTGGTCTCTGATGAAGAGGCTGGTCTCTTCTCATCAAGGCCTCAGGGTTGTACCCTGCCTTATTCAGGCTCTACTCTCCAATCTTTTTTTTTTTTTTTGCTGCCTATAAATTTGCTTGTGGTGTGCCCAGCTTTGAAAACTTTTCATGTGATCAATCTATTATCTTATATGTCTCCTCTTTTATAGCCCTGCTCCTAGAAGAAAGGTATTTTATACTTCTTTCCTCTATTTTCTTGTACCTACTTTTTCGCCCTTTTCTGTCTTCCACTAAAATTCTTCTTGAAAGTTACTAATTCTCTTTTAAAATAAATTTTTATTCACATCTTTTGTTTTTTGTTTTTATTCACAATCTTTAGGTTGCCTAGATTTCCCACTGCATTCTTTTCCTTCCTCCTTCCCAAAGAGCCGAGCCATCCCTTATAACAAAGAATTTTTTTAAGAGAGGAAGATAAAAAGAAATCAATCAGTTTTTCTTCATATCAAAACCCTGACATAATACATTATTCCAAATCATTGTTTTAGAATAGCATAGTGATGTTCCACTGAAGGTCTCTTAGTGGCTAAATGTGATGGCCCGCTTGCACTCCTCGTCCTCCTTGATTTTCTGCAGCATTGACTATGGTCTTCTGCATGACCCCCCATCGCAGAGTTTTTGTGACACTGGTCTTCACTAATTTCTGTTTGCCTAACCATTCTTTCTTATTCTCCTTTGTTAAGCGATCGATGTCTGGCCGCCTAACTGTGGGTAGTCCTGTGGTGTCTGTACTGGGTGCTCTTTCATTTGTACAGAGATGATTTTCAGATCTAGATCAACCTTCTCTTTCTTGAGCTTTAGGCTTTCATGGCCAGCTGACTACCTTTTGGATCTCTGGTGGGATGGCCCATAGACATCTGGGACTCAGTCGGTCCAGAATGGAACCGTTCCCTCCAAACTCATCTATCCTCCAGATTTCTCTGTTGTGGTTTTCTCAGCACCTTCCCTCCAGTCACTTTATTTGTAACCTCCAAGTCACTCTTGACCCCTCCCTCATTCTTCCTCATAACTGGTTCTGCTTGCACACGTCTCACATTTATATCTTTCTGTCTCTTTACAGGGCCGTAGCCCCACTTCAGGGCTTAATCATCTCTCTTCTGGCTCCCATTCTGTCCCCTCTCTAGTCTTGTCTTCCACACACATTCTAAAATCATTTCCTAAAGCCCAGGCCTGACCGTGTCACTATTCGGCTCAAGAGCCTTCTCTCCTATTGCCTCCTAGATAAAAAAAACCAACTGCTTCTATCTGGCATTTAAAGCGCTTCCCGTTATGGCTCTAGCCTTCCTTTGCAGGCCTTTTCACATACTTTCACTCACTACATCAGGACCATTCTCCTCTGCTTCTTTCCTGAACTTCTCCC
Organism: Bettongia penicillata ogilbyi; assembly: GCA_023548195.1. Lineage (NCBI taxonomy): Eukaryota > Metazoa > Chordata > Mammalia > Diprotodontia > Potoroidae > Bettongia > Bettongia penicillata. The sequence continues at coordinate 8,908,340 of JAJHZJ010000377.1, forward strand.
AGTCTGTGCTTTTGTACTTTTGCCAGGCCGGACTCTATCCTGCTTCTTAGAATCCTTAATTTCTATCAAAGTCTTTCTTGATCTTTTTAGCTTTAGCGGTCTCTCCTCATATTATGTATCTGCTTATCTGTTGACATGTTAAAAGCCTCAGTAGAATGTTCACTCTTTCCTGTGACCTCTCCCCTTTCACTGTTCCCTCCCAACACTGAGCTCAGTATTATGCACATGCCAGTCTTTGGGAGTTGGGGGCAGACGGAGGGGGGAGAAAAGCAGCAATATTAATAACAGTGAGAACATGTAGCTGTTAAAGTTGGCAGAGTGCTTGACAAATATTATCTCATTTTATCCTCGCAACCAGGCTGGGGGTTAGGTACAGTTATCCCCATATTATAGATGAGACTTGCCAACTCTTAAACGTCTGAAGTCAGATTTTTTTTAAGCTCCTTGGGGCAGAGGCGTCTTTCTCTCCTCCAGATGATTTTTTTTTTCTCTAGAAAACCCCAATTTGGAATTTTCTTGGCAAAGATAGTTTGTCTTTTCCTTCTCCAGCTCATTTTACAGATGAAGAAATTGAGGCAAATAGGATTAAGTTACTTGCCCAGGGTCACACAGCTAACAAGTAAGGCCTGATTTGAACTCAGGTCTTCCTGACTCCACGCCCAGTATTTATTGGATTGGATCCTTTTTGACAATCAGGTCTTAAAATATATAGGAATATCTGTTACTATATGAAGAATGCCTTATATATAATTGAATTATTTTGTACACATAACTGATTTAGACACTTATACTGTAAAGTTATAAAATGACTTTAAATCTAGACATATAAATTAGGAGCCTTCCTTACAAGATCTTGGTATTTTTCTTTCTGTGCCGCCCATCTTGAATTTTGTATTCGCATTGGGCAGTGTTGTGTTTCTGTCATATCTTTTAGCAAAACTAGATCTTTCTGTTCAACATTTGTAGCTTTTCTTTACCACCATTTGAAACTTTGAACCCAAAAGAAAAACTCGACATCCTCACTCAAACACTTTGATCATTTAGTAGAGGAGGACCTTGTTCTTTTTTGCATGTGCCAAATTCTGTTACTGGACTGCAGGTGACTACATGTCGGTGTGGACCACCGATTAAGAACACAGTTCGTTCCATAGGCTTGTGGTGGGAAGAAGAAAGCACTACTTTTAAACTATCCTCATCCTGTTATGTAGGAGACCTGTTAACGTAGGGCCTCAGCCTAGGTTTTTAATGTAGCTTCCCATACTTCTGTTGCTTTTGTGCATGCTCCTTTATTTTGGTACAGTTTTGTTAATGTGAATCTGAGTCAATGTGTAGGTGGATAAGAACAGATAAGAAAAAATCAAAAGTGTTCATATTCGGAGTGACAGTAAAAGAAATTAACTTGAAAATTTTTGGAGTATATGCTGCAGGTTTTGTACCCACATGAACGTTACAGCATGATTATGTTATTTCTACACTTTTAGAAATAATCCTAGATCATTTAAACACATGGACAGGGAAAAACTTGGTTGAGATAGCTCTTCTCTAGAATTTGGCCTTCGCAAAATTCCAAGAAGTTCTACTGGTTAGATCTGTTAGTATCAGAAAAAATAGTTTTATGTTGAGAGAAATGAGTTTTTTTTATACTTTGTATATTGGTGTTTTGAAGAAGTTTAGAGTTTTTTTGTTAAAGAATTTAAAAATTGATGACATAATGTTATACTAATTATAGACAATTGTATTTGAGAATAATATTAGCAGCAAATATTTTTATGATGTTTTAAATTTTGCAAAGTGCTATACATATATGATCTTATTTTGAGGTAGGTGTTACCCTGTTTCACAGATGAGAATCTTGAGGCAGGCTGTAAACCCAGGTCTTAATGACTTCAATTCCACTAAACCACTTTTCTGTAATATGTGTTAAGAAATACACAATGAGCATACACCCAACCGGTTGTCAGTTCAGATCTTGAGTTTTTTTTCTTTATTCTTAGGTATAAAGGTTAAACAAATTAGAGATAAATTAGTCAGCAGTTAAATCCAGATGTCACTGCCATACTTTTGTAGCTGCTTAAGGCTTACCAGAGGATTTTTGAAGGCATAGTGAAGGTGATTTTTATACAAAGCAAATTAATATTCTTAGAAAATAATGAATTCACAAAATCTCAAAAATGAATGTTGAAAACTGTCTTTACATGTAAATAGAAAAAATAAAATACTATTTACAAAATAAGACCTTAAAACCAGCTCCAGAATGGTAAGCTAGGAACAAAAGGTTAGCAACAAGTACTAGAAAGTGATAAAAAAGGCATTTTTGTTTAAAGAAAAAATAAGTTTGCCCAGCATAAAAATTTAAAATTTCTTTTGCCTAAACTATTTTAAAAAGTAGGTTCTCTTAGTATGTAAAAATAACAACACGTAAAACACTTTATTTCTTTGCAAAAACCTGCGAGAGAGGTGGTGCTACTATTCCCATTCTACAGGGGAGGAATCTGGCTAACTCAGTGTAGTTATTAAGCTATCTCTGCAGCAGGAGGTCTCCGTTGGAGTACTTGGAGGATTTTTGCCTGACTCTGCTGGGTGTCATTTTTTCAGTGACTTGGATAAAGTTATAGAGAGCATGCTTCTCACGTTTGCATGTGACACCAGTCTGGTTAGTACACAAGGTGACCCAGAGTACGGACAGACTAGTGTTGGGCTGACATGGATGCAGATTACTTGTAGAGGGGCTGGTGCTGCTATGAGCAACGTTCACTGCTCCATTTAAGACCCAGATGGGGAAAGATTGAATGGGAAGGTAAGATCCAGCTATTGTAGGAGAGCTGGTACTAGAAGTTTCCGTCAGAGAAGAGAAGGTTTCCAATGTCTGCTATGCAGAGAGGGATAGATGGTAGGAAGGAGTGAAAGGATCAGTCCATGCTGCAATGAGAGCCCGCGTGGCATTAGAGAAATTTGACCAGTCAACATGATTGTGCCATTTTCTCCCGATATGCTGAACGAGGTGCACGTGAATAGAACTGGGGAAAGAAGACGGTGGGATTAACCCCGGTAAATCAAAATGATGAAGCCAGGAAGCCAAGAGTGTCGCTGAAGGATTGAGACTGAGAAGGATGAGAGATGAGAGGTCATCATGAGGGAAGAAGAGTACATTTCAGAAAAATAATGGAAAGATTCAATAATAGAAGGTTATAATAGATAGGACGTGTGTGTGAAGGTGTTACTCATTCTGCCTTTTCTTAAATGCTGCCATGTACTATAGACATTAAGTTCAGTAGTATTTCAGCAAAGGTGATCTCTGTGGGCTTAAGTAAACTTGGAGGTTTTCTTGGAGGAGGTGGAGCTGGACTGACCTGGATCTTTTTAAAAAATCTGTAGATGGGGAGATAAGATAGAAAACATCCTAAGGAAGGAGACACATTAGCCTGAGCCAAGTTAGGTATGAGAGTGATGTGTCCCATAAACAGTGAGAAGAGGCAGGTCTGCCTTTTGCAGAGAGAGAGCTAAGATTGAATAATGGGTGGGACAGTATCTTGTACAGTATTTTGTTTCCCAGCATAAGGAATGGGGATTTTTATCCTGTACTTAAAGACAATCCATTTAGGACCCCATAATACAGAATGGAAAGTTATCTTTCTGTAGTCAAATAAAATTAAATGTTTTTCCCAGGAAAGCTAAAGAGCTAGAATTTAATGAAATATTTCTCTTCTCTCTACTTTTTTTTTTTAAATTTAAGGTGTGCGGGATTTTTATTCCAGAAAGTTGGGAAGCTTGCAGCAACTGCCGTGGGTGGCGGCTTCCTTCTCCTGCAGGTAGGTGATCATGAAGTTTCTTCATTTCCTTTTCAAAACAATTATAAAGATGTGACTTTTCAGAAGATCTCTATCAGCACAGACAGCCATATCTGTTTCATATAAGCATAAAGTCCATTCACTTAAGATCACATACAAGTCAGCAAGCTTTATTAAGCATCTGTTGTATCCTAAGCACTCTGCTCAGTGTGGGGGATACAAAGAAAGGAAAAAAAATTCTGTAGTATAGAATATATATATTCATGGTATAAGTGGAGATCACATACATAGCACTATGTGTGAACAAGACGTAGACAAGAGAAGCTGGAGATCATCTCAGACAGAAGGCTGGGGTACTTCATCCTGTGTTCTCCATGTCAGGAGGGTGATTTCTTGACTTGCAAATTAACTGTGCATCCTCATCAGCCTCACTCTCCTCCAGAGTCAGGGTCCATTGGCAGGACATAAGTCCAGACAACTGGCAGTGCCCCAGATGCAGGGGAGACGTTGGCCTTTGTAAGCTAAGGACTTTCCTAGGTCTCGGTTTGTCTGAGGCAGATGCCCACTCAGTGATTAAAAGCGTGGTAGGAATTGAGACAAGAGATGGCCCAGTTTGTCATTGTGGGAGGGGAAGACCACGAGTTTCTCCAGAGGTGAGGCCGGACTGTGAAAAGCTTCTGGCAGGAGGTGGGACTGCTGTAGCTAAGACTTAAAGGAAGCCTGAGGAGGAAGGGAGGAGCGAGTTCCAGGCATGGGAGAGAGTTAGTAAGATACGCTTGGAATTGGAAGATGTTGTTGAGAAACAGCAAGGATGTCAGTGTCACTGGGATTACAGAATTTATGGAGAGTTAGAGGGGGAAGGTCCGGACATGCCGTGAATGTCAAATAGGACTTTACATGTGATCTTGAAGGCGATAGGGAGCCACTAAAGTTGATTGAGTGAGGAGATGACATAGTCAGACTTGGGCTTTAGGAAGATCCGTTTGACAGCCAAAAGGAAGATAAAGCAGGAATGGACAGCAGTCAGCTGGCTGTTAAAGTAGACTAAGTGTGAAGTGATGAATGAGCACAATATGCAAATACTTGAAAATGCCTGGAAATGAGTATCGACAACTCCAGAGCACTGTCATCCGCACATCAGGGTTTTAAAGGATTTAATAGCCCACAGCAACCAGCAGTCAGTCGGTAAGTGCCTACTATGTGCTTTGCACTGTGGTAAGAGCTGGAGATATACAAAAGGCGCCAAAAGACAGCCCCTGCTTTCAAGAACCTTACAGTCCAATGGGCAGAGATGCAAACAGAGATACAGAGCAAGCTACATACAGGACAAATAGGAAATAATTAAAGGAGGGAAGGAAGTAGAATTGCCTCCCTATTGAAGATGGGATTTTAGTCGGCACTTAAAAGAAGCCGGAGTGATTAGTCAGAGTGGAGGAGGGAGAGCACTCCAGGCCTGGTGGACAGCCAGAGAAAATACCCCGGAGCTGAGAGATAGAGTATCATTTGTGGAACAACCATAAGGCCGGTATCCCTGGATTGAAGTGTACGTATTGAGGAGTAAGGTGTAAGAAGACTGGAAAGCTAGGAGGCAGCTAGGTTATGAAGGGTGTGGAGTGCTAAACAGAGCATTTTGTGTTTGCTCCTGGAGATGAGAGGAAGCTGCTGGAGTTTGAGTAAGGGGGATGACATGATCAGACCCGAACTTAAAGAGAAGATCACTGTAGTGGCTAATTTGGAAGGTTGAGTTAGAGAGGGGGAGAGATTGGGAGGCAGCAAAAACAATAAGGCATGAGATGATGAGGGCTTGTGCTCCAGTGGCGGCATTGTTAGAGGAGAGAAGGGGACTATTGCAGAAATGTTACAAAGATGAAATCAACAGGTTTTGGCAAAAACTTGGATATGGGGGGTGAGAGATAGTGAGGAATCCAGTATGACTTCTAGGTTGTGAGCCTGAGGGACTGGAAGGATGGTAGCGATTTCTACAGTAATAGGCAGAGTAGGAAGAAAGGGAGTGGGTTAGGAGAAAAAATTCAGGTTTGGACAATTTATAGGACATCCAGATTGAGATGTTCAGTAGGCAGCTGGAGATGCAAGACTGAAGGTCGGTGGAAAGATTGGGTCAGGAAAGGTAGATTTGAGAACCATCAGCTTTGAAAGTGATTAACTCTCTGGAAGCTGATTAGATTGCCAAGTGAGATAGTGTAGAGGGAGAAGAGAAGACAATGTGGGGCAGAACTTTAAGGGACACCTGTGGTCAGAAGGAATGATCTGGAGAAGGATCCAGCAAAGGAAATAGAGCAGTGGTCAGATAGGTAGGAAAAGAGCCGCAGAATGGGTGTCCGAAAACCTAGAGTGAAGGAGGAGAGTTAGTGTAAAAGGCTCTACAGGGAGGTGAAAGGGAAGAGGAATGGAGGAAAGGTCTTTGAATTTGGCCACTAAGATTATTAGAGCAGTTTTGGTGGAATGATAAGACCAGAGGCCTGCCTCACTGTAAAGGATTAAGAAGAGGGTGAGAGTAGAGAGAGTGAAGACATCTACTCTAGAGGGCCTTTTCAAGGAATTTGTATCTAAATCTACAAAGGACAGAAGAGAAATAGGGTTATAGTTAGCAGGGATGGAAGATCAAGCGAGGGTTTTTTCAGGATGAGAGGACATGGGAATGTTTAGTGACAGTAGGAGATGAGCCAATAGAGAGGGAAAGTATGAAAATAAGTGAGGTAATAGGAAATACAGAGAGCGGGCAATGGAATGGAATTGGGATGGCATGGGATCACTTGTAAGTAGAGCAGTTCACCTTGGTTAGGAGTAAGGTCACCTCATATGAGAGGGAGTGACAGGGACAATAGTGACAGAAGGCACCTGAGTGATAGGAGATGAGGAAGTATACAGCGGATGGCTTCAGGTTTTTCTGTTAAATATGGGACAGGGTTCTCAGCTGAGAGAATGGGGGGAGAGGGATCCATGGGAGGTTTCAGAAGAAATGAAAGTGTGGAAGAGCTGCTGTGAAGATTGGGGTAGGAACTGATGGGGGAGATAGACTAGTATTGCCTAGCAGTGGTGAGGGCCCAATTGTATGTGTAACTTAAGTTTTGTAGCGGATCCAAAGTGATTTTCCCTGTCTTTGTTCAGGTGTATGGGAATGAAGCTGACATGATGGGAGGCATCCGAGACTGAAGTGTGTCTGGGCATAGTTGGTGATATAAGGGGGCTAAAGATCCAAGAGAGCTGAACAGTGTAGAGTGGAATTGGTACACCAAGGAGTCAAGATGAGGAGGAGGGGAGATGGCCTAGGAAAGAACTGAGGGGTCAGGGGCCTGGAGGTCATAGTGGGAGAAAGAGTAGTGTTAGGTAAGAAGCCAGAGAAAGAGGGGAAAAAACAATAAATTGCAGTTGGATGAGGGGTTTTGAGTTGTTGAACATGGAGGTGGTATGTTTGTGGTTGATGGCAAGATCCAGGATGTAACAGTCTTTGAGTGTGGCTGAGGTTAGATGGAGGAGGTTGAAGAATTGAGTGAGATTGTTTGGGGGAAGTCATTGTGAAGTTAGTTTCAGTTTCATAGAATGAGGGTGAGAGAGGAGAGAAAAACTGAGCCTCGACTGAAACCTTCGAAGGAGAGTTAGCAGGAAGTCTGTAGACAGCAGCTGCCAGGGTGTTGACTGGGCGGTAGAGCTGAACCTCAGAGGAGAAGCAGCTACCGAGGGGTGGAAGTAGGGAGATAATCTGGGTGACGTTTGGGGGTATTCCAGCTGCCTCCTTAGAGCAGTGAGCGGCGGAGAACGAATGGAGAGGCAGCCAGGAATACGTCATTCTGTGCTTTGTAAATAATCACAAGACAGCTCCATGAAAACTTTGAGTTTTCTAAACTTTGGAACATACATTGTTATCTTTTAAACTTTGTCTGTCATGACTTAAGTGTTTGGCATTTTCTCCATTTCACTCGGATCCACAGTAGTTTCCAGTAACTGGTTTTCATGTCTTGCAGCATATTAAGTATTGCATTTTGAAAATACTGGACAGGATTGGCACCTCTTATACAGAGTCACAAAGAGGAGAGAGATGCCCTTCCCTTTTTTTTTTGTGCCCACCATACAAATTGTTTTTAATAACAATCTCAGCTGTGAAATTCTGTATCCATTCATGAAGTATTATTCTGCATCCATATTTGATATTCCAGCTTCCTCACTCCCTATGTTTGTCCTATGTCACTAAAGTAAAAAAAAAACAAAAAAACAAGCATCTACAAGTATCTACAGTAAATACAGTTTCACTATAAACATGGAGCCATGAAAACCAAACTGAGAGGAACTGAGAAGTCGTAGGATGTTTAATTTCTTTTAAACTTACTCTCATAGGTTCATTAAACTTACTTTGATTTATAGATACACAGTTTGGGGATGACTTGTCTTTATTTACATTGATTATAGTTATGAGCATGAATTGGGGCTCATAGAATATCATATTTAATGCAAATTGATCATGGTCAGACCAGAACCACTGATTGGCTTTGTATTTTCTGTATTGGGTACAATTTGAGACTGAGTTGGATGCTGTTAGATATTTTGGGACTAGATCACAACTCTCCCTGCTCGGACATATAAAACAAGGATTTGACCAGACCATCCCCCAAGGGTAGGTTTAGTGAAATTTTATCTTCTGGCAATCACTTAGTTATTAAATGACCATGTTAAGATATCGTGACCGAATGGGAATATTTTAGTTAGTAACTCTACTATATTTCCAGAAATATAGACCTTTGCTAACATCTTCCATACCTGGATTGGAATATCTATCAAATGAGAAAACTGGCGGTATAAATGGCTATATGTGTATTTTATGTATAAAATACATGTACAATACAATAAAAATTGTGATTCTGAAGGCATGTATCATGTGACTTTATAGTTAATATGTTGACTTTTGTGTATATGAAGCAGTATAATCCATAACTTTGCTGTTTTACACGTATGCATACACAGGGAGATAATGAAATAATGATCATGTGTTAGTTCAAGAGGAAGGTTTGGGTTCAGATTTTTCCTCAGATGCAAGTGATGTGGTCCTGGGCAAACCACTCAAATCTCTCTAAGCTTCAGGTTCTAAATTTGGTTAAAAAAGTGAAGATAATGCCAAAAGCATCTATCTTGCAGAGTTATTGTGAGGCTTAAATGTTAGCATATTTCATTTGCATCTTAAAGTACTTTGTAAATGCTAGTATATGAATGTCATCTACTGTTAGTACAACGATAACTCCTTATACATCTTTAGCAAATGGTAAATATTTTGTGAGTTGCTAACATTTGCATTTTAAGGTATTTTTAACAATTACACTTGAGTGAAGTTGGCAGAAGAAAACTGGTATGGGAAACATTTTGATTACCTAGAAGTAAAAATTGTAACCGTATACATGCACAAAACCAATATGCCACTTCATAGGCTCTACATGGATCAAAGAGTGGTAAGTAGATGCAGCAGCAAATATAAATCTTGTAAAACCTGACTTGAGTTAAGTAGCAAATCTTTTCATTTCACAAACTGGACAAGTTCCTAAACACTGAGCTTATCATCAACTAAGTGCCAGCTATCTGGAAGTTTCTGCCAAAAAAAGATTGCTCCTCTATTTGATCTCCACACTCTATATTTCTTATGTTTTTAGTGACGTAGTAAAAAGAAATAAAGAAGTACTGTACGTAAATGCATTCCTCAGAGTGACATTGATAGAAGAAAATACAGGATTCAGAATCATCTTTTGTGTATGACATCAGCTATTTTCGTTATTTGAAAAGCCTAGAGAATTGATTTACATAGAATGTATTCTAAGAAGAGGTTCTTAATAGATGCTATGACTTGGTTATTACTGCTTGTCTGATTCTTATCTTTGATTTTATTTGAGTATTCTGAAGTGTTCCTATATATACACAAATATTTTCTCATTCAAAAATATAATGGTTCATTTCTATCCTGTTGCATTCTTTTGTGTGTGTAATACACATTTGCTTATAATTGTACTTAAAGGATTTATGCAGTGAAAAAACTCAGAGCATAATTTTGCCCCATTTTTACATTCTACCTACAGAAATGAATTAGCTTAAGATGGGCTTTTATAGCTGTAAGGGAAGATTTGGTCAACCTTTTTTTCCTTCAGATACATCATTGGTTCCTCACGTGTCTATATTTTCACAGTGTCCAGCTTCCCAAAGGCAGTGTTAGAGGAGTAACTTTAGGATGCTTCTATCATAGCAGTCTGTAATGCTGTATATGCACAAACACATAGGTGGCGCTGTTGAACAGCCCAGTGCATACTGTCAGCAGCAGTAGAACTTGAACGAGGGACTCAGCAGGTTGACCGGTTTAACGCTGTCTCGTCTCGGTTAACTTCCCAGATTGCTAGTCACGGTGGCTATGTGCAAGTTGACTGGAAGAGAGTTGAAAAGGATGTAAACAAAGCGAAAAGACAGATTAAAAAAAGAGCCAATAAAGCTGCCCCTGAAATCAGTACCATCATTGAAGAGGTAAGGTTGGATAGTCTCGTCCCTGGGGGAGTTTGAGGGGCACAGTTGGTCTTGAAGACCATCCTCTAAATCATTAGAAGGGCTTTTTACCTGTATCAGTGAGGAGAATGCTCATGCTGATGGAACTTTGAGATAGTTTGTTTGATTGGATAGTTAACAAATGGCCTTTTAGGACAGTCTGAATGATACTCAAGGTGCCTTGCGGTAAGCTAAGGGTCCCACACTAATGTACATATGAAGGGCTTGTACTTTTATAAATACCTATACCTCCCATTTTCTAAAATTTGATTTGTCTAACATCCAAAGTTCTGAGAACTCATTTTCATTGAAAGTGAATAAGGCTAGAAAATGTCAGGTAATATTTGTTTTAATAATATGCATTTAATACAATTTTTTTCTTTTTTTAGTCAACAGAATTTATCAAACAGAACATAGTGGTGTCCAGCGGATTTGTGGGAGGCTTCTTGCTAGGCCTTGCATCTTAAGGACATGAATGTTGCTGTTTTGATGGATTCATTAACGACAGAAACATTAGTGACAGTGTGCTCTCTTGCAAAGTGGTACCGGTCACCAGATTCTCCTGGGCAAGAAGACTAGTTCCGTGGACAGCGCTGAAACTTATACTTTTAGACTTTTGCCTTCTGAAGCTTGGCAAACTAGGATTTGCTAAAAAATAAACTGCAGTATATGTCACATTTCTGGACAAAACCTGGCTAACTTTCATCATGACTTTTTAATCCTGTGCCTGTTCAGAAATTAGTACTTTTAATGTAACTGTTGGTATAGATATGTAATTGTCTGGGTAAAAAGACCTTTTATTTGACATTTTTCTCACTGAGTTGCTGTTTTTTTCTTTAAAGAAGCATTCTCCATTGTGCTGTAGAGTAAATAGTGCCAATAATTCAATAATATGTATTATAGTTTGAATATCAACAGATAAGAAATCTGTTTGCAATAAACTGTTGAACTGTAATGTGCTTTTATGGAAGGATTAGAAATACTTATTAGAGATATTAAAAACAAATTAAACAGACTCTTCTGTTGCTGTTTAGTGCTATTTTTCAAAGATTATTTTATTTTCCTACAAATATAGTTTATTGGACGATTTCATAATGTAGGGAGTTCCCCAGTGAAGAAGCTACCTCCACTAACGCAGATTGGCAGCGACTCTGCCACTTACGGTGCCCCTGCCCAGGGTCACACAGCCGGGCGTGCTGACACCTCTCTGTACATTCTGCTGTGCTGCCTATTTGCTTAAATAATAGCTGTGCTAATATTGTAGGATATTCTATTTCTAGCACATTTTTTCATTGCATCTTAAATGCTATTTCTTCCCCATTAAATTTTTAAAGTCATATCCTTAAAACACATCTGATTACTTATCTTTGGAATACATTTTCATTATTTGTTGACTTTAATATTTTAAGAAGAAGGAATTTTGTGCTCTGGAGAGGATCAGAAGAATTTGGGCATGGAAGGAAGTTTTGACGCCTGGGCCCCTGCCCAACTTATTTTACGTATGTTACAGATTGGAAAACTAAGAATCCAGAGAGGGCATTTGATTTGCTCAAAGCCGCATGGTGAAGTTGAGGTCATCTGACTTCAGGTCCATGACTTTTTGTTGTGCCAGTGATTTATTTTTAGTCTTATCAGTAGTTACATAACTGTGAAGTTGTTTGTAGCTTAAGCTGAATAGCTTGGTTGATTTAATTTGCAATGTAAAACCAATTTAAAAAATTTCTGACTTTTATTATTAAGTTGAACCTTGACATCAGACTATTGTCTCAGGGGGAATGAGTACAGTACATACACTTAATTGAAAAGGAAAATTCCTTGTGATCTTGCCCTGGTCTAAAAAAAAATGTGAACTGTTATGTTTGTATAGGGTCTGAAATTAAAATAACTGAGGGAATTTAAAGCAGTATAGAATGTGTTCAGAGTTCATAGATCTCATTTCCCTTTCGGTTTTTAGGTGTTTCACATAGTGTGTTTTCTAGTTATTTTGCATTTTGTGTAGCATAAAAAATGGAACATGATTTCTGTGGTTATTATCTGATAGCTGTAATCATGAGAATTAACTTCATGTTATTGCTCAAGTTTTTTCCTTTACGTCAGTGAAAGCCTCAGGTATGAGGCTAAATAAACTCCATACTTGGTTAATCTAAAATTATTACAATTGTAAACACTTTTCTTTGGGTGCTTTTCTGCTGCTATTCCCTTAACAAGCTTTTCTTTCTTTGGAATAAGAAAATTACAGATCCAAGATGTCAAAATGCAATCAGGGCCATGCAGGAAACCTTTGCCATCGTGTTGAGCTCTTTAAATATCAGCACAAGATTCAGAATTCTCATTTGACATTGTGATACAACTCAGATTTTCATTTTTAGAACAAAGGGACAAAATCCATAAGTTATCTAAATCTTCATTAAATAATTGTTTACTGAACACCTAACTTAGGATGTGTAGACAATGGGAGATGAAGAAGTATAATAAATGATTCCTGCTATGTGTAGGCAGAGGATATTAAATGGTGCCTGTTCTCAAAGCTTAGTGGTGAGATAAAACATAAATCTGAAGTATTAAACAATAATCTAAGAATGTGAGACAGATCACTCATGATACGGTGCCAGATGAGTGAAATGGGCAAACGCAGAGAAATCCACAGACATAAATTTAAAATTTTTCCAAAAATTTATTTCTTTGCTTTTGCCATCCATTGTTAAACATCTAAATAAGAGGCACTATCTCTGTAATAGTTTTCATATGTTTTGGGTCACAGACTATGATAGTGAAGAGTAAGGCAATATATTAATATTTAGTAAAATATATAGTTAGATTTAGTGATACAGAGGAAAGTCAATGCCAAGGATGGAAAAGACTTGTTTAGCAAGTGAAAGCTTTGGGCATAGTTAGCCAAAAGTCCCTCTCCTGTTTGAAAACTTCAGATCTTTAATAGTTGAACTTGTATATCATTGTTCAGGGCACTCCTTTTATTCAAATACTGACTAGTCGGGACAGTGTGTTTTATGTGTAATGTAAAAAAATATTTGCACATAAAACAAGTTGGATTTTTAAGAGGAAAAAGTACTAGGTAAGAAAAATGTCATAGCTAAAAATTTTTATGAGATTGTTCTAAGATCGTAGATTTGAGCATTGGAAGGAACCTCAAGGACTATCTAGTCCAACGTTTTCATTTTTACAGATGAGGAAACATGACATGGAGAAGTTGAGTGATGTTTTTTTCAAGGTCACATAGTAATCGTAGAAGATTTGAATTAGATTCTTAGACTCTAGAGCCAATGTTATTTTCACTTTATGTTTATATATACGTATATCTATATATATACACACAACCTTAGAGACTGAATATACTTTTTGTGTCTACTGGTCAAGTCCAAGGGAACGTCATTTATTTCTTGAGAGCTAACTTAAGTTCAGCAAGAAAATGAAAAGCCTACAATTAGACAAAATTCCATGGATAGCATCAGAAAACAAGATAGTCCCATTAAGCTAATTTACTTCCAAAGATGCATTCTACTTGCTTGGTTAAATATTTGCCCCTTAAATGTAGTTGCAATATTTGTTAATGATGTTAGGCCTTGTATAGGCAGCATGATCAGTGTGGTCTTTGGCAGAAATGCTTCTGTAAGCACCACGAAGTGCAGTATTGGGAGTATGCAGTTATTCTTGTTGATCCGTGGAAGTTCCCAGAGAATACAGTCTATGGACACAGTGGTGATGTTGGCTTTTCCTTACGCCTAATCTAGAGAAAGAAGATCCTTTCAAGTTACCAGATCTAGTGACTCAAGTTATGCACAACTCAGTTTTTTAGCAGTTCCTGAAATTCTCTTGTGAATTTTTTCCTGCAAAGAATTTGAAACATCAAAGCTATTTTCTTCTTCAAAAACTATAAATCAAAAAAGAAACTAGAGAAAAATGTTACATTAGAAGAGTAACCCTTTGGTGCAAACTTCTCTTGAGTCCGTTTCCTTTTACTTCTTTTAGATAGTTGGCCCTTTGAGTTCATCTGTTCCATCATGGTCAGAGCTGTTACTGACTTATTAAATATTTAAACCACAAAGGAATTCTAAAGTGTACCCAGCAAGTAATAAGCTTTGGTTTGCTTTTGATTCAGCAAATGAACAATTACTGTGTACTTCGTGTCCTCAAATACTGCTTCAAGAAACAGTTTGAAGAATTAATATGGCAGAAGGGAAAAGAACGATGAGATCCGCCAGAAATCCTATATTTGAAGTCTGGCCCTGATGCTATGACCCTAGGCAAAAAAAAAAACGTTTTACCATTTGGCTTAGTTTCTCACCTTTAAATGGGAATACTTGAACCTCCTGAAGACAGTAGTTTGTACTTCAAGAGCTACACAAACAAATGTGATTTTTGGGGGAAAGGAAAGTTTTGGAAGTAATTGGCTTCATAAGTACGTTACAGGTGTTTATTCTTAAAATTTTACTAATGTCTTTAGCTAGTGAGGATGGGACAAATGTTTTCTTCTCAGTAAATGAAGAGACAGGAGTTAGGAAAAGTCTGGTTTGTCTGTGAGTCAGTTTTAAATTGAATCAGGATCTCCAGAATATTGTGTCATAATGATATTTTGTGATCTGTAACCTTCCTAGTAAAGGAATAAAACCAAGGTATATGCACAGAATATTTGGAAGAGACTTCTCACTATCAAAACTCAACTTGAGAACCAGTGGATAGAGAGCTGGGCAGTGAGGAAGACCTGAGTATCTACCATTACCTGGTAGACTAAAATTGGAGATTTTTAAATATGGAAGTCACTGGGGAGGGAGTGGGAGGTGGAGAGGGGAAGAGGGTGGTCATCAACACAAAGAATTTATAAAGTATACTTTCCAAGAAATATTCTTGTATCTTAAAGACGGGAAAAGCTTTCAGCTTAGGATTATTAAAACAAAAACACTCAAGCTGCTTTTCATTTTAAGATTGATAAAACAGCAGAAATTGTGATAGCAAAGAAGCAGTAAGAATAAAGCAGGAACATTTGATTTTTCTTCACTGGAAAAGGCCTAACACCAAGTGATAATAAGGCTCATTTTTACATTTCTGGCTACCATCATCAGGTCACAGTTACTAATGTTTTATTTGTAATTTTTACTCAGGGCATGTCTTGAAAGTACATTTTAAATGAGAATAGCATTGGAAGTACAGTTAAATTTTTATTTCACTTGCTTAAGTGCAATTTTATCTGAGAGCCAGGTGGTACGGTGGATAGGGTATTGGACTTGGAGTCAGAAGACTAGTTCAGAGCCTTCCTCAGACACTAAGTTTATGATCCCTGGGCAAGTTACTTAACTTTTCTGATGCTCATTTTTTCAACCACAAAATGGGGATAATAACAGCACCTGATGTACAAGTTTCCTGCAAGGATTGGCATGGCATCCTATAAAGCACTTTGTAAACTTTAATGCACTATAGCTGGCTGTTATTTTTTTCCCAGAATCTTGGAGTCACAGAAATTAGAAACAAAAGACATGGTAATATGAACGGGAATCTAAAAGAAAATCTGAAAAATCACGAGTTGATTTTTCTGACTGAGAAGGCTTTATACTAATTGAAGATGGAAGTAGTGCCTTTGATTGGCCAGTGAACACAAGAACGTTGGTGTGTTTGCCATTTTGCTGGTAAAACTTGGCAAAAGTGGAAAAAAAGAAAAGATGAAATGAGATGCTTGGGGGTGGGAAGGCGGAGTAGCAAACAGTTGAGAGGGAAACTAAAATCTTTCCAGACAATACTGTTCTCATCAGCTGATCCAACCTCAGTCTAGACAAGTCAGAACCTTTCACAGCACTGACCCACTGTGATTTCAGAAAGTGGCTTGAGGTTCAGTTCTACATATGGTGAGTCTTCTTGGATCTCTAAGCCTGAAAAACTGCACCAAGTCCCGGGAACAAACTTAGATCCTCTTTGGACTTTCTCATTATGACTTACTTTGGGCTTTTTCTTCCCTTGCCCCCTCATCTGATGCCCATTGCTGCTGAATTTTTGCCTTGAAATTATCCTGTTGAAAACCTTGCACTCACCACCACTACTTTGCTCCATGACTCAGTGGATAGAGACCTGAGCCTGCAATGAGGAAGACCTGAATTAAAATTTAACCCCAGAGGCTGTCTGTGCAATCCTGGGTATATCACTTAATCTCTGTCTACCTTCATTTCCTCAGTTTTAAAATGAAATTAGCACCTACCTCCCAGGATTGTTGTCAGGATCAAATGAGATAATATTTGTAAAGCACTTAGCACTGGGCCTAGAACATAGTGTTGATGTTGGTGACGAAGAATGGGGCTTGACTTGCGAGTGAACTGGATTTAAGGGAGGCATGGCTGTGCATAGTCATCAGCCTTACTCTCTCCTCTGAACTCTCTCCTCACTGAACATTAGAGTTCAGTGGCAAAACATAAGTCTGGCAATACCCTGCAGCATAGTAGGTGCATAATAAATGCATATTCCCTCCCATTTTACAATTCTTACTGACCTATCAGATTCCTTTTTCTTTTTAACATATATTTTTGTGTTGAACTTAAACATCAAATGAAACGCACATTTTCATATATATGTTATGTATATATATATAAAAACACATACATCTTGTTCAGCTTCCTGACCTCATTTAAGGTTTTCTTGACTGGAGTGGTTTACCATTTCCTTCTCCAGCTCATTTTACTGATGAGGAAACTGAGGCAAAAAGGGCTAACGTGCCCAGGGTCACCCAGCTAGTAAATATCTGAGGTCTAATTTGAACTCAGGTCTTCCTTAATCCAGGTGTACTGTATTCATTGCGCCACCTAGCTGGTGTGTGTGTGTGTGTGTGTGTGTGTCTGTGTGTCTGTGTGTGATATATCTTTATCTCACACACACACACATACATATGGCGGTGGCTGTCCTTCATTCTCAAAGAGGACCAAAATGACATCACTATGTTGGAATCAAGGTACAGGGTGTCTGACTGGCTAATCAGACCAATAGGATCTTGGAAGGCTCTGCCACATCTTAGGCACAGATAGTGCGTATGAACGTTTGGAATGGAGATGTCTCCAAGTTTGCACATCTCATGTTCTTTTGAGCTACTGCAATTCTGCAAATCCCTGTTCCTGGGGGAGGCTGAAGCTGGTGACTTGATTGAGTTTGGGAGTTCTGAGCTTCAGGAAAGATAAAAGAATGTGTCATCAATATATGGCAAACCCTTGGAAATGGAGGGCTGCCCAAGGAGGATCCAACTGGCTCAGGTTGGAAAAACAAGATAGATCCAAGTTTCCATGCTGATCAGAATTGAGTTTGGACCTGGTAATGGCTACTGTGCTTCCTGCAGGGATGAACCAGTCTCCAACATTTTTTAAAAATCAATAAAAATCTATTTAAAAATTAAGAACAAAAAGCAAAAAGCAACACAACCCCGATACATTGAAACAGCATCTCAAGAATATTGAAGCTCAGCTCTTTTTTTTCTAGTCAGTACAGAGTACTCCTGAGAAAAATTGTGCTTTGTGTTTTATATTACAGACACAACATAGAGAAATCCAGTTGATGGGGTTCAGACTCTGGGAACCTCCTTGAGCTCCCCTTGAATCTTCCCACTTGATCTGGCCTTCCTTACTCAAATCTAATCTTTCCATTTTTTCCAGCAGTCTCAGGATGCCCATGGGCTTTTCATTATTACCTTGCTCAAGTCTCTGTTGTACTCCCCACCCTTGATCTTATCAAAACCCCATTTCCCAGGCTGCTGATCACTCCCATCAAGATCCTCCCTAGAGTCTATCTGTATTCACCCCAGGATACCTGTCATTCCTATACTGCCCCTATCAAGATCTCTGGATTGCCCCACCTACTTCCCACCCAAGCCCTCCATTCTCTGATATATCCTGATTGCTTCCAACTGTTTCCAACCCATGACCAGTCATCCCCTCCTTGGACTTCTCCTCAAGACCATTCCTAAACCCCTTCTCCCATTGCCTAGACTACCAGACCACCCCTAGATCCCTCCTACAGTCTTTCCTGCATTTAAGTTCCATCTTGCCTCCATGAAGGCACTCAGATTCAATCCAGCTCAGGCTCTGTCTAGTCAAGATTCTATCTGGCCTGCTTGTGAATATGAGTGTTACAAATGCTTAGGCTCCTTAAGAGTCAACCCAGTATGGTGAATCTTTAATAAACGTTTTCTTTGATTTAAGTAGACTTGAATCATTTGAACAGGACCCGGCATGTCAGTATTTTGGGGTCCCCAGCACCCCTCAACCTAGTCATAGTAACTTTGCTTAGGACTGAGGAGGACCCCAGTTCATATATGGGAGGACAGTTGAGCCCAGAGACAGTACTTTTCTTGCCTAGAACCTCAGCTGTGGAATTCCTTTGGATAAAGAAGCAAATCACAGAAGCTATAAATGGTAGTAAGTTTATAATATCAATCAATTTACATATGAATATAGAAATACAAGTAGGTCAAAATGGAATTAGATCTTTCCAACATCCATAAGTAAAATTATGATATTTCAGGAGGAATGGTTACTCCAGATATATGTAACTCATTGTTGAATTATATATAATGTTTCACATATTTGATGTCTTATATTGTTTTATCCTATTTAACTATTTTCATTACTATTATTGCCAGTGTCATATTGTTTTCCTCCACATATAAAACAAATTATCATATGGGGCTTTGCATTGTGATGTGTATATTTTATATAATATTTCTAATAGGGAATTGAGAACTGATTGACTTTTCTGGGATTCGTAGTTGAGAGGGACAAATATTCAAATTCCTTCGAGAGATTTGGACAATCACAATCTTTCAACTGGGAGGCAGATTGGAGTAACACCCTAAAGTTTTAAAAAGAGGGATACATAGGCTTGTGCCAGAGAAAGAGAGACGACATTGGCAAGCAATCTGCTTGTGGGAGAGAGGAGAGCTGAGTGCGGGGGTCAGACAGTGACTAAGGGGGTAATTAGGACAGACCCTTGGGTCCCTACTTCCATCCTTAAACAAAGAATCCAGGCCAAAGCTGCTGATTGCAATCACTATTTCAAGGTCCTAGGGAAGCTCTAAATGATTTGTTCTCTCCAGATTCCCCCTCCCCTTGCTTATTTGATAACAGACTGTTATGTAATCTTTTTTAAAAAATCTTTTTTTGTCTAATCTTTTTCTTTATACTATCTTTTACTTTATACAAAAGTTCACGGTTGATCATGAAGGTTTATTCTCCATGTCTGTACACCCCACTTGTGCTGGGCAAAGAAGAAGGAGGAAGCTAAGGGTTAGCTGGAAATTCACAGAACTTAAATAAAGCAGAGATCTAAACCTCTAAGTATCTGGAATTTTTTCTGACTTGGGGCTCTAGGATGTTACAGTGGTTTTTTTTTTAGTATTATTTTTTGTCTCATATGAATTACCTAATGTGGCAAAGAAAGTGATTCATATGGACCACTTGTATATGGGGGCCATTTAGCACATAGACTAAAATGAACCCAATTGCTGGAGCTGGGTGTGCCTACTCCAAATTCAAAGGCCTTAGGCCGGGGTTGGGAACCTGCTGATCTGGAGGCCAGGTATGGCTCTCCAGAACCTCAAATTTGGCCCTTTGAATCCATGGCCACATTTGAGGACTCAGAAGGTCACATGTGGCCTTCAGGCCACATGTTCCCCACCCCTGCCTTAGGCAAAACTCCAGTCTTTGAAGTGAAGAGAGGGAACTAGGAAAAGAAGTACAAAGATCAAAAGGAAAGTCTACCCAGTGGGAGGAAAAAGTGTAATCTGCGTGGGTTCAGATTCTTCCTTCCCCCTTTATCCTATTTGGAAAAAGATCTGGTAGGGCTAGGGCACCTTCCCTAGCATTTCTTTTCATTAGTTCCCTTGATATTCTGGACCTTTTGTTTCTCCAGATGAATTTTGATATTATTTTTCTAGCTCTAGAAAATAATTACCTTGTAGTTTGATTGGTATGGCACTGAATAAGTAAATTAATTTAGAATTGTCATTTTTATTATATTAGCTTTGTTTACCCACAAGGAACTGACGTTTTTCCACTTAGATCTGACTTGTGTGATTTGTAATTGCGTTCATAAGTCCCTGCGTTTGTTTCGTTGCTCATGGGAAGCTACTTGTTTTCACCTTTATCTTGTGAAGAGGATTTTTTAGAAGCTACCTTGACATCATGAGAGAAATTGAATATCATAGAACTGAGTTTTCACAGGTAAATAGCAGGTCAACTGTTAGAGAGATGATTGGGGTGATTCTGGCTATGTTGTTTTGCAAGTTAAAATATAAATAATTATGTTTATTATTTATTTTACTTGCTAATTGTTTATAAAATAATTTTAGAATAGGTTTAATGATAAGAAATTAAGATTTAGGGGAATAAGTAATACTTTTGGAAAAGAAGGTTTCTCTAATTCATCAAATAAATAATATTAGAGTACAACTAGGGTAAAGTTCAAGCTAAAAAATGAAAAGATGTTGCAATTGTGTTTCTGAGAAAGAATCCAGACATACCTCTTCATCATTCTATAATTCAGGATAACACCGTCTTTTAAAAAGAGAACAAGTCACAGGGTAGGGCCAAGATGGCAGAGTAACAAGAAGGAAGGAGTAAACTGAGTTCTGCCCCACTCCCAAATAAAAAGCCCCCTAAACCTCTTCCAAACAGGCGTAGTACCAGACTAAACCCTATTAGGGAAATCCACAATTAATTTGTTTTCTAGCCCCAGCCAGCATAGAAAGACAGAAAGATATGTGGATACTGAGGACAGCATCTGACCAGAATTGCACTGGAGTGCAGGGGGAGCCTGTGTACTAAGGAAAGAGGAGATCCAACACCCATGTTAGAATACTGGGATCTCATACAGGGTGTGGGAGCAGGTGCCAGCTGCTAGCTTTGTTGCTCTCTACCCAGTTCTAGGTCATTCATCTAGAGTGAACTGAGGGGAAGGAGACTTCTGCCCAGACTTGGCGTACCAGAGCAAGGAGCAGTCATAGGTACTAAGTTGTGTACCCAGAGAGAAGTTCAGAAGCAAACAGCAGCTCTTGTAGTTTGGACCCCAGGACAGAGTCCGGGGGGCGAGGGAAGGGAATCTCAGCGCCAACGTCTAGCCCAGCCTGAAACCTGCAGAGGGCAGAAAACTACCTGCCACTCTGAACCAGCAGGGCTTCCTAGTTGGCTGATGGTGATCGAGTCCACCAACAATTTACTACTGCTCAGACTGAAAACTTGCAGAGTTCACACCGGGGGAGAGTGGTGATCAGACGTTATTCTAGATGAGACCCCTTTGGGATCATTGAAATCTCTCAAGTCCCCAGCCTGAGCTATCCCCAAGAAATCAACACTCAATAGTACACCCAAGAAAGCAGCGACAAGTCCAGCCCCAACCTTCCCTCCAGAAGTACAGTCTTCTCTTAATATAAAATTTGAAGTCATAGACTGCAAGAATGAGCAAACAGAAAAGGGATCTCACAATAAAAAGTTATTAAGATGACAAGAATGCTTGACACAAACCTGGAAAAAAAAATGACTCCAAATCTTCTATAAGCAAAACCTCAAATAAAAATACAGCTCAGGCCTGACTATACCTAGAAGAGGTGAAGCAAGTACTTTAAAAAATAGTTAAATGTTTTTTAAATAAAATAAAAGTGCTAGAAAAAATTGGAAAAGAAATAAGTTATGAAAGAAAGAATTAGAAAGGCACAAGAAATATAAAACCTTGCTCAAACAAATAAAATTAGAATAGAACAAAGGCAAATTATTCCATGAGATGAGAAACACTGAAACAAAATTAAAAGACAAAAAAGGAAATGAGAAATATTAAAATTTAAAGACAAAAAAGAGGAAATGTAAGGTACCTAATAGTAAAAACAACTGATACTGTAAAAAAATTGAGAAAAAAAATTAAGAATCATTGAAAATCTGACTGAAAAAAAGAGCCTAGATAATATATTTCAAGAAATTTTTAAAGAAAGCTGCCCAGGTCTCTTAGTACCAGAGGTAAAGTTGAAATAAATAAAAGGAACCCACCAGTTACCTCCTTAAAGAAAACTCAAAATGAAAACTCCATGAAATATTTTAACCAATATCCAGAACTTAAAAGTCAAAGAAAAAATACTGTAGACAACTGGAAAAAAAGAAGCCAAGTACCAAGGAGTCAGTATCATATGTGATTTAGCACCACTATAAAAGAACAGAGAACTTGGAATATGACATAGCTGAAGGAAAATGATATAGACTTACAATACAGAACAACTCAGAGAAACTTAATATAACCATGTGGAGAGGAAAATGGATTTTTAATGAAATAGATTTCCTTGTTTCTGGTAAAGAGATAACAAGCTACATAGAAATTTAGAAGTTCAAACACAGCAGTTAAGTGAAATATAAAAAGGACAAAACTAGACTGACTACTTTCTAACAGAGGGAATAATATATATGTAGTGTATGTATCCTTTCTGAACACTATAATCATTAATCGTCATTACACAAAAGTCCTAAGAGTGATTCCGTTATATCCAAATGATCTTAAAAGAAGGGTGGAAAGAGAAGAGAAAAAGGATACATTAGAAAAGGGAAAGGAAATGAAGGTTAGGGAAAATTACCTCAGATAATCATAGTGTACAAGGAGAAGTCAATACAAACAAGGAGGAAGAGGGGAGCAGGTGACACTTGAAATCTCTTCTCATCTGAATTAGTCAAAAAAGGGAAGGATACAAACATTGTATAGTTGGGTGCAGAAACACATTTCACCTAATGAGGAATTAGGAGGGAAAAGGCAGAAGGGGGAGAGGAATTAGAAGAAGGGTAGATTAAGACAGGGGGAGAGCTAAATAGCACAGTAGACAGAATGCCAGGCTTGGAGTCAGGAAAACCCATTTTCCTAGAATGAAGTCCAAATGGGTACATCATCTAGGTATAAAGGTTGATACTATAAACGAATTAGGGGAGCAAGGAATAGTGTATTTGTCAGACTTGTGGAGAATGGAGAAATTTACAACCCAACAAGAGATAGAGAACATTATGAAGTACAAAATGGGTAATTTTGATTACATTAAATTGAAAAGTTTTTGCAAAATAAATGCAATATAACCAAGATTAGGAGGAAAGCAGAAAACTGGGAAAGAATTTTTACAACTAGTGTCTGTGATAAAGGTCTCATTTCTAAAATATATAGAGAACTGAGTCAAATGTATAAGAGTACAAGTCATTCCCTAATTGATAAAAATGGTCAAAGGATATGAACAATGAGTTTTCAGAGGAAGAAATGAAAGCTATCTATAATCATATGAAAAAAATGCTCTAAATCACTATTGATTACAGAGATACAAATCAAAACAGCTCTGAGGTACCATATCACAGCTATCAGATTGACTAACATGACAAAACAGGAAGATGATAAATGTTGGAGAAGATGTGGGAGAGTTGGGACACTAATTCATTGCTAGTGGAACTGTGAGCTGATCCAAACATTCTGGAGAGCAATTTGGTACTATGCTCAAAGGGCTACAATAATGTGCATACCCTTTGACCTAGCAATATCTGTCCTGGAACTCTATCCCAAACAGATCATAAAAATGGGGAAAATGTACAAAAATATTTTATAGTAGCTCTCTTTGTGGTGGCCAAAAACTGGAAATTGAGGGGATGCCCATCAATTGGGGGATGGCTGAACAAGTTGCGGTATATGATTGTAATGGAATACTATTGTGCTATAAGAAATGATGAACAGGAAGACTTCAGAGAGGCCTGGAAAGACTTATATGAACTGATCTGATGCTGAGCAAAAGGAGCAGAACCAGGAGAACTTTGTATACAGTAACAACTACAGTGTACAAGGACTGTTTCTGATAGATATAGCCCTTCACAGCAGTACAAGTACCTAAAACATTCCCAAAGTACTCTTGAGGCAAAATGCCATCCACGTCAAGAGAAAGATCTATGAAACTGAAATGCAAAATGAAGCCGACTATTTTCTCTTGTGTTATATTTTATTTTGGTTTTTCTCATGATTTCTCCCATTCATTTTAATTCTTCTAAGCAACTTACTAATGTGAAAATGCACTTAATAAGAATATATATGTAGAACCCATATAAGATTACATACTGTCTTGGGGAGGGTGGAGGAGGGAAGGGGAGAAAACTTAAGACTTATGGAAGTGATTGTTGAGAATTGTAAACAAATAAATTTAAAAAAACCAAAAAACTCATTTTCCTGGGTTCAAATCTGGCCTCAGATATGTAACTGGGTGACCCTAAGCAAGTCACTTACCATGGATTGCCTCAGTTTCCTCTTCTGTAAAATGGGCTGGAGAAGAAAATGGCAAACCACTCCAGTATCTTTGCCAAGAGTACCCTGGATGGGGTCACAAAGAGTAAGACGCCACTGAAAATAAACTGAATGACATCAAAAAGATTGAAAGGAAAACAAATTTTACCTTAGGATGTGCAAAAATATTTATAGCTTATTTTTAGATGAGAAAAAATAGGAATCTGATGAGGAACCCACCATTTGGAGAATGACCAAACAAGATATAATATATAAATGCGATAGTGCTGTAAGAAATTGTGCTATGGTGCTGTAAGAAATGATGAAGGGAATGGTTTTGGAGAAACCTGAGAAGACTTGTATGAACTGATGTAGAATGAAGCAAACAGAACCAGGAGAAAAATTTATGCAACATTATGGTAAAGACAATCAATTTTGAAAGACTTTGGAGCCAGCCATGATTCCAAAGGACTAATGTGAAACATGCTATCTTTTTTCTGGTTAAAAAGGGGGGAAATTATTTAGAGTACAAAATGAGACTCTCTCTTTATATTTTATATAATTAATATGTAATTATATGTTACAATATACATTCTTTTGAACTTGGCCAAGGTGGAAATCTGCTTTTCTTGACTATGTGTTTGTAAAAGGAGTTGCATTCTCAATTAAAGGGGAAGGAAAGAAACAGATTTTTACTGATTGGGAAAAAAAAAAAACCAAAACACCATCATAAAGTAAAACAAAAAGAGAAGTCAACTGGAAAGTTGAGAGATTGGTTAACTATAAATGAGCAAATGAGAGTGGAAGGACTTATATTATCCTCATTGTATGTGGGGCTCATTCTTACAACAAGGTAGCACAAAATATACAAAGCAATATAAAATAGTATCTTTCAAGGAATATTTTATTTTTTCCCCAATTGCAGGTAAAAACAATTTTAACTTTTTTTTCTTTTTTGAGTTCCAGATTCTCTCCCTCCTTCCCTTTCCTCCCCACTCCCTGGGATGGTAAGCAATTTGATATAGGTTTTAAAAATACAAAATAATTTCAAGTGGGAGAGAATATTAGTAACTGTGGGGAGAAATAAAACCCTTGTGTATGGAAATGGCACCTGAGCTTTGTTGGAAGGAATCTAGGGATTCCATGAGGCAGAGGTGAAGAGGGAGTGAATTAATTAGTACATTCCAGACATGGTCATAGGTAATGGCACACACCTGTAATCATTGCTGCTGGAGTGAGGCAGTGATGGTGGTTAAGGTTGGTAGTTTGCTTGAGCTCAGGAGTTCTGAACTGTATTAGGTCTAAAGCTAATTGGATATCTGCACCAAATCTAGCACAATATGGTGAGCTCCCAAAAGTGGGGATGAGGGGGTGGGTCGCCAGGCTATCTAAGGAAGGGCAGGTCAAATTTCTGTATTGATCAATATTAGACTTAGAGTGGCCACAACACTTTCAGTCTAAAAAGTAAATGCAGAAACACAAAAAACCACCTTCTAGACATAAGGAAAATGGAGTTGTGGGAGATGGGAGATGGAATGTTATATAAACTGGCAAGTAGCAGGTCAGTTTGACTACAGCAAAAAATGTGAAGGGAAGAAATTGATATAAAAGTGAAGATCTATGTATCTATATATTTATATATATATATATATATATATAATTATCTATCACCTTTGTCTATCTCTCTCTCTCTCTCTCTCTCTCTATCTATCTATCTATCTATCTATCTATCTATCTATCTATCTAATAAAAGTAAAAGTGGGAGCCAGATTTTAAGAACTTTATATACAAGGTATTGAGTATAAAAAGTACCTGTGATATACTGTAGGAATATTGAATGAAACCATATGAAAACAAAGGCCCAGGGAGAAGAAAGGCTTTTGGTCTCCCTGCCCCTTGAATTAGTAATTGAAGTCCTTTGTGCCTCTAACTGTTAATTTAGACATAGAGGAATAGGTATGGTGTGGTTAAATAATAGCTCACATTTATCTTGTGTGGGAGTTCTTAATCTGTGAACTTATTTAAATTGTTTTTTGATAATTATTTCAATATAATTAGCTTCCTTTGTAATCTTATGTGCTTTATTTTAGAATTTAAAAACATTATTCTGAGGAGGGCCCCTTCTGTGAAGGGGACCAGAAAGTCTCTGATCTCTAGACTTTACCAGAAAGATTAAGGTGTCTAAGGCTCAAAAAAGGCTAAGCACCCCCAATCTAATGCTTTGCTGCTAACACAGCAGTGACCCTGTGGAGAAGTTGTAATTATTTCCATTTTGTGGATGAAGAAACTGAGATTTAAAAGGATTTATCCACAGTCAGTGTAGTGACTGAATTGGGATTTAAATCCCTTTCTTCAGATCTACCATTACTCCTATCACAACATGCTGCCTCGAAAACAAAAACCAAAAAAACTCTGTATTTGTTAGCTAAGTTCTTGAGCTCTGCTGATGGAAGGCGCAAAAAACCATAACTTTTTATTTATCATTATTAGGATGTCAACTACTACTTGCAAAGAAGTCCCCCAGGCTTTAAACAATCCATACTATCATGGTTGCAAGCTTATTGGATTGGAAAGCCACTTCTATTATGTCCTTTTCATCCAACAGAAGAAACTAGAAAAATACTCAATCACATCTCAGGTAATTCTATTTAAACAAATAGCTCGCCTCCAGTCTTAAGAAAGTAGACACGTTATGATTAATTAGTATGAATTTTCGTTTGTTTGTTTGGTTTTGGCTTTCAGGTTTTCTAACCCCAAATGCATCCTTGGTTTTTTATTCTTTTCTCTGGGCTAGACGGTTGAAATTAGTTGACTCTGAATCACAAGTGCTATCATTGGTAGGTTAGTTAGTAAGTCTTCCTGTTCAGTTGTTTCAATTGTGTCCAACTCTTTGTGACCCCATTTGGAGTTTTCTTGGCAAAGATACTGGAGTGGTTTGCCGTTTCCTTCTCCAACTAATTTTATAGATGAGAAAACTGAGGCAAAGAGGGTTCAGTTACTTACTCAGCCACATGGCTAGTAAGTGTTTGAGGCCAGATTTGAACTCAGTCTTCCTGAGATCAGGCCTGGCACTCTATCTACTGAGCCACCTAGCTGTCCTAATAAGAGTTATTCATCTCTATTTCCCATAACATGCACACAAAATGATCATGCATCTTTAACCTCTTTGTGCTTCAGTTTCCTCATCCATAAAATAGAGATAATAATACATGTATTATTTACCTCATAGTGTTGTTACAAGGCTCAAATGAGATAATGAATGCAATGTACATTCCATACACACACCTGTATAGATACAACACACACATGTTATATGTATACACACGTGTATGTGTATATACATATGTATGTATATGTATATATCATATGGATACAAACGGTACCCTAAAGGTTAAGCAAAAGATTAAAGGTTGCTTTCCCAGTACTTGGTGAAGCCTTGTGGCTTCTTCTGTAACTTGAGGGCATCCAAAAGTCCTTCTCCCCTTATCTTGAAATACCATCAAACTCTTTGATCTGTACCAAAAGAATTGTTTTTGTCTGCCTTATCCTGTGTTCCCCTTGTCCTTACATCTTTAACCCACCATTCTGATGGGCCATGAGATTTCCTTTTGTCTCCCTCATCCTGTCCTATCTTTAATCTTTAACCTCCATAAAAACCTCCAAAACTACACCATCATTCTGAAGCCCCATAGAAGTGTAACTCCTCCAAATATCAGGGTCTCACTTAGCTTTCTTGCTAAGGAGGCCCATGTGCTTCACACAGTAAAGCTCCCAGTGACTACAAAGAAGGTCTAAGTGAATTTTTTCACACCTGAACCACTCTCCCCAAATCTGACCTCAATGTGTGTGTGTGTGTGTGTGTGTGTGTGTGTGTGTGTGTGTGTGTGTGTAACTATGGCTCAAAATTCATTTCCACAAGATTCTCCTTTTTTGCTAAGGACTGATTGATTATTCAATACTCCTTATGTGTGAGAGGGGCGGTTAAGGGCTCAGAATCTAGAAGCTCAAATCTTTGCTCTTGAAACCAGAGTCCTGAATACTGAGATCTCTTCTCTCCCAAGCCCTTCCTAGCTCTACCCCTTACACAGAGGCAAAATATTGAGTAATTCATCTCTGCCTCTGAGGAGTCTTATTCAAATGGTCTCTGAGCTTTAGGTTACATCTGGGAAACCCCAACTACCCTAAAGTAATATTTAATATTTGAATTTTATGGAAGAATGTGTTCTAAGTTCTGTCTAGGATGATGTGAGGTAGTTATGTTGAAACATCTTCTTTCAAGTAGGGTCATAATAATATATGCCCTTCACTCCAGCTCCTGCTCCAACAGTAATTGAAGAGAGCATCCATGGGTCATGGGATTGTAGCATGTAAAAGTGTCTAAAACAGTGCCTAGCACATAGTAGGCTCTTGGTCATTTTTTGACTGTGACCTGAGGGCAGGATCTGATTGTGTGATTGTGTGCGTGTGTGTGTGTGTGTGTGTGTGTGTGTATGTTAGTATTCTTAGGGCCTTGCAAATATAATAGATATTGTTAAAGGCTTGGGCAACTGAAGAGTTGGTTTCTGTTGTTAACTGAGTAAGACTTCTTGGATCCCACTGACCAGTTGCTTAAAAAGTAGAGCTATGCTTAATGAAGCCATTGGCCATCAGATCTGGGATAGCGCTTATGTTGCCAAATATGCAGTTTCGCTTCTAACATTTAAGGGACTTTGAGGTGCAGAGTTTGAAGACTCCAGGACAGAGACATGGGATTTTTAGTGTATTGTCTTAGCTAAAAGTAGGACTAGACATGAACTAGTAGGAAGATTATAGGGCTGATGCCCACATAACTCTCTCTCTCCCCCTCACTCTCTGTCTCTCTGTCAGTGTCTCTCTCCTTTCCTCCTTCCCTCTCTCACTCATAGGCAAGCCAACAGCCTGGTCTAACCTCTCTCTGGCTTCTCACCATCTTGTCAAGTCTATTGACACATCTCCCTTTTTTATGTGTGCCTCTCTGTTTGTTTGTTTCTCTCCTTTTGCTTCTGTCTTTCTTGGTCTCAGTCACTACTGCACTCTATTTCTGCTTCTCTCTGTCTATCTTTGACTCTGTTTCTATCTTCATCCCTTTCTGTCTTTGTTGGACACATAACACGTACTTAAATAAATGCTTGTTGACTTGTTTTGATTTAATAATTTCCCACTACATGCTGTACAACATTTGTGCGTAAACTATTTTTACTTTTATCTTTAGGGATACCACAGCTTTGGGTTATATTAATATTTTTTAAAATACCAGAAGCAAAAATTTTAGAAGAATTTAAAAAAATTCCTTTTTTCTCTTGCCATAAGATTTTGAAGAATCAGAAAAGTTGGACAATGATTTAATGGTCTTTCGACTATATAAAATATTGTTTTCTGATGCAGCCTAAACTTCTATAATTCATTAAACAAATATTTATTGATCATATACAAAAAATGACTTGCATAGATTGATAATATCATGTATAACAATAATCTTAATATAAGCTGTAAAGAATGATATGACAAGGCTTTAAGGAGCTTAAAATCTGGTAAGAGCATTTAGATATGTTCACAAATGGGGGGAGAATAAGCATTTGTATAGTCTCTCTCTTTTTTTTAAGCAAATATTTCATTTGATCCTTACTACAAACCTGGGAGATCTAGGTGCTACTATTATCCCCATTTCATAGTGGAGGAAACTGAGGCAGAAAAAAGTTAAGTGCCTTGCCCATTGTCACATAGCTAGTAAGTGTCTGAGACCAGGTTTGAACTCAGGAAGATGAGCTCCTGGCTCCAGGACTGGTACTATACGTACCCCACCACCTAGCTGCCCTCACTTCATCTTAGCTGATGTTCAGTCGTTTCAGTCATGTTTGACTTTTCATGACCCCTTTGGGCAAAGATACTGGAGTATTTGGCCGTTTCCTTCTCCAGTTCATTTTACAGATGAGAAAGGTGAGGCTAACAAGGTTAAGGGGCTTTCCCCGGATTACATAACTAGTAAGTGTGAGGTCAGATTTGAATTCAGATATTCCTGACCCCAGACTTCTGTACTCTATCCTCCGGGCCACCTAGCTGTCCCAACTTTATCTTACCTTTTTTTTTTGTTTAGTCTCTGGCTGCAGCCATCTCTCTCTGTCTCTCTCTGTCTCTGTCTCTTGCTGTCTGTCTCTCTATTTTTAAATGGAACCTACGGTGCTACCAAAAAAAAAGACTTCATTTGGGCTGAAATTGGTATTATAATTTTTAAAGTAAGGAGAATATGTTTGACAATTTAGTGTCATTAGGCAAAATAGCGAGAGGAAACAAATTGTAAAGGTAAACAGGTATCGGTTCCTTTTAGAATGTCCCAACGAATCTTCTTTATCTCAGATAGCTTTGGCCACTGCCCAGGGAAATGGTTTTGATCTTAGTTATTTGATAAAAGAACAACAAAGCTTTTGCTTAAAGTTATTATACTTTTCAGGCAGCTAGGTGACATAGTGGATAGAGTGCTGGACCTGGAGTCAGGAAGACATTTTCTTGAGTTTTAATCTGGTTTCAGATGTGCACTAGCTGTGTGACCTTGGGCAAGTCACTTAACCCTCTTGTCTCAATTCCTCATTTGAAAACTGATCCGGACTAAAAATGGCAAATCCTTCTGCATCTTTGCCAAGAAAATCCCAAATGGGGTTATAAAGGGTCAGACAAAACAATAATTATGCTTTCCTTTTGAGAATTTTGCATATGAATGGTAGCCTAGCTTCTAGGAGAGAAAATTTCAGTAAGATTCTAGTATTAGGGATAAAGTGAACTCAGTCTATCAATGGAACATGTATAAATGAGTATACATTCTCTAGCATATAATAGCAACTCATTTACACTGGTAAAAGAAAGATTACACGATGTTATGAAAACTTTAAATAATAGACATATCTGTGAATATTTCAGGCACATGGTAGCTACATTTCAGACATTATAGAACTGTTAAAACATTATTTATCTGATTGTAATGTAACTATTGAAATACTGTTATTCAGTGCATATAAACTCAATATCGATTTAAATAAAAAAATTGTCCATGATGCCTTTAAGCATAATGTATTTTGCTAGTTTATCTTTGTTGACATAATCAATTTTTAATCTTTCCTTACTTGAAATTATGATTGCAATTTCTTTTTTTTTCCCCTTTGTTTCAGTCAAAGCATAATACATCCTAGCCCTCACTTTAACTCTGTGTGTGCCTTTGGGTTTCTTGAATACAGCAAATTGTTGAATTTTTTTCATCCATTTTACAACTTTCTCCAAGATCACATTGTTGGGTTTATTTTCCTGTCTATCTGATCCTGTAAAAAGAAATCACTCATAAGTAACTACAGTTTATTTTTCTTAAAGTAATTTAGTTAAGATTTCTGTCCCCATCAACAGTTTCTCTCCTTTTGCCTACCCAGATGACTTGATTCTACATATGTATGTATGTATACACACAGATATATTCATACACATATACATATATAAAATTTTTCTTCATTCTATTTATTTTGAAGTATTGTCATGAAAAGTTTGGCTGTTCAAATAAGTTCAGTAACTACAAATATTTTTTTTCAGGCTGAACCTCTAAAAATTGGTGGGCAGGGAAAAGAAAAAAAAGAAAAGGAAGAAGTTTACATGATAACTTTACTATATATTTAAAAAATGATAGCAAGTTGCACATAGTACATTTTCAGTTTCATGTATATTCATCTATTGATTCTACTATATTATAGATATGTTGTTTTTATACTTTTCTTATTTATACTGCATCATTATCCTCCCTATTCAGGCTGTCTTCTTTGTTTAAATAATCTTCAGCTGTGACACCACAATAAAAAAAATAGTTCATGTCTTTCTCCTCCATACTCCTTCATTCATTAGATATCTTTTCTGCTTAAACTTCTAGAATCAAGACACTAGCATTTATTAAATATCTATTATGTTCCAGGTACAGGTAGCAACCAAAATGACTCCATTTTGTAAAGTTCCTCCATCTTGACCCCTTATCTACCTAAGGTCCTACCCCCTTTTATGGCCCCATGAATGTTGTAATAGCCTAAGCTTTTACTAATAGGTATCACAGCTTTTCCCCAAAACTGTGGAATGTTTTAATTGCATAAACAATATATGTGCAGAATAAATTGGAGGTAGGGAAGCTCTAAGTTAAAATGGGACTGGGGAAGGCTTCTTGCAGAAAGTGGAACTAAATGAGTCGTGAAGGAAGCCAAGGAAGGTAGGAGACAGAAGTCAAAATGAAGAGATAGCAGGCTTGAGTGACGGCTAGTAAACGTACCCAGAGTTGGGAGATGGAATGTCATATGGGAAAGTAGGCACGTGGGGATGACATGTAGCAAGGAGAGCAGTGTCAATGGATCAAAGAACATTGTGGAGGAGGGTAAGGTGTAAGAAGACTAGAAAGGTACCAGATCATGAAAGGCTTTAAAAGTCAAACAGAGAATTTTATTTTTGAACCTTTAGGAAATGAGAAACCACTGGATTTTACTGAGTGTGGTGGGGAGGGGGTGACATGATGAGACTTGCATCTTAGCCATCACTGACAGGTGAGCGGGAGCATGAATTGGAGTGAGGAGAGACTTGTGGAAGGGAGACCAACAAGGAAGAGATTGCCATAGTCCAGGTATGAGATGGTGAGAGTATGCCCCAGAGTAGTGCTAGTGTCAGGAGAAAAAGGAGGGAAGGGTGTAAGTGAAAGGTGTTATAGGGGTGAAATCAACAGGTCTTAGCAACAGATTGGACATAAGGGGGGAAGATGACTCCTGGATTTCTAATCTTAGTAAGTAGGAAGATGGTGGTAACCTCAACGACAATACAGAAGTTAGTAAGAGGGAAGGATTTTGGAGTTTGAGTTCAGTTTGGGGCATGTTGAGTTTAAGATATCCAAGGGACATTCAGTTTGAGATATCCAAGAGACAACTGGAGATTCAAGATTGGAGGGCAATAGAGAGGTGAGGGATGAATAAGTGATTTCTGAGTCATCAGCATCGAGATGACAGTTGAGTCCACAGGAGCTGATGAGATAGATCATTAAGCTAAATAACATAAAAGAAGAAAAGAGGTTCAGAATAGATGGGGCACCCAGAATTAGCAGAAGCAACCAAGGTGAAGATCCAGCAGAGGAGACTGAGAAAGGTCGATTTTAAAGAGATTTCAAAATAAGAAAGCTCAACATTGCAAATGAAATTTACAGACTAAGCTTTTCATTTTAATCAGTTTTGGTTTTTGGGTTTTTTGGCAGGGGAGTGAGGATGATAATTCATTCCCTGTTTTCTCTCCCTGCCAGGATCACAGTTTTTTAAGGTGTAAAAAAAGTGTTACAAATATGCAAAAGGAAGCATTACCTTTCTAGGCAAATGCTGGATTTTTGAAGGTAAACAGCATGATATAATGAATAAAGAGCCAGCTTCAGAGTCAGAAAGACCTGGGTCCAGTTTCAAGTGGTGTCTTAAAGACACAAGATTTGTGGGACTCCTGACAAATCACTTAACCTAGAAGTGCCTCAATTTACATAGGTAGGAGGGAGGACCAGGAAAGAGTTCAAAAGAATGTTACAAGAATTTAGAGAGTTATGGGATTAGCCTATACTTATTCTCTCATCTATCTACCCATTACACTCAGACAAGACTGGGCTTTTTAAATAAATTTTTTCTCTTTCTTATATCATGTAACCATTGAATATTGTCACCTAGTATTTTTATGCTACAGTATATGGAACTATTTATCTTTATTAAATTTCTTTGGTTGGCTCTGTTTCAATTTAAAAGACTTTATTTCTTGTTTTCTTTGAAGGTATGATTTGGTTTGGCCATTTGTTGAAGAGCACCCACTTTTCTCACGTAAGTTTGTGCTTAGCTCTTTATAACGTTGTCTGGGAGCACACGTCATTTTCCTTTGCTTTTTGGCATATCATATTCCAATCTTTTTTTCTTTCTTTTCTTTTTTGTTATCTGTTGTCCTGCGTAATTTGAACAAGTATTCCTTGACATGTAAATTGCTTCTTCTTGCATATTTATAGTACTTTTTTTCCCTTAAACACCAAAAGCCTGGAATTTGGTGATTATATTTTTGTGTGGGCTCTATGTGGGGCTCTTTTATGATGGACTTCCATGATTCCTACTGATCTGTACTTTAATGCCTCTCCAGTATTTCTGGCCCTAGTGTGAGTGCTTGTGTGTGTGTGTGTGTGTGTGTGTGTGTGTGTGTGTGTGTGTGTGTGTGAATATTGAAGAAATTGAGGGGAATTAGGACAGCA
This sequence comes from Bettongia penicillata ogilbyi, assembly GCA_023548195.1. NCBI lineage: Eukaryota > Metazoa > Chordata > Mammalia > Diprotodontia > Potoroidae > Bettongia > Bettongia penicillata. The sequence continues at coordinate 8,943,194 of JAJHZJ010000377.1, forward strand.
GCTGAACTGAGTGAACCACATTGATTTCATCTTGTGACTCAATTCTAGAGTAAAGGTCCCTTTCTATTAAATTATGAGGGTAGTTCAACTTCTGCTTGGTTTGTTTTTTTGATGTTTTTGAAGTTTTAATCAAATGAATCCAAAATAGGGAGACATATGCCTTTATCCAAGTTTTCTCCCCATCCCCCCTGTGGTGAAGTCTACCTTCCCAGGGTTTCAGTAATCCTCCAGATTTATACCTTGGAATCTTTCTCCATGAGGGAAACATTTTAGGATCGATAGAAAGTCAGCTTTCATCCTTTCTCTTTCCCGTACTTTCACAGTTCATAAAATTTCTCAGACTAATGAAGGGCAAGGTCCAGGTTGGTCCCTCTGCTTTGCAGTTTTGTTCCTTGTTCCTCGTTTCTATCCTTGACTTGGTCCGGGAACTTTTCTGTTGGTCTTGAAACCCATCTGTTGCTCTGTCCCTGAGCTTTCATTATTATTAACTCATATTCCTCTACCTCCTGGCTTGCTTAGAAATTCTTTAGCACACTGACCCTGCATCCATCTGTTGTCATGCCTGGAGAGAATGGTTGCTTAGAGGGATATGTGGATAGATATTCAGGCATCCCTTTGGGGAATTGAGTTTATTTAACTGTTTGTAGCTCCTCTCCTTTCATTTTTTCTTTTCTATGTCTGTCTCCAATTACTTTTTGCTTCCTTAAAAAGGACAGGTAGGTCAGGTGGACCCATTATCAATCTTCAGTGTGATGATGAAGAAGAAAGCTAGTGAATCATACATTTTCAAGGTACCATCTGCCCTTTCCTAGCTCTGAGAGCTCAGTGCAGAGCTGTAACTATCTCTAATTATGCCTGAAAAAAATTCATTTGGAGGAACAATGGATAGTCCAACTGTGGATGCTTTTGTGTCAGAAGAAGAGGCAGCCCATCCTACAGATAATTCAGTCTGGCCTTCAACCCCTTGTGGGTTATGGGAGAAAGTAGGTCCCAAGGGAGGGGTGCTACAGCAGTGGGACTCTGTAGAACAATAAAGCACAGGTTTGAGATTTGTTACAGGGGCAAAGTATGTTGAGGACATATCTTCCTATTTGCTGGCATACTTGGTCAAAGCATGTACTCCATTACTCCATTCTAGTGTAAGATATGTGGGCAGGGGTTGCTGTCTAAATATAGATCTAGTTCAGCTTACATGTGAGTGGGATAAATATCTTATTTGGGATATAACCCATTCTTTTCTAGAAGACATTGTAATTTCTGCCTTTGTAAGGAGTAGAAGGAGGGATTTCTCTGGCCATTTATTGTTTCTTTATTTTTCTCTAAGCAGTGAGTTGGGCTAGAATGATATCTATCTACCACACCTCAGATACTGGGAGTCTAGGGATGCAGTATTCTGACACGTCAGGATAAATGCCATTTTCCCTGATCATTCTCAATGGGAGAATAATACTTAACCTACTATTGTCAGCCTATTTCTTTTCTTTGAAAGGAACTGGTTATACGAAAGGCCAACATAAAAATAGTGAAGTCAATATTTATTAAGAGCTTTAATAAGCATTAGGCACTGTACTAAGGGATGAGAATACAAGTACAAGCAGCAAGGAAGACAGTCTCTGTCCTGAAGGAGCTTTTGTTCTAATGGGAGGAGAGAGCATGAAAAGGAAACTGAAAGGGGCAGGGAGGCAGAAGCTACCCATCAAGGGACATGGCAGGGAAAATACAGAGTCAGGAGAAAAGAACTAGAGAGGAATAAAGATACAGCTGACCTTAGAACTTCCCTTACAATTGTTGTTTTGGAAGGAAGCAACAAATCAGAGGAAGCGACTACAGGCACAGAGTGTAATTCCAGTGTGAGAAGGTCCAGAGTGGCTGTATTGTTAATGGAATGGGAAGATCTTTCCCATCCATTAATAGGCCTATGTGACCTGTTTGAATCACATGGAAGCCTGAGTCACATGAGTCACATGGAGTAGGAAGGATATAGCAGGAGGTTGGTGTGAGTTGGAGCTTCAAGAGATGGAAAAAGGAGGCAGAGAGAAAGAGAACAGCTAGCATGGCTGTTTGTGGGAAAGCATGACAGAGGAAAGGTTTGGGGATGGCGGTGCTCCCTGCAGTGATAATGTGCATAGACTTCTTGGTTATTGTGTTGAATTTCTTTGTTACTATGATGGATTTGACTTTCTGGTATATGATTAAGTATCTCAGTTCTGTCTTCAGTGAAGAGAGTCTGTTATATCTTGCAATTCAAACCTAGAAATATGCAAGCATATTGATAGCTGCTGCTGTGGGTATCACCTTGGTGATATAGTGGCATGGATTTCCAGAGTGAGGACCCTTCTATGGCATGGCAGCATAATCTAGAGAGTCAGGAGTGGAGCCTGGGGAGAAATGAAAAGCAGTAAAATAAGCAGTAAAAAGAAACCAGGGAAGATATTACAGATTAAAATAAACCAATAAATACACTCTTTGACTGGGACCAAGGTAAGATCTCAGCTCTGTCAAAGAGAGAAAATGATCTTATAGGGTAGGAATGGGGGGTGGCAGGCAAAACGGGGATGTGGAAGAGAAATCTGTTCTTAGCATTCTCCAGAGTTGCAAGAATTGAAAGTCAAGAAACTTGTTGGAAGGGGAAAGAGGGGAGACAGCTGGGGATGATGGCTGGTTTCCTTTATAAATCTGAATCTCTGAGGACTCCCATATCCATTCAGAAGTCTATGCCTGCCTCTCTTGATGACCTTTCCTAAAGTCCTTCATCTATCTCTGAAGAAACCCATTCTCCACTTACTTTTGTAGTCAATCACAGCTCAGCATTCTTTCAGCCAACCAGCAGTCATACTCCTTCACTCATAATTGGTCTATCACAAGGTATCCTGAGTCTGTCTTATCAACCAGAATGAGGGAGGTATTACAGTAGTTACTGAAACAAATCTATATAGAGGAAAGAAATAGACATTATATATACTTTCATATCACTTGATATGTACTCTGTCATTATCATGTAGAATAAGAATTACAGGACGCAAACAATTCTAGGAATCTGAAATTGTTTATGCAAAATAGACATTATTTTCAATGGATATTAAGCATATTCTACTTTTACTGAAATAATAAGCTATTTTTGAACAGATGACATTTTCATCATGGATATAATATGTGTATATCACATTATTTCAATTTTTTTCTAACAATAATTTTTTAATTTTCTTTTTTTAAAGTTATTTTATTTTATTTTTTTAATATAATTTTTTTTAACTTTTTACATTCATTTCACAAAATTTTAGGTTCCAAATTTTCTCCCCATTTCTCCCCTCCCCCACCCCAATACACCGAGCATTCTAATTTTCCCTATCACCAATCTGCCCTCTCTTCTATCATCCCTCCCTTCTCTTGCCCTCATCTTCTCTTTTGTCCTGTAGGGCCAGATGACTTTCTATTCCCCATTAACTGTATTTCTTATTTCCTAGTAGCAAGAACAATACTCAACAGTTGTTCCTAAAACTTTGAGTTCCAAATTCTCCCCATCCCTCCGTCCCTACCCATTCCCTTTGGGAAGGCAGGCAATTCAGTATGGACTATATCTGTGTAGTTTTGCAAATGACTTCAATAACAGTCATGTTGTGTAAGACTAACTGTATTTCCCTCCATCCTATCCTGCCCCCAATTGTTTCTATTCTGTCTTTTCATCCTGTCCCTCCCCAAGAGTGTTGACTTCAAATTGCTCCCTCCTCCCATTGCCCTCCCTTCCATCATCCCCACCACCTTGCTTATCCCCTTCTCCCCCACTTTCCTGTATTGTAAGATAGGTCTTCATACCAAAATGAATGTGCATTTTATTCCTTCCTTTAGTCGAATGTGATGAGAGTAAACTTCATGTTTTTTCTCAGCTCTCCTCTTTTTCCCTCCACTAAAAAGTCTCCTGCTTGCCTCTTCAATGAGAGATAATTTACCCCATTCCATTTCACCCTCTCTCCTCCAACTACATTTCTCTCTCACGGTTTACCTTAATTTCTTTTAAGATATGGTCCCATCCTATTCAATTCACTCTGTGCTCTCTGTCTCTGTATGTGTGTGCATGTGTGCGCATGCACATGTGTACATGTGTGTGTGTGTATATGTGTGTGGTCCTACCAACTACCCAGATACTGAAAAGTTTTAAGAGTTACAAATATTGTCTTTCCATGTAGGAATGTAAGCAGTTCACCTTTGGTAAGTCCCTTATGACTTCTCTTTGCTGTTTACTTTTTCATGCTTCTTCTCATTCTTGTGTTTGAAAGTCAAATTTTCTTTTCAGTTCTGGTCTTTTCATCAAGAGTGCTTGAAAGTCCTCTGTTTCATTGAAAGACCATATTTTCCCCTGAAGTATTATACTCAGTTTTGCTGGGTAGGTGATTCTTGGTTTGAGTCCTAGTTCCTTTGACTTCTGGAATATCCTATTACATGCCCTTTGATCTCTTAATGTAGAAGCTGCTAGATCTTGTGTTATCCTGATTGTGTTTCCACAATACTGGAATTGTTTCTTTCTAGCTGCTTGCAAGATTTTCTCCTTGAGCTGGGAGTTCTGGAATTTGGCCACAATGTTCCTAGGAGTTTCTCTTTTTGGATCTCTTTCAGGTGGTGATCGATGGATTCTTTCAATACTTATTTTGCCCTCTGGTTCTAGAATGTCAGGGCAGTTTTCCTTGATAATTTCATGGAAGATGATGTCTAGGCTCTTTTTTTGATCATGACTTTCAGGTAGTCCCATAATTTTTAAATTGTCTCTCCTGGATCTATTTTCCAGGTCAATTGTTTTTCCAGTGAGATATTTCACATTGTCTTCCATTTTTTTATCCTTTTGGTTTTGTTTAGTGATTTCTTGGTTTCTCAGAAAGTCATTAGACTCCATCTGTTCCATTCTAATTTTGAGAGAACTATTTTCTTCAGTGAGCTTTTGAACCTCTTTTTCTATTTGGCTAATTCTGCTTTTGAAAGTATTCTTCTCCTCATTGGCTTTGTGAACCTCTTTTTTCCAATTGAGTGAGCCTATTTTTCAAGGTGTTATTTTCTTCAGCATTTTTTTGAGTCTCCTTTAGCAAGGTATTGACCCCTTTTTCATGCTTTTCTTGCATCTCTCTCATTTCTCTTCCCAGTTTTTCCTCCACCTGTCTAACTTGATTTTCAAAATCCTTTTTGAGCTCTTCCATGGCCTGAACCCATTGGATATCTATTTTGGATATTTGGGATTCAGAGGCCTTTGCTTCTATGTCTTTCCCTGATGGTAAGCATTGTACTTCCTCATCAGAAAGGAAAGGTGGAAACATCTGTTCACCAAGAAAGTAACCTTCTATGGTCTTATTTCTTTTTTTCCCTTTTCTGGGCATTTTTCCAGCCAGTTACTTGACTTCTAAGATTCCTCTGCACCCCTGCCTAGATCCGCCCAGCTAGTGCTTGGGGTCTGAGAGTCAAATGCTGCTCAGGGTTTTCAGTGGCGGGAGTGGCTGCTATTCAATGTGAGCTTAAGTTCTGGTGCTCAGGTGGGGGCAGGGCCACCTCCCAGGCTCAGTTCCCTCAGGGGGTTTATGCAGAGACCTTCCACAATGGACCCAAGGTCCTGCCTGCTTTGGGAGCGCCTGGCCGCTGCTTCCCCTGCCGCTTCCTCCCAAGGGGGCCTGAGTTATGGAGACACTCTGCTCCTCTCTCAGCCAGCCCAGAAATCTCTCTCACTGACCTGTAGCGCCTGTGGGTGGAGGGACCTTCCCAGCCGCTGGAGGTTCTGTCCCTGAAGCCTGCTCAGATCTGCTCCTCTGGGGCCATGGCCAGGGCAGGGCTGGGCTCCGCTGTCCAGTGAGTGATGGACCTTTGGGGTTGGTTTTTCAGGGCTCTCTGGAATGGAAATCTCCTCCACTGTGTTGGTGTGCGGCTTGCTCTGCTCCAGAATTTGTGGGGAGTTCTTGTTACAGGAAATTTATGGGCTGTGGATTCGGAGATAGCATAGGTGAGTCTTTCTACTCCGCCATCTTGGCTCCTCTCTCCCTTCTTTTATTTTCTTAAGCTTCTTTTGACTGGTTTTCTATTCCCATCCTAATGTGCTCCTGGAAGCATTATTATCTAAACTAAGTTTTCAAGGTGATTCATGAAGTCTCTCTGTAAAAATTCAAGTTTTAAGATATTTTGAAGCCCAGCTATGGTCTTACAATAGTTTTCTTCTGCAAAAGAAATGCATTTTTGATTGCTAATTTAATTTTGACCTGAACTGATATTCCTAAAGGCACAGATCAATGTTAATACTATTAACTCTTGATGATCTGGACTTACTGGGAGAAAAGAAAAATAAGATTATGGGAAATATATCAACACCACCAATTCTTATATTTTTCTATAACACAGCCCAGAAGATTTATATAATATAACTTTGTTTTGTTCACAGATCATAGAATCAATCTCTCAATCTCCAAACATCTACTAAGACTTGAATTTAAAACTAGCTTTAAATACTTACTAGTTATGTGACCCATGGCAAATCATTTAACCTCTTTTTGCCTCACTTTTCTCATCTGTAAAATAAGCATAATGATGACACCTAACTTCCAGGCCTGCTGTGAGGATCAAATGAGATAGTATTGATAAAGTACTTAGCACACAATGGTTGACACATAGAAAGTACTATGTAAACTTCAGCTACTGTTATTATTAATTACTATATGCCAGGCACTGGGGATATAAATAAAAAGAATGAAACAAGTCCTATGATTAAGGAGCTTATATTGTATCATAGTTTAGAGTTTAAAGGAACCTTAAAAGTCATTCCATTTAATCCCTTCATTTTACAGATGAGAAAAATAAGACAGAAAAAGGTTAATGGACTGGCCAAGACCATATACATAGCAAATGGTGGAGCTAGAATCTGGGTCCTCAGACTCCAAATCAAGTGTTCCTTTCCCTGTGCCACCTTGCCTTAAGATGCTTGGCACTTGGATATTGTTGTTTGTTCTTTATTTTTGAAGAGGATCAGTGACATCACAGGTGATGTCTTGGCTCACGTGTGAATTGGATTTAAGCAAGGCAGAGGTGCACTGAGTCATGAGTCTTACTTGTTTTTCCAGAGTCATTGAAGTCCAATGTTAGGATGAAAATCAAGATGACTGGTGACAACCTGGAATGCAGTGGATGAGCTTGGCTACTTTGATGCCTGACCAAGCTCTAAGCCCTCCATAACATCTGCATCTGCCTTCATGGCCTTTGGAACAAATTATCTCTCACCTGCCATTCCAACAGGGGAAGTCTTTACATGTTTGAGATTATTCACCAACTGGTTTGAGGCCAGTAGGTTATGCTGAACCTTCTTTAGCCAGTCTGTTCAGATGGTTTTACCAGTTTGTGGCTGCTGGAGGTGCTATAGCTTCTTGGAGCCACAGAGTTGAGTACCAGGTGGACACCAAAAGTGGAAGAACAACAGGTGTAGCAGCTCCTACACCAGAGATGTTAGACCACACTGAACATCCCATACACCTCACTTGGACACAGGGACGATATAAACTTGTAAGTGACTTGTACTCTGTATGGGGGAATCTATGGTATGCCCAGTGAGGGACTGGACAGATATCTCATAATAGATATATGGAGAGATCATAAGAGATATACAAATGTTCAGAACAGGAGTGAGTAGAAAAAGAGGAAGAGAAAATGGAGGAGAAAATGGATTCAGGGCTTGGAGACTTTTTCAAAGGCTGCCTCACATCTACCAGACTGTCATTTGACTGTTCCTTGCCCGCACAGTGTTAATTGTTGCAGATACTGATGTGGCCATACATTTTTGGACATTGAGGCATTATCCCTTTTTATGAAGGAAGTGGCAACTGTAGGTCTATGAGATGTTCCCGTGTGTGCCCATGTGAAGGGAGAGCTTTCAAGGCATTAGAACTTCAGTATGTACCAATCAGGAAAGTTGTTTGCACCATTTCTGCTCCCCAGTTTTTAGTACTATGATGATGGAGCAAAAGGGAGAGGAGAAATGAATAGTCTGATACTTTCCCTGAATAGAAAGTATGGAAAGAGGGAATTTTGGGAAATGGAGTACCTGCTCCTTGATTTAATTCCACCTCATATCAGAGGATCAGAGATCTAGATCTGGCAGGAATGTGAAAAGCTACCAGGGATTCTTAACCTGAAGTCCACAGGCATCTAAGTGTTACATGGCACATTTCAGAGGATCTGTGAACTTGAAAGGGGAAAAATTGCATCTTTTATTTGTCTAAATTGACCATTATACATTTAGCACACACAGTCTTGAATTGGTACTCATTTTTTTTAAAAAATTATTTTTAATGTTCAATTCCAAATTTTTTCTCTCCCTTAACTCCCCCTGCAGCCTTGGGGAAGGTAAGAAATAAAATACAAAATATATGTATACATGCACACATGCATACATACAAACACAAAAGTATGCAAAATATATTTCCACATTAGCCTTGTACCAGGGGCAAAAAAACCCCAAGAAAAATAAAGAGAAAAAAGTCTTCAATCTGTCCTGAGATCATCAGTTCTCTGTATTGAAGTGAATAGCATTTTTCATAATGAATACTTTGGAACCAAGTTGATCTAAGTTACTAATTCTTTTACAACTGATTTTCACTATAATATTGCTGTTACTATGTACAATGTTCTCCTGGTTCTGTTCACTTCATCTTATATTGGCTCATATAAGTCTACCCAGGTTTTTTCTGAAACCATGCCCTTCATAATTTCACAGCACAATCGCATTTCATCACAATCATATGCCATAACTTGTCAGATAATTCCCCAATTGATGGGCATTCCCTCAGTTTCCAATTCCTTATCATCATAAAAAGAGCGTTGATAAGTATTTTTGTATATATGGGAACTTTTCCTTCTCCTTTGCTCTCTTTGGGATACACACCCAGTAGTGATACTGCTGGGTAAATGGGTGTGCATAGTTTCATAGCCCTTTGAATGTAGTTCTCAATTATCTCCAGAATGGTTGGATCAGTTCACCATTTTACCCACAATACATTAATGTACCTATTTTCCCATATCTCCTCTAGTATTAGTCATTTTCCTTTTCTATCATGTTAGCCAGTATGATGGCTCAGAGTTGTTTTAATTTGCATTTCTCTAGTTATTAGTAATTTGTAGCTTTTTCTCTTTTTGGAGATATTTAACTATAGCATTAATTTAAAAAATTTTTTGATTTCTAAATTCTCTACCTTTTTTCCTCCCTCACCAATTCGAGAAGGCAAACAATATAATGTCAGTTATACATGTAAAGTCATGCAAAACATATTTACATATTATCCATGATGCAGAAAAAGGAGAAGGAGGAGGAGAAGAAGAAGGAGAAGGGAAGAAGGAGAAGAAGAAGGAGAAGAAGAAGAAGAAGAAGAAGAAGAAGAAGAAGAAGAAGAAGAAGAAGAAGAAGAAGAAGAAGGAGAAGGAGGAGGAGGAGAAGGAGAAGAAGAAGAAGGAGAAGGAGAAGAAGGAGAAGGAGAAAAAGAAGGAGGAGGAGGAGGAGAAGGATGAGGAGGAGGAGGAGAAGAAGAAGGAGGAGAAGAAACTAGGACACATTGATCTATGTTCAATTTTCCAAGCAGTTTTTCTCAAATGCTAAGTTCTTGCCCCATTAACTGGAATCTTTGCTTTATGGAACACTAGACGTGCTCATTTGCATCAACATACTGTGTAACTCATCTGTTCCATTGATCAATAACTTAGCTTCTTATCCAATACCAGACTGTTTGAATGATTCTCACTTTGCAGAGTAGTTTGACAGCTAGGGGCAGGCCCCCTACCTTCATTTTTTTGTTCATTGACTCCCTTTATATTCCTGATCTTTTGTTCCTCCACATGAATTCTGTTAATATTTTTCTGGCTCTATAAAGTAATTCTTTTCTAGTTTTGTTGGCATGACACTGAGTAAGTAAATTAATTTAGGTAGTATTGTCATTTTTATTATATTAGCTTGGACTACCTCTGAGCAGTTAATGTATCTCTATTTGTTTAGAGCTGTCTCCATTTGTGTGAAGAGTATTTTGTAATTTTGTTCATATACTTCCTGTGTGCATTTTGGCAGGTAGACTCTCAAGTAATTTATACTGTCTGCAGTTATTTTAAAATAAATTTCTCTTTCTATCTTTTCCTACTGGGTTTTGTTGGTGACATACAGAAATGCTGATGATTTGTGCAGGTTTGTTTTATATCTTGCAACTTTGCTAAAGCTGTTAGTAGTTTAGACTAGTTTTCAGTTGATTCTCTAGGGTTCTTTAAGGATAACATCATATCATCTTCAAAAATCATAATTTTATTTCCCTGTTGCTTGTGGTTATTCCTTCAATTTTTTCTTGTTCTATTGCTAAAGCTAGCCTTTCTAGTACAATTGTGAGTAATAATGATGATAATAGACATCCTTACTTCACTCCTGATTTTTTGGAAAGGGTTGCTTATTACAGATGATACTTGCTCGGTATTATATACTTTTCATTTTAAGAACTCACATACACATGCACATATATACATATACATGTATACTTTTTATTTTATATGCTTTCATTTTAAGAATTGCTCCATTTATTCCTGTGCTTTCTAGTATTTTTAATTGGAATGGGTGTTGTATTTTTTCAAAAGCTTTTTCTGTTTCTGTTGCTATAATTATTTGGTATTTATTGTTTTTGTTATTAACATGGTCATTTTGCTTAAAGTTTTTCTAATGTTGAACTAGCCTATCATTACTGGTTTAATCCAACCTGATCACAATGCATGATCTTTGGGATATATTGCTGTAATCTCCTTGCTATTTTACTTGAAAATTTTGCATCAGTACTCATTAGGGAAATTAATCTGTGGTTTTCTTTCTCCATTTTTGCTCTCCTTTGTTTAGGTATCAAAACCATATTTGTATCATAGAAGGAATTTTGTAGGACTCTTTCTTTATCTATTTTTAAAAAATAGTATTAGAATTACTTCTGTAATTTTTTTGTAAAATTCACTTGCAAATCTGTCTGGTCCTGTAGAGTTGTTTCTTTTCTTTTTTAAAAAATTAATTAATTTATTTTTAGTTTTCAACACTCATTTCCACAAGATTTTGAGTTCAAAATTTTCTCCCCATCTCTCCTTTCCACCCACCCTAAGACAATGTGCATTCTGATTACCACTTCCACCAATCTTTCCTCCCTTCTATCACACTCCTCCCTTCTCTTATCCCCTTCCCCTCTATTTTCCTCTAGGGCAAGATAGATTCTATACCCCATTGCCTGTATGTCTTATTTCCCAGTTGCATGCAAGAACATTTTTTGACATTCATTTTTAAAACTTTGAGTTCCAACTTCTCTCTTTTCCTCCCTCCCCATCCACCCCCACTGGGAAGGCAAGAAATTTGATATAGATTATACATTTGTAGTCATGCAAAACACTTCCATAACTGTCATGTTGTGAAAGACTAACTATATTTCCCTCCATCCTATCTTGTCCCCATTTTTGTCCCCATCCTCTTTTTTGACCCTGTCCCTCCTCAAAGATGTTTATTTCTAATTACTCCTTCCTCCCATTTGCCTTCCCTTCTATCATCCCCCCCCCCACAGCCCCTACTTAACCCCTTCCCCCCCCTACTTTCCTGTACTGTAAGATAGATTTGCATACCAAATTGGGTGTGCATATTATTTCCTTCTTAAGCTAAATGTGATGACAGTAAGATTCACCCTTTTTTTTCCTTTTTATACTTTTAAAATCATTGGCCAGTTTTTCTTCTATTTCCTTCTTCAGCTGTTCCAGGAGAGCTGTTTGTGCATACAAGCAGTTCATAGTCCCTTCTGAAGTTTCAGATGGAAGTATAGTCTCACCACTGACCTCTTTGGTATTTGTGTTTTGGTCTTTGTCCCCATAGAAAGATTCTATGTTTTTTTTCGCCCTTCTTTTGCTTTTTCTTGTTCATGATGGTGATTGTGCATTGTGGCTTCTGGTTGTTTCAGTTAGAAGCTGCAGAACTTAGTGCTGAGCTGACTTGTGTGAAAAAGCTAAGAGCAGGTTTTTGTTTTGTGTTTCCCGGGTCAGCCCTGGGGATAGCTTGTTAAGTGTGAGGGAGGGGTGGTCTGGTCACGGGAGACCTCCTCAGCTGAACTGAGGCAAAGGCAAGCTCAGGGGATGGTGATCACAGCTGCCCTATTGTCTTCCCATTTCCACTGGAGTGCTGATGCTCGCCTAGATCCTAGTGCGAGTTTCCACCCCTCCTGGGGCTCCTCTTCTGGCGCTGAGGCTTGCCTGGGTCCTAGTGTGAGTTTCCTCTGCTCTGGTTTCCTTCTGGTTTGCCTCCACCACAGTAGGAGGAATCCCCCTTAACTATTTTCCTAGCCTCAGGTGTTATGAGACTCTCTCTGCTCCCTCTGCTGTTCCCACTGATCCAAGATTTTTCTGGGGAAATATTTTGTGGTTCTTTCAAGGTCATGGGGGGAGGAGGGGAGAGCATTTACCGATCACTCCACCATCCTGGCTCCCAGAAGTTCAAGTAGGTGACTTACAGACGTTTAATCCCTGGGCTGAAAATCTCAGGGGCTGCTGCGCTGATATCTGGTGCTCAGCAGCTGTCACTCGCTGGGCTCTGCTGGTCTCTCATCCTGGGCTGCCACTCCACTGGTTCCACCTGCTGCTGTCTCAGGTTTCCTGGGGCCCTCCTGCTCAGCTGTGCTGCATGGGTTGCGCTGTGCATTGTGGGCTCGCCCCCACGTGGAACAGATCCTTCCTGTGGACCTTCCAGTTTGTCCTGGGCTTTGAATCTGTCACAATCTGTCTCCTATTGGATACTGCACCTCCAAAATTTGGTCATATTCTCTTTTTAGAGGTATGTGAAGGAGTTTGTCTAAGAGCTTAGGTGAGTTGCTGCTCTCACTCCCTTTTATTTTTCTTAAAGAGCTCATTTGTCTTCAATTTCTTTTTCTGAAATAATGTTATGTAAATATTCTTTCTTCTTTTGTTAATCTGGACAATTTATATTTTTGTGAATATTCATCCATTTCATTTAGATTGTAAATTTAGTTGGCATGAAGTAGGGTGAAATGACCCCAAATAATTACTTTAATTTTATCTTTATTGGTTATTCCTTTACCCTTTTCAGTTTTTAAATTGGCAAGTTGATTTTCTTCTTTCCTTTTTAAAATTAAATTAGCCAATGGTTTCTCTGTTTTTTCAGTCTTTTAATAAAACCAACTCCTTGCTTTATTTATTAGTTCAGTGATTGTTTTTTACTGTTAATTAATCTCTCCTTTGATTTTTTTAGGATTTCCATTTTGGTGTTTACTTGGGGATTTAAAATTTGCTGGGTTTTTTGTTTTTTTTTTTAGTTTTTGTTTTAATTGCATGCCCAATTATTGATCTTTTACTAATGTAAGCATTTAGAGATATAAATTCTCCCCTAAGCAGAAGTACTATTTCTGGGTTGCATCCCAGAAATTTTTGTATGTTGTCTCATAATTGTCATTATGCTTAAAGAAGTTATTGATTTTTATGATTTTTTCTTTGATTTACTCATTCTTTAGGATCAGATTATTTAGTTTCCAATTAATTTTTAATTTCTGCTTCCATGGCCCTTTACTGAATATAATTTTTATTGCATTGTGATCTGAAATGAGTTCATTAAATATTTCTGCTTTTCTGCATTTATATGTGAGTCTTTTCTGCCTTAATATATAGTCAGTTTTTGTAAATGTTCCATGCATAGCTGAGAGATAGTTATATATCTTTCCATTCCCATGCAATATTCTCCAAATTTTTCTAAAATTCTATTCATCCCTTTCCCTCTTTTATTATGGATTTTACAGTTAGATTTTTCTAGCTCTGAATGGGGAAAGTTGAAGTCCCACACTGGTGTGGTTTTACTGTCTATTTCTTCTTAGAATTATTTCTTCTATTTCATCCTTCAAGAATTTGGATGCTATACCATTTGGTGCATATGTGTTTAGTATTAATATAACTTTGTTGTCTATGGTTCTTTTCAGCAAGATGTAGTTTTCCTGCTTGCCTCTTTTAATTAGGTCTATTGTTGCTTTTGCTTTGTTTGAGGTCATGATTGCTACCTTTACCATTTTTTTTTACTTCAGTTGAAGCATAATAGTTTCTATTCCAGTCATTTATTTTAACTTCATGTTTTCTTTCTATTTCAAGTGTGTCTCTTGTAAACGACATATTGATGGATTGTGGTTTCTAATTCATTCTATGATCTATTTCTATTTTATAAGTGAATTCTTCATATTCACACTTATGATTGCTAACTGTACATTTCCCTCCATCCTATTTTCTTCCTTTTTCTCTTTCTATTTTTTTCCCTGTCCCCTCCTCAAAAATTTGTTTTGCTTCTGATCACTGACTCCATTAATCTACTCTTCATCTTATTACTTGCCTCCCCAAAATTTCTCTTAGATTCTTGCCCTCCTACTTTGTTGTTGGTAAGATAAGTCTCTCGGGTAAGTCTTTCTAGGTTTTCCTGAAGTCTGCCTGCTCATCATTTCTTATAGTGCAACAGTATCTCATTACATACATTTACCACAACCTGTTCAGCCATTCCCCAATTGATGGATATCCCCTCAATTTCCAGTTCTTGGTCACCACAAAAAGAGCTGCTACATACATTTTTGTACATGTGGGTCATTTTCCCAGTTTCATGATCTCTTTGGGATACAGCCCTAGAAGTGGTTGTTGTTGTCTTCAGCTTTCGTTTTTAAAGAAGACCATGACATCAGATAAATGATGACATGACTTGCATTTGATTTTGTCTTGAGTGAGGTAGGACTGCAAGGTCACCAGTCTCACTTTCTGCTTCTAAGTCATCTGGATTCAGTGGCCAGATATTTATCAGGATGGCCCTGGATGCAATGGGAGACCTTGGCCTTTTTAGGCTAAGGCCTTTTCAGGTACTTACTTAGAGGGAGGTAATGCCCATTCAATGAATAGGCCTCTTTAAGAAGCATCCAGGAAATGGCCTCTTTAATGAGCAAAATTAAAAAATAACTAAATCAAGCAGGAAGGGAAAGAGAAACAGTTACTATTGATAATCACTCTAAAGCAGGAGGATCCAGAGAACAGCCATTAAGTGGAACTTGGGCAGGGACCTACTGTTGTGCAATCTATGGTCTTCAAAGTGCATTGGGTTCAAGGTTTTGGGAAAAACAAGAAAGAAAAGAAAGGAAGGAAGAAGGAAGTGAAATAAAGAAGGAAGGAAGGAAAGAAAAAGAAGAAAGAAAGAAAGAAAGAAAGAAAGAAAGAAAGAAAGAAAGAAAGAAAGAAAGAAAGAAGAAAGAAAGAAAGAAAGAAGAAAGAAGAAGGAAAGAAGAAGAAAGAAAGAAGAGAAAGAAAAGAAAGAAAGAAAAGAAAAGAAAGAAGAAAGAAAGAAAGAAGAGAAAGAAAGAAAGAAAGAAAGAAAGAAGGAAGGAAGGAAAGAAAGACATCTAGCCAGTAAACCCCAAGTTAACTGGATAGCCTCTGGCCATCCAATTTTACCTTCGTTTGGAGAGGGAAAGGAAGGGGAGAGGGAGACAGAAGGGAGCAGATGAACTGAGTTACCAAGCTAGCTGGGTCCCCACTCAGGCAGTTCAATCTACTCACAGATTGTGTTTGTCGTTCATTTTCTAAGAAGACCATGACATCAGAGAAATGATTACATGATTTGTACTTGATTTTGTTTTGAGTGAGGGAGGGCTGTACAAGGTCTCCAGACTCACCTTCTCCTCCTGAGCCATCCCTAGAAGTGATATTACCAGGACATAGGTTATGCACATTTTTATCGCCCTTTGGACATTGTTCCAAATTGCTCTCCAGAATGGTTGGATCCATTTACAACTTCACCAACAATGCATTATTGTTCCAATTTTCCCACATCTCCTCCAACATTTATAATTTTTGTGTTTTGTTATGTTAGCCAATCTGATAGGTGTGATGTGGTACCTCAGAGTTGTTTTGACTCGTATTTCTCTAATCAATAGTGATTTAGAGCATTTTTTCATATGACTATAAATAGCTTTAATTTCTTCATCTGAAAATGTCTATTCATAGCCTTTGACCATTTTTCAATTGGGAAATGACTTGTATTCTTATAAATTTGACTCAGTTCTCCATATATTTTAGAAATGAGGCCTTTATTAGAGACACTGGTTGTAATAATTCTTTCTCAATTTTTTGCTTCCCTTCTAATTTTGTTTGCGTCGACTAGTGCAATAATTCTTAAATTACCTTTCCCTCAATCTATTTTCTAAGTCAGTTATTTTTCCTAAGAGATGTTTCACATTAACTATTTTTTCAATCTTTTCAATTTATTTTATTGTTTCATGATGTCTCATAGAGTCATTAGCTTTTATTTTAAGGAGTTATTTTCTGCAGTATTTTTTATCCCTCTTTTATCATGTCAAGAATCGACTTTTCATAATTTTTCTGCATAACTCTCATTTATTTTCCCAATTTTTCTTCTACTGCACTTATTTGATAATTTTTTTTCTCTTTATTTAGTTCTTCTAGGAATTTTTGTTGGGCTTGTGTCTAGTCTACATTTTTCCTTTGAGGTTTTGCTTGTAGAAATTTTCAAGTCATATTCTTTTGAGTTTGTCTTGATCTTTCTTGTTGTTGTGTTGTGTTACATTGTGTGCTCATTTTTCCAGTCTACTTCTTAACTTTGGACTCTATGTTAAATTTGTGGTCTGCTCACCTCTGAGGGGGATGAATGCCCTGAACTTATACTTATTACTCCTTTTACTTTCACAACTTGATCTGAGTTGTCTATTGGTTTATGGTGCTTCTAAAGTGGTGTGATGTAGGGAGAGTTTTGGTCACTTTCCTTCTGGTCTGGGCTTCAGTCTTCCTAGTCTGGGCTACCCAAATAAGGCCCTTACTCCCACTTGACTGAGATTTCTTTTCCACCCTGGAATTGTGATCTGGAATTTAGTAATGTGTGACAGAACTGCCAAATGACATCAAATCCTGCCCTGAGACCTAGAACTAGAATCCCCTGGGATCTCTTTCTGACCATCCCTGGGCACTAGTGCCCTTGCTCCTTCATGCTCTTGCCTGCCACCAGCACCCACCCCACCACTCCATGTCACCTTTACTTGGCTGCACTCTTGGTTGGTCCCCAACCCAGTTTCCACAGATCTTTCTTTCTATCTTCCTAAGTTGCCCTGGGCTGGAATAATAACACATTGTGACTTTTTCTTGGCTTTCTCACATAAAATTCTGTTTGGTGTTTTCTTTAATCATTATTAGGAGAAGTTTTGGAGAAGATTTGACAATTGTGGCCTTTCTCCCCACCATCTTGACTCTTCTCTGGTAGTTAGCTTTCTGTACATATATACTTATGTTCTATCTTGCCACCTAGACTAGACACCCTTCAAGATAAAAAACCAGAACTTATACCTTTTGACAACCCAAATATTCAGAACATTATAGGCAGTTAATAAACTTGAGGATGGAAGACAGAGAGGGAAAAAGGAAGAGGAAAAGGAAACGGCAGAAAAGTGAACTTCAACTTATTACCTCTGCCCACAAACTAACAAAATTAAGGGAAAATAGGAGAAAGGAAAATATATAAATAGAGATAGAGCCCTATTAGATAGACTAGACTATATAAAATCTTTATATAGATTAGATTTACTCTTCAATTCTTTGGGTGGGATGGGGTAGGGGAGTTTAAGGGTTGGGATAGTGGAGTGGTGGGAGTGGGAATAAGAACCAATGGCCAGAAGTTACTGTGCAGGAGAAACCATCTTAACATAAAGAAAGCTAAAAAAAATAAATAAAAATAAAGGAAAGCTTTCTAATAATTAGAACTGTTTAAATATGGCATATACTGGGGGAAGGGTTGGGGAAGACTTTGAGTCCTCTGTCAATGGAGGTCTTTAAGAAGAGACTGTATGATTTCTCTATTTTTCTCGCAGGTACCATTATTATCCTTCAATTCACTTATTTTTATAGCCCTGGAGACATTCTAAACTGTTCACTATATTATATATTAATTCTGAGGCAGCTAGGTAGCACAGTGGATAGAGCACTAGGTCTAGAGTCAATGAGACCAAGTTCAAATCCAGACTCAGGTACTCACAAGCTCTGTGACCCTGGATAAGTCTATGTACCTCGGTTTTCTTAACTCTAAAATGAAAATAATAACAGCATCTATCTCCAAGGGTTGTTGTAAAGATCAAATGAGATAATGTCTGTAAAGCACTTAGCATAGTACTTGGCATATAGTAGGTGCTTAATAAGTGCTTATTCCCTTCTCACTTATCCAACAAAGATTTGTTAAATGCCATCTATGCACAAGGCACTATGCTAAGGATTGAGAATACAAATATACAACCAAAAATATGTATACATATGTACATACACATGTGTACATGTATATTAGTTTTGTGTTTGTTTCTCTATCCATACAACTATCACCCTGATCTGGGCCCTCTTCTTCTTATGCTGGACTATTAGGATCATCTCATGGTTGGTCTTCATGGCCCAAATCTCTCTCCAGTCCAATCCAATGTCTGCTCAGCAAGCATGATTTTCCTAAAGTATACGAGCAGGACCTGACCAGGTCACTATCCTACTCAATAAACCCCACTGGCTCCCTATTACTTTCACAAATGGTCCCCTTCCTACCTCTTTTCTTATTGTTTACCCTCCATGTTGGACCTTAAATCCGGTGATGCTGACCCAGTTCTTCCTCATCCTCATTCCTTCATAGCATGAGTCACATAATCCTCATTCTCTGTGTCTTTTCACGGACTGTCCATCATGTCTCAGTGTTCTGTCCTCTCTTTTCTGTCTCCCCTTCCCTAACTTCTTTCAAGATTTAATCCAAATCCCCCCTTCACCAGGAAGCCCTTCCCCATTCCCTGCTAGTGTTTTCCTTCTAAAATATCTTGCATACATGTAGCTATTTGCATGTTGTCTCCTCCATTAGAATGTGAGCTATCTACAGCAGGGTCTATAGTTTTTGCCTTTCTTTGTATTCCCAGGGTTTAACACAGTGCCTGGCACACTATGCTTGTTATTGTTGTTGGCAACTGTTGAACTGAGTGTTAATGGGAGGGAGAGGAAGAGAACCAGGGGCATCTTTGATTTGGCAAAGTCACACAGCTCTGGAGGATCTGATTATCTGGTTAGCTGTCTTTAATGCCTCTCTCTCTCTCTCTCTCTCTATTCTCCTGGGGAGTGTGTGCCTGGGAAAGTTGTGCACTTTGGGTTATTCTGTTAGGTGCCTAAAGTTTTAGGCACAGAGTACACTGAAGAGTTGGAAGATGGTCAATCCTTTTGTCCCAAGGTGTTGACTGGCAAAAACCAGTTCGATTGGTATTGGTTTCCTGGTCCCCAGGATGTAAGTGTTTCCAAGTTAATAAACTCAGAGTCTGAGTATTAACCCTTCTTAGGTTCTTTCTGGCATGACACCATCAGAGTTAAATCTCCTATTCCTCTGCTTCACATTTCTTTTTCCTTATTAAGTAATTAAAATGTTCTGTATGTATAATCCTTCCCTCCACTCACACTTCCACAGCCTTAGTTTATCTTCCCATCACAGTCCATTCTTTACTTCTCTCTCTCTCTCCCATGCCTGGATTTTGCAATTTTTTCTTTTCTTTTCAAATCACCTTCATCCAAGCTGTAATCTGTATATATCTTTGTATGTACCTTATTATTTACAGATTTTATTTACCCTCAGAATGTATACCTTTTTTGGGGGGGGGTGGTGGGGGGGGAGTTTTCTTTGTACTTCCAGTCCTTAGTATGTTGTGTGACACATACTAAGTGTGAACACTGGCAATAAATGTTTAACTAATTGATGACAATTGTGTGAAAATTAATTAGGATAAATTGAAGTAGTTAAATTTATTGATTTATATAATAAACCTTATAACTTCTTACATAAAACACTCATAATACACAAAATGTTTCCCTTTTGCTGCATTTGCATCTGCATCTTACGTGATTTGACATTCATGAGATATTGACACATTTTAAAATTCTTCATCTTGTAGTCATACCACATGAGATATTAAATGCACCTTTCACAAACATGAACAGTCTATTTTTCCTATGGTTGTCCTTGATTATGGCCCACATATTTTCAGTAGTTTAAATCTAATGAGTTACTAGGACATTAAAGAATATTTATATTATTTATTTATTTGCAAGGCAATTGGGGTTAAGTAACTTGCCCAGAGTCACATAGCTAGTAAGTATCACATGTCTGAAGCCAGATTTGAACTCAAGTCCTCCTGCCTCCAGGTCAGTGCTCTTTCCATTGCACTACCTAGCTGCCCCAAAGATGTTTAGTATGTGTATGTTGTGGCCCCACTCTCTGAGGGGGCAGTTCTGCTATATCACCCTTGGACTTTTCAGGGCTCCCAGAGGGGCTTAGGAGTGTCTCTTTTCCCTGATATTGGATTGAACCTACACTGACTGTGTTCCCCAAATTTTTAGGTGGCCACTAATTAAGACCCAAGTTGACATTAATTAATTTTCACTAAGGGATATTTCCTTGAAATATATAACAAGAAAATGTACTAACTTTTCCTTTCAATACCTCAGAGGCATAATCTTCCTTATACCACCTTGGTTTCTAATGGGGTTTAGACTCATAATTTAGCTCAGTTCCTACAGAGTATTTGTCCCACCAAATTCATTTCCAAAGGTACCAGTACTGCTGGATGATTCCTTCCACTGGGCTAGGATCACTCCCAAAGATCATTCCCTGTTCCTTGAGACATTGATGCTAGGCTGACTGTAACACCCAGCCTGAATTCTGTCTTTCAGGTTCCCATCAATTTCTTTCCTTGCCTTTAACCTTTCCAACCTCCCAAGGCTGGAAACTCTACTCCATGCATCTAGGGAAAAAATAAAGAAAAAAGTCAATGACCCAGGTCTGTTTGTTGGGACTCATATGGACTCCCCCTGATATCTTTTCTCTTATAAAAGAGTCTCTCACCAGACCTCTCACACTACAAGGGTAAAGAGGATAAGGCACAGATCATCAAAGAAGTAGGCAAAAGCTGGTAGGCCTTTTCAATGCCTCAAAGCCCATCAGAGATCTTCTTTACAAAGTGGTGAACTGACCAGAATGGGTCACTAAATGACCCCACATGTTTTAGTCTCTTTGATTTCCCTTTGAATTACCTTACATGATTCTCCAGGAAAGCAGTTTCCTATTGTTACCCACATGGAGAGAGCCCATCTGATCCCTGCTATTCTCCATTTGAGGCATGGCATTTGTCATGGAGACACAGTTTGAGCAAGCTGATGGCATCTGGCCCTTTTCAAGACATGATTATCAAAGTCTCTTGGATAAATTTCTTAACCTTTCATGACTTACGGGATTGTGGAAGATCATATTGCAGCACTTCATCTTCATTTGGAGATTTCTATAATTCTGGAACATTTCTATATCTTAGTATACACACATATATTATATATAGTATGCATATATATGTGTGTGTACATGTATTTATATATGTATATATCTATACCTCTCTAACTATATATCTCAGAGTTCAACATTCCTTTCATGGAGACAAGATTTCCAGGTCCTGTGGAAAAAATCCCCTAAACAGTTTTTTTTTTTTTGATAAATGGATATTTTACAATCCGATAAAGGTACTCAGATCTTATTGATTCCCAAGCAATTCTTCTGACAATGATTTTGGGATAACCATAAATTAAAAAGTAAATTTCATCAGTAGAAGTAATTTTTTCCCATCTATTTTTTTTATTTTAATATATTTATTTAACTTTTCAACATTCATTTCCACAAAATTTTGGGTTCCAAATTTTCTCCCCATTTCTCCCCTTCCCCCACCCCAAAACAACGAGCATTCTAATTGCCCCTATCACCAATCAGTCCTCTCTTCTAACATTCCTCCCTTCCCTTATCCCCATCTTCTCTTTTGTCCTGTAGGTCAAGATAACTTTCTGTACCCCAATACCTGTATTTCTATTTCCTAGTTGCAAGAACAATACCCAACAGTTGTTCCTAAAACTTTTGAGTTCCAACTTCTCCCCCTCCCTCCCTCCCTCCCCACCCATTCCCTTTGGGAAGGCAGGCAATTCAATATAGGCCATATCTGTGTAGTTTTCCAAATGACGTCCATAATAGTCGTGTTGTGTAACACTAACTATATTTCCCTCCATCCTATCCTGCCTTCCATTGCTTCTATTCTGTCTTTTGATCCTGTCCCTCCCCAAGAGTGTTGACTTCAAATTATTCCCTCCTTCCATTGCCCTCCCTTCCATCATCCTCCCCACCCTGATTATCCCCTTCTACCCCACTTTCCTGTATTGTAAGATAGGTTTTCATACCAAAATGAGTGTGCATTTTATTCCTTCCTTTAGTCAAATGTGATGAGAAGGGAAGCTTCATGTTTTTTCTCTCACCTCCCCTCTTTTTCCCTCCACTGAAAAAGTCTTTTACTTGCCTCTTTTATGAGAGATAATTTGCCCCATTCCATTTCTCCCTTTCTCCTCCCAATATAGTTCTCTCTCACTGCGTAATTTCATTTTGTAAAGATTTGATCCCATCCTATTCAGTTCAGCCTGTGCTCTCTGTCTGTCTGACTCTCTCTCTCTCTTTGTTTCTCTCTCTCTCTCTCTTCTCTCCTCTCTCTCTCCTCCTCTCTCTCTCTCTCTCTCTCTCTTTCTCTCTCTCTCTCTCTCTCTCTCTCTCTCTCTCTCATCTCTCCTCTCTCTCTCTCTCTCTCTCTGTGTAATCCCACCAACTACCCAGATACTGAAAAAAGTTTTAAGAGTTACAAATATTGTCTTTCCACATAGGAATGTAAATAGTTCAACTTTAGTAAGTCCCTTATGATTTCTCTTTGCTATTTACCTTTTCATGCTTCTCTTGATTCTTGTGTTTGAAGGTCAAATTTTCTTTTCAGCTCTGGTCTTTTCATCAAGAATGCTTGAAAGTCCTCTATTTCATTGAAACACCATTTTTCCCCTTGAAGTATTATACTCAGTATTGCTGGGTAGATGATTCTTGGCTTTAGTCCCAGTTCCTTTGACTTCTGAAATATCATATTCCATGCCCTTCGATACCTAATGTAGAAGCTGCTAGATCTTGTGTTATTCTGATTGTATTTCCACAATACTTGAATTGTTTCTTTCTAGCTGCTTGCAATATTTTCTCCTTGACCAGAGAACTCTGGAATTTGGCCACAATGTTCCTAGGAGTTTCTTTTTTTTGAGTCTCTTTCAGGAGGTGATCAGTGGATTCTTTCAATATTTATTTTACCCTCTGGTTCTAGAATATGAGGGCAGTTTTCCTTGATAATTTCAGGAAAGATGATGTCTAGGCTCTTTTTTTGATCAAGGCTTTCAGGAAGTCCCATAATTTTTAAATTTTCTCTCCTGGATCTATTTTCCAGGACAGTTGGTTTTTCCCATGAGGTATTTCACATTATCTTCCATTTTTTCATTCTTTTGGTTTTGCTGTGTGATTTCTTGGTGTCTCATAAAGTCATTAGCCTTCATCTGTTCCATTCTAATTTTGAAAGAACTATTTTATTCAGTGAGTTTTTGAACCTCCTTTTCCATTTGGCTAATTCTGCTTTTTAAAGCATTCTTCTCCTCATTAGCTTTGTGAACCTCTTTTTTCCAATTGAGTTAGCCTATTTTTAAAAGTGTTATTTTCTTCAGCAATTTTTTGGGTATCCTTTAGTAAGGTGTTGACCTACTTTTCATGCTTTTCTTGCATCTCTCTCATTTCTCTTCCCAATTTTTCCTCCACCTCTCTAACTTGATTTTCAAAGTCCTTTTTTAGCTCTTCCATGTCCTGAGCCCATTGAGTATTTATTTTGGATGTTTGGGATACAGAAACCTTGACTTTTATATCTTTCCTTGATGATAAGCATTGTTCTTCTTCATCAGAAAGGATGAAAGAAGGTATCTGTTCACCAAGAAAGTAACTTTCTATGGTCCTACTTTTTTTCCCTTTTTTGGGCATTTTCCCAACCAGTTACTTGACTTTTGTGTCCTTTGTCAAGAGTAGGGTATGCTTTGAGGACCTGTAAGATATCAGTTCCTCCAAGGTGGCACAATTAAGTGTGTACTGGTCTGGGTGCAGGGAAGGATTTTTGTGCCCAGAATGTTAGCAGAGCTTTATCTCCACAGGTACCTGACCTCCAGTTCCTCCCAGCTAGCACTGGGGGGTGGGGTTGGGGGTGGTGGGATTCAGTCAAACTCTGGGGGCAGGGCTACCATTCAGTATGAGACAAAGACCAGCTCCCTCAGTGCCCCCAGGGGTTTTTGTGATCCAGAAATGGTCTCAGGCTGCTGTAGGGGCTGCCGTGAGATCTGCTGCCACATGCCTGATGTGGCCTCTGTAGCCACTGTCTGAGGTTGGAGCTTTGGGAAATCCCTTCTCCCTTCCTGGCCAGCTGAAAAAAACCCTTCATTGACCTTTGACACCTGTGGGTTGAGGGATCTGTGAATCCGCTGCTACTGCCACTGGAGATTCTGCCCCCAAGGGCTGTTCTCAAGCCTGCTGCACAGCCAAGGCTGGGCTGGGCTCTGCTCCGAGTCTGGTGCAACAGCTATTTCCCATGGGCCTTTCAGGTCATCCTGGGCTGGAAATCTCCTCCACTCTGTTGTTCTCCACTTCTGCTGCTCCAAAATTTGTTGAGAGTCACTCTACAGGTATTTTATGGGCCATGTGGGGAGAGCCTGCATTTTTTTGTCTTTCTATTCCGCCATTTTGGCTCCACCCCTTTCCCATCTATTTTTAATGCTCCAGTCTTTGTATTGACTTGATCATAGTTCCTTTATTCCTGAAACGTCTATCAGGAAGGAAATATGAGTGGGAGGAAGAAAGGGTATGCTATAGCAAGGTGACTGTAGAGAAGATTTTGGAGGAGGTGACCAGAGAGGAATGAAGTAAAGCATGTTTTGGGCTTTTCTGTAATAGTATTCCAGAAGAGGCAGTTACCAATCAGGAAAGATACTTCAGAGCAGAGGTTTCCCTGGGACTAGGTCTCTGGTGTGGATAGCAAAGTGGTTTTTAAAAGTGCCTAGAGAGGAAACTTGAAGCCTTTTGAGTTTAGTAGGATCTTCCAGAGATCATATCCACTGGAATAGCCTTTGAGAAGCCAGGATCACCTCCACACCATAAAGAGGCATTAGTATCAGATTTTGTGTATAGTTAACCAATAATTTGGTTAATTTAAATTACATTGAGGTGTTTTTTCCCCTACTGATTCAAAACAATGAACACAAAAGGCACATTCTTTTTATTTTCCCAGGGCCAATGTACATAATGATAGAAACTTGGAGTTGCAAAATTTCTTAGTAGCCACCTAGGCCAATTTGAAGCTTGACTCCCCTAGATTAAATCCCCAACAACTGGCTAATCCAGCAGTGGGAAATCTGCAGCCTTGAGGCTATATGTTGTCCTCTAGGTTCTCAAGTGTGACCCTTTGACTATTAGTCATTTAAATTCCAAGGTATCAGTTCTAGTGTTAGGAAACTCATTACTTCTCAAGGAAACTTTTCTTCTTGGATAGCTCCCTTCCCCCTTATCTAGAATGGAAATCTACCAGTTCTGGTTCTGTATTTTCAGACTAAACAAAATAAATCTAATCTTTTGACTTGTGGAACTTGCTAACAGACATCATTAATTCCTTTTGGTAACAGAATGTTGGGGAAGGAGTCGCTGGCACATCTACTACACTGCAAACTAGGAGCTAGATTTTTGAACTCACATGAACTTACAATCACTTATGTGATCCTGAACTAAAGGAAAGAATTTTTTGGGTTTACATGGATTAGGTAAAGCTGTGGGTAAACTACTACAGTTCCCTCTCCTCTCCTGTTCTCTCCTGTCCTCTCCTCTCCTCTCTGTCTCTGTCTCTCTTTCATTCTCTGTCTCTCTGTCTCTCTCTGTCTCTCTCTCCAAGGAACCTAATTCAAATTTCCCCAAAATCCTATAACTTGACTGAACAGTTCCAATGATGGGTACTATACTGTTTGTCATATCATGACAACCTTTCTCAATATCTGGATAGCTCTGTTAGAAAGTCTTTCCTTATATTAAGCCCTCCCTAATCAAAATCTGTTTTTGTTCTTAAATGTACTCTAGTTTTGCTGATCTATGTATGGTAATAAGTCACTCTTTTCCTCACTGTTTATGTCTGTATCTGTCTTCTATTTGTTTTCTTTCTTTCTTAAAAAAAAAAGGTCAAGTCCAATGGTGTAACCCACAGGGTAAGAACCCATCAGTTAATCAGTCATCTTTATTTTCATATTAAAGGGGAAAGGCCAGGATCAGGTAAATTTTATGCTTATTAAACAACCTTATTAGAGAGTTGAGTAATTTTCCTTCTTTTTTAAATATTATTTCCAGTTCCAAATTCTCTTCCTCCTTCCACCCCTCCCCTACCCATTGAGAAGGTAAGAAATATGATATCTATCTATCTATCTGAAGTCATGCAAAACCTATTTCTACATTAACCATGTTGCAAAATAAAAGCAAGAAAAATAAATAAGGGGAAAAAATGCTTCAATATAATTTAGAACTTTGTTAAGGACACCCAAGATGAACTTAGGAATATCTAGTTAAGGGCCTTCTGGGCACATCCTCTTCAGGTATGCACAAGCTGCTTTGGTATATAGCATAGTATATACCTATATTCATGGAACCAACACTTTAATAATAAATTTATTGTCTACATTACACTGAATTAACCCAAACTTTTCTGTCTTCCTCACTCCTTTCCATGCTGGATAACAACAACAGCAACAACAACCATCTATGTAACATTTATTTAAAGTTTAGCTTTTTATATATACATACATATATGCATAAATGTGTGTATACAGATCCATACCCCCAAATATCTAAATGTGTGTATATGCATATGTACGAATGCATAATGTTTCATTTCATCTTTGTAATTTCTGTAAAGTACATTTTATTATTATCATTGTTATTCAGATGAGGAAATTGAGGTCAAAAGAACGAAATGACTTGCCCAAGGTCATATCCAACATGATCAATAAGTGTTTGTGGCAGGATTTAAATTCAGGTTTTCCCAACTCCTAGTCTATCCTATCCACTTATAGCATCCAGTTACCTCCTGTAAATTGATGGAATTCTGTGCAAACATTGTAGATACTCCGAACACAAGGGTAGAGGAAGAAGGCTATTCTCTCTCATTAACCACTTTATAATTCCTACTGGCTTTCGAGGGAGACCTCTGGAGGTAGTGGTGAAAAGGTTACTGTAATGGTTATAATTTAGGTTTCCTCATCAACTAGCTCTTGTTCAAATTATATCCCCTCTATGGAATTCTGTTTCTTCATCTGTGAAATGAACAATTGGGCTAAATGATGTCTAAATGTACATATAAAATTCTATGATTCTTAATTGGAGTTGAGACTGATCATTACATTATTTTCAGGATGGGAATTGTTGAGGGACTGGACAATCCTTTACCAAAGTAGCAGGGAATATATGAGACCCACTTCTACAGGCTTGTGATAAGGAAGATTATTTTTCTGTGGTTCTGGGAACCAACATGGTGGAGTGATCTCCTCCCCTTGTTGACCTTGATGAGCCCAGAGAATAGCTACCCAGGAAAAACCCTGGAACAGTAGGAGCAGCAGAAGGAGTAAACAGACTCAGCCTGTGAGGCTAGGAAAATGGCTAAGGGGGGTCCCTCTTGCTGTGGCTGAAGGGCACCTGTGCAGAACTGGAGCTGTCCCAGACAGTCCCACCTCAGTAAGCCAGGAGAAGATCCTGAGCCCCAGTGGGGAGAAGCCCACAACCACCAATACCAGGACCCTGGGAGTGCCTCAACACCCCAGGGGAATCAGAAAGACACTAACACAGATGAGATCACCAGCCACTGAGCTTACACATGCTCCAGGTCAGCAGAGGAGACCTCCTGCATCCAGACCAACCCTCCCCCACACTTAAGGAGCTAGCTCCAGGGTAACTGCAGGGAAACCCAAAAAGACCTTACCTGGCCTCTGCTTTCCAACACCAGTCAGCTTAGCACCAGGTAAGTCAGAGCATTTTAGCTTCTAGTTGAAAGAAACAGAGGCCACAACACACAAAGCCTCGAGTTTTAGACACAAGAACTGTGGGACACAATCCTCTGCATCTCAGACGCAGAGATTTACTTTAAAAGGCAAGAAAAGGGTGATTATCATGAATAAGAAGCAAAGCAGAAAAGACCATAGAATCTTTCTATGGGGACATAGACCAAAACACAAATACCAAAGAGGTCAGCGTTGAGATTGTACTCCCATCTGAAACTTCAGAAGGGAATATGAACTGGTGTGAAGCACAAAGAGCCTTCTTAGAAGAGCTTAGGAAGGATTTTAAAAGGCAAATTAGGGAAATAGAAGAAAAACTGACCAGTGACTTTAAAAATATGAAAAAAAGAAATCACAGAAGAATTTAAAAGGATAATTGGACAAATGGAAAAGGAAATACAAAACCTAACTGAAGAAAATACCTCCTTAAAAGGAACAATTGGACAGATGGAAAAAGAGGTGTAAAAGTTAACTGAAGAAAACAATTTGATAAAAATTAGAATTGGGCAAGTAGAAGCTAATGAATCTATGAGACATCAAGAATCAGTCAAAGAGAATCTAAAGAATGAAAAGATAGAAGAAAACGGAAGATTATTTTTCATGGTTGTAGTAACTTATCTTAATGATGTTGATTCCTCAGGCCATATAGAACCTCTTTATTTTAACCATGTCCAGGTAGGAACTGCAAGATCTAGAGCTTAAAGAAACTTTGTACCTAACATAGATCAGGGGTGGGGAACCTGTGGTCTCAAGGCCACATGTGGTCCTCTAGGTCCTCAAGTAAGGCCTTTTGACTGAATCCTAACTGAATCTGGATTCAGTCAAAAGGCTGTAATGAAAGATATAAACCCAGCTTCAGTCAAAAGGCCACACTTGAGGACCTAGAGGGTCACATGTGGCCTCAGGGTCACAGGTTCCCCACCCCTGATCTAGCCTAGCCTCTTGCCCAATACAGGAATCCAATCTATTCTGCAGTATCTCCCTCATAGTCTTGTGGCCTTTGCTTGAATATTTCCAACGATGGGGAATTTACTCTCTTTCATAGCACCTTACTCTAAGTTTTGGACAGCTCTGTTAGAAAATTCTTCCTTATATTATGGCTAAAATCTACTCTTGTTCTTAAACAACCATGTTCCAAATTTCCTGGCATAATATCAGGTCTTAGTATAATACTAGTATTCCCTGAAAAAGAAGATGCAACAAATAGTCTGGATTGAACAGAAACATTTCTGTCTCCTTCCTTTCTTTAACAGATTATGTGCTCAGGGACCTGGGGAGATGGGCTAATGGTTTACTCCTCTTCAATACTCCCCCTCCACTCAACCTCTTCTGTTTCCCTCCTCCTCATGGCATATTTTAAAATTTTTTCTTGTACATCAAGAGCTTGTGAAAGACTTATTTGCCTTTGCCACATGATGTTCAAAATGTTCATTATGCATTACTCACACATACTGAACTTTTGCTGCTAATGTTATTTAACTGGGATGGGGAGTAGGTGTTTGTAGTACTTATATAATCATCAGAGTTGCTGACAAGAAATCTAAGTGAAGTTTCTGATTTGGGGTTCATTGTCCTGTCGAAATAAAGCCTGTTGAATATTTGACTATCTTAGCAATCAGGCAGTTAATATAGTGTAGAGGCCTTGAAATGTTGTGGGTTCATGATGAAATGTGTGGAAAAAAGACCTCTTGGATGTTCACTGGGACAGAAACACCAAATATCCATCCTTCAGTATACTTGTTTCCTTAAAATTTTTTCATCTCTCTGACTTAAAAGACAATCTACATGTATGAATTGGAATTACCTCATTAACTACTTAAAATGCAAATCTCTTTCAGCAAATTATCTGTTAATTAATTACCCTGTGTCCACCTTAGTAAAGTTGTTGGGATCTCTTTTTATCATATCATTTCTCCTTTCGATCTCAAACCCCAAATTTATGTTTTTCAGCCAGTCAATGAATCAGCAAGTTTTTATTATGTGCCAGATACTGTGCTAAATTCTAGGGATACAAAATAAATGGGAAAAAAATCCCTGCCCTCAAGCTGCTTACATTCAAATGGAAGAGACAATATGTATATAAATAGATGTATGAAAGATACATATAAAATTGATACAAAGTAACCTTAGAGTATTCTTAAACTAATATTGGGTGGGACCAGAAAAGACTTCTAAACACAGGGGCACTAGGTTAAGAAATCATATTGAGGAGGGAGAATATCCCAGGCATAGGGTACAGAGAGCTCAAAGGTCCAGATATGGTAACTGGCGAACCATTTGTGAGGACAAGAGAATAGGCTAGTGTGACTACAGAGAAATGGAGGGAAGCAATACGGAAGACTGGACAGATAGGAAGGGCCTTGGTTGTGAAGAGCATTAAATATCAGAAAAGTTCCTATTTGGTCTTAGATATGATAGAGATTCACTAGGTTGTAGGGGTGGGGAACCTGCAGCCTCAAGGTCACATGTGGCCTTCTACGTCCTTAGGTATGGCCCTTTGGCTGAGTCCAAGTTTTAAAGAACGATTCCCTTTATTTATTTATTTATTCACTTTATTTATTTTTAATGTTCTACAATCACTACCGTAAAACTTAGATTTCTTTTCCCCCTACATACCTTCCACCACCCCCCTCCCTCCTCAAGACAGCATATAATTCTATAGAGGATCTACATATACATTCCTGTTGAATACATTTTCACTATAGTCATGCTGTGTAGAAGAACTAAAATAAATTGGAGAAATTATATAACAAACCAAAACATAATACACACACAAACACACACACACACACACACACACACACACACAAGTGATCTGCTATATTCTGTGATTGAATTCAATAGTCCTTTCTCTGGATGTGGAAATCACCTTGTCTTAGATGACCATTGGGAATTTTTTTTTATGTCCTTGCATTTCTATGAAGATCCAAGTCTACCAGAAAAAACTCTCGCACACTGTGGTTGTTGCTGGGCACAAAATTCTCCTGGTTCTGCTCCTTTCACTCAACATCAAATCATATAAGTCCTTCCAGTCCTCTCTGAAGTCTTCTTGTTCTTCATTTCTTATAGTGCAATAGTATTCCATTACGTTCATATACTATAATTCAGACATTCCCCCAATTGATGGGCATCCCCTTGATTTCCAGTTTTTGGCCACTACGAAGATGTGCTGCTATAAATATTTTTGTACATGTGGAACCCTTTCCCATTTTTATGATCTCTTGGGGATACAGTCCTAGAAGCGATATTACTGGGTCAAAGGGTATGCACATTTTTGTAGCCCTTTGGGCATAGTTCCAAACCACTCTCCAGAATGGTTGGATGAGCTCACAGCTCCACCAACAATGAATTAGTGTTCCAACTCTTCCACATCTTCTCCAACATTTATCATCCTTTTATTAAGGGGATTTGTTCTGTGAAATTTGGATTCAGTCAAAGGGCCACACTTGAGGACGTAGAGGGCCACATGTGACCTTGAGGTTACAAGTCCCCTACCCCTGCTCTAGAGTTTATTGAATAGATAGTTGTCATAGTCAGGCCTTTATTTTACGAAAATCAATAATTAAAGCAAAAATGATAAAGATCTGAAATAGGGAAGTAAGTATTAATTAGAAACACAGCTATATATCTGATGTTGTGGACATAGAAATATATGACAACTGATTGGGTATGTAGGGTGAGAAAAGAAAGAGTTTTCTTTTTAGGATGATACTGAGGTTTTGAATATGGAAATTAGAAAGATGGTCAAGCCTATGACAATATAGGGAAATTTAAAAGAAGAGTGTCTGGGGAAAGACAATGAGCTCTTTCTTGGGCCGTTTTTTTTTTTTTTTTTCCATTTGTGATGTTCAAAAGTCAGGTGATAATCTAGGACTAGAACTAGTAATTTTAATAGACATGATATGTTTTTTGTAGAAGCTATTACAATTTCTTCCTTTCTTTTTTACTACAAATTTAACAAACAAAAAAATTAGCCTTTTGATATATGAAGAAAAAATAGAGGGTTGTAGATGATGTAATAAATTTCTGTTATACAGAGCTGTTTTTTAAAGTATATGTTAAATACAGCATGGTGTTTCCAAAGCTGCTCTGTTTGTTTCTGACCCCTTTTTTTGAAACTCCTGTTCTCTTCTATGCATTTTTTTGTGTTTCATTGATATTTTCCTCTTTTAAAATATTACTATCATTCCTCCCCTACTTTTTCCATAAATCATTATCTAACTTGATTAAAGCCTTTTCATATAACAAAGCAGAATCAAGTAAAACAAATCTATATATTGTCTATTTCTGAAAACATGTCAAATTCTTTACCTTCAGTCCATCATTCTCTGTCAAGAGGCAGGACGTACGAATTATTATCAGTCTTCTGGAGTAATGCTTGTTCATTGTGTGGAACAGCTTTCTAAAGACTTTCACAGTTTTTTCCTTGACAATGTTGTAGTTATACAAAAATGTTCTCTGGCTTTTGCTCACTTTGTGATAAATCAGGTCATGCAATTCTTTCTCTGTTGCTCTGAATTTATCCCTTTGTTTCTTACGGGACAAACTATTTCATGACATTCACACAATATAGTTTGTTCAACCCTTCCCCAAATGATGTTGCTGTTTATAGTTGTCAGACTTTTTTGATGCCATTTGGAATATTCTAGGCAAAAAAACTGGAGTGATTTACCATTTCCTTCTTCAGCTCGTTGTACAGATAAGGAAACAGGGTTAAGTGACTTGTCCAGGGTCACACAGCTAGTAAGTGTCTGAGGCCAGATTTGAACTCAGGAAGATGAGTCTTCTCAACTTAACTTTGCCACCTAGCCTCCCTAATGATAGGTACCACTTCTCTGCCACTTCCCAGTTCCTTGTTAACAACAAAAAGTATTACAATGAATATTTTTGTACATATTGATTTTACCATCTCTTCTCTTTTTGAGCAATATGCTGGATAAAAGAGTATGGAGTTTGAAGGTATATTTCCAAATTGCTTCCCAGGTTGGTTGGAACAATTCCACAACTCTACCCACAATACATTAGTGTTTCTGTCTCTCTACAACATCTTTAATAATTATAATTGTCTTTCTTGGTCATCTTTGCCAGTCTGATGGGTATGCAGTGGAACCTCTGACTTGTTTTACTTTACTTTGCATTTCTCTAATTGTTAGTGATCTGAAGAATTTTTTATACTGTTGTTGATGACTAGCTCTTTATTTTTTAATAGCAACCTTTTCATATTCTTTGATCATTTGTATATTATGCAGTCTAATATATAGATGGCTGCACTTGGACTGAAGAAGATTTGAATTCAAACCCTATCTGAGACACTTATCAGCAATCTGACTCTGGGGAGATATTTTAAATCTCTTAATACTTTCAAGAACGGGGTTGGATATAATTAATTCTAAGATGTCTTATTGTTTGTGTATTTTGGAATCAATTCACTATATATATGCTAGGCCTTTATTAGATAAATTTGCTCAATTTTCACCAGATAACTGTTTCCTTCCTAATTCTCAATGCATTAACTTTGTGCAAAAACTTTTCAACTTCATGTAATTAAAATTGTCCATTTTACCTATATGATACTGTCTATTGCTTATTTGGGTGTGTCTCTGTCTGTATTTGAAGAATGATTTTTTTCCTTTCCTACTCTTCC
Organism: Bettongia penicillata ogilbyi; assembly: GCA_023548195.1. Lineage (NCBI taxonomy): Eukaryota > Metazoa > Chordata > Mammalia > Diprotodontia > Potoroidae > Bettongia > Bettongia penicillata. Next base: position 8,976,876 of record JAJHZJ010000377.1, read on the forward strand.
AATTTGTTTATAATGTTATCTTCTGTGCCCAAGTCTTACAGACATTTAGAGCTTATTGTCATATGCGGTGACCTAAATTCAATTTCTTGCATTTTCTAAAAAACTTTTAAAATAGTGAGTCCTTATCCTAGCATTTGGAGTCTGAGTTATCAAATGGTTCTTATGTTCCTGACCTCTTCCACTAATCATTTTGTTCATTTTTAAAAAGCAGAATCAGATAGTTTTGAGGATTCTTGCTTTCTAATATAGTTTGACATCACTGCACTTCCTTACTCTGCTATTTATTTCATTATTTTCTTTAAGATTCTTGACTTTTCTCTCTCCATATGGAAGCTGTTACTTTTTTTCCCTTCGAATTCTGTGAAGTAACTCCTTAGTAGTTCGACTGATATGGCACTGTGTATAAATTAATGTAGATAGTATTATCAATTTTGTTATATTGGTACAGTATGATCATGCATAATAAATATATCTCACATTGAAGTCTGATTTTATTTTTATGAAGAACATTTTTAGTTGTATTATTATAATTCCTGTATATATTTTAATAGGTGAATTCCCAGGCATTTTGTACATATTTCTGTTATTTGGAATGGAATTTCTCTTTCTATTTCTTTGACTTAGTTTTGTTGGGGTTAAAAAAAGCATGATTTTTTTTTTTGGTGGATTCACTTTACGTTCTGGTGTCGTTAAAGTTATTGTTTCTGTTAACTTTTAGTTGTATCTTTAAAAAAATTTAAAATAAAAAAAAACCTAAGAAGACCATCACATTTTCTACAATGGGACAATTTTATTTACTGTTGCCTGTACTTATTCCTTTAATTTCAGTACTTTGTCTTAAGATTTCTAGAGCTATGTCAAATAATGACGTGGCATTGTATCAAATAATGACAATGGATATCTTTACTTTTCCTCTGATCTTATTAAAAAAGGCCTCTGTTGTTTGTCCTTCCTTCTCAAAGACCATGACATCAGGGAGGTGATACCAACACATTCAAATGAATAGATTTCAGGGAGGGAAGGCTGTGCAAAGTCCCCAGAGTCACTTTCTGCTGTGGAGCCATCTGGGTCCAGTGGCCAGATATGGATCAGTACAACTGGAGATGGAATAGAATGCTTCTGCTTAGTTTTAGATACTCTTCACCATATGAATGGTAGTTCGGTATTCCTTTGCTTTTCAATTTTTTTTTTACAAAGATAAAGGTATGTTGTATTTTATCACAAAGGTTTTTTTTTCTGTATCTATTGATACAATCATGTGATTTCATGTTTTTTCTTATTGACAATATAATTGTATATTTTCTAATATTGAGCCAATTTTCATTCTATGTTATTATTCTAACCTGGTTGTAATGGATAATCTTTTTTATTATGTTACTGTAGCCTCTTTGCTGATATTTTAAATTTTTTAAAAAAACATACTCATTAGGATATTATTTTATAGTTTTCTTTCTCCATTTTATCTCTACCTGGTTAATATTTGTATCATAGAAGTTTGATAAGATCCTCTATTCTACATTTTTGTTAACAATTTATGTAAAATTGGAATTAATTTTCTTTGGACTTTTTGATAAAATTCATGTGTAAATCCATCTGGTTCTGTCTCTTTTTTCTTTACAGATCCCTTTATGAGTTGTTTAGTTTTGTTTTCTGAGAGTGGAGTATTTAAATTCTCTATTTCTTGTTTGGTTAATCAGAGTATTTTATCTTTTAAAAAATATTTATCCATTTAGCATAGAGTCTGGTACATAATTGCCACATAAAAAACATTTGTGAAATTGATTTGAATATCTAGTTCAAATGGAATTCTCCCATGAAGTCTTTCATACTCTTCATTTTCTAAGCTCCTTGAACTTTTTGCTGCTGCTGCTTATATGTCAGTCTTTACCCTCTGGGTTTTTGTGACTGATTTCTCTTGGTTTTTCTCCTACCTGTCTAACCACTCTTTCTCAGGTTCTTTGGTTGTATGTTCATCCATGTCATGCTCACTAATTGTAGGTTTCCTTCAAAGCTCAATTTTAGGCTTTCTTTATTTATCCCTTTGTATTCTCTCACTTGGTGATCTCATCAGTTTCCATGGGGTCAGTTTTCATCTCTTTGAAGAAAATTCCCATATCTGGAAAGACAAGGACTTAAAAAAACAAAACAACTTAAGTGTGATCATGGGCAAGCCATTAAACTTTGTTTGCCTCAGCTTCCTCATCTGTAAAATGTGCTGGAGAAGGAAATGGCAAATCATTGCAGGATCTTTGACAAGAAAATCGCCAATTGGGCCACAAAGAGTGGAAGCAACTGAAAAATAATTGAACAATAACAGTGCTTAGTATAGTACTTAGCATACAGTGGTGCTTAATGAAAGCTTACTGATTGGTAGATTGGCTTATGGCATATTATTTGTGTGCACTTACTATGTATGTCTCTCCTTACTAGATGGTGGGCTTTTTTTTGAGGGCAGATATTGAGTCTTATACAAGCACTCCTATAACATTTAATGAAGTTCTTTGAACATCTCAGGCCCTATGTATACATACATACACACATACATATATATAACATATATAAACATACACATATACATACATAGACACACACACATATATAACATATATATACATACACATATACATACATACACACACACATATATATATATATACATACATACACATATATTTGTGATGGGTGATGTCTTTTGATTAGTGTGTAAATTGGATTTAAGTGAGGTAGAGATGCACGATGTCATCAGCCTCACTCTCTCCTCCAAAATCATCAAAGTCCAGTGGCAGGATGGAATCAAGATGACTGGTGATAGCTCAAGATGCAGTAGATGACCTTGGCATCTTTGATGTCCAACCAAGCTCTAAGCTCTCCATAGTGCCTGCTTTAGCCACTTTCATGGCCATTGGAACAAATTGTTCTCAAGTCTTCGCTTGTGAACTCACCAGAGGGTCTGAGATCCCTTAGTTACCCTAAACCTGGTTTAGCCTGTCTACTGAAACAGTTTCCAGGGTATGGCTGCTGTGCATGCTACAGCTTCTTGAAGCCACAGGTGAGAGTTGGATGGAACAGGTGGACACCAGAGGTGGAAAGCATCCCTGAAAAGGGCTTGGCAGCCATCATACCAGCGGTGTGTCTTCCCTGAACACATGCTAGACCTCATGTATATATACATATATACACATACACCCATACACACACACACACACACACACACACACACACACATATATATCCATTGAATGAATGCATAAATGCAAATAAGGGGACATTAAGTAACAATTAAGATAAAATTAGGGTGTTGGACAAGAAGGTCTCTAATGCCCCATTCCTACTCTATGTAATGTGGTTGAGTGCAGGGTTTATTTTCATCTTTATATTTGTATCCCCTGTACCTAGTACAGAATAGGTGCCTAATAAATGTTTGTTGAATTAAATTGAATTCTATTAGATGGCTCCCATTCAACAACCTATATCAATTCTTCTTGCATATTCAGAATTTATGAAAGCACTATGTTCAGTTTAAGCCATGTAATAGGCTGTGCTTGAAAAGTCAGGAAATATAAGAAAGATAACTGATATTTATATCATTTTTTTGTCAAGGCTTTAACATGCATTATCCCATTTCTCTCTCACAACAGCCTTGTGAAATAATTCTCATAGCTATATTCTATTTTTGCAATTAATAAACATCTGTTTTCTCTCCTTTACATCCTTACCTCCTGTCCATTGAGAAAGAAAAGAAAAAAAAAACTCTTAATAATTATGTATAATCAAGGAAAACAAATATTCACATTCCAATTTTGAATATCTCCTTTTGAATCTTGAATACATTATCTCTCAAGTATCTCTTCATCATTAGTCCTTGTAGTACCAACACAATATTCATAGTGCCTATGGCAATCATGAATATACTGGTGCAATTCTGAATCACGAAATACAACAGACTCTTCTCATGGAATACAGAACCAAAACATTTATTCAGAACCCAGAAAGCCAAATCTCAACACCAGAAAGCCAAATCCATCATAGTAACAAAGAAATCTATACACAGTAACAATACAGATGGCAACACTAGCCCTAAGCCTTCCCTCTGCTAGGCTTCCCCCAAAACAGCTTCCTTAAACAAAATCACAAAACTCTCTCACACTAACAAAGTGCCTGCTTTTTCTCTCTTTCTCTCTCTCCTCCTCTAACTGCTCTGACCAACCTTCTTCTCAGATTTGCTCTAGTTCTGCCTCTTCCTGTTCCTCCATTCCTGCTCCACCCCTTCCTGTTCCATGTGACCCAGGCAGGTCCCATGGGCCTATTAACGAATGGGAAAGATATTCCCATTTAAATCGCTATTACACTCCTCTGGAATCAATGTGGGCCATTACATTGACTAGAATTCTTAAGTCTTTAAAAGTTATTCATTTTTATATTGTTGCTTATAGTTGTATAAAATTGTGTTCATGGATCTTCTCACTCCATTATTATTTGTCATAGAAATCTTTCCAGGTTTCTCTGAAAGCATCCCTTTCTTCATTTATTACAGCATAATATTCCATAACATTCATACACCATCATCTGTTCAGCCCCTTCATGGAAGCATACACTATTAGTTTCAGTCTTTGCCATCTCAAAAAGAGCTGCTATCAATATTTTTATACAAATGGACCCTCTTTCTTTTTCTCATCTCTTTTGGGATATAGGTCTATTTGTGGCATTGGTGGTCCGAGAGCAAGCATAGTTTAGTAACTTTGGGGGAATATTTCCAAACTTTTTCAGAAGGTCTAGGTCAATTCAAAGCTCTCTAACTTTGGTGTATTAATATGCCTGTTTTCTAGCAGCCCCTCTGACATCTGTCATTCTCCATTTTTTGTTATCTCTGCCAATCTGTTTGTTAGCTGGAACCACAGAATAGTTTTAATTTTCATTTTTCTAAGTGTTTGTGATTCGGAACATTTTTTATATACAACTATGGATAGTTTGAATGTCTTCCCTTTAAAACTGCCTGTTTATATCCTTTGACCATTTATTAATTGATGAAAACCATCTATTATTTTGTCTATTTCACAGGTAAGGCAACTGAGGTTGAGCAGTTTAGTGACTTGCCTATCATTAGAGAGCTAGTTTCAGAACTGAGACTTGAACTGAGGTCTTCCTGACACTAAGATGAATTCTCAATCCATTCTACTAGATTACCTTTGATAAAAAGTCTGGGAAATAGGAAAGATTAAATGACCTGAATGTATTCTTTCAGAAAACATAGGAAGGGATAAGCAAAGCTTAGCAGTTTATGTACAAGTCAAACCACTCCAACCCTTTGACATCCACAAAGTGTTCTTTATTACCCCAGGTTTCCTTTATTTGCTCATTCTGTGACTTATACTTGTGTCTGAAGAGGCAAGAAACAACATATGTACAGTAGGAAATAGGCACAGAAATAGTACATGTGCAGTCAAGACTATCTTACCATGATTTACTATCAAAAAGATTCCAGGAGCACATTGTGTACCAAATTGTAGACAACCTGGATATGAAAGGACAATATTTATGAGTAACAGTGGTTTCTTTTCTGTTTTTTAGAGAAATTTATAATTTATTTTAAAAGTTCATTTCTTTTAAAATTTTGAGTTCCAAATTCTCACCCTCCCTCCTGCTTCCTTCCCCATCCACTGAGAAGACAATTGATATGATATCAATTATATATGTAAAATCATGCAAAACACATTTTTATATTAGCAATAAGAAATTGAGATTTTTAATGCTTGCACTGAGAACAAGATAAAAAAAAATAGGACAGAAGGATTAAGCCAAGGGAGAACTTTTTATTTTTATTTTCAAATAGTGCTAATATGCGACACAGACACACTAAAACCAAAGGAAACTTTGACAGATCTTTTAGTGGGAATTTGAAAGTTAAAAGTAAAGTTCACTTATGAGGATTGTATAAAAGTAGCTGTTCTTGTTATACTTTCTATCATCAACTTTCCCCTAAATGTTGATATCCTACTATTTGTATCTAAATATTTTAGTGTATCTATTTTTAAGGAAAGTTGACAGAAAAAGAGTTTCTTTTCATTTGTAAAAATGAGAAAGCTAGATCTGGTAGAAATTTGAGATTGTTATTTGTTATTTCTCTCTAATGTTTCACATTTCTCTGATACTTGACAATGGATCTATGATCTTTTTTCTATCTTTTTTCTCCAAAGATGCAGCTCTGAACTCGTCCCCATCTGCTCATTCTGTGAAAGTCTCATCCATGTCCTCCAAGTGCCATAAGTTTGAAACATGATGTTAACCCAATATGCTAAAAATCTTCCTTATTCTTTTAAATTTTTTTTCTCTCATATATTCTTAGCATGGCAAGAATGCCAATGGAGCACAATGGCTATCTATAGCCTATTCATCTTTGGTTTCAGGGATCCATTACTTTGGTTGCATTCTTTACATTGACTCTTCTGCTTAGTTTTCTAATAAGTTGAAGCCTGCCTTTATTCAATATGTGTCTCCCCTCTGCTCCTTGGGTAATCTTCAACTTCAAACCTTTGGAGATTCACAGCCACAGCACTCACTGGTTTTTCACAATGTTATTTCATTTTCTAAAAGAATCAATATAAAAATTATCTACTCTCTCCTTGAACAGCAAAATACATTTTGGTATACAAACATTCCCAGCACCCAGGTAAAATAAAATAAAATACTTACACCAAAAGCTATATTGAGTTTTTCTCTTTGTAATGGAGATAGACTGGTGAGTAGGGGACTAGTATGTAATGGGAATAGATTGACCAGAGGAGGACCAGTCCTTGGAGCAAGTGCTTTTCTGCATGGGTCCAATCCAAGAGGCCTCATGAAAGCTTGGGATGAATATATTCCCAGTTACAATTGCCTAGGGGCTTGTACTGTACATTGATTTATTGATTGAGTAGCTGTCCTTCCCCTACTAATTCTCAGGAGGCAACTCCACCCTTCAGTCTTCTTCTTCAAAACCAAGTCTCAAAGAGAATAGGAGATGGATGAATCATTCCTTTTGCATACACGCTCATTTCCAGCTTAGTAACCCCTCAGTCATTAGTTCTTCTTTCTCCATAGATAATTAGAGGATTTATGGGCTTTGGGGGTAGAGCTCCTACTGGTCATCCTTCTACTCCACCATCTTGGCTCCACCAAGATGTTTGTATCTTTTGACCATTTATCAACTGGGGAATGACTTGTATTCCTGTAAATTTAACTCAGTCCTCTATATAGTTTAGAAATGAGCTGCCATAAAATTTCTAGATGGAACTTGGTAAAGATGCCATAAAGGGAGAAAGGGGCTTAAATGCCAAGAATTTCAAAGTATCCTTGCTTTCCCACATGTGACTCCTTACCTCTGTACATTAAACTTGAGCCCACTATCCTGGAACTTTGTGTGTTTAAGAGAAGTGTGCATTCTAGGCTTGGAGGGAATATTTTATACCAAATATGGAAGCACATTAAAATTTCCTTTTTAATTCAACCAAAAATCTTAAGAAATATGTATTTCCCCAGTTAAAAGATTTTTTTTTCAGATTTTATCTCCTTTCTTTTAGACCTACCTCTTTTCTATTAGGAAAGCATGTAAGAGATCAAGAACAAAATCTAAAGCTCTAGAAAAATTCATTAGTCATAGTAATCAAATTTATAATGAGAGTTATCACATGTCTAGTTAAATTTATTGCCTTCCTTCTTTCCCTCAAGGGATGAGTTATTGCTCATTTAAAGGCATATCTTTTTCCCCCATTTCCTGAGAGAACTATGATATTGATACTAATGATTAGGGTATTGGAGAGGTCACTGATTACTTTAGATTACCATGAGGACTGGGAGATAGCCATTGAGGGGAATGGTAAAAGAGGGATGGGAATTTTTAGGAGAATGATTCTTCAGGGATATTCCCAGCATATCAAGTGATTGTTATTTTATTAGATTAAGTAGAATACTCACCTTAAATTGTGTGTTATTATATTGTCATTTTTCTGATTCAAGTTTCCTATAAATGTTACTTCAAAATGTGTTATGTCATGTTCAAGGATATTTATCTCTAAGAATAATTCTAGAATTTAGAATGATATTAAATTAATTGTTTTAAAAGTTTGTGGTAGACTTGTACTTAAAATAGAAAATACAATATTTGTGTTTTTATTTGATGCAGCAATTCTTGCTCTACATTCTCAGTGAATCCATTTTCCAAAAACTAATGGTACAAATTGAATAATCGTTAGATGGATGCACATGGGTGGGGGCTCAAAAGTTACAGTACCAGAAATATACCACTTTAAGGTTACCTAATCTTAGTACTCTGGGAGAAGGAATAGTTAGTTGCCTCTGGGAACTCCAACCTTGGGTTTGTGAGTGCCCTTTTGGAGGAGTGTTCCCAGAGAGAACTCCATTTTTAGAGCAGCTATTTAGTTTCCATAATTTAAGCCGAAAAGATTTCTAGTGAATGATATTTGGTGACCTTTTCTCTTTAAATTTTCTTGTGAGAAACTAGCCACTTTGTCAAGAACACTGACACTTTGGTCGCTACTCCATTCAATAAAAGATTTGGCTCCTGATATTATAGGATTTAGAGCTGCAGTGGACCTTGGAGATCAGCTAGATTGTTTTACAAGTGAGGAAAATGAAACTTGGAGAAATTAGCTAGTGTGTTCATGGTGCTCACTTGGTTTATAATTGTTAGGGTTTGTGACTCCAATTTCTTGACTCCAACTCTAGCACTCTTTCCACAATACTCTTCTCTAGAGAAATCGAAGACCTGTGCTAACTCCTTCTCTTCAGATATAGAAAACATTAGCTTTAAAAGAAGCCATTTTTGTTGTTTCCAGGAGGCAATATTTCCTTTATATACCAGTCCATATATACTCTGTGGCACTGAATATTTATGTTTGTTGTAGAAAATATCTTTAAATTTCAAGCAGTGATAATGATGTCTTCTGTTTAGAGTATATGTTTTATCCATAAATGATCCTGGGGTGCTACATTGTGTACATATAGCCTGACTGAAACATAGACAAGCAATAAACATGTGGATATGTTTCAACTCCAGGTGAGAGGAGACAGAGACAGAGACAGACAGGGACAGACACATAGACAGAGACAGATAGACAGACACAGAGATGGAGAGGAGAGAGAGAGAGAGCGCATCCCATGCATGAAACAGCACATGGAGATGTGCATTATACTGCAGTTACTGAATAATTTTTTCTTCTAATTTATATGCTTCTCAAGGGACACAGCAGGTGTTATTTATTTCATCTTCTACTCTATGATCTCCTGCTCTGCACATCCTGAATTTAATTGAGATTATACAAATCACTGTTTTCTTTTGAACAGGAGACTTCCAAAGCTGTCTTTGAATGTATCACATAATACATTCAACTCACATGTGAGTAATATTTTCATGTTTTAAAGTCAATGTAAACAACTAAGCCTATCTACCTTGCATAACTCAGGATTAAAAAGCACAAGTCTTGAGAAGAATGATTCTATTGCAAACACCAGAAGAAAGATTCCATTTCCTCATTCACTAAGAGATAGTTAACCCAGAACTGTATCCAACTCCATCAAATGCTACATGTCTCTACCACTGCTCTTAGAAAAGGTGTTGGTTTGATTCCTGGGAGGAGATTCCAAGGGTTAGGCTACTTGTGGTGGGTACACATTTTGGTGGTTGTTTCCTCTAATACACACACACACACACACACACAATTTTAAAGGGAAAAAAAACTAGATATATCTTAAGAGCTCAGATTTATATGGTACTTTATGATTACCAAATGGATCATAGGATTTTAGAGACAGTTAGATGGCTCAGTGGCTAAAGTGCTAGGCTTGGAGTCAGGAAGATCTGAGTTCAAATCTAACCCTAGATACTTACTAGCTGTGTGACCCTGAGTAGAGTTATTTAGCCTCTATTTCCCTAATCAACTAGAGAAGGAAATGGCAAACCATTCCAACGTCTTTGCCAAGGAAATCCTTATACTGGGTCATGAAGAGTTGGATGTGACTGAACCATAACAAAATCTCTAAGGAAGGAGACATAAATAATTTATCCACCCTTCACCCTTTTTTCAGATGGAATCACAAGATCATAGATTTAGAGCTGGAAGGGACCCTGAATATAATTTAGTCCAATCCTCTATGTGCTCATGTAATTCCTAACCCCTTGCAATCTGACTTCTGACTCAAATCTGATTTAAATCACTCTCTCTAAGATCATTAAGGTTCTCTTAAATGTTAAATCTTATGGTCTCTCTCAAACTTATCCTCCTGATCCCTTTACAACGTTTGATACTGTAGACTTTCTAGGTTTTTCCCTCCTCTCAGTTATTTTGACACTATTGTGAAATGGTTCTCCTCAGTTTCCTTTTTAGGATCAATATCTACAGTTATTGCTTCTACATGGAGGGAGCTAGGGGCATGGTGTTCCCATGATCTAGAAAATCTGTATAAAATTTTTTCACCCTCTCTTCATACCAGAGAAGTTTGAATTACTAAATGATATTAAAAGTATTATCAAAATATTATATGTTATGTATTATATTACATGATTATATATGATATAAATAAAAATATAAATGACATAAATACATGATATAAAATAAAATAGTATATATGATTTAAATATACATGATATAAATATGTTTAAATAAACACATTAAAATTATTGTATATAAAATATATAATTCAATAAAATATAATATAGAATTATATACTATATAAAATTTAATATAAATATATGATGAAAAATAAAGTATGTTGATATTATACAATACTGCACGTTTATTTTATGTATTTCTGAGTTTCTAAACTTTTTCTGTGTTTTCTGTTGACCTTGCACATGCCGTCTGTAGTTTCCACAAAACTCCACCAAAATTATTATTTAATTTCTTATGCTGACCTGCGATACATCAAAACCATAGTGGGGAAAGTCATGATGTGAAAAGGATAACTGTATCTCCTTTTGACGATTTAATCAACTCACATAGGTTCAAATATCATCTCTACCCAGAGGACATCCAAACTTAAGTATCTGTCCTTAAATTTTATATTGAATTCTAGTCATAAATTATCAGTGACCTGACAGGTAGCCCCCTTAGTTATTTTGAGCTGATGTTTGAAATGAAATTTGCTATCTTTCTTCCTATTCTCCTCCCTTCTGTAAATCTTCTTTATTCTGTTGAGGGCAGTACTATTTTCCCATTCAGTCATTCATTCATGATCCCAGAGTCATCATTGATTTTTCCCTTTTCCTCGTCTCATATATCTAGTGTCACGTGTTGACAGTTTTACCTTCATAACATCTTTTATATTCATCCCTTTTTTTTACTCATATGAATAACACCCTAGTTTAGACCTTCACCATTTCTATACTGGATTACTGTTACAAAGGACCTAGTTCTTTCCCCCCCATCCCAGAATGAGTTATGCTTGATAAGAATTGTACAAATGCAATTGTATTTTCACTGACAGTTTCCCTTAAATTGCAGCCAATCAATAGACAGTAGTCAGGATACTTAAAAAATTAATATTTTATTTTTTCTCAACTACATGTAAAAGCAAATTTTAACATTCTTTAAAATTTTTTTTTAGTTCCAAATTCTCTCTCCCCCTTCCCTCTTCTCCTCCTCCTTGAGAAGGCAAACAATTTGATATAGGTTATGCATGCGAAGCACTTACTTCTCACTTTTTGTATTTGCAATCTACCTTCTATAGGATTTCCAAAATAATGTCCAATAGGGCATATGTTTTGTGCCTAATTGGCTCTCAGTTGCCCATAGAATAAATGTAAATTCTTTAGCCTAGTGAAATTAGTATTTAGAATTTTTAGCCATGCGGCCTTGAGGTCACAGGTTCCCCACCTCTGATATACCTTCAGATACCTCCATATGTAGAATGGAGTGCTGAAACACACAGAGAAGGGAGTTTAAGCTCTCACTAAGGACCTTGAGCATGGAGTCTCTTTTATGGCCTATTCCAAGAAGAAATAGAACAGTGAACAATTTCGACTGCACTGGGGGCAGAAGATGCTATCCTGAGATAGACTTTTGAAGCCTTAGAGAAAATGTCAAGAGATATGGCAGCAGTGATGGTGATCTTTCCCCCTTCCACGCCAATCTGAGAATAAAGGAGGTCAGCCATGGAAGTAAGAAAGATACAGACTTTAATCTGTTCACTGCAGTCTCATCTTTGATGACCATGCTTCTGATCATGAGGAAATACCTTCAAGAAAGAGGAATCCATCTCTTTCCCAGATGCTGAGGAAACTCTAAAAAGTTTCTGTCTTTAACTTTCCCCATCGTGTGAATGATCATTACCTTGTGTTTTTATACTATTTGATTTCTCACTATTCCTTACATTGTTTCTTCATCCTGATTTTGCTTTCTCCTTACATAAAATCTGTTGTTGCCATGAAAGTTGTGTATTATATGTTTGTGTATTGGTTGAGTATAGTAGAGTTAATGAGAAACACCAGTGACTGGCTAAAATTCATTCTAGATTACAGTTTTCATTTCCAGAGCTTTGCATGGTACCTGGAACACAGTAAATGCTTAATAAATGTATGTTGACTGACTAACAATAAGCAAGAAATTCTCTTCTCTGGCTAATAGAGAATCTCCTAACTTAGGGACTCAGGAACTATGGTATGATTTAAAAAAAATTAAGGATACTTTAAAACTTTGAACACGAAGAACTGAAACTGGACCTGAGGTTTACATTTGCCACTAGGCTAATCAGCTAGTTGTCTATCTAGCACATATTCTGGGGATGCCATTTCGACTTACACTTTGACTGATATGTTGGGTTCCTGGAATGTAGCTACTATACCTCCCCTTTGGGTCCCAGAGAGGGGATCTGGAGGATACATTTTCTAACATTATATAGCTCATTATTTTACTTCTTCCCATGATTATCTGCTGATATCAATAAGTTTACTAGATTCGTTTAGCTTATAGAAAGGGATATTTTACTAAGAAAGCATTGTAAGAATAGTAAATTCAAAATGTCAGCTATGATAATAAATGACCAAAGAGTTATTGAGGTTTTACAACTGCTGTTAACTCCAAAAGTACTAAAGAGCTTACACAGCTTATAAGCAAAAAATTTCTTTATTCTGTTGGGAGGGGGAATTAGATACATGTGTTTGAGTTTCTTCTAGTGGGAGGTCCTGGACAGTGGGGCTAAATCTTGAGTTACATGTTTATGCCTAGACAAAGAATCAAACAATGTAGTATAGCACTAGTAGTGAGACATTACAGCAAAAATGAGGCAAGGTAGTCTATTGACAAAAAGTCCTTTCATAGTAGGGCTTCTTCTCTGGACCTGTTGGTGCTTGCCCAAGTGCAGGGGCCATCAGTTCTATGATTTAGTTGCAGTAGCATTTAACCAGAGGGTGAGCACAAAGGATTGTTATTATGCCTAGTTCAGGTTGCTTATTGAGCCTTAGTTCTGAAAAACAGGGAGTCTTCTAAAATAAAGAGTAATAAAAAAGAGGGGTGATCTTGGATTCTGATATAAACATCCCCTAGTAGTTTGTGACAAGTACAGGGGAAAGGGGACTTAAGGTTAGAGAACATGTGTGGTAAACATGTTAACTCATAACTCTTGAAAGTCCTTTATCTAGAGTATTCTAGATGCTCACCTTAGATATGGTATAGGTTTTTTTGCTTTCTTTTTTTTCTGCTGATCTTTTTTTAGAACATTGAATCTGTAATTGATATTTTTGGCTTCTGATGCACTAAAGTTAGCTGTTTCAGAGATGCTGCTGAAATACTGATGGGAAAGTGAGGAGTCGAAAATCCATTGAGCCCTTCAAATCTCACAAGGTCCTCTTCTAACATAGGAGGGGAAAAGAGACTGAATCCAAGGAGGTTTGGCAGGAATGTATTCTCCTGGGTCACCACTAACTTGAATTCCCAAACCCAACTACTTCAGTGCTTTTATATATGTCCCAAAGGGCAGGACAAAGTCCTTTAATTGATCTGATTACTATTGAACTTCCATGCCTCAGCTGATAAATGTGTCAGAAGGTAACATATTTTCACCTACTTTAGTTGGAGTAGGGTAGCTTGATTATTGAATCATTGACCTCTACTTTTATGTATGACAAGGTGTAGTTAATTAAGTTTTAAGTTCCTAGGTCCCAGGCCATCTCCAAGTCATCTTTATGACTATCTGGCCACTACACCTAGATGGCTCTGGAGAAGAAAGTGAGGTTGATGACCTTGCACAGCCTTCCCTCACTCAAATGAAAGTCAATTGCAAATCAAAGTCAACTGCATGTCATCATCTCCCTAATGTCATGGTCCTTTTTGAGGATGAAGGGCAAGCACAAGTTCCTAGGGAGAGAATATGTAGGAGGAAAGAAGGAAGAGGTAGAAAGAAGAGAGAGGTAGACAAAGAGATACAGAAAGAGGCAGAGAAAGAAAGTCATGGGGAACTTGGTCAAGAAAGCCATCTTTAAAGGAAGAGAGGCAGAGATGGGGGGATAATGGTCAAAGCGAAGCTCCATGGACAGACAAGGGCATACTTTGAGAATTCAGATTTACCTTTTCCAGAAGGGAGGAAGGAATTAGAAAGGCATGTGTATCATCCAGTCAATTTTTCTCCACCACTGACATTTGCTTATTACACTAACATTTAAGGCTCTTTGGTATTTAACTCCTGTGTACTTTTCTTATAAAAGGGAGAGGAGCTGCTGAGCAGTTTGAGTGTTTTGTGCCTCTGTTTGTTAATAGTCTCATGGGATACTCTTTAATCTCGTGTGTTTTCTGTAGGGTATGCTATCCCATACTCAATGACCATATTATATGTTGAATGACTTGAAGGATTTGAGGACCCTGCACATAAGGGATCTATGTTTGGATTCAGTGGATCCTAGATCACATCTACTGTAGCTTGCTGAATAGATATTGCACGTTCATTTTAGATCTACAGTTGTGCTAGATCTTCTGACCAGCCAAATATGCTTCTTTACTCCCTATAAGTTCAAAATGATCTGGTCAGTGGTTGTCTCCCCGACCCCTCCTGCTTCCGCAATCCCCTCCTACTGGGCAGCCAGAAGCAACACAGGGATCCAGGAGTTCTCAGACTACAGAGTCGTCACCAGGGCTATTTCTAATGACCACTATTTGGTGACATGGGTTTGGATAAAGAACTGCAGAGAGAAGATGTGAACTCCAGTTTCAGGCTTACCAAGGTATGAGTATATTCTCATTGCTTTGGTCTGAGTTTGTACCTGATGTTGTTGCTGGCAGTGGAATTCTAAGAAGGCTCCTCTCCTCACCTTGTTGGAAGCCCAAAAGGGAAATGTTTCTAGACATGTCCCAAGAGAGCAGGCAGAAAGAGAAGGGTAAATCTTTTCTTTTTTATACATTTATTAGTTTGCTGTGTTTTTATGTAACATTCATTTTTTTTTCTCTCTCCCACTCCAGCGTTACACTACTGGACATATTTCTTCTCTCTCATGCTTAATTTTTTTATCTGTAAAATGGGGATAATCGTAACTATAGTATTTACTTCAGACAGCTAAGTGACACAATGATAGAATGCCGGGTCTGGAGGCAGAAAGACTCATGTTTCTGAGTTCAAATCTGGCCTGAAACACTTACTAATGTATGACCTAGACAAGTCAATTAACCCTGTTGGTATCAGTTTCTTCATCTGTCAAATGAAGTGACCTCCCCATCTCCATTATGATTTTTAAAAAAATTCTATTTCATGGTGTACTGTGTTGAAAAGGTATCAGCTTATATGTATCTTGAAAAGCACTAATCTTATATTTAGGCTGAATATTCTTTTGTATGAAGAATGATATTAACATCAGTAGAAGAAGATGAGAGGGAGCCTTCTTCAACCTACTATACTTTAGTTAACCTTATTTATTCTAGTTTCAGTTGTTACAGTGGATTTTCTTTTCAAACTATTTATATATTTATCCTTCACAAAAATATTATTTAATTTAAAAAGAATGAGATATTTGATAATTAAATTTAGATATAATAGTTGAACATTTTAAATGATATTCTATAACTGTTCATGAGTTATTTCAATTTTTTGTAATGTAGCAGGTTTTTTGGAAATGGGTTTAGTTATATCATAATTGACAAAATAAATGATTTCGAGTATTATGACATACATTACAGCACTTTAAATTTCTACATATATATTATTAAAACTTCAAGTTTACATACTTCACTTCTGAATGCAGAGGGAAAACATAAATCATGTGTATCATGAGCTTATTCTAGCTGACTGTGTTGATGGCAGGTTTTGCATACTTTTCTTGACTGGGGCTGACTCAAATTTGACTTTCTTTTCGAGTATCCCATTAAATAATCATTAGGCTGCATTCACTGTCAGTTGAATGAATTTCACTGTCTTGTTTTTGTTGAGCTTGATTTGAATTTGGCTTTCATTTAAAAATATGGAAATCTTATGCAGGTGTTATATTGAAAAATGTCCAATATTTTTGCCCATTTTTTGGTGCCCCATGGTTTGTAACATTCTGTGCCAAGGAATGTTAGGCCCTGGATACATAAGTGGAGAATTAAGGAGTTCAGGGGAGCACAGGTACTGGAGAATTAATAGGCCCAGAGGGAAAGGGCATGGGCATGTGGAAGTGTCATAGGGTGATTCAAATTGAGATCTAAAGGGATAAACAAAGTGTGAGCTGAGGTCAAAGGGATGTTTTCACCAAGCCAATTAAACAGGACATTGTGAATTTAAAGTCCAAAGTGGTGGGGGGAAAGGCCTCATGGGGCAAGGTCAGGGATGGGTAGGTGGTGTTGCACAGTGGAGATGACTGACAGTTTATTTCATAAATAATTTCATCTCCATCAAACTCTCTCTGTCCTTTCCACTTCCACATTCCCCAACCCCCATTTCCTCTGCTTTGGCCTTATAACTGTGTATCTGAAAAGATACAGCTAGTTTAATTTGATGAAGTTCTTGACTTGAAGTGTGGTTATAGAGATGAGGCAGTAGCAAACACTATCCCTCTTCATATGTTTTGGGAACTGGGCGGTCTTTGATTATCTTTTTGGTGGTTTCTGAGAGAAAACAACCTAAAAAGAGCTTTTTTGTCTCTCTAGCTCTTGGGAGGAAAACTTGCAGATATCTGAGTGCCATCCCCTCTTGCAATGGCTTCTTCTACCTGCCAAGCTGCAGTTGGAGACTGTTGGAGTCACAAGCCAGGAGAAGTAACCTTTCCCTCCAGCCCAAACCTATTGAGCACTGTTGGAGTATGGATAGGGGGATTGATCTGCCTGAGGAAATGACAACTCCCCTCACTAGTCTGATAAAGAAGGATTGGCTCAAAGTCAGTATCTCTGTTAAGTTGATGGATGATCCTTTCCCCTCTCTGGAGAGGGCTACATTTAGAAGGAGAAGCTGATCATACCTTTGGAGCTGATAGACCAAGCTACTAGGTTCTTCCTATCCAAATAGCCTCTTCACCACTATCACTCATTGTCCTTTTCCTTATTATGACTTCATTTCCTTCTTTATGTAAAGGCAAATTTGGTGGCTACTATCTACTTTTCTTATGTAATTAATATCAACATGGATGGAGTTGGAGAAGAGTTTGGGATTTTTGTAGTGGAATAGGAGATATGTGTCTTAGGAAAGACCATCTGATTTGGCAATCGGGAGACCACTGGTAATTTTGGAGATAGACATTTTTATTGAATGATGACTCTGGAATTCAGAATGCAAAGGGTGGAGGAGGAAATTAGAAGAGACAAAGTGGAGACAATGTATGGAGAAAGCTTTTTCTAGGAGTTTGAGAAAGTAAAGAGAGATAGATATAGGGCAGTAGCTTGAGGGGATAGTAGGAGTCTAGTGAAAGAATCTTTTTCTTTTGGATGGAAGAGCATAAGACTATTTGAAGGTGAGAGGAAAGGAACCAGTAGACGGGGTGAGGCTGAAGATTTGAAATAGAGGGAATGACTGAAGTTGCAACATATTGGAGAATACGGGAGCGTATGGTATCAAAGGTATATGCAGTAGTGTTAGCCTTGGCAAGGAGAAGGACCATCTTATTATATGAGAGTGGGAAAAGTCTCTCCTGAGATTCTTTCTTGAGTATCTTACTCTCTCTTTTGAGAGTAGGACATATGAAAGGGGTTTTGAGATGAAAAGCAAGAGAGAAAATTATTAAAAGGTTAGCAATCTTCTTGTATACATGACATTCTAAAAGCCTTAGTGCACTTTTAAGGTTTAATAGTTTAAAACTACACTAAAGCTTAGGTTTTATAGTTCTAGACACCTAATCATGTATTTCTAGATGACCATTGGATGCTAAATTTTTTCAGTGATACATTGCATAGTTTTCACCTCTTTCTTCTATAATCTGCATTGATTGATATGTCAAAGATACTTAAGAATAACTTCTGTAATTTCTGGTGACAATGTATTGACCCTGAACCATTACTACAATAATGATAACACATAGCTCATAGCATCACAGGCAGGTTTCAAACCTAGTGAAAGGAAAGAACATTGTAGGCAGGAACAGTTAGCTAAGAAAGGCCTAATGAAGCAGTTAGGACATGATCAGGACCTCTGTGTATATGGACTGGAGCTTAAAAAGCATTCAGTTGTTGACTAACAGAATGAGCAAAAGTTTCAGAAATGGAAATGAGCATGTAATCCTGGTCTTATAGGAGCAGAAAGTACAAAGCGGGGGAGTAATGAGACCAGGTTGGATAGTTTGTCCAGAACCAAACTGGAAAGAATTTAATAGGCCTGAGAATATTGTAGGTAGTAAGGAACCACTGGAGTAGTAATCTGCTTTTCAAGTTTGAGGTGGGTGTTGTTTAGTCTAGGGCACATTTCATCTGCACATTTTCTTTAACATTTCACACCTTCACCACTTTTTTTCAAAACTGAAAAAAGTGAACTCTACCCACATAGCTTAAAGGAGTCCTAATCATACACTTTGTCAATGCATATTAAAATCGACCCCCTCTACAGAAATACTCTTGTTCCTTCCCAGAAAGAAAAACACCCACAACTTCTTGTAACTCAAATCATGGTGTTCAGCATCACTGACTTGTGTAGGGATGGTGGCAACAAGAATTCAGGCATAGAGAACAGGTTTAATCAGAGCAAGGAAAAATAGGTCCATGTGTAATATTAAAAAGCAAGACCTTCATGGGAATATTTTTAAGTATGCAATTCAAATGGGAAGATATTTCATGAGACTATAGAAAACTGAAAATAAACTAGGCTATTTCCACAGTATGCAAAACAGGACAAAATATTTATGAATCAGTTGAACTTTGTCATGATGAAGGCCCTGATTACAAAGATTTGGATATGCTACAAATCAAATCACATTTCTGGGATGGGGGAAGGACATGAAATCCTATATAATATGCTTGATCTGGGTGGGAACTGTTAGTCCTGTCACCAGTATAAAGAGTGATCAATGCTCAGTATTTGCTTATTTGATAAAATACCAAAATATAATGTGATTATTTAAAAGAACATTATCATTATTCTGAAGTATATATGCATATGTATGTATGTAATATAGATATTTATATATATAATATGTATATATGTGTATATATATTATCTTTAAATTATCCCATCTTTTCTTTTCCTAGTAAACATTAGCCAATTAAAGCCCCTTCTTTCAGTCATCTCTGATTTTTTGTGACCCCATTTCTTTCCCCAGCTCATTTTACAGATAAGGGACTGAGGCAGAGTTAAATGACTTGCCCAGGATCACACAACTAGTAAGTGTCTGAGGCCAGATTTGAACTCAGGAAGATCAGTCTTCCTGACTCCAGATCTTGCACTTTATCCACTGCACCACTTAGGTGACCCAAGTCAGCTAAATAATCAATATTTATTCTGTGGCTGTGAAAGACAAAGAATTCTTTTTCATCCTAAAACTATTTTATTTAACCAATATCTTTTTGACCCACAAGAATTTGTATAAGTCTTGACTGCTTGTGTGTGTGCGTGTGTGTGTGTGGGAGAGAGGGGGTGTGTTTGTGAGAAAGAGAGAAACTTCTTTTTTAATTTATTATATTATTAAGAATTTATTGTGACTTTGCTATTTGTGACAATCCATAACTAGAGATCATTCTTTTCTCATGGAATTTAGACCAAAAGGAAGCACTAGCTGACAGGTTGAGAGGGTGGAAAGTGACATTGTGGAAGGTACCCTCTAACAGATTACCCTTTGCCCCAAAACAAAATTTATTTATTTATTTATTTTAAGTTTTCATCATTCATTTCCACAAAATTTCCATAAATTTTCTCCCAATCTCTCCCCTCCCCCACCCCAAAATGCCTTGCATACTGATTGCCCCTTCACTCCTTCCTAACATCCCTCCCTTCCCTTATCTCCATTTTCTCCCTTGTCCTGTAGGGGCAAGATAAATTTCTATACCCCATTACTTATATTTCTTATTTCCCAGTTGTACACAAAAGCAATTCTGAACATTTGTTCCTAAAACTTTGAGTTCCAACTTCTCTTTCTTCCTCCCTCCCCACCCATCCCCACTGAGAAAGCAAGCAATGCAATATAAGCTATATATGTGCAGTTTTGCAAATGACTTCCATAATAATCATGTTGTGTAAGACTAACTATATTTCCCTCCATCCTATCCTGCCCCTCATTTTTTCTATTCTTTCTTTTGACCTTGTCTCTCCCCAAGAGCATTTACTTCTAATTGCTCCCTCCTCCCATTTGCCCTCCCTTCCATTATCCCCCCCACCCTGCTTATCCCTTCTCCCACACTTTCTTGTAGTGTAAGATAGATTTTCATACCACATTGAATGTGCCTGTTATTCCTTCCTTGAGCCAAATGCCATGAAAGTAAGCTTCACTCTTTCCCTCTCACCTCCCCCCTTTTCCTCTCTCTTCTAAAAACTTTTTTTTACCTCTGAGAGATAATTTGCCCCATTCCATTTTTCCCTTTCTTCTCCCAATATATTCCTTTCTCACTCCTTAATTTTATTTTTTTAGATATGATCCCTTCCTATTCAACTTACCTTGTGCTCTCTGTCCCTCTCTCTCTCTCTCTCTCTCTCTGTGTGTGTGTGTATAATCCCTTCAATTACTCAAATACTGAGAAAAGTTTCAAGAGTTCCAAATATTGTCTTTCCATGTAGAAATATAAACAGTTCAACTTTAGTAAGTCCCTTGTGATTTTTCTTTTCTGTTTACCTTTTCATGCTTCTCTTGATTCTTGTGTTTGAAAGACAAATTTTCTTTTCAGCTGTGGTCTTTTCATCAAGAATGCATGAAACTCCTCTATTTCATTGAATGACCATTTCTTCCCCCTGAAGTATTATACTCAGTTTTGCTGGGTAGGTGATTCTTGGTTTTAGTCCTAGTTCCTTTCACTTCTGGAGTATCTTATTACATTCCCTTTGATCCCTTAATGTAGAAGCTGCTATATCTTGTGTTATCCTGATTGTATTTCCACAATACTAGAATTGTTTCTTTCTGACTGCTTGCACTATTTTCTCCTTGATCTGGGAACTCTGGAATCTGGCTACAGTATTCTCAGGAGTTTCTGGTTTTATTAGCTCTTTCAGGAGATGATCAGTGGATTCTTCAATATTTATTGTGCCCTCTAGTTCTAGAATATTAGGAGAGTTTTCCTTGATAATTCTTGAAAGATGATGTCTAGGCTCTTTTTTGATCATGGCTTTCAGGTAGTCCCATAATTATTAAATTGTCTCTCCTGGATCTATTTTCCAGTTTAATTGTTTTTCCAATTAGATGTTTCACATTGTCTTCTATTTTTTCATTCTTTTGATTATGTTTTATAATTTCTTGTTTCTCATAAAATCATTAGCTTCCATCTACTGCATTTTCATTTTTAAAGAACTGTTTTTTTTCAGTGAGCTTTTGAACCTCCTTTTCCCTTTGGCTAATTCTGCTCTTTAAATATTCTTCTCCTCATTGACTTTTTGGGCCTCTTTTGTCAATTGAGTTAGCCTGTTTTTTGAGGTGTTATTTTCTTCAGCATTTTTTGGGGTCTCCTTTAGCAGGTTGTTGACTTGCTTTTCATGATTTTCTTGCATTGCTCTCATTTCTCTTCCCAATTTTTCTTCCACTTCTCTTACTTGATTTTCAAAATCCTTTTTGAGCTCTTCCGTGTCCTGGGACCACTGCATGTTTATTCTGGAGGTTTTGGATGCAGAAGCCTTGGCTTTTATGTCTTCCCCTGATGGTAAATATTATTCTTCCTCATCCATAAGGATGGGAGAGAATGCTTGTTCACCAAGAAAGTAACTGTCTCATTTTTTTCCCCTTTTTGGGGCATTTTCCCAACCAGTTACCTGACTTTTGGGTCCTTTGTAAAGAGTAGGGTATACTCTGGGAACTTGTAAGTTCTTACTTTTTCCAGGGTGACATAAGGGAGAGGAGTTACTCCCTAGCCAGGCTCGTGGCTATGATTCAGATCAGCTGTTCAATTCCCCCAGGGGCAGCTAGGTGGTGCAGTCGATAGAGCACCAGTGCAGGACTCAGGAAGACCTGAGTTCAAATCTTACCTCAGACACTTGACACTCATTAGCTGTGTGACCATGAGCAAGTCACTTAACCCCAATTGACTCATCCTGGGTGATCTCCAGTCATCCTGATGAATACCTGGTCACTGGATTCAGATGGCTCTGGAGGAGAAGTGAGGCTGGTGATCTGCACAGCCCTCCCTCACTCAAAAAACAAAGTCAAGTATAAGTCATGTCATTATTCCTCTGATGGCATGGTCTTCTTCAACAAGGCAGGATGAACACACACTGAATTCCCCCAGGGGCTTTAGGCGAAGGCAGGGCCACCATTCAGGGCTGAGGTTCAGATTAGCTGCTCAATTCCCCCAGGAGATTTAAGCTGAGCATTCCAACAATGGAAGCTGGCTGCTGCCTGTGGCCATCATCACTACAGCCACTGCTGCTGCTGCTGCTGCCTCTGCTACCACTGCCTACGGCTAGACCTAGGGAAGGACACTGCTCCCTTCTCAGCAAATTGGAAAAGCCCTCTCACTGACCTTTGAAGCTGCCTTTGGCGCCTGTGGGTTGAGGGTTCTGTGAGCCTCCCCTGTTGCTGGGGATTCCACCCCCAACGCCTATTCCAGTCCTGCTCCTCCTGGTGTCCTGTAGCCAAGGCTGGGTTGTGCTCCACTCCATGTCTGATGTGATAGATGCTTCCGTCAGCCTTCCAGGTTACCCTGGGCTGGAAATCTCCTCCACTCCCTTGTTCTGTGGCTTCTGCTGCTCTAGAATTTGCTAAGAGTCTTTCTTTACAGGTATTTTATGGGCTGTGGGGGAAGAGCTAGAGTATATGTATCTTTCTACTCTGCCACCTTGGCTCTGTCCCCCAACATAAAATTTTAAAAAGGAAAAAGGAAGGAATAAAGGAAAGCAAAGAGTCTCAAAAAATAGCAAACCTTAAAAAAAAATCACAGATTTAGATTTGGAAGGGAACTAAAAGGCCATCCAGCCCAATTCACATTCAATTTTCTCTGAAAACTAAGTCCTGAAGAGTTTAATTGACTTTTCCAAAAGCCCTACATATATTATATAGCTAAGCTAAAATTTGAACCCAGGTCTTCAGATTCTAGTCTAGTCTACCAGACTAGAAGACAGAAAGTTTGAAGTTTTACCTCTGTCATTTACCAGTTTTGGAACTTTGGGCAACCCACTTAAACTCCCTATGCTGAAATTTCCTTCTTTGTAAAGTGGAGGAATTGGATTCAAGACTTTTAAGACATTTTCTTGCCTTAAATTTATAATTCTGTAATCCTGTGAATGAAAAGGACAAAAGAAATATAGTATTCCTAGTTTAGCTGGATAGAAAATTCTGACGTGATCTGATTTCCCTTGATTTTCAGTAAGTCACTTTCAAGCTTTTTCTGTGTTTTCTAATGAAGGTTGTATAATAATGAAGACCATATAATTCAAATCTGTACTTTAGTAAGTGATCCATTTTTATTCTCAAGTGCTTGTAACATTTTTCTTTTTATCAGTAACTCTGGAGTTTAGGGACAATATATCTTAGTTCCTTGGATCTGACATTTCAGAGACATTCCAGTGGAATAATAAAAACAAGAACTCCAACATGATAATTGCTTTAGATTTAAAATTCCGAAGAAAAAACATGGAAAGAAAAAAGAAACAACTAAACCTCCCACTGGCCAAAGACATGAAGGTGGACTTGACACAAGAAATGTTTAATTGGATTATAAGCATTTTTAAGGGAAGTGAAGAAAGATCTCATGTCAGTCAAGAATGATTTGGCAGTTGACATGAGAGCTCTATCTTTAGTGAACATGGAATAAGACTGATGACAAAAGTCAACACCATAAGAAAAAGTGTTGGAAAAGTTTAGTAGGGGAGTGAAATCAATGAAAAATTAGAATTCTCAGACTGGAAGACAGAGCAGTAGAAGTGGAAATACATGCAGCAAAACAAGTTAAAAAGAAGGTTCAACTGGAAAAAGAGGACAATTGTGAGCAATAACAAGGAAAGAAGGAAAGAAAGAAAGAAAGGGAGAAAGGCAAGGAGGGTGAGGGTAAGGGAGGAAGGGAAGAGGGAGGAAAAGGGAGAAGGAAGCAAAAAAAAAAAAGGCAAGAAAAAGGGTGTGGTGGATTTACCATATATTGGCTCTGGAAAGTCAGTTAAATTTTCAGTGTCAGTATCTACATCTTGGCAACCAATTATTCGTTAGCAATCTGGGCTTAATTTATTATTTTGCCAATTCTGTAGACTTAAGAAAGTGATAAAGACAATTTTAATAATGCGGGTTAAGCTTAACTGTCTTTCCTCTCTCTCTTCTAGACATCCAGTTATTAAATATTAACCTACATACCCCTGAGAATAATCAAGCACTTGGAGTAATATAAAAGTTATTAGATTATAAGCAAATTTAAAGGAAGAATCTATACTTTGCTAAAATTGATCAGAAAAAAAATTTCAGAAATGGTAAGATCAAAGAACATATCAAAGACCATAGATTTCGTTGGATGATCTCAGAAATGTCAGATCCAACTAACCCAGATACATCCTCATTAAACTCCAGAGCTTTGCTAATAAAGAGCAAATGTTATAAGCAAGTTAAGAAAACAAAACAAAATTAAATTTAAAAAAGCAAAAAACCAAAACCACTTATCAAAAGTATCCAATTTGAACTGTGCAGTATTATTATAAACTCTTACACAAAAAATGTTTGCGCATGATTGACCAAAAGTCAAGGGAAATTGAACTTCACCCCAGAAATTTTCTGTCCAGAAATATTATTCAAAGATGAACAACCACATTTTTATTCCCCTCTAAATTTACTTTAAGGGCTTATAAGAAGAAAAACTTAACTCAAAATTTTGATATGGAAATTAACACAGGAACAAAGCTTCCTGAGAACTTTGAAGAGTCTACAAGGGACAATTTTAGATTTGATAATCAAAATCAGTTGTGAATGTCAGATGTTCAGATAATTTCAGCCTTATAGTTCTGAATTATCAAGAATTTTTCATATAAAATGTTGCATAGATTTATTGAAACCACATTGAAGTTGTTATTATCTGAAATTTTGTCAAGTGAGAAGCTCTGACTGGGAAGGAGTTTTCTTATGAATGTTACTCAGTGTGAGCAATAGTCTAGAACCTAGACTTGGGTGTGACCTTTTGACTGAGTCCAAGTTTTACAGAATAATAATTTTTATTAAGGGGATTTGTGAAGTTTGGATTCAAAGAGGATCATATGTGGCCTTGAGGCCACAGGTTCCCCACCCCTGGTCTAGATGATCTGGGTTATGGCTATTAATTATAATCTGTGGTAGTCTCAAGGAACTGGGGGAGGAGAGGGCACATTCAAGAGACATTCAGACCTTCGTGTATCTTAGGACTAATAAAATGATGGCAGCCTATAGATATCATCTTTAAGGCATGAAGGACCAGACTTGAGAAGTTGCATCAAAGTGTCAAAAATTGGAATGATTTTCCCATTGAAACCATCAAAGAGGTACAGTAACATAAAAAAGGGTTTGACTCTATTAACAAATGCAAGATCATGTTGATTGATAGCAAAAAGTCACAAATTGACTTGGAAAAGTTTGGGACTAGAGATCAATCAATAAAGAGAAATACAACATTTATATACTTAATATTAAAATAGCAACATAAGTAAAGGGAGGAAGGATTGAGAAGAACTTTTTATGAGCATCATAAATGTTGAATAAGCAAGATGAGGGAGGAGAGGAAAGAATAGACTAGTAGTACAAATAATACTCCAAGTTGAGACAGATAGGGAAAAATAAGTAATAAGTAGTAAAAATGAAAACCTGTTGTTAATTGAATCCATCTAGAAAATGGGGAGTCGTGGTGAATGTTTGCATTTGTAAAGAAAGGAGGAGAAAAAGTATGAACAATCAAAAGAAAACTAACAAAGGCAATTGACCTAGGCTAGAAATCAGGTCAATGTCTGTGTGCATTTTGTAAAGGCCACTGTAGCAATACCATGAGTTCTCATGTGTAACTGCACCATGGGAGATAGCTTCCATATGTGAAAGGAAAGCTCCCACAATCCAATTATGAAAAGATCTCAAATGTGTATTGACACTGATTCTGGCAATAACCGTAATCTATGACTTCAGTGATTTCTCTTACTAGTCTAGGGAATTATGTTTGATTTGTTAACTCTTTCTCCTTCAGGGATGAACGATACCTTCTCTTCCTGTCCACCTCAGCTTGGGCTGATAAGAAGCAGTAATTTCCCATTTCTATAAAGGGATAACCTCTCTTCCCAATTCTCACTCAAAGCTGCCATCCTTAAATCTCAACACTCAGCATTTTGACAACTACCTACTTTCTTATTCAGCCAGTCATTCAAAAAGCATTTATCAAGTACCTACTTTGTACCAGGCACTGTGTTAATCATTGGAGACTAAAAGGGAAGTCAAATATAGCTCCTACTGTCTAAGATCTCACAAAATTAAAAACAACAACATGCAAATATCTATGTACAAAGATATTAAGTACAGGATAAATTGGAGATATGTGTGTGTGTGTGCATGTGTGTGTGTGTGTTCACCTTTCACTGCTGAAGAAGAACATGCCATCAGAGAAATAATGACATGACTTGCACTTGACTTTGTTTTGAGTGAGGGAGGGCTATGCAGGTCACCAGCCTCACTTCTCCTCCTGAGCCATCTGAATTCAGTGACCAGATATTCATCGGATGACTGGAGATGACCCAGGATGAGGCAATTGGGGTTAAGTCATACAGCTAGTGAGTGTCAAGTGTCTGAGGTGATATTTGAATTCAGGTCCTCCTGAGTCCTGCACTGGTGCTCTATCCACTGCACCACCTAGCTGCCCCAAATTGGAGATAACCAACAGGGGGAATACACTTACTATAGGGGGGATTAGGAAAAACTTCCCGTAGAAAATAGGATTTAAATTGGGACTTGAAGAAAACCAGGAAAGTCAGGAGGCAGAAATAGAGAGAGAGGATTCCAGGTATAGGGACAGCCAGTGAAAATGCCTAGGGGGAGAGTCTTTTTTTTTTTTTTTTTGGAATAGCAATGATGCAACTTGTCACCATATCAAATAATGCATGGAGAGAGGAGGGGCATAAGGTGTAAGAAGGCTAGAAAGGTAAAAGAGGACTTTGAAAGGCTCTGAATGTCAAACAAAGGATTTTAAAATTGAACCTGGAGATGGGCATGACTTGAATGGAGATCCAATAAAAGAGGCTTATCGGTAGGAGAAGAAATAGATGAACAGTATCGGAAAAATCTAGAGAGATGAGAGTAGCCAGAAAAGAGTGATTTGCAGTGCCAAAGGCTGCAGAGAGATAAAGAAAGACAAGAATGAGAAAAAGCCAAGAGATATGGCAATTAAGAGATGGAGAGAGAAATTGTAGTGGAATGATAATGTCAGAAGCTAGATTGCAGAGCATTAAGAGTGAGAAGAGAAAAAGGAGAGGGACCTATTATAGAGAGCTTTCTTAAGGAAGTTAGCCACCAAAGAAGCAGAGTAGGGACGATAGCTAATGGGAATGAACTGATCAAGAAAGGGTTTTTTGAGGGTGGAGGAGAGATGGGCATGGTCATAGGCAGTAGGGAAATGTTGTTTGTTCTTCATTCTTTTTTGTTTTTGCTTTTGTATCATCTTTATTTCATAATATATCTCCTTCCCACTCAGCCATCCGTTATAACAAAAAAGAAAGTTCAGAGAAATTACATGACACATTGACTATGCCTGACATACACATACTGCTCTATGGTCATTCACTCAAACTACACACACACACACACACACACACACACACGCACACACACACACGCACACACACATACATACAGAAACAAGTTCTGACAAGGGCAGGTCACTCCTGATTTTTGCAGGGCTACCCTGTGTCACCACAAACTGCTTAAATAAAGCCCCTCACATGCCCCCACCCCCATGATGGTTTTTGAAAAAATACATCTTGTGTCCACTCTCTGGGAGTGATCACTGGGAGGATATTGATATGGCCTGATTGGGCTCTCAGTCCAGTCAGTAAGGGTGCTCTTGGCTTCCACATAACTCAAGGCCTTCTCCTTGAAAACCTGCACCATCTCAGCTGTGTTGTGCTGTTTCTCATAGTGTGAGTAGCATTTGAAGAAGAATTTCATCCACTTTGGGGCTGGACTCAAGTGTATCATTCACTCAAACTTTCTTCTGACTCTGGTACTTGATGATCATGTCAGTGTAGACAGACCAGACAGCTATGCACTTGGGGTAACTGCTAAGGGTACTCTCAAATACGGCCTTGGCTCATTCTGCATCTCCCAGGTGGAACTCAAGGTCAGCATGTTTGAAGACGACATCCACATGATCTTTCTGTGACAGACAACTGAAAGCCTCCTGCAGCAGGTAGTGATTGGCATTGGCCTGTCCCCTGTGAAGAAAGAAAGCACGATGTTTGATGCACATGGTCTTCTCTTGTCGGAAATATTTCAGCATTCGACTGTAAAGCTATTCAGCTGCCTGATGCTTCTCGGATTTGATGTAGGCGTCAGTCAGCTAGAGGAAGACCTTCAAGGGCTCACAGTATCACACAGCCCACTCAAAAAACTTGGTCAGAATCTCTTTGGAGCCATACATGTTCTTCTGGTTCATCAAAGCCACCCACATGTTTAACTTCTCCTGCTCTTCTCTGAAAGAGATGGACTTGAGAGCTCTCTTGGCTCCTTCCCAGGCCTTCTCGATCTCTGTGGCATGCTGTGGAAGACCATGTACTGCAGCCACAGGATGGAGCTGTTGGGGGAGCTCAGGACCAGGCAATTTCCAAGTTGTCCATAGTCTCAGGCTGCCAAGTGGGGTCCACCAGGGCTGCCTCGATGCTGGACAGCTCCTTCTCCGCCTGCTGCTTCTCCAGCTCCTTATGCTTCTTCAGCGTGGCTTGGCTTGCTTCCTCTTCCTCACTGTCTGAACTCTCCTCTCAGGGTGGCATGACCAGCGTGAGCATGTCCAGAATCACATCCCACGTGAAGAAGAGAGCCGCATCCTGGAGACTTCTGTGGGTTGGGTTGCTTAAGTCTCTTCTCTTTCTCCTCCTTATAATTGGCTTCAGCTCCACTATCACCTTGTTCAAGTGGGAGGTTTTGCTTTCTCTTCTTCATTTACTCCTGTTCTCTTTCCAACTCTAGCATGTTGCACTTCCCTTAATTTGCTGACTTCTCTTTTGGTTTGACACTGGGCTTCTGCAACTCCTGTTTCTGTTTTGTCCCAGGTCCTCTGTGCGAGTGGCTCTGTTTTGACTTAGGCTCATCACACTCTTCCTCCTTCAGCTTTGTCTTTTGATTCTTGGTGCTTCTCTTTTGTTTCGTGCTGATGTTCTTGCTTCTGTCTTGTTTTAGAGTCATCGTAATTTTCTTCCTCTTCCTCCAATTTATGCTTCTTCTTAGGCTGACTGCTCTTCTTAGGCATCTCCTCCCCCTGGTCATGCAGTGGCAGACCCAAAGACTCAGGAAATACATCTGTCATCCCAGTGATTTTGGGCAGGAAGGACAGATAAACCAGATTCTATTTCCCATTCCCCCTCAAGACCTTGGGTGAAAGCAGCTTTCCTTCTGAAAGATAAGTACAAAGCTCTGTCAGACAGGAAGTATTTGGTAACATGATGGTACTTGACCCAACCCACAAGTGGGGCTAATGAAAAAATACACTAACAGCTTCTTGATGGCTTCCACATAACCCCATAGGTGCTGCCCTTTTTTAATGTCCTTGATGGAGTTCACTTTGGGGTCTTCTATTTTGCTTTTCATTCTGGGATTTGTTCTAGAATGTTGTAGTGAGTCAGTATGGGGTCTTTGGTGGACAACACACAACACTTGATGATTTTCTCAGGGTGGAAGCCTTTTGGGGTGCCTCAAGATAAGAGCTGCTCAAGTACAAGATGCTAATTTTCTCAACTGTCCCAAAGGGGAAGAGAACTTGCAGTCCTTCTTTGGGGATGACCTTCACCACACTACCGGCTACTTCTGCTTCTTCCAATTTGTGAGAACATGAGAGACAAGGTAAGGAAGTCTTTCAAGGATTCTGAGCCAACCACAGTAGCACTGAAGGCTTGCCCAATCTTGAATTTCTTTTTTGAATGTGTCAGAATCTTGAAACTGAGAGAGGTCAACAGCTGAGGGACTCTTCCCTTGATATCAGAAATTATCTCAATCTCACACCATTTTTTGATCATGTTGAACTTTCTTATAAAACAGATCACCATCTGGCCAGAAGGGTACTGTTTGAGTTTCTCTGTGGGGCTAGAGGAATGAGTGCTAGGGTCTTCGCTGATGTCTTTCTGCAGTTCACTTGGTCGAATACTCAGCTCAGAGACAGTCTGTGAACTTGATGGATGAGTGATTGGGAGGGACTTATAAGTTAATAAAGTTCTCTGTCCAATCACTCGAGCAATGACTCACTTTCCAACTTAAAGCTTGGTAGTGGGCTGGGTGACAAGAGGCATATCATCCAGAATCTGGGAGGCATGGATGCAGCCATCTAGATCATTTCTGAGGGTCACAATGATATGGGTGGCCTTGAACACAATCCCAGTGACCATCTCCCCAATGGGCAGGGTGGGTTTCTCCAACAGTTTGCTCACTACTCCTAGCTCTTCCCCTGCAAACTCAGAAGGTACTAAGAGAAGAACCTGGGTCCTCTTCTTGACTGAACTCTCAGTGCCTAAGAAGAGGCCAGTGTCACTGGGCTTTGTATGATCTCCTTGATGATCAAGGAGACCCTCTGACAAGCCTGCAGTTTCTCTGAGTCAAAACAAAAGGTGTCATTGAGGTGAGAGGCCACAGGAAAGTACTAGCTGGCCAGTCTCCACCAAGAAGGCTATGGCAAATGTCTTTTCCAAGTGCTCTATAACTCCTCAGCGCTCAGTGTCTTTCTTCAGTTGCTTGTCTTTTCTGTTCGTTCACTAGCTGCTAGCAAAGAGAAACATGAACCTCTGACTTCATCATATCAACATGAAGGATGACAGCTTTTGTTCTTTGCCCAGGATCCACCACTTTCCCTCCCTAGTGATATCTACTGGCCCTCAGGCCAGGCACTGAGTCACTGCTGAACATTAGTGATCCATCACTTGACATGTCTTGCATCACGAAATCTACAAGTAGACCCAGTGTTATCTCAGTCAGTGAGTCAACGCAGAGTCTCGGCCGCTAGTGAGACTTTGAACAACTTGCAGGTGCTCTAAGCACTGACTTAGGAGGGTGAGGGAGCTAACAGCTATGTCCTCCCGGCTGACATCTGACAGACACAGGGGGAGCAGCATCCACTCTTTCTCCTCATACATGTTGGTCACCTTTTCAACCACTGTCTGCCCCTCCACAAACTGGTCACTGATTGTGGTCACAAATATGTCACTCAAGACTAACTTGGGAGTCAATCCGCTGAGGCCTGATGGGAACTGGACACAGATGCCATAGGCCTTGATACTTTTCACAAAACTGGTAAGCAATATCTCAGGCTGGAATTCAGAAAGGACCTTGGGATCCTGGCTACTCTCCACAGCAGAGATCAGGTTGTCTGCAGAGAATAACGTGACCATCACTGTGGCTCAAACACAAAACCTTGTGGAAGATGTCACCTTTCTGGAGCCAGTGGCAGAGCAACTGACTGTTGGTGACATTGTCTGACAGGTGTGGTGTGGTAAGCAAGGCATGGGTGCTTTTGGGTAGTATGGAGACTTCCAATCCCTTCTCACTTTTCTTCTTCACATCTGTTAACTGCCCAATCTTGATTGTAACTTTCTTCTGATTCTGGGCTGGGCCTTCCGTCCCTTTGTCAATAGATAGCCTGAAGGACAAGAACATCCTCTCCTGCTTTGGTTCACTTTTCATTGTGGCCTTCACTACCTGTCCCATGTAGAAGACTTCCTCTGGGGCCGAAATGTGCGAGGCATCTAGCTTTCTCTGTGGTACCAGTCCCCTCACGTTATTGTAAAACTTGACAATAGAACCTTAGTCCTTGATACTGCTACTAAAACTATTTGTCTCTAATATCCACCAATATCCACCTGATAACCATGGTCTACCCTGCTGTGCACCATGCCTGTGAGCAGTATCCGCGCTTCAGGGACCTGTGGCTGAACACTCCATTGACATCCTTGGGATTCAGGGACACCTCAATGCTCTTCTTTGCTCACAGCACAGCGTACCAGCATCCCCAGCTGGAATAACTTGGACGAGGGAGCCAGGTCCTCCAGGGACTCCTCCCAATTCACCTGTTCATTCAGTTTCTTGGTATAGGCATCAGAGATGTTGGTCACTTGCACAGGTCCCCAGAGGCCATTAGGCAGACTGATCATAAGCTCCAGGTTATTTACCTCTATCACACTGCCTATTTGCCACACTCCTTCACTAAGAGACTCAATGCTGAGTATTCCATACTGCTCTGCTTTTGGTTTCTTGGGCTCTTGTTTTTTCTTACTGCTTTTGATCTTTTATTTTTAGCAGCTGGTTCTTGACTTCTTTTTCTTTTGCGGTATCCTTTCTCAGAAGGAATATCAAATAAGTCATCAGGTTTGATTGACAGCTAGGTAGATTTTTCTGAATGTGCCTACTTTTTTGAACCCCCTCAAAGGAAGCTGTCATCTTAGGATGCCAGGCCAAGCTCTGAGTCTCAAGTCTCCTGAGCTACATTTTCAACTCAGACCCACTTGGATCCTGTTCCTCATTCTTGAAGAGCACCAGGGCATCAAGAAGGTGATGCCATGACTTGGTAATCAGCAGAGAGAAGGCATGAGAATTAACGGAGATAAAGGAAAGACTTCCTATAAAGTGTAAGACTTGAAAGGAGCCAGGGAAGCCAAGAGGTGGAGTTGATGAGAGAGAGAATTCCTGGGGATGGCCAGTGATCATACTTGCAGCAGGGAGATGGAGAGTCTTGCTGGACTCTCCTCCTTATTCCCTGTGTGACTTGGAGTAAGTCATTTTAACCAACAAACACTTGTTAAGCACCACTCTGTGCTAGGTCCCATACTATCTGCTGGGGATAAAAAGACAAATAAATGTTCTTATCTATAAAAGAGAAGTTTGGACCAAATGATCTCTAAGGTTCCATCTACTTCTCAATTGATTATGCCACAAACTATTTATACATAAACACAATGGGATTTTATTTTCTCTTTACCTTTCAGTCAACTGTGTCACTATGTAAATGTGTCTTGTTCTATAATATTGTTTGTAAACTGTGACTGTTCCTTTCTCATATTTCTCTCAGTGAAGTCTTTGATATGCATGGAAATTATATTTATATTTTGTAAAAATGAGAAAATAGGTATATGGTTCATAGGTATGAATGCCCTTGGTAACATCTATTTCTTGCATTAATAATTTCCTTTTCCCAGATACCTAGTACCTTTTCCTAGATTCATAGTATCATGTCTTCTATCAGATATCTAGTGAACTGATTACCAACATCTCAAAAAATTTTTTTCACCTCCAAAATAGACTTTTTTTTATGTATACTTGGTTTTCTTAATGCCATTTCTGCTTCTTCATGCAGCATATTGGAAAGTGTTATGTTGAATTTCAAACATGGTGGTTCCATTGCATTGATGGAGAAGATAATTTGCCATAGAAATGTTGATATCTTTCCTATGGTTTGTCTATTTTTGTCCTTAACATTCCAACTGTAAATGCTCTTAAGATGATCTTGTCTCATACTAAGATTTCTGTAAAAAATTTTTTTCGTTTCTGAGGAAATTTCACTCATAAATCCTTCCAATCCTTCTCTCTGTGTAACCTTATAAAGGATGGGATCTTTATTCCAACTCACATACACTGATTAGTGTCCTGGAATTCCCCTGGGGAATTCTGGTGTCTCCCTACTGTTGACTTGATCTCTCATTTTGTTGTATTACCTTCAATAGTAATCACCAGTTATCCCTTCAATGTCTTCTAATTTGTACAGGTTAACATCACCTTAATATTATTAATGCCATTGGTTAGCATTCCAGTATTAATTAATTCACATCAACTAGCTTTTACAAAAGGATACTTAGTGAAAAGATGAAACCAAGAACAACAAGATCTAACATTTTCCCAACAACAGAGGCACATTCCCTCCTCTACCACCTCGGTACCTAAAGAGAATGGACTCAGACTAAAAATATTTGCGTTATCAAGTTCACTTCAAATTATGGGATCACAGATCTTCTTTTCATTAAAAGAAACTGGTGTCTGCCGTGCTAAGTCTCATTTTGTTGGGCTAGATGCTGAAGGTTACTCCTGATTTACTCAACCACTAACAACTCTGGACTCCGAGTAGTTCTCCTGACCTTTGAAATCCCATAAGGTCACACAGTCTAGTATGTTCCATCTCCAATAGTCCTACACCTAAGGTAGGAAAGTAGAACTGGGAAAGAGGCAAGAATGAGACCTTATGCCCATAAGTCACATTTTAACCTGGGTGGGGAGGACCCAAAGCCTTTTTCCCCATACAAATGCAACCAAGCAGAGAGAGAAACTTACTCCTATAAGAATATTTTGTATGCAAATGAAATTCTGGGTCAGCAGCCAATGTAGAGACTTTGTCTTTATCATGACAGTAAGCAGGCAGGAAAAAGTCATAAATACCTGCCCATATTCCAAAGTTCATGTGGAAAATGCATCAGGCCAAGCATGTTGAAAATGCTCATAAAAACTGGGCTCTCCCTGGCCAGACCCCTGTTATTTAAATTGTTTTTCAGATGAGTTTGCATGCTAAACTACTATTATTTTTGGTTACTGCATCTCTCCCTTAGCAAGGTGATAAAGTACTTGCTGACTGAGGTGGTTTCTAAGACTTTTTGACCTCCTTGTTGATGTGAGGAAAACTATGAAAAAACAAAAACAGGAAGGTAGACATGAACTACCAGCTTTTAAATTATATTGTGAAGGTGATAATTATCAGCATTATTTAGTACTGGATAAAATTTAAAAATGCATCTCAGTGGAAAAGGTTAGATAGTAAGTAATTGCCAGATGTCTAGTATTTGACAAAGCTAGATTGTGGAACATTGGAAAAATAGTAATTATTGAACAAAAATCATTGGGAAAACTGGAGTTTGGTGATAATAACAATTAATTGCAAATAAATCAGAAATCTAAATATTTTTATTCATAATAAATAGTGAATTGGTATCGTCTTCTCAATTATGGAGTTATACCATTTTTTTTTTAAATAAAATGAGACTTGGAAAATATAAGGAAAAAACTAAAGAAATTACATAGAAATCAAAAAGTATCCGAACTCTTAGCATAGTGAGACAAAAAGAGGAAAAAAAGATTGTTGGTTTCTCTTCTACCTTCCAAAGGAGTATCCTTTTATCCACTGTTGGTTAGAGAAAAGGTCAGAAGCCATGGTATCCGTTACTGCTCTATCCCCCAGAAAAAAAAAGAGGTCCAAGGCAGAACCCAAAAAATCCGCCCCCCCAGTTCTGCTTTCCTATTGACCAGGTTAAGAAGAGAGTGAGCAGAGCTGATTCTAGAAAATTTGTCTTTTCGAGCACTGCCTGCTGCTTCTAGTCAAGTAATACATATATTAGGATCCAAGTCAGCTCAATGCTTCCTCTCCAGAGCTGGAGGCAATACTATCTTTTATATTTCAAGCTTTGCCACACCTAAAGGTCACTGGAGGTCCATCTCACTTTTTCAGAATCAGTTTTTCATTAAGGAGTTCTTGTTGTATCCACAATAGAAATCTTCTTAATCTTGTCAATGGGGTGTGCTGGCTAGTGCAGTTTTAAAACAAGAGAGTCCTATCCTACAAATAAACAGAAAATCACCTTAAGATAAGTCAACCTGAAACATTGAAAGGTCTCTTTGCTTAAAACTATTATTCTGTCTGAAACTGAGGGTTATGGCAGAGTATAAACCCATTCTTCCATTCTAAACAGTTACTATAGAAGACATAGATGTCAATCGTTAACATATGGTATTATTACCTCACATTTATATAGCATTAACTACGTGACAAACACTGGGTGGAGGGGAAGGGGTAGGTGCTATTATTATCCCCTTTTGTACAGGTGAAGAAACTGAGGAAAAGAGAAGATATTTTTAGGTGACTTGCCTAGAGAAAGGCAGTTAGCAAGTGTTTGAGGTCTTTTTTACTCTAGGCCCCAGAACTCCATCTACTGCCTCACTTAGACCAGAATAACCGAGAGGACTTTCCTAACATCCTGGTACGTTGATGATACCAGTGATTAAACTCACCACATCATGGCTACATGAAACCTAACAATTCCCCAAATGATAAATGGTGAAAGTCTACGGACAGACAGTAGGCAGACAAATTGTGGCATGCATTTTTGTCCAACTATACTATGATTTTTTCCTACTATATATAGTATTAGATAGCTCCGATAATTACTACTTTATAGTATAACTTGAGATCTGGGAGCATTTATCCCTCTTTTCATTCTCAAAAGAAGAAATAGAATTTTACAAAAACTTAGAAAAAACATTTACAATTTCTAATAAAGAGTGAAAATCAAACAATTATGTGATTCTACTCATCAAATTGGCAAACATAATAAAAGATCATAAAATTAGCATGGCTGCAGTAAACAAAACAAGTCTATTTTTACACTGCTGGGAGAGTGAGACACTTATTCAAACTTCTTGAAAAGGAATATGGAATTGGAAAACGAGTTACAAAAATGTGCATACCTTTAGATGCTAGTGGTCTTCTTATTGCAATTATACATGAAGGAGATTTTTGATAGGGGACAATAAATTACTCCACAGCAGTCCAATAGCAGCACTATTCATAATGGCAAAAAACTAGAAACAAACTAGATACACATGAATTAGGGGATGGCTGAATAGATTATGGTGTATCAGAGAAGTGAAAACTTTTATGAATCCCTGCAAAGTATAGAAAGGAGAACCCCAAAAATAAAATATACATTGATCTACAACTATGTAATTGAAAACAGTATCAGCAATAAATCTATGCTATAGAATAGTATAACAAATTTTTTAAAGAATCTTAGGAACAAGATCATCATGTACACCATTATAATAAAGTCAATATAAATATCTTTTGAGATGAGATTCACAATTGGTTCATAGCAGAAGTTTTCAGACACATATATGATCATTTACCATTTCATCTTTTTAATTGTTGATTTCAATTAAGAGGATATTATTCTTAATTCTCTTTTCCATAGGATTTTGTTTATATATTTCATTTTCTGTGTTTGTTAATGGAAGTTAAAATAATATTTATATTAAGAAATATCACAAGCTGGTGTTCTATCAGTTGACAAGTATTTATTAAGCCCTGGGTGTCCACAAGAAGAAAGAATTCCTACTCTAAAGAAATTGTTGTTGTGTTCGTCCTTCATTGCTGAAGAAGATCACGCCATCAGAGAAATAATGACATGACTTGCACTTGGCTTTGTTTTGAGTGAGGGAGGGCTGTGCAGGTCACCAGCCTCACTTCTCCTCCAGAGCCATCTGGATCCAGTGATCTGATATTCCTCAGAATGACTGCAGATGACCCACGATGCAATGGGAGACCTTGGCCCATTCTAATGGGGAACACACACATATGTATTTGTGTATATGTATGTGTGTGTACATATATATGTACACACGTGTATATATTTACACACATAAATATACACATATAGGTGTGTATATGTGTATATATACACACATATATATATATACACACACATATATATATATATATATATATATATATATATATATATATATACGTATACACACACCAAGAAAACACAAATTACAAGTTGAATGCAAAGTAATTCAGTAATTGGTAGAGGTGGGGAAGAGGGAAGGTAGTTATTGAGATTTGTTACATTTCTCTCATAGACAAGTAGAGCTTTCCAATGAGACAGTTTTCAGAGGAAGTGCATACAGTGAAAAGAGCGTCAACTATGGAGTCATTGATCCTGAATTCAACTCCTCTTCCTGTCACTTACTGCCCGTTCTCTATCAAGCCACAACCTCTGAGGATTGTAAAATAACGAGCTGAACGAGATACTTCTGAGGTAACTTCTGGCTCTCAGTCTATCACCCAATGATATCATCAGGCTTGTCACAATTGGTTTGAGGAGTTTATAACCCTTTGTGAAACATGCATATCTGTATAAGCATTCTTTTAAGTAGGAAAATTCCAATGTGAATCTAAATGCTATAGCTCATTGAAATTTGAATTGCTTTCTTTGGCTCAGTCTTCTTCATGATTGCTCTTCTCTTTCAGATAAAAATCATTCAGTTGCTACCTACCCTTGGGCATAACGTGACATTTACAGGATATAGTGTGTGTATTTCACATTTATATCTCATGTATTTCCTTTGGTAATAACTAATATGCAATCTACAACATCCAGATAAATGATTTGACATATTTTAAACCACACATGTTCAAATAACTAATTCTCCCATGGAAATGTCATAACATTTAGCTCATAGTTATGAGCCAAATGTTTGTGCAATATTTTGTTTTGAATATATTCACAATCACAGATTGCCATATTTTCTTTACACTTAAATGTAATTTAAGGGGACACAATCAGGTATCAAAGGACTTTGCAATATTTAATGACTAGTCCATTTGCTGGGCTTTATTCAAAAGATACTACTTATAAATTTATGTTTTCAGTTAGTCTTGTTGGAGCCCTTACTATTATATTACTATCACAATAAACTATGTCTGTGAGTTGCTTTGAAAATAATTGGTCTAACAAAAGTGTCAAGAAGAATTGTAGGCATCTGTAGGATAAACACGACATAAAAATCAATTTGTGCACATCAAGTAGAGAATGCCACATTATAAAAAACTCGATTTGTGAATAGAGTGACAGGTCTAGTAGATCAAAGAGAAACATTAACATATCTCTATATTATCAAAGATTTTGTTTTTCTCTAACATGAAACACTCATCAATGAACCAAGAAAATATGGTCTAACATGCCTGCTTTATGAGTGAACAAATGGTTGGAGGATGCATTCAAAGAAGTATTATCAATGGTGCATCGTAAACCTTTGGGGCTCTTGGCTAAGTTATGTTCAGCAGAGATTATTGCATGCTGGGTTTGAGGTATTCTTTGGTTAGGAGGTCCTGATTAGGGAGCAAAGAGGAGAAAAGGGGAAGGAGAGGAGGGAGCAAGGTGCACGAAAGCACCTTGATTGTGGTCATTATGGTTCTAAAGTGCTTTAGATCCATTAGAGAAGCGACCAGAAGTAGAGAGAACAATGCAGGGGCCAGTGGCAGAAATTTTGAAAGTGGTCTAACCAGAACTAATTTAATGATTTCTGCTTTCTTCCTAGTAGGGTGTTTTGCATACAATGCAAATTGCTTGCAATTCTTCACTCACAAATTGTAAATTCACTACATCTATAAATTATCAGGATTTTTCTAAAGAAATTAGATAATTCCATTTTACAAACATTTATTGGCTACTATATACAAGGCACTGTATTAAATACCTAAGGTTCTAGTTTACTGAGAGAACAAGCTCTAAGACCAAATGAGAAAGGTGGAAGGAAGCAATATGTGCTATAAATACCCTCACCCTCCTCTCTTTTAAGTTTATGAAGAATATGAAGTTGGACTAGAGAAAGCCAAAGAGGAGAAAATACAAGTGATATGAGATGAAGTGTTGAAGAAATGAATTACCCTCTTCCCTTGGAAAGGTGAATGACTATGGATGTGGGATGTGGCATACCTTTCAGACAATATTATGATATCAGTCAGTTTTACTTAAAAAACGTTTCTTAGTTATAAAAGAAGGCTCACTGGAAGAGGAAGGGGAAGGGTTTCTAGAAGTGAATATGATGTAAAAAATAAAAGTCATCAATAACATTTATTTTTAAATGGAGCCAAAAGGGTTTTAAAAGAAAGAAGAACCATGGGGGAAAATATTATTAAATGAAACAAGAGAAAGACAAGTTGTAAGAAATAGAAAGGAGAGGAGAGAAGGGGGGGGAAAGAGAGAGAGAGAGAGAGAGAGAGAGAGAGAGAGAGAGAGAGAGAGAGAGAGAGAGAGAGAGAGAGAGAGAGAGAGAAATAGAGACAAAATGAGAGAGAGACAGAGACAGAGAGACAGACACAGAGAGAGACAAAGACAGAGGAGAAGAGAGGTGAGAGAAGGAAGAAGAAAAAATCACAAAAAATAAGGCAAAGTATAAAGTGGAATTAGGAGACTTGTTTTTAGTCAAGTGCTTAGAAGGAAAACATCAATAAACTTTTGATGCTTTCCCACACTGACTTCAAATACCAAAAATTTTCTTGCTATTCTAATTCTTTACATTAATATTTTTTACATGCTAGTCTATTCCTGCCAGAACAGAAGAGTCTTCAAAGCATCTTTGATCAATACTACATACTCTTAGGCAGCTCACATATGAAAAGCCAGGAAGCTTTTTCATTTACAAATAAGTAATGCTTTGTCTTTTGCGTGTCCTTAATTGATATAAAAAACAGAATCTAGGGCATAGCTTAATGGATAGTTGGGGACAACACTGGGGCTTGGAGAGTGTACATGAATGAATAGGATGAAAGTGAGGATGAAAAAGTGTGACTTTAGAATGGCAAAAGAAGAGAAAGGAATTGGAAGTGAATATTCCTAACTTTCAGGACTATTGGTTTAGAATAACTGATTGGGCTACTAGGATACAAGACTGTTTACATGAGGCTCCTAAGTAGATGCCTCCTATGTATACATTAAGATCAAATGATATTCATTGATAGACACAACAATGATGACTGTGTTCAACAAGTTTTCATTATCAATATCAAAGAAAGCATAAAACAGAGACATGTTGTCCCCTGTCATGGAGGATGTGTATGGAAGATGGACTTTTCCCTTAGATGGTAGAGTCCTTCAGATACTCATGTTTATGCATGACTTCTTGTTTATTGTATCAAATTCTGGAATACTACATAGTCTCATAAATGAGAATTTTTTGGTGTAGACCTGTCATTTTATTGCCATATGGAGCTCCTTGGTGAGATTCCCTCCCCACTACCAATAGAAATTGGCACTTGCTCTGTAACTGGCAGTCTTAGAGAATTAATTGAGGGCAATGGAGGTTAAGTGGCTTGCTCACATTTTCCTAGTTAGTATGAGTCAAAGGTAGAACATCAGCATAGGTCTTCCTGAGGCAGGGTCCATGTCTATAACTGCTATACCTTGTTCCTTCTCAAAAAAGATTTACCATTATTCAAAAGAGTGGTACAGTAATTATTTCTTATTTATCTTGCATATAGTTTAGTTGTATGTAGTTATTTGTATGCTGTCTTCCCCATTAGATTAAGCATCAACTATCTCTTGCCTTTCTTTGTACACCAGAACCTAGCACAGTGCTTGTCACATGGTAGACACTTAATAAGTATTTATTGACTGATGGGAAAAAGAGTGTTGGATCAAGTGGTGTTCAAATTGGAGCTCTTATATTTACTTTTTGAGTTATTTAGGACTTCCAAGGGCAAAGCCAAGATGGCAGAGTAGAGAAAGCACTACAGCTGAGTTTTCCCAACATTCCTCTCCAAACAAATTTACAAGAATGCCTCAAATTGAATTCTAGTAAGATAGAGTCAACAAAAAATCAGGGTGAGATATTTTTCCAACTCAAAACAAATTAGCAGGTCAAATATTGGTGACACCAGATGGCCCAGATTCCATTTGCATTCAACACAGTGACTGGGTGGTGGTGGCAACTGGGGACAGTGGTTTCAGGAGCAGTCAATCTAGAGACAGTAAGGGGAGTATGCAACTGGCCAGAAAGATTACAGGGGACCCTTGTGCTAGAAATGGGCAAAGGAAAGAGCATTGTGTGGCAACTTCATTTCCTATACTCATTTACAGGTCACAGTGCCAGGGTGAAGAGGAGCACTTTCCTTCAGTGGCTTTGAGGAGCTGAATTTCTTGAGGCTGGAAGGGATCCGGGTGAGAAACAGAATCCAGACCATGAGAACAGTGACCATACCTGTCCCTGAATCATACTACCTTGGAAGCACAGAAAACTTCCAAACCCCCAGAAATGGCTCTGAAAATTGCAATGCAACAAAGTTTGAAGCTTGGGACAGTGCCCTTTCTCCCCAACCCCCAATGCCAGGAATTTGTCTTTCAAATACAAGACTAGAGAAGCATAAAAAGGCAAGCACAAAAGAGAAATTGTAAGAGACTCAATAAAATTAAACTATTTACATTTCTATATGGGAAGACAATAGTGTAACTCCTAAAAACCTTTATCATTATTAGGGTAGTGAAAACGACTCTACATAGACATAGGGCATGGGAATGAGTTGATTATGTTGGAATGATCTAAGAAAAATGAATGGGTGAGAAAGATGCACTGCAAGAAGGGGGAAGAGAAAGAAAAAATGGAGAAAATTATGTCACACAAAAGAGGCACACAAGGAACACTGTACTGTGGAGGGGGAAATAGTTGGGGAATAGGCAATGCTTGAACCCCCTCTCATCTAAATAGATTCAAATGGGTATAAAACATGTATGTATATGTGTATATATATGTAAATATGTGTGTATTTATATATGTATATGTGTGTATATACACACACATTCAAATGGGTATAGAAATCTATCTTACTCAACACTGCAGTAGGAGGGAAAGGGTATAAGAGGAAGATGGGTGATAAAAAGCAGAGAGGACAAAAGAAGGCAATGGTCAGAAGCAAAACAGACTTTAGAGGAGGGACAGGATAAAAAGAGAAAGAGAATAGCAGAAGAAAATAAGATGGAGCAGGGGAGAATACACAGTAATCATAACTGTGAATGTGAATGAGATGAATTTATCCATATAATGGAAGGATGTATTAGAAACCAGAATCCAATAATATATTGTTTATAAGAAAACACAGTTGAAACCGAGATATGCAGAGAATTAAAATAAAGGGCTGGAGCAGAATCTATTATGCTTCAGCTGAGGTAAATAAAAGGCAGGGGGTAGCAATCATGATCTCAGACAAAGAAAAGCAAAAATAGCCCTAATTAAAAGAGATAAACAGAGAAACTACATCTTGCTAACAAGGAATCGTAGACAGTGAAGTAACATCAATACTAAACATACATGCATCAAATGGCATAGCATCCAAATTCTCAAAAGAAAAGTTAAGTGAATTACAGGAGGAAATAAAGAGTAAAACTTTTTATTTATTTATTTTAGAGCTAGGTAAATCTAAAAGTGTTATTGTTTGTCTTTCATTTTTGAAGAAGTCTTGACTTGTGTATGAATTGGATTTAAGTGAGACAAAATTGCACAGTCATTAGCCTCACTCTCTCTTCCAAAGTCAGCAGAAACAAATGACTGGATTCAAAATGATTGGAGATGGCCTGAGATGGATCTTTGGCATCTTTCACATCTGACCAA
Organism: Bettongia penicillata ogilbyi; assembly: GCA_023548195.1. NCBI lineage: Eukaryota > Metazoa > Chordata > Mammalia > Diprotodontia > Potoroidae > Bettongia > Bettongia penicillata. The sequence continues at coordinate 9,020,752 of JAJHZJ010000377.1, forward strand.
GCTCTAAGCACTCCACAATGCCTACTTTAGCTGCTTTCATGGCTATTGGAACAAATTGTTATCATCTGCCCATTCCACTAGGGAAAATCTTCACATACTTGAGGTAGACACCCTCCAACTCACCATTGGGTTTGAGGCCTGTCAGTTACCCTCAAACTGGTTTAACCCATTTGCCAAGACCATTTACCCGAGTATGGCCACTGGGCATGCTACAGCTTCTTGGAGTCATAGGTAAGAGTTGAGTGACAGGCAGACTCCAAAGGTGGATGAATAGCCCTGAAAAGGGTTTGGTGAGTCCTTATAACAAAGGTGCTAGTTTTCCTGAACACCACATATACCTCAAATCTAAGCATAAAATAAGAAAGAAGTTAAAGAGATGAATAGATTTTAGAAAAGTTAGATATAAAAGTCCTTTGGAGAATATTGAATAGGTATAAAATGAAGGACACATTTTTTCTCATCTATACATGGCACCTACACAAATACTGACCATGTGTTAGGGCATAAAAATGTCATGAGCAGATGAAGAAAGCAGAAATATTAAATACATATTCTTAGACCATAATGCAATAAAGATTACATTCTATATAAGGCCTTGGAAGCAGAAATGAAAAATTCATTGGAAACTAAATAATCTAATCCTAAAAAAAGAGTGGCTTAATGAACAAATCATAGAAATAATCAATATTTTCATTAAAGAGAATGACAACAGCAAGACCACATACCAAAATTTGTGGGATGCAGCCAAAGGCACCTGTAGGGAAAAATATATATCTCTAAATGAGATAAAAGAGAGAAAGAGCTGATTAATGAATTGGACATAGAACTAAAAAATAGAACTAGAAAAAGAACAAATTGAAACTTTCTAATTAAACACCAAAGTGGAAATCATGAAAATCAAAGCAGAGATTAATAAAAATGAAAGTAATAAAACCATTGAGCTACTAAAAATTAGAAACTGGTTTTATGGGAGAAAAATAGATAAACCATTGGTTAATTTGATTTAAAAAAAAAAGAAACCAAATTACTAGTCTCAAAAATGAAAAGGGTAAATTCACCACCAATGAAGGTGAAATTAAAGCAATTATGAGGAATTATTTTGCCCAAATATATGCCAGTAAAAGGGAAAAATGAATGAATATTTACAACAATATAAATTGTCCAGATAACAGAAGAGAAAATAGAATACTTAAATAACCCTACTTAAGAAAAAGAAATTGAACAAGCCATAAATAAGCTTTTTAAGAAAAAAATCTCTAGACCTAGATGGATTTACAAGTGAATTCTACCAAACATTTAATGAACAATTGATTCTAATAGTATGCAAACTATTTGAAAAAATAGGTGAAAGCATCCTGTCAAATTCCTCCTATAACAAAAATATGTTTTTGACATCTAAGCTAGAGAGGGCAAAAACAGAGAAGGAAAAACTATAAAACAATTTCCCCAATAGATACTGATGCAAAAAAATTTAAATAAAACACTGGCAAGGAGATTACAGAAATATATCACAAATATCAAACACTCTGACCTAGTGAGAATTATACCAGGAATGTAGACCTGGTTTAATAATAAGAAAACTATAAACGTAATTTACCATATCAATAACAAAAACAAGAAAAATGATACGATTATGTCAATAGATACAGAAAAATCTTTTTGACAAAATACTATATCACTCCTATCAAAAACACTAGAAAGCATAGGAATAAATGAAGCTGTTCTTAAAATGATAAGTAGTATAAATTTAAAACCAAGAGCAAGCATTTTCTGTACTAGAGACAATCTTGTAACCTTCTCAAAGATCAGGAAGCAGGAATTTCTTGTCCATTATCATCAGGATGATTCAATATTGTATTAGAAATGCTAGTTGTAGTAATGGGAGAAAAAGAAATTGATGGAGTAAAAATAGACAATGAGGGAACAAAACTATCTCTCTTTGCAGATAATATGAAGATATACTTAGAGAACCCTAGAAAATCAACTAAAAAACTATATGAAACTTGAATAAATATCACCAGTGTTTTTATATATTACCAACAAAACCCAGCAAGAAAAGATTTTTTAAAAAAAACAGAAATTCTATTTAAAATAACTGCAGATAATATAAAATACTTGGGAGTCTACCTGTCAAAACAAACTCCTAAACTATATGAACACAATTACATAATACTTTTTACATAAATAGAGACATCTAAACAATTGGAGAAATATTAATTGCTAATTGGTAGACTGAGCCATTATAATAAAAATGACAATTCTACCTTAGTTATTTACTTATTCAGTGCCACAACAATTAAACTACTGATTAAAATTTCAAAGAGCTAGAAAAAAATAGCAAAATTTATCTGGAAGAACTAAAGGTCAAGAATATCAAGGAAATTGATGAATAAATTGGGAAGGAAAGAGGCCAAGCAGTACCAGATTTCAAACTATGGTACAAAATGGTAATCATCAAAGCACCCTGGTACTGGCTAAGAAAAAGATGATGGATCAATAGAATAGATTAAGTGCACAATAAATAGCAGAAAATAACCATAGTGACCTAGTGTTTAAATCACCCAAAGATCCAAGCTTTTAAATAAAAAATTCACCTGGGGCAACAACTCAGTATTTGACAAAAGTTTCTGGGAAAACTAGAAAGGCGTTTGCAGATACTAAGCATAGACCAACATCTGTGTAGTACAATACTGTATAGTATTTTTTACTGTATAGTACTGTATTTGTACTGTATAGTATTTACTGTATAGTAAAATAAGGTCAAAGTACATAAATTATTTAGACATAAAGAGTGATATTATAAAGGAACATGGAAAAATTTACCTGTCAGTTCTATGGGTAAGGGAAGAGTTTATGACCAAGGAAGAGATAGAGTGGGTCACAGGAAGGAAAATGAATATTTTTGATGACAGGAATTTAAAACTAATATAGTCAAAATAAGAAGGAAAGCAAAAAACTGGAAAAATTTTTTACCTTTTCCCTGATAAAGGTCTCTTTTCTCAAAAATACAGAGAACTGAGTCAAATTTAGATAAACAAAACCAACAAGCCATTCTCTGATTGATAAATGGTCAAAGGATATGGAAAAGCAGTTTTCAGAAGAAGAAGTCACAGCCATTAATTATGTTATTTACAATGTTCTAAAATCATTTCTGATTAGAGATATGCAAATTAAAACCACTCTGAGATATCACTTCATACCAATCAGATTGACTAACGTGACAGAAAGATAGAATGACAAATGGAGGAAATGTGGAAAAAAATGGAATACTAAGGCACTGCTGGTGAGGTTGTGAATTAGCCCAACCATTCTGGAAAACAATTTGAAACTATGTCTAAAGGATTATAAAACTGTATATACCCTTTGATCCAGAAATATTACTACTAGATCTGTAGTCTAAAGAGATCAAAGAAAAGAGAAAAAAGACCTATTTGTAGAAAAATATTTATAGCAACTCTTCTTGTGGTGGCAAAGAATCAGAAACTAAGGAGATGCCCATTCATTGGGGAATGGCTGAACAAGTTGTGGCATATGATTGTCATGGAGTACTATTGTGCCACAAGAAATGATAAAGGGAATGATTTCAGAAAAACATGTATAAACCAACATGAATTGATACAAAGTGAAGTAGGCATAACCAAATCATCTTATACAGTAAGCAATATTGTATTGCTAAAGGGCTACAAAAATGCGCATACCTTTTGACTCAGAAATATCACTTCTAGGACTTATCCCAAAGATATCATAAAAATGGGAAAGGGTCCCACATGTAAAAAAATATTTAGAGCAGCTCTCTTTGTGGTGGCCAAAAACTGAAAATCAAGGGGATGCCCATCAATTGGGGAATGGCTGAACAAATTGTGGTACATAAATGTAATGGAATACTATTGTGCTATAAGAAATGATGAACAGGAAGACTTCAGGGAGGCCTGGAAAGACTTATATGAACTGATGCTGAGTGAAAGGAGTAGAACCAGGAGAACTCTGTATACAGCAACAACCATAGTGTGCAAGGAATTTTTCTGGTAGACTTAGTCCTTCACAGCAATGCCAGGACCTAAAAAATTCCCAATGGACTCTTGAGGCAAAATGCCTTCCACATCCAGAGAAAGAACTGTGGAATTGGATCATAGAATGAAGCAGACCATTTTCTCTTGTGTTATGCTTTGTTTTGTATTATGTTTTGTTTTGTGGTTTATTCCATTCATTTTAATTCTTCTATGCAACATGATTAAGGTGAAAATGTATTTAATAAGAATGTATGTGTAGAACCTACACCTCCTAAGGGAGCTGGGAGGGAGGTGAAAAGGAAGGGGAAGGAGGGGGAAAAATCTAAGATATATGAAAGTGATTGTAGAAAACTGAAAACAAATAAAATAATTTTAAAAATATTGTATTGATAATTAACTGTGACTCAGCTACTTTGATGAATACCATGATCCAAGACAATTTCAAAGGTCTCATTATGAAAAATAGTGTCCACTTCCAGAGAAAGAACTGATGAACTCTGAGTACAAATTGAAGAATAGTTTTCTCATATTATTTTTCTTGCTTTTATGTGACGTTACTAATATTGAAATATGTTTCATATGATTTCACATGTTCACATGGTAACATATTGCTTGCCATAGTGTGTAAGGTAGGAGGGAAGGAGAGAATCTGGAGCTCAATTTTTTTTTAAATACTAAAAATAAATAGATAATAATAATAAAAAAGAAAAGAAATTATTTTGAAGAATCAGGATCTCCATTCAGAATTAAGCAATGAATTGCAAAAAGTTTCCTGACTTAAAAGTTGACTAAAATTTCCCAAAGAGAAATAATCCCTAGTAACACAGTTCAAAAGGCAAATTTAAATCAGGAAGCACTAGACTGCTGGGGCTGCTCTGTGTTCCAAAGAGCAAGGGCAAGGCATCTTTCTCTTGAAAGGAAACATCCATCCTAGCCAAGGTTGTTCAAAATAAATCCATTCTTATGGATGAAAAAACCACCAAGATTCTTTTTTTCTATTTAATCTAATGCCTGGGTATTTTAGGGTTTTTGTCTTTCTAAAACGACAGTGGCAGAAAAAGCTTCTGAGAAGGAACAAAAACAGCCTCCTGGAAAAAAGAGTATATATTCAAGACGAGAACTCCAACTAAAGGCAGAAACTAAAAAGAACTTTCCTAATCTTATACCCAGTGGAGCTGTACTTGGCAGCAACAAACAGTAACCAAGAGACCTTACAGAGCAACACTGGGGCCATGTCTAGCTGTCCTGTCTCTCTACTTTTCTCTACTCTCCTGTCCCTCTGTCCATGTAGGGTATTATATTCTTATCTACGGATACTGTGTCCAAAGGAGTATAAATTTTGATCACTGAAACCTTGAAAGATATCTTGGGGTTTATAGGCTAAATTTTTTCTTAAGGATCATAGTTTAAACTCAAGTCACTCTGGCTCCCTTTGATTGGCCAATAGTAGCTCCCAGACCAAGCCCAACTTGGTCATTGTTTGAGCCCTTGATGGGTCAGGATGAATGTAAATAGCAATGGTTTCTATTTTGGCCAGAGGGTCTTCCCATCCCAGTCTGATTTTTTTGGGAGGTCATTCTCTACCTCATTTCTATTTTGGCCAGAAACCCTGAGGGTCTTCTTGTCCCAGTCTGATTTTTTTGGGAGGTCGTTCTCTACCTTATTTCTTACCCAGACTCAGTCACTCAGTCAAACTGAGGCCTGGGAAAGATCTTAGCTTTAAAAAGCCAAAGTTTCACACTGCACCCAGGGCCATCTCCAATCATCCTGATCTATATGTTGCTACTGGACCCACAAGGCTCAGCCCTTCCTCACTTGAATCCAATCCACTTTTGAGTCATGGTATCACCTTCCTGACGTCCTGGAGAATGAAGGACCCACAATGACAGAAGAGCAACACTGAGCAGTAAGTCTCAAGACAAGCATCAGATAACATCCAGCAGAAACTACCTACTATGTGAGACCATAATGGCATAGCAGGTCCACTCAACCAGTCAATAAACATTTATTAAGCACCTACTATGTGCCAGTGACTGTGCTAAGCTCTGGGTCTACAAAAAGAAACAAATGACAATTGCTGCCTTCAAGGAACTTACAATCTAATGGGAGGACAGAAGAGACAACATGCAAGCAAATATATGTGAAACAAACCATAAATGGGAAAAATAGTAAGTAATTAACAGAGAGAAGATACTGGAATTAAGAGGAATTGAGGAAGGCTTCTTGTAGAAGGTGGGATTTTAATTAGTTCTTAAAGGAATCTGGGGAGGCCAGTAGACAGAGATGAGGATGGAAAGCATTCCAGGCTTGGAGATGGTCACAGAGAATTCCAGGAGCTGAGAGATGGAGTGTCTTGTTCATGGAACAGCCAGGAAGCCAGTCCCATTGAATCAAAGAGTGTTATGGAGTAAGGTACAAGAAGACTGAAAAAGTAGGAGGGGGTCTAGGTTATGAAGGACTTTGAATGCCAAGTGGAACATTTTGTATTTGCTCCTGGAGGCAATAGAAAATCACTAGAGTTTATCAAGCAGGGGAGTGACATAGTTGGATTTTGGAAAATCCCTTTAGAAACTGAATAGTGGTTGGATCAGAGTGGGGAGAGATTTGAGGTGAGCAGACTATTGCAGGAATTGAGGTGTGAAGTGATGAGGGCCTGCACCAGGGTTATGGCAGTATTAAAGGAGAGAAGGGGGCATATTTGGGAGATGTTACAAAAGTGAAATTGGCAGGCCTTGGCAACAGTTTGGATATGGGGGATAGTGAGAACCCCAGGATAACTCCCAGGTAGTGAGTCTGAGGAACTGGGAGTTCCCTATTCTACAGGAATAGGGACGTTGTGAGGAAGGAGAAGGGGGTTGCCGTATGTAGAATAACGAACTCTGTTTTAGACATACTGAGCTTAAGATGTCTACGGGAATCCAGTTCTAGCCATCTGAAAGGCCATTGGAGATGCAACATTAGAGTTTAGCAGAAAGATTGGAATAGGAAAATTAGATATGAGAATCATCAGCATAGAGATGGTAATTAAATCCATGAGAGCAGAAGAGATCACCAAGTGAAAGAGTATAGAGGGAAAAGAGAAGAGGGCCCAGGGCAAAACCCCTGAGGAACATCCAGGATTAGAGGGCATGATCTGGAAAAGGAACCAGCAGAAGACATGGAGAAGGAGCAGTCAGATAGGTAGGAGGAGAACAAGGAGAGAGTGGTGTCCTGGATACCTAGAGAAGAGAATATCAAGGGGGAGAGTGACTAAGTGTCAAAGGCCACAGAAAGGTCTCAGACAATGAGGATTGAGAAAAGGCCATTGGATTTGACAAGTTAGAGATCATTAATACCTTTGGAGAGAACAGTTTCAGTAGAATGATGAGGTTGGAAGTCAAAGTGTAAAGAGGCTAATCACCAGAAAATGTAGACAGATCTGTAGTCCTGAATATGAGTTGTTCTGGCCATGTTTATTGCCCATATTTGCATACTACACAAGTCCTGACCACATATGTATGCCATTTCCCTTATGTGCTTTCATTATATGTTCTCTCTTCCCATTGATGTTATATGTATTTATAGAAGACTTATCTCTAGGTCTCTTACCATGGTATTTCATTAATTGCCTTTGATTTGAACCAATTGCACCCTCTTTCTGATTAATAATTAAGCTCATTGATAGGGATTGACAAGCTATGGTTTTGAGTGAATATAGACCTATAAAGTACTAGAGTCATTTTGTCTGGGGAGCCCACAGAATGAGTCATGGGGTATCCTGAATTGTTACATAAATACACACTCAAATAGACGCATATAACCAAGATTTTAGATTGCATAAAAATTTGGATAGAGCCTGTCAGTCCATGCAACCTCTATAGGGAGTCATGAGCAACCTGGCCAGCCACAGAAGTAGAGATAATTCCTTAAAGAAAGGGATCGGGAATCAGGTGAAGGAAAATACTTCACGTAGACCTGGAGAGAGGGCCACAGGCCAGATCTTCTCTGTAGTCTCAGAGGAGAGGAAAGATTGATACAAAAGGGAATCATGGAGATGAGGAATAACTCAGACCCATACCTTCACTGGTACTGTGAGTTTTTTGGACTAAAAAGGTCCAAAAGAACTGAAGGAACTAAAAGAAGGAAGTGATGCTTGGAAGAGAAAAGAGAGCTTTCCCTACTCTCAAGTATGAACCCATTCTACATTTTTATTAAGTTTAATAAAACCTTGATCTGAAGGAAAAAATCATCAAATTGATCACTTTTTACTATTTTAGGTGACTTTTGGAACTGGGCAATGCTGCCATTTAGAGAGGACTTTTTGTTGCTCTGGAATAAGCTGCTGCTTTGAATGGGTTTGGTCTAGGACACTCGGCTTTAGCACTTGAAGGATTTTCATTTGATGAAACATAAAGTGCCCCACATGAAGAACTCTAGTAGAATCAAATGTAATCGTTTCTAGAAATAAAAAAGACAGAGTAAAATTCCACATTCAGATACTCTGAAAAGGAAAAAAATATATATAAGTAGGATCCCAAATGTGCATAAGTAAATTGTCTAGAAAGTTGCTTTTAAGATAGGTTCCACTACTATACTATTCAACCATTCAATGTATTAAGCACATACTATGCCAGGCACCATTCTGTACTAAATCATTATATTTGACTTGCGTGGTGGAATGGACATTTTCATAAACTCCACTGATTGTGAGCCAGTGTGGGTTAGTAGTTGCTCCCAAGTGACAACTCTCTAGCTTTAGCAAAGGGGTGACTCCATTGAGGAAGGAAAATCACTTCAAAAGGAAGGCAGGAATCACTGGAGGAAACTGATGATCATTGTCCTCTGGAAAGGGAAGTGCCTAGTGATAGGAAATTGCATGGAATTTTAGGGTCCTTGAGTTCCTATGAACTCGTGGACCCCATCGTAGTCCAGGACTTGTCAGCAGTTCTAGAGTTATGATAATCCTTTAGCTTCCTATGAAACCAGCTTTTGCCATTGTCTTTCCATGGGAATAGTAATTGCTACAATCCCTTTGTTGGCCCTGAAATAATCTTGCCAAGGGTCAATTGAGTTACAGTGCTCACTGTATGACATAAATAATAGGCTCTTGCAAGGAGACAAGAAATCACCTTTATCACCTCGATTTTATATATATATATATATATAAAATTAGCAGTTATATAACTGCTACTTAGTAGTTGTTTGACCACAGGCAGGCTGCTTTGACCTCTCTGGGTCTCAGTTTTCTCATCTGTAAAGAGGGAGTTGTCCTCCCATTCTAAATCCATGATCTTATGATTCCATGTTGTTTCTTGAGATAGTTGTCATGAGCACCATCTGATAGGGGAGCTCAAGACCGAATGGTAATGCTGAAATATATGTAGGAATATTTTAAGGCAAAACAAACAAATGGCATCACCAGGATTTCATGTCCATTTCTTGAAAAGAGTTTTAGAGGAAAAAAATAGATGATAAAAACTGGATTTATAGCATTTTAAGTTCAGAAAATAGCATCATAAGTCCGAATAACAAAGTTAGAAACATAATTGAGTGAATTGGCTTCCTGCCTACAAATAAAATTCCAGATTCTCAATAGTACAGTCCATGAATCAGATTCTCTTAAGGACTAAGGCACTCAAGTGAGGCATCATTGGAAGTTTTTTAAATCCTTTCTGGTCTTTAGAAGAGGTGTTTAATACTTACTGCTCTAGTGCATTTAAATCAATTGACTAAGCAGCTCAGAGTCCATGAAGTTTCCAAGGAACTTCCAGAAAAGGCAGTGGCTTGAGCCTCAGGACATTTGAGGTCTTTTAGTAACTATTTTTAAGTACCATGACCAGGTCTTTTAGAGCTACATCATGAATCTTCTAAACAAGGCTACAACTAGACTCAGAAGTTGACAATGATGATGACTGTACAATAAATAACAGACTTTGTCAGGCAACTAAGAAAGTTTGTGCCAAAAATACTACATAATTTATTTCTTCTTTTAATTATATTCCCTGTAAAATGAAACAATCTAATATCACATCATTATACTTATATTGATGACATCTTTGTGTTAGAGAACAATTCATTTGAAAAATACGTTTTGTCACAAGAAGACAGATGATTATTTAATCATTTTCGGTACTTTGCTCCTGGGTGTGTTTATATTTACATAAGCATTTATACATATGTAGTATATCATTAATCAATTGGAGTGAATGGGGACTTTAGGAGGACTGTCACTTCCACTGTAAGGGCCATTTTCAGGGCTGCTCATCCACCTTTAACGTCCACCTGATTCACCCAACTCTCTCCTGCGGCTCCAAGCTGTATCATATGTAGCTGAGGGTAACTGACAGGCCACAAAGTCATCAGTGAGTTAGGGGGCTATCTACTCCAAGCATGTGAAGATTTTCCCTTGTGGAATGGGTGCATAAGATCAATTTTTTCCAATGGCCATGAAGGTGGCTGAAGTAGGCACTGTGGAACATTTAGAGCTTGCTCAGACATCAAAGCTGTCGAGGTCATCCACTGCATCCTCGACCATCACCAGGTGTCCTAACTTTTGCACTGCTACTGGACTTCAATGACTCAGGAAGAGAAAGTGAGGCTGATGATTTGTGCAACTCTGCCTCACTTAAATCCAATTCATGTACAAGTAAAGACATCAGCCATGATGTCATTGGCTCTCCTCTGAAGCCAAGGGCAAACAACATCATTAGTCAATCATGGAGTATTTATTAAGCACTTACTGTTCACTTAATAAATACTACAAGTATCTCATACTTACTTCATACACGTAAGCACTTACTAAACACAGGCACTGTGTTTGGATACAAAGAAACAAGTTTCTTTCCTCAAGTTACTTACATTCTGCTGGGAGGGACAAGACACACATAAAGAGGTATATGCAAGATACTTATTGAACATAGAAGGTAACTTTAGAAAGGAAGTCATTAGCACTGGGAGGACTGAGAAATGTGTCCTCCAGCAGGTAATATTTGAGCTGAGTCTTGAAGGAAGCCAGGGATTCAAAAAAGCCAAAGGCAAGAGAAACAGTATTCTAGCTATGGGATATAGCCTGTAAGAAGGTGGGGAGATAGTAGATGGGTTGTAGTGTGAACAGCAAACAGACCAGCATAGATGGACTGCTATAGTATGTGTGGAAGGATTAATGTATAAGAAATAATATAATACATTATATGAATATATAATATAGTATAACAGTACCTAATAATAAGAAATATAGGAGTCAAATTGTGAAGAGGTTTAAATGCCACAAAGTGACTGTATATTATATCCAAGAAGTAATATAATTTATCGAGAAGAGGCCCACTAGGTCAGAATGGTGCTTTAGGAAAATTACTTTGGCTCTCAAACAGAGACGTAAAGCAGAGAGACCAGTCTGGAAGTGTTTGCAATTGAACAGGCAGAAGGTGATGAAAGCTTGAACTATGGTTATGGCTATGTGAGTGGAGAGAAGGGAATGAATCCAAAAGACATTATTGAAGGAAAAGAAACCAGATGTGACAATTGATATATGTGGTGAGTGGGAGTGAGGAATATAGGACATCACTGAGGTCATAAACCTGGGTGACTGGGAAGAAGGTGGTATCTTCAACAACATGTATATTTTGGGTGGGGGGCTAGGGAGAATGAGGTCTCCTGTGGGCATATTAAGGTTAACATGCCTATAGAACATTTAACTCAAAATTAGAATTTCAGTTGATTCAGGATTTGAGCTCAGGTGGGAGAGCAGGGATAGATGTATAGATCTTGGAAACATCTGCCTACACAGCAGTGATTGAACCCATGGGATCTGATGAGGTAACTAAATGAAATAGCGTAGGGAGAAAAGAAAGCCTAGAACAGAACCTTGAGGAATGCTTACAGTTACTGGACCTGAATTGAATGACGATACAGAAAGAGATATAAAGAAGGAGAATAAAGAAAAAAAGAACAGTAGCATAAGGCCAGAAAATTGAATATCCAGGACGAGAAGGTGGTCACTAGTGGCTATCACTGATTTTACCAGATGATTTACCAAAATCCCTAGTTTATCACTGATAACTTTGGACAGAGCAGTTTCAACTGAATGATGAGGTTGGAAGTCAAGTTTCAGAGGGCTAAAAAAGAATGAAGGGACAGGAAATACAGACATCAAACATAAATAACTTTTCTAAGAAGTTTAGCTGAGAAAGGGGAGAAGAAATACAGGACAACAGTTAGTGGGAAATGTTAGGATCTAGCGATGGTAATTGAAGGATGGGGAAACATGATATTTTTGCAAGTACTAAGTAAGGAACCTGTTGACAAGAAGAAATTGAAGATAAAGAAAGAGTGGGGGATGATAGTGGTGACATTCCACTGGAAGAGATGAGAGGGGATTATATAGTGGTTTATTTAGAGAGGTTGACCTTATTGAAGAGGAGGGCTATCTATTCATCAGCGGTTGGAATGTAGAAGATAATAGGAGATGCTATCCAGGAAATGTAAGAGATGTGGAAGAGGGTAAGTGAGGGTTAGTATTATTAGGGTTAGTAGTAGTAAAGTCCAGGGGAGATGGAATGATAAAAGCTTATGATTGAATAGAGGAATTTGAGAGTTCCTGAATACAGAAGTAGAACATGTGTGGGTTATGTACATAGCTGAGGTAGAACGGAGAAGTAGTTGATGGGAGATGAGTAAATTTAGGAACTCGGAAGGTAGAGTACTTGAGGAAATATTGACATGCATGTTTAAGTTCCCTGGTATAAGGGCAAGAATTGGAATTGGGGAAGATGACTGAGGAAGGTAGGAAAATGTCCTGGGTTTTGGTAGATAATGACAACTTGGATCTGGATTGGGTGATAAATTTGGACAGACTAAACCTCAAAGATGGAGAGATTATAGACTCACTGTAATAGAGGAAAAATCTAGAAGTGATATGGGGAGTGAAAAGTGTTCTGACTCCCCTACTAGGACCAGTGTGGTGGACGATTTAAAAGAAAATGAAACCAGGGAGAAAGTACTGGAAAAATGCCTAGAGATTTCATCAAATGGGAAAATTTACAAATACTTTTAGGAGGGCATTTAATCATGGGAGTCTCTGATCAAGTTGAGTAGTTCTCTCATAAACCTGATGAAATTACAAGTCTTCTTGGGCTATTATTATTAGTTCATGAACCAGTTGAAGAGTCTCTCAATCAAACTGATGGGTCACAGTGATTAACAGACTGAAAAATCAGCCACTTATTTTCATGGTCTATAAAAGTAAGCTGATCATAGCTTTAGAATGCTCATCCCTTGAGGACTTGTTTTGTGCCTTTGTAACCCACATTAGCATTACCATGGAGATGAGAGATGCTTTACCAAAATCCACCAGTCACTGGTATTGAGGAGTTGGGGCTTCTTAGACTTTTTTGTGGAGTCTGGAGAGATGGACCAGAGGAAGAAGAATCTGTATCAAAACTAATAGAGTTCAGAGTTCATCTTCCATCCTGAAGCCATGTGGACTTTAAAAGTCAAACCCTCAGCAATGTGTGTGTGTGTGTGTGTGTGTGTGTGTGTGTGTGTTCCAGTTTACATGCAGCCTCAGACACTGGATATGACCCTGGGTAAGTCACTTAGCTTCTGTTTACCTCAATTGCTGGGGGCAGCTATGTGGTTCAGTGGATAAAGCACCAGTGCAGGACTCAGGAGGACCTGAGTTCCAATCTCATCTCAGACACTTGACACTCACTAGCTGTGTGACCTTGGACAAGTCACTTAACCCCAATTGCCTCATCCTGGGTCATCTCCAGTCATCCCAATGAATATCTGGTCACTGAATTCAGATGGCTCTGGAGGACTGGTGACCTGCACAGCCCTCCTTCAACTCAAAACAAAGTCAAGTGCAATTCATGTCATCATTTCGCTGATGGCGTGGTCTTCTTTGGCGGTGAAGGATGAACGCACACACAATGAGTTCCCATTACCTGCGGATATGCTGCTCTCCTGTACCTACTTTCCCTCCTAATCAGAATTCAAGCAGGTAAGGATTTTAGAGTGAGGGATTCCCTGCCCGCCTCGTGTGTGCGTGTGCACACACACATACACACACACACACACACACACACATCTCCTCTACCATCTCCACACTTGCATTTATTTATCCATGGAGCTATGTCCTGTGAAGTTTTGTTATTTTCACAAGTGGAGATAATGAATTATGCCTTCTCTCTTGTGCCTTCCCCCAAGGGGCAGCAAGTGGCCAAGGCAAGATGACTTTCCTCCCTCTATCCCTATAAGCAAAAGCAGCAACCAGTATTTGGAGCATCTGCATCTGGCATTGATGGACATCCTTTCATGTGATCTGAGAAGAGAGTTCAAAGTCACTCTTTCTGAATTCTAACCGTCTGTTTAGGGGAAAAGGAACACATAATCTCAGAATTTAGCCTTGTATGAGAAAAAGGAGATTTCTAGGGCAGCATTAGCACTGAGAATCATCTTATGGGTAACTTGAAGTTCAAGAGTTTCTGAGTTGCAGAGTTCATGCCTGAGACCTTCTAGAGACATAAGATTTCTTAGTGTATTGTGCTCCTTACAGTAAGAGAAAGATGGTTCACATGGTTACTGTGCAGCATCTAATTTGGAAACCAAACCCAGTGATTTACTTGAATAGTGAAGGCACAGTAAAGAAATATGCTTGTTCCACAATGTCTTTAGGCATGCAGACTTAACCCCTAAGGGGGGGTGTGAACTACAAGGTCTTAGGGAGACTGAATGAAATCCTGGGAGAAAAGGTCACAAGAGTGTCACTACTTACCACAGAATAAGAGAGGGTTACCCCAATAATAAGCCCAACTTCAGACATTGCCTATCAGGGTAGAGGGAAGGTGGGGGTGGGGAGAGAATTCTAGTGCTTTGTTCACGGCCCCCTGTGAGTCCTTAATATCTCATACATTTTCTATATGGTGAAATAAAGTCTATCTCATATCCAACAAAGCTATTTTATGTTTAATGCCTGTACAGGATTTGAGGATCCTACCACCTACAATTAGGGATGAGTTATACCTTAGTGTTATCTTGGAAATTTTCCTGGATCAATCTAAGTGGGGGCAATGATTCAACAGAAGATATAAACCTTTTTGATCTCATTTGTGAGTCCATAATCTTTGGGAGGCTACGAGTCATGGGTTGCACTTGTACAATACAAATGCATTATTCTTCTATTTCTTTGTTCCAGGCATGGAATTTTGCTGGATTTTATTTATATAAAGAGAAAAAGTCTCTTGAGGTTTCAGTCATGTAGTGATGTCTGCCTGAACCCAGTCACTTGAATCCCCTTTTTTAATCCTTGTGTGCTATATAACATCTATGTCCCTGCAATAGCAAGGACCCTGGCAAGGACCTTTTCTAAAAGAAAAGCAACTTTTGAGGGGTCAGTAATCACTTTAATTAAACACATGTGTCATTCACTTAGTTCAGGGGAAAAAGTCAGCACCCTGAAGTTCAGAGAAAATACAAAGAAATAAAGACTAACAGACAGGGCTTCCAACTGTCTGACCATAAGCAATACATACATCACAGACCAACAGATAAATCCAACTGTCTAACTATTGCATATATACATAGTTACCACAGAGAGAAGCACCAACTTCTGGGTTTTTAAAGCCAAGGAGGGAAGGTCACTCCTTAGAGGCTGCCCAGAGTCTTGTCTGGCCAAACAAACATTTCCAGTGAGTAGACCCCAAAGTAAAATCTCACCTTAGAGTATTTATACCCTTTTTAGAACCAGAGGGCATCATAACCCTTGAGAACCAGTGTCTCATTAGAAATTAACAAAAGGTGTGGGCCTCCCCTAATTAAGCTTCTCTTAATGGGTGGGGGAAGATTTTTAACTGTCATTAACATAATTAACATTACAATTCCATTTAAGTGCTGAGGATTCTTAGGCTAACTCCACTCCCACTGAGTGTCAGGTCCTCAGAGCTTGACTATATCTTCCTCTCAGGGTGCTAGAAATACTCCCAAAGAGTTGGGAGATGATTCTCTATTTCCATTTGCTGGAGACTAATGGTGAATTTCCCTAAGATTATCAGCTGAGAATAAATTGAGACAGCCTGTTACAGTAGCTTTTAAGAAAGGGGTATTTATTAAAGTAGTACAGTAACAACAGCTGGTATAAAATATCCTACCCGAAGTCGGCAACATGCTCTCCCACAGGTCCATACAAAATCCAAGGGGGTTAGATATAGTTCATAGATACTGGAGGTCCTTTTCACCTATTAATGAGGTACAGAAGAGTTCCATTTACTCAAAGTATACTTTCCTTGCTGTGGTCCTTTGTGGAGTCATGAATCTATGTTCCTTGCCTGTTCTTAGCTCTCAATGCAGACTCAGCTATTAGGTGCTCCAGGGATGCTACACCAGTGGCAAGAAGGGAAATCCAAAATCCTCTGAACCTTTAGAAGTTCACAAGTATTCCTCTGCCCTGGTGTTCTTCATTCTTTGAGGAATGCTCTAGACCTTCACCTTCTCTTCCAAGTCCTTGACTGCTTTCAAGACTCAGACTAAATCAAACCTTCTGAAAGAGACCTTTCCTGGTCTCTCCAGCTGCTAGTACCTTCCCCTCTGAGATTATCTCCCACTTCAACTGTATAGATCTTGTACGGACCTAGCTACTTACATACTGTCTCACCTAGTAGAATGTGAGTTTTCTGAGGACAGGAATGGTTTTTGCCTTTCTTTGTATCCTCAATGCTTGGCACACCGTCAGCATTTAACAAATACTTGTTGACAACTGAATCTCATATGTAAAAATTTGTGTACTCATTCTCTGGGAAACAGTAGCAATTCATTAAAAAAATGGATATACAATGTTAACAATTTTAAATAATAACATCTTTAAGCACATTATGAAAGGGGGTATAGGAACTACGAACCAGACACTATGAAACACATTATGGTACAATTTAGGTGGCACTAATACTTGAGTCCTTGGTCTCTCTACACACAGAAAGCTGATTCAGAAACAACTCCCACGTTAGTAACCAATTATTGCCAGGAAGTCATTTTCATGTTTTATGATCTCCTATGGTTTTCATCATGTAAAGCACTCGCTGAATTTCGTCTTCAAGAATGAGTTCACGATATATAGGCATAAAGCTTCCATGTAGTCTATTAACTTTGGGTCTCTTGTGCTTATGTTATGGATCCCCTGTGTCCTTTTCCAATACATTTTTTCTTATGGAAAGCAAGGTGAAAGAAAGTTCATTCTTGTATAGTTAGGATACTTGTGACATTGATTAAACCTCACTTAAG
Organism: Bettongia penicillata ogilbyi; assembly: GCA_023548195.1. Lineage (NCBI taxonomy): Eukaryota > Metazoa > Chordata > Mammalia > Diprotodontia > Potoroidae > Bettongia > Bettongia penicillata. The sequence continues at coordinate 9,038,013 of JAJHZJ010000377.1, forward strand.
TGAGCAAAGAATCATATCCGGGCAAATTTGAAATATTATTACTTATTTCAAATTCAAATATTTGAGTTTGGTATACATTTTATGTAAATTAACTTCTGACATTTGTGGGTCTTAATACAGTAAAGGATAAGTAGAAAGGAAAATAAAAAACTACCTTAAAAAAACGTGAAAATGTAATACTTGTTCCAAATACAACAGCCTAGTGTTAGTAAACACAGTGTGACTTTGGTGAAGAACGACATGTAGTTTCAGATTGCAGTTTTGTTCCCTTGTAGATTATTTATCTTCAGAAAATTGGATAGGATATTGATACCATTAAGGGCAGCTGAAATGAATTGTAATGGGCTGTACTTAAGGTATCAACACCCTCATATAATTACTCACCCGTGTGAGGACAGGGCATAATATGAACAATCCGGTTAACAACACAACACTGGCAACACAAATTGCTCAGGGTGTCTGAAGGAAGAATACTATTGCACTCCTACTCCACAAGCTCAAAGCTGATACCTATGTCTAATCGGTTTTACTGTGCTTTAGATCTCATGAAGTTGTAATAGTAGATGAATCCATGAGGAAAAAGAGTATTGATGAAAAAGAATCTGTGCTTGGGAGCTTCCATGACATTACACAAAAATTGTCACAATTTAAAACATAATCTCAAATTTCCTCTCATCTCTCTTCTTTTCCTCTCCCCTCCTCCTGTTCCATATCCTTCACTCCCCTCCTCTCCCCTCCTCCTGTTCCATATCCTCCCCTCCCCTCTCCTCTCCTCTCCTGTCACTGCAGCACCATAAGTGAGTCACAAGGTTAGTCCAGACAAACATTTACTAAGGGCTTACTATGTGTCAGGCACTATGTTATGTTGGGGGTAAAGCACCTTTTGAGTTTCCTCTTTGCCTTTTTCCTTGTGTCTCTTCAAGAAACAAGTGTATCTTACAACAGAAGCACAAGGCAGCCTCCAGTGGAGTGGAATCCAATTGGCTGCTTTGCTGTTTGCTGCTTGTCCTTTATTCTTGAAGAGGACCATGACATGAGGGAGGTGATATCAAGACACGCAACTGAATCGGATTTAAGTGACGGAGGGCTGTGAAAAGGCACCAGCTTCACTTTCTCCTCCACAGTCATGTGGATCCAGCACCCAAATATTGATCAGGAAACTGGAGGTGATCCAGGATGTGTGGATTAAAAGACCCTTACCCAAAATTTCAAATAAATTAAGAGGCTTCTCAAGGTAAGAACAGAAAGTGATTTATTCAATTCTTGTGAGAAAGGAGTGTTCTTCCACCAGATTGGGGCTGAAGGAAGGAGGCAATTTACAGAGGATAAAACAGCATTATATATCCTAACACAGAGAATCCCACTTCCCCACTATCCCACCTCTCCATTGGCTGGGAGGCAGGCTTACAATCTGAGCACAGAAAAACTAGACAAGACCTGGTAAATATTCACCTATCCCAACACATTCCTTATTTAATACCTAACTAACTGCTGATGTGGCTATTCTATACCTAAAGTAAAAAGGGTGTTGGGGTGGGCTTAGCTGATGTGGCCATAGTATCAAACAAAGAGAGATTTGATTAACTTCCAAATTTTGGCTACAGTCCATTATGTCCTTATTTGGTAAAAATACTAGTGTCCAGGTAGCACTCTCACAAAGAGAAAGAAGGGGAGAGGTCCAGCCCACAAGCCCTGGATTCCTGGAAATCAGGGATCCAGACAGAGAGGTCTTATGGAAAAGAAATTTTATTTAGAAAATACAATATCCCCATATTTTATTGTCAGAAGTCTTCACAGCATCCTCATTTCACTCAAGGATGCAGTGGAAACCTTGGCCTTTTCAAGCTAAAGTTTTTAACAGGGTCTCAGTTTGACTGAGACAACATCCTTTCAGTGATTAAGGCTTAATAACAAACGAGGCTGAGAAAGACCTTGTAAAAAAAATTCATCCGAGAAGGGAACACTCTCAAGGTTTCTGGTCAAAACAAACAAAATTGTTCTTTACCATCATTCTAAGACAATCAGGGCCCAAACAATGACCAAGTAGGGCTTGGCCAGGGACCTATTGTTGGTCAATCAAAGAGCACCAGAGTGATTTTAGTTAAGGCCGGTCTTTAAGAAAGAAAAAAAGTGCCAGAGAGTAAAATTTACATTCCTTTTGGCAGAGTATCCACAGGTAAGGGTATGATACCTTGTGTATGTGGAGAGAAAATTAAGTAAAGGTTTTTAAAGGGTGGGAGAGATAGGCATGTTTGAAGACTATAGAACAAGAATCCATTGATAGAAGTTGGAGATATGTAGACAGATGGAGAAGCAAACAGGGAGCCAATAAAAAATGAAGGAAGGAAAAGAGGGAGGGAAGGAAGGAGGAATGGAGGGATGGGAAGAGAGAAGGAAGAATAGAAAATATAGAAGCCACAGGGGACACATAGTGCCAGAACTCAAGCTATACTACGAAGAAGAAATTATCAAAAATATTTGGTACTGGTTAAAAAGTAGAAAAATAGATTAGTAGAACAAATTAGGTATTATATACATGTACAGATACATTCATACATATATATGTGTATGTATATATGTGTGTTCAGACATATGTTTATGTGAATACACACATATAACATACATATAATATATATATATATATTATATATATATATAGAGAGAGAGAGAGAGAGAGAGAGAGAGCAAGAGAATGGACATGGTAGAATAGTGTTTGATAAACCCAAAGACCCTGTCTACTGGTGAAAACATTCATTATTTGACAAAGACTAGTTGGAAGGAAAGAAGTCTGGCAGAAATTTGAAATTAGGTTTAAACCAACATTTCCCACCAAACAATAAATTCCAAATGAATATATGAAGAGAGCAGGGCAATTTACCATCATGCCACCATCTCCTGCCTAGTCTCCAGCCTCCAGTGAGAACAGGAAAAGGAAAGGAGAGTGTCTTTACCATCATATTCCATGTGTCTCGTACCTGATCTACAGCTTCCCTTGGAAGAAAAAGAATCATTCCAGTCTCCTGATGTTATGGTGAGGAGAGAAGGTGTCATTCTAGTCATTCAATTTCAGCCGCTCATGTCTCCTATCTCTTCTCCAGTCACCTATGGGAAAAGAAATGCCATTCTATCAAACAATTTTCCTACCTGAGGTGAAAGGGAAAGGGTGCCATTCCATCCATGTTCCAGCCTAGGGGAAGGAAACAGTCATCACTCCTTATGCTCTAGGTTCTTCCTCCTTCACTTGAACTGCCCAAAACTCTGGAAGGACTCCACTCTGAAGTCATAAGCCTATTTGATATTGAAATTTTTCTAAATTCTTCCCTTAATGATGAACAAACTCATCTCTGGTTATACTCTCCCAATCCCAGTGAATCTGAATCCCAGATACTATCATTCAACCTTGTTCTCCATCTCCTACTGCCCAATCTTTCATTCCCATTCCCCTCAACCTACACTTCCTCACCCACCCCATTAAGGTGACTCACTGCTTTCATGATACCCTCTGGCATATCTGCTTCATAAACAACAATTTTGCTTTCATCTTAAATTTTTTCCTTTTTGGCTTCTTCACTCTTCTGATTCTCACTAATAATTACTCTCACTGGCTCCCTCCTGAAGACATAGGCTCACTAGAAGCCTTTTCCAGTGTTAGCTACATTTTCTTTCATCCTCTCCAACTCATTGGTCTAGGTTGAGATTGGGGAGTTGGAATTCTCCTTGCTCCTCCCAACATTTCTAGGTCTCTTCCTATTTCCATCATTCAATAACTTCTGCTCCTTCGAGGCTCATGAAATGTATATTGAAAAGAACATTGTGGGGAGGAGCCAAGATGGCGGAGTAGAAAGATTCACATATGCTAGCTCCTAACCCACAGCCCATAAATTTCCTGTAAAGAGGAACTCCCAACAAATTCTGAAGTAGTGGAAGCTGCGCAGTAATGGAGTGGAGGAGATTTCTGTTCCAGAGAGCTCTGAAAAACCAACACCAAAGGTCTGTCACACACCGACCCAGAGCAGAGCCCAGCCCTGCCTTGGTAGCGCAGCACCGAGAGGAGCAGATCCGAGCAGGCTTCAGGGACGGAATTTCCGGCGGGCCCTGAAGGTCCCTCAACCCACAGGCGCTACAGGTTAGTGAGTGAGACTTCTGGGCTGGCCAAGAGGGGAGCGGGGTGTCTCCATAACTCAGGCCCCCTCGGGAGGCAGCGGCAGAGGCAGCAGAGGACAGAGGCTCCCAAAGCAGACAGGAGCTTGGATCCATTGTTGAAGATCTCCGCATAAACCCCCTGAGGGAACTGAGCCCCATGTGGTGGCACTGCCCCTGCCTGAGAACCTGAACTTAATCCCACTGAATAGCAGCACCCCCTTCACACCCCCCACCCCCGAAAGGCCTGAGGCTGGGAAGCAGCATTTGAATCTCAGACCCCAAGCACTAGTGAGGCGGAGGTGGAGAGGAATCTCAGAAGTCAAGTAACTGACTGGGAAAATGCCCAGAAAAGGGAAAAAAGTAAGACCATAGAAGGTTACTTTCTTGGTGAACAGATATTTCATGAAATCTATATCTACCTCCCAATCAAAATGCTAGTGATTGTATCCCTTCAAGACACTCCCCTTCCTTCCTTAATGAGTTCAGTTCCTGGTTTATAATCTTTCCTTCCTCTCCAACTCCTGCCCTCATATTTCAATATATATGTTGACACTCCTTGAAAAATTTAACATCCTAATTCTTCAACTTACTCAAATCTTGTGACCTAGTCCTCCAGCCCACCTCAGCCACACACAGAGATGGTCATATCTTTTGTTTCCATCACTCACAAATATACCACTTTCACATTCATGAACTCTGAAATTCCCTAATTTGATCATAATCTATTGCCATATTCTTTTCCTATTGCATTCCACTACCAAATCCTGCTCTTTATTTACATAAAGATCTCCAATCTTTTGACCTCTCAGTTTCCTCCCAAGCTATCATCCCTGTGCTAAGTGCTTAACAAATGACATCTCATTTGAGTCTCAACAATCCTGAAAGATAGGTGCTGTTATTATACTAATTTCACAGTTGAGAAAATTATACAAACAGGTTAGATGACTTACCCAGGGTCACTCAGCTAATAACTTTCTGAGGCTAGATTGGAACTCAGCTCTTTTTGAATCAGGGCCCAGCATTCTATCCATTATACCACCTAGCTGCCTCAGTACTAGCTACACCCGGCTCCTCTTGCCTTTTTGGTGAACTAGTTCAACTCATGTCCCCCTTCTTGAGTCTCTTGTCCCCTTATACCACCATTTGTGCCCCACCAGGCCTCAGCCTTGGATCATTCCCACCTCTTTGTTCCTCTGTGATACTCCTGAGCAAAGGTAGAGAAAATCGTGCAACCATGATGACTGGATCCAATACAAATTTATGTCACATAATCTCAACCACTGCTAGGCGATCCTTTTATACCTTCCTTTGTAACTAACTCACTAGCCCAGTCTCCCCAGTGGCTTTTCCAACCTGTACTATCCCTCCTCAAATTCACATCCTCAGTTAAGACCTTGCCTCATATTTTAATGAAAAATCACTGAAGCCCTTCACTCAGAGCTCCCTCTTCTTTCCTACTCCTCATCACCTATCACCCAGATGCCTTATGCCATTATCTTCTCCTTCACCCTTGTCTCACATAATGAGGTAGCCCTTTTCCTTCCCATAGACAACCCCTATACATTCCAACCTGTTTTCTCTGGCTCTATCATTCCCATTTTTCTCACGTATCCTTAATTTCTCATTGTCTACTGGTTGCTTCCCCACTGACTATAACATTCTATGTCAAACAGGTGTCTCCACTTCTCTTCTCATTATCTCTTTAACATACCAATCTAGTTCCCAGCCTCATCATTCAACCAACAATGCTTTCCCTGAAGTTCCCAGTGATTTCTAAATTGCCAAATCCAATAGCCTTTTCCCAATCTTCTCCTTCTTGACTTCTCTGCATCCTTTGAAACAGTGGATTCCCCTCTTCTACTTGGCATTCTCTTCTCTCTAGGTTTTCAGGACACTACTCTCTTCTTGATTCTCCTTCTCCCTATTCACTTTCTCAGTCTCCTTTCCTGGGCAAGAATGTCCCACTGGACTATTTCCTGGGTAAAATGATTTTAATTGGTGATCTTATCAGCTTCTATAGATTCAATTATCATCTTTATGCTAATGATTCTCAAATCTATCCATCCCTAACCTCAAAGAGAGGAGGCTCCATGTATACAAAAAATAATTACAAGATCTTTTTTTCTTCTGACAAAGAATTAGAAATTAAGGAGTTATTGTCAATTCAGAAACCACTGAATGAACAGGAGTGTATGAAATATTATTGCATTGCAAGAAATGAGGAAAGGGAAACTCAGGAAAATTTGTATGAACTGATAGAGTTTAAGTGAGCAGAACACAGAGAATAATTTATATGATAATTTCAACATTGTGAAGAAAGTCAACTAAGAAAAATTTAAGATCAATGCAACTGCTGATGAGGCACGCTCCTCGCCTCCTGACAGTGAGGTCACACAACATGCCAAATGAGACATATATATTCATTCATGAGCAGTATTTTCTGGACTATACATAATTGATACAAGGCTTTTGTTTTTGTTCCTTCCAATTTTTTTCAGGGAGCATTGGGTGGAAAAAGGAATATGAAGTAGATTAGTAATAGGGTTGCTAAAACTGAAATATATATTATACATATATATTTACATAATGATTGAGGCATTTTAAATGCACAGAAAATAATAAGAGAAAGGTCATTAGAAATCTACAGAGAGCTTTGAAAAGAAGATGCTGGATGTTTTGAATATTTGGAGGGAGAAACAAACTGTACATGGTCTTTAGCTGCATGTAGAATCCTTTTATTTTCTGTTCTTTATGCTTGGAAATATTGATCGTATTTGATATTTTTTGATTTCAGAATAAAAACTTCAAAAGTAATGAAACAAGAGAAGGCTAGCAAGGTTAGGTTCCGGACTTATGTGTGAATACACCTCTTTTGAAGACTGATTAAAAATGATGGGAATGTTTATCCCAGAGAAAAGAAGACTTATTGTTGACATGATGGCAATCTTCAAGTATTTAGAAAGTTCTCACAGAAGCTTGATAAGACTTGTTAGTTTTGCTTTCAGAATAATAAGTAGGAGAATGAATGAAGGTTGCAAAGAGAAAATCATCAGCTTGATGCAAAAACAAAACAAAACAAAATAAGTCAAAAAATCTTCTCCAAATGCAAGACATTCCAAAGTGTAATGGGCTGGCTTGGAAAGTAGTGGGTTCCCTGTCACTGAAGTTCTGCAAGGAAGCACCACACAAAATAGAAGGGAATCCCTGCTGGCTACATTTTCATTTAGAAAATCACAGATTAGTATTGTGCTACATTATATTTATGTTTTTAAAAACATTTCCCAATTGTATTTTAATCTGGTTTTAGAAACCCTTGGGAGTTGGTTGCCTCCCAGAAGATAACTGGTTAGAGTTATTGTAAAGGAGACCAAAAAAATGTCATTTTTATGGATAAATTTTCCTTCTAAATCACCATCATTTGTAAAATGCTATCCACATCCGGAATAAGAACCATGGACTCTGAACACAGATTGAAGCATACTATTTCTTTATCTCTTTTTCTTTCTTGTGGTTTTCCCCTTTGGTTTCAATCTTTTTTACACCATGACTAATGTGGAAATATGTTTAATATGATTGTACAGGTATAGCCTATATCTGACCACATGCTGTCTTCAGAAGGGGAGAATAAAGAGAAGGGAGAAAATTTTAGAACTCAAAATTTTATAGCAGTAAATGCTGAAAACTAAAAACAAACAAGTGAAATGTAGAAAAAGTCCCATCATTTCCATATGTATCCCTCTCCTCCTTATTCATCAAGTCGTTCCTTAAGAATTGTAGGAAATGATTGGGGATACAGGTAATTACTATACCTTTGATTTCATTGATAGAGGGAGAGCCACTGTAAATGACATAGTAAATGACGAATGGGACTAAGATAGAAGAATCCTTTACTACTTCTAAAGAAGGAAAAAGGAAGCATTTCTCCTCTTCATTTTCCTTTACATTTGGTCATTCTGATGGGGTTCAGACTCTGGGAATCTCCTTGAGCTCCCCTTGAATCTTCCCACTTGATCTGGCCTTCCTTACTCAAATCTAATCTTCCCATTTGTTCTGGCAGTCTCAGAAAGCCCATGGGCTTTATATCACTGTGCTCAGGTCTGTGTTGCACCCCCCACCCTTGATCCCATCAAAACCCTATTTCCCCAGACTGCTGACCACTCCCATCAGATCTGTATTCATTCGCCTACTGCCCCTATCAAGATCTATGGATTGCCCCACCTGCTTCCCACCCAAGCCCTAGATTGTCTGATATTTCCTGATTGCCTCCAGCTGTTTCCAACCTTTGACCAGTCATTTACTCCTTGGACTTCTCCTTGAGATCCTCCCTAAACCCCACCTCCCATCACCCTAGACTACCAGACCACCCCCAGATCCCTCCTATAGTCTTTCTTGTATTTAAATTTCATCTTGCCTCCATGCTCAGACTCTGTCTAGCTGAGATTCTATCTGGCCCATTTGTGAATACGAGCATTACAAATGCTTAGGCTCCTTAAGAGTCAATCCAAGATGGCGAATCTTTAATAAACTTTGTTTTCTTTGGGTTTAAGAAGGCTTGAGCTTCATTTGAGCAGGACTTGGCGTGTACGTATTTTGAGGTCCCCAGCGCTCCTAAACCTTGTCAATTCCTTCAGGGTTTTTTTCAATACCTCATTTTTCCCCCTGTCTTTTTGTTTTTCATTTACCCGTACTACTTCTCTTCCAGCGATGCCTGTGCTGGACATCTCATACACACAAGGTGAGAGATGTTAGGGCTGTACTAAGGCCATTTAAGTTATGGAAGAACCTCTGGAACGGAGAGGTGTCAATTATGTAGCCCATAACACTACTAAGGATAGCTGTTTTAATGTAATTAGGAAATATTTAACAAAACAAATAAAAATTCAATAAAACATAGATAACCTTATATTTAAAAAATAATTCAATATGCTGTCTGAGGGATCAATTTATATGGTTCAATGGCCTTCTTTCCTATTTGAATTTGCTGCCATTTCTCTAGAAGACCTCTAGGATCTTGGGACCAAGGGGAGATGGGAAGGGAAATATGGCGAAACACCCACTAGGGTCCCTGCAGTGGGGCTAAGCTGGGTTTTTTCCTAAAGGACTATGTAAATGGCCCAGCATTTAATTGTCAAGGAGGACAAGATTCAGACCATTTCTATGACTTCCTGGGTGCCTAAGTACAAAAGTTGAGCATGCAAGGAATCAAGAGTTCCTCAGACTCAACATCATCAAGAAATTCTGCCCCTGCTAGACAGGCCCCAGGATGTTGAGAGAAGGAAATAGTCGCTTGGTCAGTTAGTAGAAAAACATTAAGTGCCCCAAGGGAAATAATATTGTAATATGTATTTGGGAAGACACAGTAATGATTGATAGTTATCTCTTGGATTTCATAAGGCTCCATTGACCTCTGACTTCCATGATCTCGGGCCTAGGAATATTTGAGAAAGAAAAAGGGAAGGGCTAAGAATTTATTACCAACTTTGTACAAGAGGATCCTGACTGCCTAAGTTGTTGGGTATATCTTGAGACTTAGCTTAAGATTTCTAATAGCTTAAAGTACACTCCACTCCATGAGACTCCTTTAAGATACACATAAAAACACAGAGGAACACAGAGACAAAATAATGCAGTGGAAAGTATGCTAGGTTTGAGTTCAAATTCTGGCCTTGCCATTTACTACTTGTATGACCCGAAGAGAGCTATTTGGCCTCTCAAGGCCTCAGTTTCCTTGTCTAGAAAATGGAGTTTGGCCTGGGTGGTCTTTCAGGTGCCTCAGTACTCTTAACTAAGCTTTATGTCACTTTAAGGCCCTTTTCATGTGGAGCAGTTTAGTGCTGGAAAGGGCATAAATAGTCCTTTTACCTAAAGAAAAAAGATTTAAATAAACTGTTAAAGGATGTAAGATATAGCTGCAGTTATTGATGAACATTTTGATGCCTGAACAAAGAAGAAAAGGAATTTTGTTTTAAATTTTTTAATTAAAAACTGCTAATATACATATAGGAAGAAAGCTTTCTATTCATTGGAACAGAAAATGAATTGTAGTATAAATATAAAATCTCAAATCATCTTGTAAAAAATGTAGGATGATGGCTTATTCACATATGAATAGTTAGATGGCTTAAAGGGGCAGAGGAAAAAATGTCTATCTTTTTTCAAAGACAAGTAAAACATGCATACAAAAACCAGTTTCAAGGATACAAGATATGAAATTGACCATGTTGAGAATGTAAGAGATTCAAGGAATCATTATTTCTTAGTTTATTTCCACATAACTGATTTATGACTTGAGAATATAAACCAAATAAATAAAAGAGAAATCCTATAAATATGTATTTGGAGACTGAAGTAAGATTAGAAAAGAACTACTGTTTTCATAAGAAATTTTTGAGTTGTTACCTGTTAAGTGAAAAGTGAGTCACTGAGAGAAAGGAGACTCTGAACTAAGTCATTGATGTAGGTATAGGAAAATATGATGGAGAATTAGGGTCAAGACTGAAGAACCTGATAGAAGAGGAAAGAAACAACAGGAGGTTAGAAAAACATTTCTGTTAGACCTATGACATTGAGGAGATCAGCTAGGTGGTGCAGTGGATAGAGTGCCAGGCCTGGAGTCAGGAAGACTCATCAACTTGGGTTCAAATTTGGCCTCTGACATTTACTATGTGACCTTGAGAAAGTCACTTAACTCTGCCTCAGTTTCTGTATCTATAAAAAGAGCTGGAGAAGGAAATAGCAAAATGTGGTATCTTTGCCAAGAAAACCCCAAATGGGGTCACAAAGAGTCAGACATAATTGTAGAGAGACTCAACAGCAACCTCTCCCCTCCACCCCCATAATTATTGATTTCTTAGAAAGAGGGTCAGCCTCATTGAACAAGGGCTTTACTTCTAGACTTTGCTCCTTGGCATCCCCTAGTGTTTCAGACCAATGAATGAAGCCACTTAGAAGTGTATGCTGCTCTTTGCTACCTCCCTCTGGTTTGAGAGACAACAGCAGAAAGGGAGATACAGGTACTGTGTCTGTTTTGTCCTCTTAAGAAAGGTGGGCAGGATAGTGTGGTGCCTTGACTGGAGAGGCAGTCTATGATGTTTGGACCATGCTGTGGTTGGATAATGAAGCTTTCCATTAAAGGAAGAGTTGGTCTGTATAGCCCAGAGATAGCCAGCCTGATGAGCTTCTTAGCTGTCTGAATTAAAGGGAACTCCTACTCAAATTAATAAGTAATATCTTCTAAATACTCCCATTTGAAGGTGATTTTAAGTTCAAAGAGCTATTGAGTGCTATTTTTGAAGATAGAATAGAAGAGATTTGTCCAGCTGGAGATGAGTAAGGATCAACAGATAAGCAGTTCGCAGAGATGCAGTTTTGTGTGGTACAGATGGTCATGAACAGACCAATGACATAAAAGCCTGAAGTCCAGAGTTGGAAGGCATGTGCTTTCTTGCCAGTGTGTGACCTATAAACGTGTGAATATTCACAAATGTGAATATTCTTCTGCTTTATTGCTAAGTAAATGGTTACTTTAATATTTCAAAGGATCCTTGCTGAGAATGACTAATTTGTGTACGCAGAAATGCATCGATGTGGCTGCCAGTGGAAGCAGTGAGTAAAAGCAGATGATTATCCATAGGACACTGAGAGAGTTTAAGTAACCAAGCAGTGGTAATGTATCTCTATAACATGATCTGAGAGTGTGAGAATGGGTTGGAGTGGGCAAGCTGACCTAGAGATAGAAGGAGGAACCCTACAACAAGGGGAAAGGTACAAGGCCTGTGTAGTGGAGATGACAATACTATCATTATCCTACTGGGAGAGCTAGAGATACACAGGCAGTCAGAGTTCCATAGGCATAGCTGCCATTCTCTGCCACATAGAATGATATCCCTTGACTCTTGATTCGGGTGGTATTGTTAGCCCTGTAGAAGAAAGAGTAACGGAACTACCAGGTCAGAAGGCTGAGCTTTCATAGGAAGCTGGATTCATAGGAATCTTGATTTTCCTAGGAGCAAATAGTCAGGTCTATTGCCAGAAACTGCTCTCTTGTGGCTTAACAGATCAGTTGCCTTGTCTTCTGAACTATGACAACACTCTTAAGGAATCCAGTGGATTGCTTCCCCACTCATATGGCTATGAACTGGCACCAAGCTGCAGCAATTTTTTTTTTTTACCAGTTTGCAATACTAACTTTAACTCAATTGTCTGCCTAAAACAAAACAAAACAAAAAGATTAATTTTTGATGAAATGTACATGGTGTCCCAAAAGTCTTAGTGCATTCTTAAGCTTCAGTATTATAAGTAACTTTGTCTGATATTTGGCCTAGATCAGAGGAGAGTTTGCCAGGACTACAGATCATTTGAAATGTTATGTCAAACAAAATTATGAAGCCAGCAGAAGATCTTTAAAGACAAAGAAGTCAGAATTAAAAGATAAAACAGATTTCTGATAGAAAATGTCCAGAAGGGAAGTGCCAAAAGAGTTATTCTTTAAAACGTTTATTAGCTGAAAAATCACTTGAGGAGGCTTCATTTTAAGTTGCTTTCTAATTGCTTTTAAAAAGAAAACATTTTGATTTGATGCAAAGATCCAAGGGGTGTCAGGTTCTGCTCTTTGTCTTATGAGCACTATTTAACTTGGGGCGGGGGCGGGGGATTAATGAATGAAAATGAAAAATAATTACACTCATTATTTTCTATTTCTAAATTGTGAATTATGTATATTTTGTATGATATTTTTGTATCTAACCTTTAAATGTAAATGTAGAGCAGAATAGCCCCACTCCATACCTAGAACAACATGCAGGGGATAATTAGTGTTTACGTTATGTTTTCCCACACTCTTTGAGTGTTGATGACCAGATACTGTTCCATATGGCCCCACCAGCCAGACCTTGGTGGAAGAGGCTGTACTTGGGGGAGTAGCTACAAACTCAGAGGGCTTTTATTCCCCCTTATATTCTGGGCCAGGTCTGGGTCAGGCTGGTCTATTGTTCAGGCTTAAGACAGGAGCAAAAAAAAAATAAAAAGAAGAGAAACACTCATATCATCTAATACTTAAATAAAAAGAAAGTTTGTTTAGCAATAACATAGAAACAATCCTCAGCAAGGATGCAATGTTGGTAGAGATAGCCCCAATCTTCTCCATACAGAAATATGTCTGGTTAGAGGGATGGGTTAGGTCAGAAAAATGTTTTGGATCATGTGGAGCAAGACATCCATCAAGGTTTGAGGAGCCTCAACTTCTCACAGGCAGATCTTTTTTTATATACCTTAGGTAACCAGTAGATGCTCAAAGATGTTCCAAGTTTTATTTATTTATTTTTTTAATTTTGAGGGAAAATAGTTCAGTCTATAGAGCAGAGACCCTAATAGATGCTGTCCTTAGTACATTCCTAAGAGGTCTTCTAGAGTATTTTTCACAACTTAAGTGGCTGGAACAACCCTAATCGTAGGAATGGGAAAAATCAGATATAGGCTACACTATAGGAGGAGCTTAGTTCAAACAGAAATAGAATGACATCCAAAAATGACAAGAGGACAATCTTCTTAAGTATATTACCAGGGTGACCAAATATGGAAGAGAATCTTTGACGCCCTTTCCCTGCCCTTAAGAAGGAACTAGTTCTGAATCTTCTATTTGTGGGTGATATGATCAGATCAGATCACCCAGGAATATCAGGGCCACAGTTCATATGGTGGCACTGATAGCAATCACCAGTCCTCATCTTGTCTATAGTAAGAGAGCTAAGAGGTCATAAACCCCTAAATGAAAGACAGATTCTCTATTAATAATGACCTGTCTTAGGGTTTCAGTACATTCTGAGACATGACTCATATAATGATGATGGTGATGATGATACATAATACTTTAAGATTTGCAAAATACTTTACAAATATTATCTAATTTTATTCTATCAGTCACCTTTAGAGGTAGGCACTAGTATTATTAGTACTATTTATTCTTACTATTACTATTAGAACTATTACTGTTATTATTTCCATTTTACAGATAAGGAAACAAGTTGAGATGGATTGTCACTTACTGAGGGTCACTTAGCTAGAAAGTATTTGAGTTGAGATTTAAACTCAAGTCTTTTCTAATAAAATCTCCTCCTTAGGATGCCCCTCAGGAGATGTAATATCAAATCTTTTCCCTTTTAGAGGACTCTGTTGAAGGGATGGCTTCTGTAGGGTTTAGTCCCATCCAGGGATATTGGATTGCCATCAATTTTGCTAAGGGATCTCCTTTCTTCCAGCTAAATTCATATTCGCCATATATAGAGAGGCAGTCTCATTTCTTCCCATGTTGTTAGAAAGCAAGTTGTCTCCCAACCATTCCACCTCATGATCCCCGCAAGCCTTTTCTGGGAAGAAGTTGTCTGAACCATCCTAGAGAAGGAGATTTACCAGTTGAGGGTGACCTGAGACATTTCCCTATTGTGTATAGAGCCCCCTGAGGGATCAGAAACCTTGAAGTCAGAAATGACTTAACACAGGGGGTAGAATAAGGAAGGGCAAGAGAGGGTGAACCCTCAGTTCAATTGTTTTTCAGCCATGTCTGACTCTGGGATTTTCTTGGCAAAGATACTGGAGTGATTTGAGTCACATAGTAAGTATCTAAGACCACATTTGAACTCAGGTCCTTTGGATCCCAGGCTCTAGCCACTGACCACCTAGCTGCCCCATTAGGGAATTCAGTAGATGTTGTTGCTCATATGTCCTTCTCCTCAGTGTAAAAACGTCTTCAAGGTATTCTCAAAGACCTTCTGTTGCTTAAATAACCTTAGGGTCTACACTTGTTCTAGTCTGACCTCATAATCTGCTACTTTAAATTTTATTACTCCTCTCTCTGTGTCTCTGTTATTAAGTATTCATGTGAATTAAAAACTCCAATAGCATTTTATCATTGTGCTGATGCTGGAATGGATGAATTTGGCATATATGTATATATACATGTATTATATATACACATATATGTATATACATACACATGCATACACATATTATATACACATATGGACACACACACACACACATTTTTTCCCCTTAGTGTCCAATTAGCACGAAATTGCCTCTCTAGTCTTTGTAAGTCTATTTGTCTTATGAGTCCAGGCTGTGTAGTTTTCTAGCCTTGCACATGTTCAAAAACTGATCCTTTAAGGTTTCCTATTAATCACCCTTCCCTCTTGCCCCTGCTTTTGTAACTCTGATGCCTAATGGTATTATAATGATTTTATCACGTGGCTGATCCAAACTTCCCATGGTTATTACCCACAGACACATGGGTCTTTCCCCAAGCAGATTCTTAATATTTGTATATACTATCCCCATCCCTATAGCATAGGAAAACTAGTCTCACCTGTAGGTGAGACATATTTTTATGCTTCAGGCATGCCTTTTTATGACTTAAGCATGCTTTTCAACCTTCCTGTTGGCAAGTCTACTCTTCCAATAAGGTCTTCCAGATTTTGATAAACTCCTCTTCATCAATGAGAGGTTTGGAAATCAATTTCCAGATACTATCTCCTACTGTCCATGGTGTGAGGAATCTTTGAATAATTGTATGGGTCTAACAGTTACAAATTTCTTTGGGAAAGACATGATCTGACTCAGCTATGAATTTTCTTTATGCTTGTACAAATCTTTCACAGCCCTTTTGAATGACTTTATAATATCTTTATTTTTATATTCAAGATCTCCTCCTAATATTAAGATACCTCTGTGTCTCTATATTCATTATTTCAAGTAATCATAACATGGTGTTTGTATTCAGCAAAGCAATATTGTTGAATTAAGTATTACAGATATAGCACCACACGGTAGTAATACAATAAAGCAGTAGTTGCAAGTAATTAATTTACATATAGCAATTTAAAAAAAGGAGGTATATAAACCAGTGCTATCAAAAATGACATCATATGAAGAGTAGTATCGTAACATTACCCACATGAAAATATTTAGTGGGAGTAGGCAAATAATATTCAATAAACCAATCTCATGCACATGCTCAAAACACATATTGTTAATGAATTGTCAGCAGCAATCACAGGCACTGAGCATTTATAATAGTACTCAATTCAGTGGATTGATCATGAGAGGAAATTCATGGAGAAAAAACTGAAACAAACAAAACAAAGAAAAAACACAAGAAAACAAGATGCTGGAAATATGCAGAAATGGAAAAAAATTTGGTGAATGGACAAGACTACATTTCAAAAAATGAGCATCTGAAAGAAAAAAAGCAAAAGTAAAAAAAAAAATGAGTAAACAGTAAGAATACCAAACTAAAATTCAGCTTAAATCTCAAATGCATCAAGGGAAAAAAAAATGTCTCCATGATGTAAACCTGCTTTAAAATAAATACAAATAAGCAGTGCAAGCAATAAAAGAAAAAAAAAACACCAAACCTAAATCTCAGATGCTAGACTCTCATATATAACTAGCTGAGGGAGGGGGGGTTAACTGTGTGCTTTATGCAGGATATATTTACTTAAACAAACATACCAGCTTCCACACACTCACAGCTACTGGCTTGTTTCCTCCTTGATTCTCTCTGCAGGTTCATAAAGTGGTGTGAGGTTTGAACAGGTTAATACATTACTAAAATTGCAGAAATTTTCTCTTCGATCAGCTCTTAGTCCCTATCTCAACCTTAACTAAGGGCAATTCCCTCTCCCTTTGGGGCAAGTTCTCACCTTCACTCTCAGATTGCACATTTAGTAGTTTGGACTAAAAACATTGCAAATGGCCATATACTTGGACAGAGATTATAAATAATATAAAAATGCAAACAAACATTAAATACAAGTGCAGCAGCCTGAGTTAAGATGTGCAGCTAACGGTGGTTGAATCTTTTCCTTCCCCCTACTTGCTCTTCTTCTAGACATAGACGGAGTTGGGAAGAAAGTGGTCAGAGAGGCAAATGAGCAGACGTTTCCCTGTGGGTTGCTTCAGTGAAGCTAGAGGAAGACAGGTATTATGAACTAAATTTTGGTAGCCATTAGTCATTGACAGGTAGACATTAGTAGACATTTGGTAGACATTAGTCACTGTTTCAGACAAACTGTGGCCCAACAAAGACTCTATTTTAGAAAGGTTAAGGTCAGCCATTGTATTCTGGACCATCACCTGCTCCTAGACTTCCATGACTTTAGAGGAGAGAGTGAAGCTGATGACTTAAATCCAATTCATGCCCAAGTCAAGACATCACCATTGTGATGTACTGGTCCTCTTAAAGGACAAAGGATGAACAACGACAGTAGTTTCAACAACCCTGGTCTGTTGGTTCGTGACTCCAGTCTACATTCATCGGTCAGACTATCCTCTGCCTCCATTTATGAGACACTACCGCATAGCGTAAGATCTCAGTTCTGTTATTTTGTTTTTCTTGCTTTCTGTGTCAGGGGCAGTGTCTAAGTCTCCGGTTCCCTGATGACTCAGCAAGAAAAGAAAAGAGGTCAACAGGGTTCATAGCCCTTCTTCTCTTCTATTTTTTCAGATGGCTTCTCTCTCTACAGATGGCTCCATGGCATCTAGGTGGAATGAAATGCTCAAGATATGTGTCCAGCGTCAGAAACCCTGGGGAAAACTGAATAATGTTTCTTGTGCTAAACATTTCAACTTCCCCAAATTTCCATAACAATACCCCTGGGGAGAAGGGAAAAGAAATCATGGAAAGTAGTTGGAAGTCAAGCCCAAAAGATCAGTGGATCATTTCCTTATGTAATACGGTCTGGTGCTTGTTGAAATCACCCAGCATAGACTCTCTCCAAATGGAGAACCTAGAAAGCCTATTTCCAGAAGATAATATATAAGGGAAGTACCTTGGAGAGACAGACTGTGGAGCAAATGTAGACTTTCTATAACTGGTTCTCATTGGTTAACCACCTAATAAAGAGGAGGCTTGAATGCAAACATTCACAAAGACTTGGCAGCTTCAGCTATCTCTTTGTCCTCTTTGACTTCTGGGGGATCTTGGTAACTCCTTTGTGCGTACTATCCAGTTGAGGGAGTGGTTGGGTTTTCCTAACTGGGGCATCTCTAAAGGTTGGGAGGGCAAGCCTTAGAATCTGGGAGTTCAAGCCACATTTCTCAATCAAGGCATCAGACATTCCTGGGGGAGCAAGGGGTAGTCTTTAGGATGACTTTCTAGTTGTCCTCCCAGGAGAAGTTAAGACAAGGTCTCCTCCAATAGATGAGAATGTGATGGGGCTAATGCTATGTAGAAATTGAGTTCATTTGATTCTACCTTCTCCCCACCCCAAGGTGTATACGGGGAGTGCCTGTGCTGGGAAATATTAATATTCTAATATGAATATTAATGCTAATAGCATTTACATAGTTTTTAAGTTTTGCAAAGCACTTTATATGTGTTATTACCTTTGATCTTCACAGCAACCTTGTGAGGTAGGTACTATTATTTTTTTCCCATTTTACAGGAAACTAAGGCTGGGAGAGTGTCATAAAGCTAAGGAAATATCTGAGGCAGGATTTGAACACAGGTCTTCCTGACTCCAAGTTTGGCCCTCTATCTGATGTGCCACCTAGATGCCTAGAAAAATGTCTACATGTTTTCTTCTGGTTATGTCTTTGAAGTAAATACCCTTTTATAAAAGCTAATTGATGTTGTGATTAAAAGAAACTGAGGTAGGGCAACTAGGTGGCATAGTGGATAGAGCACCAGCCTTGGAGTCAGGAAGACCTGGGTTCAAATATGACCTCAGACACTTTACATTTACTAGCTGTGTGACCCAGGACAAGTCACTTAACCCCAATGCCAAAGAAAGGAAAGAAGGCAGGTAGGAAGAAAGGAAGGAAAAAAAGAAACTGAGATGCTCATCTCTCTATATAATTTGAGAAACGCAGTTACTGAGGACTCAAGTGATGACTGTAAAGGAAAGACATGTACCTTGAAACTTTTGTGGTAGCTCAGAAGCTTGTTGAAGACATACAGGAGGAATTTGCTAGGGAATGTTTAACTACTGGCTCTCTGGAAAAAAAGTGCTCATAACACTTTAAAATTTATCTGCATTATTAGCATTTTCTCATTAACTTAAGTCTACACAATCAACAAAACAATAAATCATGCCTTGATTTGCAACATTTGTTGATTTCTGGGGTGTAAATGCTCACACTGAGTTAGTTTGAGCTGGTGTGGGTGCATCTCTGACACTACACTTGATCCAGAGGATACCAGTGGTGTTTGCTCATGGGCCTGATGACAGACCAAGCACTGGTCACAGAGTTTTGCAGGTCCATAAATCAAATGCACTCCACGCTAATGGAGCTTCACAAATATCTTTGCCCTTCTGTATTTTGTTCTAGTTGGGGGGTGTAGACATACCCCCCCCAATAATTTCTTAATATGAATTTCTATTTTCTATATCAATGATTTGAAAACTGAATTTCAAAAATTTGAATAATATTTTTACTATTTATTGAACAATATGATATATACCCATCTAATTTTAGCACTCTATAGTTGACAATATATTGATTTCTAGTAGATTTGTTGAATGTTAACATATGACATTGCTCTTTATACACAAAAAAATCATTTTTAGAGGTTAATAATTATAATCAATTTTTAAAAGTAAAACTGAGGCTATCTGAGTAATAAGCAATTTACTTGTTTCCTTTTTTCTACCTCTCAAGATGGCAGATATCAAAGATGGTAACAGGAACCAAAATGATTTCTGTAGCTCAGGTGAATTCTGACCTAACCACCTGGGGGTGTTCATGAGTGAGTATAGGCCCTCATAGCATTCCTGGTTGCTTATAGTAGCATCACTAGGCCAACCTCACATGCGCCTTTGGTATTCTCCAGGTAGTCTACAGTGCTTGCTTCTTTTCCCTCTAGAGGTTAGTGTCTTTGAAATACACCAAGGAACTACTTACTGAAGAGATGGTGAATGGTTTTCCCCAGCATGCTGACTTCCTGAGTTCATTATTTCTTTTATAAAATTATCCATATTGTAAAAAGGATATTTTAAAATATTTAGTTCCTAGATGTTTCTGTAAGATTTGTGGGCCTGATGACAGATGTGCACACCTCAATTCTGGCCTCCTTCCTAGCTCTTGTTTAGCAAAGACAATATTCCCCTTCACCAAGCAGAGAAATTCTTCATCTTCTCTTTTAGCTATTTCTGTATATTAAGTAATATATATTTTGAGTCTTTTCTTGGCTCAAAGTTTTATTATAAGATAATGACTTAATCCTGAAAGTAAACATCTGAAAAAATAACATTTCCAAATCTCCCAGCTAGTTTAGTATAGAGAAAAAGGGAATTTTAAAAAAGGAATGAATAACCTAGTTTGGCTGTTCCTTGTAGGAAAGGGGTTAGGGAAGAGAATGGCTGTCTTTTTATCGCAGGTTAGCTTCGTTCAGCAACTAAATTCATAATTCATGCCTGAGATGTCTCTATAATACCATGACCCAGGTTCACACTCTGCTTATACTGGCTCCTCCTGGTGGCGACTTGTGGTGTCACTTGGGATTCTTCCAAGAGATGATTTACTCCTCTCTACTAGCCCCTTAAAGATCAAAGTTAGGGAAGACCTCAGAACATGGGATGCTGGACAGACCATCTACCTAGTGAGCCAGTTTCTGAGTCACTGCCTCCTGAGGACATGATCAAATACAGATAGGCCTGTAAGGATCATACATGAAGTATCTATGTTCCCTGCGGCAAATTCAAAGCAATCTTTGCCAAGTTCATCCACTTATTGTCTACCTTGGTATTTAATGTCTTTTATGTGTTGGGGGGTGGGGGGAAGGTAGAGGTATATAATTGATCTTTGACTAATTGATGCTCTGTCCTATCCTCAACCAACTGATGTAAATGCAGAAAATAATGGAGTAGATAGCAGAGATACAGTAGTATTAATATGTTAATAAAATACAAAGACATTAATATCCTATATTATCCATTTTGGAAATATGAAAAAGTTTCTCCTGGAAGGAACTATTTGAAAGAGTTTGTTTAATTTATTATGTCTTTTCAAAGTGAGCAGGCACAAGTAGAATGTGTAAAGGATCTATATGCCAGGTGACCCAATAGGAGAATGTTATCAAAAGAGGAATATAGAAATAAATGGAAGGCTCTATCAGAAGTCTTCATGGATCACTGTGGCTGCCCTAGCAAAGGGACACTTGTCTGATCTCATGTCCAGTATTGGATACTTCTATTCTTTTTATGGTTGTCGGGGCAGGAGACAGTTTTGATTCCCAGAATAGTATAAGATTAATAAAGCCCTTACTTTGAGCAAAACAGGGCCTTCCATAGTCCCCTCCCTTAACCCAGGGTCTTAATCCCCCCTCCATCAGGGAGTCCTTACTTCCTCAGGGGTGAGTGGAATCAATTCCACTCTTTCTTCCCATCTCAGAATGACGATCTCTCTCTGTCTCTGTCTCTGTCTCTCTTTGTCTCTGTCTCTCTCCCTCTCTCTCTTTCTCTCTCTGTCTCTGTCTCTGTTTGTCTGTCAGTCTCTGTCTCTCTCCCTCTCTCTCTTTCTCTCTCTGTCTTTGTCTGTGTCTCTGTTTGTCTGTCAGTCTCTGTCTCTCTCCCTCTCTCTCTTTCTCTCTCTGTCTTTGTCTCTGTCTGTCTGTCTCTGTCTCTCTCCCTCTCTCTCTTTCTCTCTCTGTCTTTGTCTCTGTCTCTGTCTGTCAGTCTCTGTCTCTCTCCCTCTCTCTCTTTCTCTCTCTGTTTTTGTCTCTGTCTCTCTTTGTCTCTGTCTCTCTCCCTCTCTCTCTTTCTCTCTCTGTCTTTGTCTCTGTCTCTGTTTGTCTGTCAGTCTCTGTCTCTCTCCCTCTCTCTCTTTCTCTGTCTTTGTCTCTGTCTCTCTTTGTCTCTCTCTGTCTCTCTCTCTCTCCTGCTGCTGCTGTTCTAGATTTGAGACTCTCAAACACTGGGCCTTGGTGAAGGGAGGAAGCGTATAGGCTGAAGAGAGAGAGCTACATCTTCCATCTGTCTGAGATAAAAGGTTCTCTCCAAACCAAATGAGTCTCAGTTCTAGCAGGGGACTGCTTATACCCTGCCTTTCTTTTTACAAAGTATGAAGGAATTTGCTTTGATTAAACTGTTCATTGGCTGGACAAAATTGGCCACACTACTGGCAGCTCTTAAAAAGGCTGAGTTCACAAGTTCTGCAGCAGTTCAAGCAGGAGTCAGAAAGAACTGAACCACTAAAGGGAAAAGCTTTTCACCTTTTGGGAGAAAGGAATTGGTTTTCTCTCTCCCACCCCCCATAATCCACATAAAGTGGGGAAAAGAGACACACACTCTATAGACAGAAACACAGAAACAGAAATAGCAAGGAAGCAACTTAGAGCAATGTGACCCTTAGCAGCAGAGAAGAGATCTTTCTGGATTCAAGGGAGAATAAGCCCTGGAAATTGAGAATCAAGCTTCAGAGAAAAGCAGACCCTAGGAGCCAAACTGAGAAACAACTGCTCCTAGAGGGTGTTGTATGAGGACTCCACAAGAAGTCAAAGGAAATTGAGGCCCCGCACTTCCAGAAGCATGGGTTGCCTTGACCACATCTGTTTCCTACATGTGTGCCTGCACTCTAAATTGTACTCTAAATCTATGCCCACTTTTTTTTTTCATAGCAGCGGTGTGCATTTGTGGGAGACCTTTGAGAGGACACAACTCTTTTATAGCTACTGTTATTAAACTTCAAGTTATTTGTGTCTACTGGCTGCCTTTTAAGGAGAAGCTCACCAGTGGGGATTCATGAGCTGTAGGTTTAAGATTATACAATCACAGAGTACCTTGAAACCTTGAAACCTTGAAGCTGCCCTTTGGGGACTTAATCCATGAGTTAAAGTACAAGTTAGAAAAGAGCCAAGAAGGTGAGCCTGATGCTGGAAGCTAATTACTGTGAACTATGTTGATTCCGGTTTCTCAGTTCTAATTTGGGCCTCTTGACACTATAGCTCTGTAACCTGTATCCTAGTTATATATTATATTTTACAGACCTTTACTCTCTAGTCTTGATCAGGAATTAACTTCTTCTTTTCCCAAACTGGAGAGAAAGACAGCTTCAAGGATCTCCAGTGACTTAGGCCCCTCTTGCAAGGCAGTTAGTACATGCCCCACCATGTACTATTAAACCATTAAATTTCTATTATTTCATTCTTTGTATTTGTGTATCCAATGCCTAATACAGGGGCTGCTCATAGGAACATTTAAGAAATTTAGCACATTTAATAAATATATAAAAATAAAAAATAAAATAATTAAATTGTAAGTTATATTAAAATAAACTTAACTATTTAATAAATTGAATAATTGATTGATTGTTTCCCTGCTGCTGTCATTTCTGTCTCTCTCAAACTCATAAATTGAGACAATCTTTATTTCCCATTAGGGTTCTCTGTCCTCCTAGAATATATTTTCTGAGAGCAGTGAAAAGGTTGATGAGCTAGTTTCAGTTTAACCTGCTTCTTCACATATACTCACGAAATTGAATAACAGAGGTAATTTATCACAAGAATAGCAGTAATTTGCATATGGAAGTGAGATGTAATAGACTGCTTTGAGAACTTTTATGTTTGTTGTCATTGAATAAACTAGATTTTTTTAATAAGCAAATCCTTGAGGGGCTTCTAACTTCCTTTTAAAGTGAGTAGTTTTAATAACTATCGCCAGTGGTAACCGCTTAACCTCAGGAATTAGATTAGTGGTGCTTGGGCAGGGACCTTTTGTTGTCCAATCAATGAGATCCAGAGCAAATTTGGATTTGGGTATGGTCTTTAAGAAAGAAGTCTTGCCAGTAAACCTTGTTACCTAGGTAGGTTTCAGTCATCAAAATTTACCTTCTTTTGGGCAGAACACCCTCAGGTTAGAGTAGGGGAGGGAAGGGGAGCAGAGGAAGAGCTGAGTTGCCCAACTGGAACTGGCCAGTTGGGTCCCCATTGGGGTAGCTCAGACTATTCACAAGTTGTGATTGGCCCTTGGTTCTGTAAAAGGACCATGACACTAGAGAGGCGATAACATGACTTGGAATTGAATTAGATTTGAGTGAGGCTCTAGATTCAGCTGGCAGGAATGATTAAGAACTAACACAAGCAAGCTTTCTATCAGATGGAGGCATCATTTTTGTTCCTTAGCAATGTTTTAACAAATTTATTATCTTACCTTTATTTATATCTTCTTTAGTTTTGGCATCATATTTCCTTCCTAATATCTCTCTCTCCCCTATCCAGAGATCTCTCCCTAAAACAATGATTTTAAAAGGAAGAAAAAGAAGCATTCAACAAAACTCTCCAAGACTTTTGTTGTATTTGACAATATATACAAGATTCCACACCCATAGTTCCCAAGTCTGCAAAGGGGTGAGGGGGAGGTATATCTTCTTAACTCCCTAGGGTCAAGTTTGGTCATTATAATGATAGAGTTTTCATTTTTTATTCTTTCTGTTCACGTCATTGTAATCATTGTGTATATTGTTCTCATTGTTCTGTTTACTTACCTTTTTAGCAATTCATATGTCATCTTTTTTCATGAATTCTTCATATTCAATCATGTTAATATACCACAGTTGATTCAGCCATTCCCACATCAATATTTTCAATTCTCTGTTGCTGTCACAAAAAATGATGTCATGAATGTTTTGAGATTTCTGGAACCCTTCTGATGAGATCTTTAGGTCAAATGGACATTTAAACACTTTCTTTAGTACAAGTACAAAACACTTTCCAGAATAGTTAGACCAATTCATAGTTCCATCAGCAGTATATTTTTGCTTATTTCTTCCTATAACTCCTCCAGCATAGATTATTTCTATATTTTCTCATCTTTGTCAGTTTTTTTGATTTGCATTTTTTTATTTATGATTTGGAGCAATTTTTCATATATTGTTAATAGCAGGCAGTTCTTGAGAACTTTTTGTTCACATCTTCTGATGACTCATTCATTGGGTAAATGGTTTTTGGTTTTACAGATTTGTCTTAATTCCTTACATAGCTTGGCTCTCAGATGCTTATCACAGATATTGCCTCTTAACAATCCAAATGAATCTTAGAACCATCTCCCTAGATATCTTTGTTCTTTCTCAGTTCAATGAGAAGAATTTCTTTCTGATAATTTTTATCCTGAATAGTCAAGACACAAAGAACTTGGAGTCACGTACTATATCATTTCCATGACTATCTCCTATGATGGAAAATTTATTTTTAGTACCTTAGCAACCACAGTGCTATGGCCACTCAAAGCAACATGTCCTCTCCCTCCTTTTTGATATATGAATCTTTGGCCCAGAACTAGTTTTATTAACCATGCAAGAACATTTTATAATTCTGGTTTAGATTTTTGATGCATACTTTAGTAAAAAAGCCTTTTCTTTTTTCCTATTGCACATTTTAAAAAGATCTGGCACATAATAAAACAGTTTAAAACAGGGTTAAGCAGTGGTTTCATTACAGAAACCATGTATCATCATTACATAACAAACATACGACTCTGATGAAACACACACACACACACACACACACACACACACACACACACACACACACACACACCCTTTTGTAAAAAGTATTAGGAAACTTGATTCTCATTCCACCTATCTGTCTGCTTTTTTCTTCCTGATTACCATTAGGTAGAAGAGCGTTTTCCTGATAAGATCTCATAACATTTTGTATTATATATTGACTGCATTCTGATTTCTGACACGTGTAGCATTTATCTCTTTATTCATGTATTTCAAGATACAGATGGGACGAGATTGATTGAATAATGTCCCTACTACCTTAACCAAGTGAGAACATGGGTCAATCAAAAACTATAGGGGTATAAAGAGGCCTTGAAAATCACTGAATAAATTGGAATTACACTGACACATATTTTTCTTATTAGTTGATGTATTTGGGCATGCCTGATGGGCGTGTATAAAAAGTAGGAACTAGTTCAGAACCTATGAGATTTAGAATCATTGGTATTTGAAACTCAGATCAAAAGCTGCCTTTTATACTGAAGGCCTTGCCCTCTGCTTCCAGTACTGCCTAGAAAAAAAAATTGCCTTTGCAAATTATGTTGTATTTATTTAGCAATTATTTGGGGTACATTTTATATGTGTAAATGTTTTTTACCTGTTAAAATATAAGTTTTTTGAGGGCAGGACCTATTTCATTTTTTCTTTGCTTCCCAGAACCTCAATGCCACAATAAATGGTGTACATCAGGAGTTTAATAAATTTGAATTGATTCAGATGAAGTAAAGAAACCCTACTGTATACTTGCTTCTCTGGTTTCTTTCAAGTCCCAGTTAAAATCTCATCTTATATAGAAAACCTTTCCCAAACCCTTTTTAATTCTGGTGCCTGCCTTCTGTTAATTATTTCCTATTTATCCTCTATGTAGATTGTACATGGTTTTTTTTTTTTTAATTTTGTCTCCCGCATTGGATTGTGTGCCCCTTGAGGACAGGAACTGTGTTTTGCATCTTTTTGTATCTCCAGAACCAGATGGATTCACAAGTGAATTATATTAAACATTTAAAGAACAATTAATTCCAATGCTATATAAACTATTTAGAAAAATCAACAAAGAAGGAATCCTATCAAATTCTTTTTACAACAGAAAGATGATACTGATACCTAAACCAGGATGGGCAAAAACAGAGAAAGAAAACTATAGACCAATTTCTCTAAGGAATATTGATGTAAAAATTTTAAATAAAACACTAGAAAGCAAATTATAGCATTATATCACAACATATCATTATGAGCAAGCAGGATTTATACAAGAAATGCAGGAGTGGTTCAATATTAGGAAAATTATCAGCATAATTGACCAAATCAGTAACAAAACCAACAAAAATCACATGATTATCTCTATAGATGCAGAAAAAAACTTTTGATAAATACAATGCTCATTCTTATTAAAAACACTAGAAAGCACAGGAATAGATAGAGCTTAGATTAAAATGAAAATTAGTATCTAAAACTATCAGTAAGCATTATTTATAATAGGGATTAAGTTAGAAGGCTCCTCCGAAAATCAGGAGTGAAGCAAGGATGCCCACTACCAGCACTGTTATTTGTTACTGTTACAGAAATGCTAGCTATAGCAATAAGAGAAGAAAAAGAAATTGAAGGAATAGAAACAGACAATGGGGAAACAAAGTATGCTTCTTTGCAGATAATGTGATGGTAAACAGAAAATCCTAGCAAATTAATAATAAAAAAACTAGTTGAAACAATAAACAACTTTACCAAAGTAGCAGGATATAAAATAAACCCATATAAGTCATCAGCATTTCTATGTATTACCGTCAAAGTCCAGCAGCAAGACATAGAAAGAAAAATTCCAATTAAAATAATTATAGACAATATAAAATACTGGGAGTCTGCCTGCCAAGACAAACTCAGGGACTGTATGAACACAATTGCAAAATACTTTGTACACAAATAGAGCCAGATATAAACAACAAGGAAAATATTAATTGCTTAAGTAGGTTGAGTCAATATAAAAAACGACAATTCTACCAAAATTCATTCACTTATGCCAATCAAGCTACCAAAAACTATTTTATAGAACTAGAAAAAATAAAAAATTCATCTGGAAGAACAAAATGTCAAGAATATTAAGGGACTTTAATGGAAAAAAAATGGAGGACAGCCTAGCCATGCTAGATCTGAAACTGTATTGCAAAGATATAATTATCAAAACAATCTGACACTGCTTAAGAAATAGACTGGTGGATCAGTGGAATAGACTAGGTACACAATACACAGTAGTAAATGACCATAGTAATCTAATGTTTGATAAATGCAAAGATCCAAGCTTTGGGGACAAAAACTCACTGTTTGGAAAAGAAAAACTGCTGGGAAGACTGGAAAGAAGTTTGACAGAAACTAGGTAAAGAATAACATTTAATGCTGTCCATAGGTCTCCAAAGTGGGCAACACTGTCCCCTGAATCCAGGGGGAGGTATTTTTTGAAATGATGAAAATTTAAAAACAACAGTAAAAAAAACTCTACAAACTATTAAAGGATTAAAGAAAGTAGATTTCCAGATGGACACTTTGTAATTTTTTTTTTGAAAGACCAAGTAACTTTGGGAACTTCTGTACCAAGATAAGATCAAAATATGTACATGAGTGAGACATGAAAGGTGATACCATAAGCAAATGAGAGGAGCATGGAATGTTTGCCTGTCAGATCTATGGACAAAGAAAGAATTTATTACCTATCAAGAGATAGAGAATACTATAGGATGTAAAATGGATACTTTAGGTTATATTAAATTAAAAGCTTTTTGTGTAAATGAAACCAATGTAGTCAAGATTAGAAAGAAAGCAGAAAAAAATATTTTTATAGCAATTTTCTCTGATAAAGGCCTCATCTCTCACATAGAAGAGAAATGAGTCAAATATTTAAGAATACAAGTCATTCCTCAATTGATAAATGGCAGAAGGTGGTATATGAACAGGCAGTTTTCAAATGAAGAAATCAAAGCTATCTTTAGTCATGTGAAAAAATTCTCTAAATCACTACTGATTAGAGAAATGCAAATTAGAACAGCTCTGAGGTATTGAGTAATACCTGTCAGATCGGCTAATTTGAGAGAAAAGAAAAATAACAAATGTTGGAGGGGATGTGGAAAAATTGGGACACTAATCCACTCGGTTCAGTCATGAGCTGATCCAACCATTCTGCAGAGTAATTTGGTATTACACTCAAAGGACTATAAAACTGTGCATACCCTTTGACTCAGCAATACCACTTCTAGGTCTATATCCCAAAGAGATTTATTTTATAAGGAACTCTATGTATCAAAATACAGTCCCTCTTATTATGATGGCAAAGAACTGGAAATTGAGGGTATGCCTATCAATTGGAGAATGTTTGAAGAAGTTGTGGTAGAGGATTTTGATGGAATACCATTGAGCTATAGGAAATTATGAGCAAGATGCTTTCAGCAAAACCTGGAATGATTTACAGTAATTGGTACTAAATGAAATGAACAGAACCAGGAGAACACAGTACACACTAACAGCAATACTGCATGATGAACAACAGTGAATGACTTAGCTATTCTCAGCTATACAATGATCCAAGACAATTCCAAAGAGTTTATGATGAAAAAATGCTATTTACCTCCAGAGAAAGAACTGATGAAGTCTGAAGACAGATTTAAGCAAACTTAAAAAATATTTTTTATATTTTTCTTTTTTTTTCAGAGGGAAGGAGAAACTGTGTTTTCTTTCACAACATGATTAATATGGAAATATCTTTTGCATGACTGTATATATGTAACCTATTTCAAATTGCTTACCTTTTCAGTGAGGGTTGAGGGTATGGTGAGAGAATTTGGAACTCAATATTTTAAAAAATGAATGTTAAAAATTTTTACACATAATTGAAAAATATTTTTTATAAAAGAAAGTGGGAGCAAAGAGGTCAGTTTGACTGGAAGACAGAGGGCATAATATAGGAGAGTAATGCACAGCAAAGTAGAAAGGTACCTAGAAAAGTAGATGGGAGTGAGATTATAAATAGCTATCAATACCAGTGTACAAGTTATTTTATTTCAGAGGCAACAGGGGGGGAATTAGAATTCTTTGGAAGGAGAGCAACATGATTATATTCCTTGTTTAGGACACTTTGGCCAGTGTGTGGATGGTGAATTGGAGAAGGAAGAGGCTTGGGATCAATCTAGGAGCAATTAAAATAATCCAGGTGAAAGGTAATGATGGATTCCATATGGTAATAACCATATGGAAGGAGAGAAAGGGAACACAAGATCATAGGGCTTGGCAACTGATTGGATATAGGAGGAGGGGGAAGGACTGTGAAGGGTCAAAGATGATTCTGAACTAATTTAGAAAGAAGGGTGGGTTTGGGGAGAAAGACAAGTTCTGTTTAGGACATATTGAGTTTGAGCTGTCTTTGAGAGCTCTAATGGGAAGAATCCAATAGAGATATTTGGGACTGGAACTCCGAAGTGACCACGACTGGATTTATTAAATATGTAGCAGTTTTGTGTAGATGAAACGTGATATTCCTGTGATCACGGGACGCAGGTCTCTGCAAGTACAAGTTGGGAATCTTCCTACACGTTTGTGTGAGTAAAGTCAGTCAATGAACCCTATTACGTACCAAGTACTGCTCTCAATGCCCTAGATACATTGTAAAAGATACCTTGTACAAGGTAAAAGACTATGCATGCTCTCAAGCTCACAGTCTAATGGAAAAGACGATATGCAAACAGCTATGTACAATCAAGCTATCTGCAGGATAAAATGGAGAAAATGAATAGAAAACCGTCAACAAGCGTCTATTAAGAGCTAAGAGCTTATATTATAGAGCACATGTGGGTGGATAGAAAGCCTGGACGTGTTCGCAGGTTTAGGAGGAATACTGTAACTGGAATGAGTAAGATGATAAGATAATAATGGCAATAAATGAGCTCTATAATTACAACAGACATTGACACATCATGTGATACATAGTAACACACATTTTAAGGTTTACAAAGAGCACATCTGTATGGGTTCATTTGCAAACATGGAGAAGGGACACAGCTGTGAAGTCAGTGCGGAGTGAACTTTTGAAGGATGGAATGGGTCAGAATGGCACGAATCCCTCCGCGCCCTGCCCATCTCCGGGAGTCAGGGACCAGTCTCCCTGAAGAGGCCACGCCCCTTTCAGCCCGGTGACGTCAGAGGCGGTCTCTAGGCAACGGGACGCCAAGCACCCTCTGCCTCCAGGGGAGCCCCTCGGCAGCGTCCTCCCGGCCCTGCCCCGACCCGGCGCCATGTCCCTTCCGCTGCTGCCGGGATATACCTTCAACAAGAACGTGAGTAAAGCTGGCGGGGGAAGAAGGGGCGCAGGCCCGGCCGGGCATGCTGCGGAGAGGAGCCGGGCACTGGAGGGCACCCACGCCGGCGAGGACCGCGGGCTTCCTGCAGCTGCTCCTTAACGCCCGCCCCCGGGAGCGGCTTAATGCTCGGGAGGCACCCACCCCGAGCTGCCCTGCCGCCGCCCCGCTCTTCGGAGCGGGCGCACTGCCAGCCGAGCGCGTGGGCGAAGGGGGTGTTGGCTGGTTTTGTTGAGTATCTCTCAGTTTCCCTGTCTCTCACAACTCGGCAGCGCCCCCCAGGCAGAGGGGACCGACGTGATCTAGGTGTGTAAGGCGACGTGGTGTGAGAAAGGCAGCAGGGGCACACGCCAAGCTACCGCCACCCTTGTGCTGGTGGGCTCGCCCCGTGCCCGAGCAGCCCCGCCCCCCACCTCTCTGTGCCATCTGTGCCAGTCACGGCTGTATACATTAAAACAAGAGGAATGGAAAAGTACTTTGTCTTCCTTCCTTCCTTCCTTCCTTCCTTCCTTCCTTCCTTCCTTCCTTCCTTCCTTCCTTCCTTCCTTCCTTCCTTCCTTCCTTCCTTCCTTCCTCTCTTTCCCTGTCTCCATCTCTTCCTCTCTTTCCTTCCCCTTTCTCCCTCCCTTCCTTTCTCCCATCCTTCCTTCCCTCCTTTCCTTCCTTCTTTTTTCCTTCATTTTTTCCTCCATCCCTTCCTCTTTCCCTTTCTCCCTCTCCTCTTTTTCCTTCCCCTTTCTTCCTTCCCCCACCTTCGCTTTCTCCTATTTTTCTTACTACCCTCCTTTTCTCCCATCCATCCATCCTTCCTTCCTTCCTCTTTCCCTTTCTCCTTCTCTTCCTCTTCCTTCCCTTTTCTCCCTTTCTCCCATCCTTCCTGTTTTCTTTCCTCCCTTTCTCCCATCCTCCTTTTCTCCCATCTTTCCTCCCTTCTTTTCTTCATTTCCTTCTTCCTTTTTTCCTTTCTCCCTCTTTCCCTTTTGCCCTCTCTTTTTCCTTCCCTTTTATCCCTTCTTCTACCCTCCTTTCCTCCCATTCTTCCTTTTCTTCCCTCTTTCCTTCTTTCTTCCTTCCCTCTTTCCTTCTTTTTTCCTTCCATCCTCCCTCCCTTCCTCTTTCTCTTTCTTCCTCTCCTCTTTTTCTTTTTTCTTTCCCCTTTTTCTTTTTCTTTCCCTTTTATCCCTTCCTTCCTTCCTTCCTTCCTTCCTTCCTTCCTTCCTTCCTTCCTTCCTTCCTTCCTTCCTTCCTTCCTTCCTCTTTTCCTTGGTCTCCCTCTCCCTATCTCACCTCTCCTCTCCTCTTTTTCTTTCCTTTCTCCTTTCCCTTTCTCCCCTCTCCCACTCTTCCCTCCCTTCTCCCTCCCCATCTTCTCCCCGCTCTTTTCCATACTCTTCCTCCTCTCTTCCCTTCCATCTCCTTTTTTTCTTTCTTATCCTCTGTCCTTTTTCTTTTTCCTCCACAGAAGAGTTTGTTCTTGAACTTTTTCTTCTGGTAAAGGTCAACCATCGAGTACCAGAAAAAAAGACACATATAAGCTACTTTATAAAAAAACTTATGTTAGAAAGGTTTAATATTGAAACATTCAGATTTATGGTTTATGGACAGTGTGTAGTACCCCCTGGGTAGACTAATATTGTTAAATATTTGCCTTGACACATGTATCTGGTTCTGTCTTCTGTAATCCATTATCTTCTTGGATCCTCTGTGTATATAAAATGACATCCTCAAAACTTCATGGGCCTTCATTTCAGTCTAATTAATTAAAACATCCATTTCAATAATAAGAGCCCAGAGCATGAAAAAAGATCTTGGGTCTAAAATATCATTGTAATAAAAATGGAAACCACCATCCTCCAAACATAATAACCTGAAGTTATTTTAGGGGTCCTCTAGGCCTAGCATTTATAGATGTTATAATACGTGGAAAGAGAAAGTGTTGTGGGTCAAGATGCAATGTTTTTTTTAATCTGCAAGTCTGTAGTAAATTTAATTTTTTAAAAGACATTTCAGTTATTAACTTTTTGCTTGAGGCCAGTAGGATTTTATTGTGGGACTTGGAAATGGAAGGTTACTTCTCAGATAGTTTGGGGAATTAATCGTTCCAAATAGTTAGTCAATAAACATTTATTAAGTACATACTTCTTATGTTCCAGGCACTGTACTAAGTGCTGGGGATACACAAAGAGAAAAAAGGCAGTGTCTGCCTTTAAGGAGTTCACAATGTAACATTTTTATTGTGTGTCCACTATTTGAATGTACTTGAATTTTCATCTTTCTGTCCTGTTATTAAATGTAATGCTGTATACCTTTTTATATTTTTGGTAATATTTATAAAATTCATATTTTGGATAAAGGCACTGTGACTTAGTAGAGAGAATATTGAACTTGGAATCAGGATACCTGGTTCCTACTTCCAAGGCTTATTAGCTAGTATGACGAGCCTGATTTTTCTCATCTGTAAAACAGGGGAAAATAACACACTAAGTATGAATTATTAAGGTGTGGAAGTAAGCCTTCCACATATAATGGCCAGTAGATTAAGCCTCTTAATTATTATCAGTAAATGAAAACCCTTGTCCTCTTTCTTGAGGCATCATTACCTTGCTCTATGGGTTTAAAATTAGGGTCAATGCCAATATGTAAAGTTTATTATTTTTAGGGAGAGAAGAGTATTTTGTAAAAATTTTGTGATTTCATCAGTGTGGAGAATGCCCTCCACAGCTGATCTAGCATGGTCTGGTGGGAAGAGGGCTGAGCCTAGAGCTGTGGGACCGAGTCTAGACCTCAGCTTCCTCCTCCCCTCATATTTTTCCAGAGTTTTCTGAAGCAATGAAAAATGAACTGCCTAAAGTCACACAGATAGTGTGTGTCACATGCGGGAATTGAACTCACGTCTCCCTGACATCAAGGTCTACTGTCTATCCATTACTTCTTCTTTCCTTTCAAAAATAATAGTGATACAACATGACTATTATGGATATGTTTTGCATGTCTACACCTGTACAACTTATATAAAATTGCTTGCCTTTTCAATGGGGAAGGGTGGAGAGGGGGAAGGAAGAAAACTCAAAGTTTTAAAAGTAAATGTTAAAAATTGTTTTTATATATAACTGGGGAAAAATTAAATACTAAATAAATCAAATTAAAAAATAATAGTGATAGCTAGAAATGTATATAGCGTTTGAATGTTTGCAGAGTGCTTTATATAGGTTGTTAATTGATCCTCCCAACAACCCTTTGAGGTAGGTGTTGTTAATTATCCTTATTTTACAGATGAAAGAAACTGAGGCAGAGACAGATTAAGTCAATAGAGTCACACTGCTAATAGGTGTCTGACCTGGCAAAGATGATGCTCAGTTCTTTCTCATTCCCACATCTAGCCATAAGGCCACCTACATATGGATATGATGAGTAGAGCACAGGTTCTGATAGATTCTACCAAACTGGAAAACCTTTTTTCTTATTTTATTTTTTAAAAAATAATATTGCCCCCCCCCAATTAAGTGTTAAAACAATTTTTAACATCTAAAAAAAGTTCTGGGTTTCAAATTCTATCCCTCCTTCCCTGAGATGGTAAGCAATCTGATATAGGTTATCCATGTAGTATCATGCAAAACATTTCTGTATTAGTCATTTTGTACAGGGACACTAGAACTAAGAAAGGAAGGAAGGAAGGAAGGAAGAAAGAAAGAAAGAAAGAAAGAAAGACAAAAAGAAAGGAAGGGAAAATAGTATGCTTCAGTCTGTATTCAGACAATAATAGTTCTTTCTCTGGAGGTGAATAGTATTTTTCATCATGAGTCCTTTGGATTTTTCTTGGATCATTATATTGTTGAGAATAGCCGAGCCATTCATAGCTGCTCATTGTACAATATTGCTGTTACTGTGAACAACATTTTGTTTCTGGTTCTGCTCACTTCACTTTGCATCAGTTCATGTAAGTCTTTCCAGATTTTTCTGAAATCATCCTGTTTGTCATTTCTTACAACACAGTAGTATTCCATAGCAATCATATGCCACTATTCGTTCAGGCATTCCCCAATTGATGGGCATCCCTTCAATTTCCAGTTCTTAGCCACCACACAAAGAACTCAAGCTGGAAAAGTTTTAAACAATGTCCTGACATACTTAGGTTGAGCCAAGCTAAATATGGAAAGACTCATTGCCAGAAAGCTTATAGGAGAGATATTGTACCTGGGGAGATCTACTGTGCTTATTGTGATATTTACTTACTGTTGTATAGAGGGCTATCAATCAGTATGGGTGGAAAGCATACCTTTATAATTTTTTTCACTCCAAATGATACCTTATTGACCAGAGAGGATCAATGCTTTATGCCACCCCCCCCTCCCCCACAACCTTCCTTTCCCCCTCCAAAACAACAAAAACAACAACCCATTGTTTCATTATTATCAGTAAACCCACTATGGAAGAGAAAGGGCTTGTCACTCCCTATTACCACATGCTCTTCTGGATAGAGGAAGGAAAAGTGGTTCCCAGAACCAGTCTTATCATCTATAAATCAATAGTGATTCTTTAAAAGGGAAAAAATTTGAATATGAAAAAGACAAAACAGATATATGAGGGAGACAGCATGTCCAGAAAGAAAAAACGAACAGGATTTGCAAGTTAGAGACAGGAAATATATTCTCCAAGAAGACACATCACATATCCCTGAAATATTGGGTTAATACAATATAGACAATTATATGTTTTAGAAATACTTATTGTACGTGTCAAACATTGCAGATGAACATAGGCTTAATTTTCTCCCTTTGATTCTTAATAACTCCCATTTATATCTTGATATTTCATATACCTAGACTCTTTGAACCAGCATTTATGGGTTCTGTTGACCAGTTTATTATTGTAAGTCCTACAGTGTTCTGTGGCAGTTGTTTGGGAGACCAAACCAGATGATTCCTACCCCTGACACACACTCCTATATCCAAATATGAGTTATAATTGATGTTGTTTTGATTGTACTGCTAAGGACGTTTTATAAATATACTTTGACATGTATTAATAAAGATATCACAATTACTTTGCTAATGTAAGTCTGATTACTCTCTTAGGGACCTCATCAGTTTCTGTGGGTTCTGTTATCATCTTTATGTATATGACTTCCACATTGATCTGTTTTTTTTCTGAGTCCTAGGAATCCAACATCAGCAACTGCTTTTTGAACATTTCAAACTGGATGTCCCATAAGAATCCCAAATTCAACATGTCTAAAATATAATTTGGTTATCATTTCCCCCAATACACCCTTCCTCTGAATACCCCTCTTTCTGTTAAGGGCACCATTGTCCTTTCACTTATCCAGAGGCACAACTTCAGAGTCACCCTTCCTATCTCTGTCACTTATACCCCACTCATTTGCAAGTTTCCTTGATTCTACTGCCACCTCTTTTATTGTCATTGCATCCTTGGCCGTCTCCAGTCATCCTGATGAATTATCTGGTCACTGGATCCAGATGGCTCAGGAAGAGAGAGTGAGGCTGGTGACCTGCACAGCCCTCCCTCACTAAAAACAAAGTCAAGTGCAAGTCATGTCATCATTCTCAGCTGTCATGGTCCTCTTCAAAAATGAAGGACAAACACAACAACAATTGTAAATGGGCCATCACCTAGATACATGGTAAAACAAACATATCCTATTCAGTAGGAAGAAGGAAATTCTTTTTTTCACAGCTGCAAAGTAAAATTGAAGTGCCAGATCTTACCCTCTTCCCATTTCCCCCTAACTACTCCTTAAAATTAAATTTCTTAAAATTAAATTTAAGTACCATGTTATTGACCATAAGATAGCTGTATCTGTGAAGAGCATGCCATCTATACCTGTATCTCAAGTCATTGATAAAGGTTTCACAGCACAGGACTGCACATAGATCACTGAGATGCTCTAGTGGGACCTACTGCCATTAGGACACAGAACTGTTAAGATCTGTTTGAGTCCGGCTGTTCAGTCAGTTCTGAATTTATCAAATTAAATTATCATCTCATCTCATCCACATCTATCCTTTACAAAAGAATAGTATGGGGTATTTTATCAAAAGCCTTGCTAAAAAATATAAGTGGCCTCAAATGTTCTTCTTGAAGCCTTGGTGGCTCTTGGCAATCACCCTTTCCTGTTCTGGCTAGTCATCTTTTTAGTGATCTGTTATAGAATTTTGCAAGGAAGCCAATTCAAATTCATGGTCTTATAGTTAGCACGCTCTATCCTATTTTTAAAAATTGGAATAACAGTCTTGTAGTACCTCTCCCATTTTTTTCATTCTTTCAACGATTGCTCTAAATGTCTCAGCAATCATTTTCCATTTTGTTTGGAACCTGGGCATGTAATTGACCTGGATCAGGTGACTTAAATTCCTTACCAATGAGGTGCTCTCTTAGCATCCTGTCTTTTAAAAATTTGTTTATTTTCAGTTTTTAACATTCACTTACACAAAATTTTGAATTTCAGATTTTTTCCCCATCCCCTCCTCCCCCTACAACATGTATTCTGATTATCCTTTCCTCCAGTCTGTCCTCCCTTCCATCCCCTCCCTCCCCTAGCCCTTATCCCCTTTCCTTCTATTTTCCTGTAGGGCAAGATAGATTTCTATACCCTATTGCCTATGTATCTTATTTCCTAGTTGCATGTAAAAACAATTTTTAACATAAAGTTTTAAAACTTTGACTTCCACATTCTCTCCCTTCCTCCCCACTCCCCCCACATTGAAAAGGCAAGCAATTTGATATAAGTTGTACATGTGTAGTCATGCAAAAACACTTCCATAAAAGTCATGTTGTGAGAGACTAACTACATTCTACCTCTCCCTTTCTCTTTCTCTTAATACATTCCTCTCAACACTTAATTTTCTTTTTTAGATATCATTCATTCATATTCAGTTCACCCTATGCCCCCCCCATGTATATATATATATATATATATATATATATGTATATATATATATGGATAGATAGATAGATAGATATACACATTTCCTCCAAACTATCCTAATACTGAGAAAGGTCTCATGAGTTACAAATATCATCTTTCCATACAGGAATGTAAATAGTTCAACTTTAATAAGCCCCATATGATTTCTCTTTCCTGTTTACCTTTTCATACTTCTCTTGATTCTTATATTTGAAAGTCATATTTTCTATTCAGCTCTGTTTTTTTCAACAAGAATGCTTGGAAGTCCTCTATTTCACTGAAGTTCCATTTTTTTCCCCCCTGAAGTATTATATTCAGTTTTACTGAGTAGGTGACTCTTGTTTTTAATCCTAGTTCCTTTGACCTCTGGAATATCATGTTCTAAGCCCTCTGAACCCTTAGTGTAGAAGCTGCTAAATCTTGTGTTATCCTGATTGTGTTTTCTCAGTACTTAAATTGTTTCTTTCTGACCACTTGTAATATTTGCTCCTTGATTTAGGAACTTTGGAATTTGGCTACAATATTCCTACAAGTTTTCCTTTTAAACTCTCAGGAAGTGATCAGTGAATTCTTTTCATTTCTATTTTAGCCTCTGGTTCTAAAATATAAGGGCAGTTTTCCTTGATAATTTCTTGAAAAATGATGTCTAGGCTCTTTTTTTAAATCATGGCTTTCAGATAGTCCAATAATTTTAAAATTGTCTCTCCTGGATCCATTTTCCAGGTAAGTTATTTTTCCATTGAGATACTTCACATTGTCTTCTGTTTTTTCATTTGTTTGGTTTTGTGTTATAATTTCTTCCTATAAAACCATTAGCTTCAATTTTTTCCATTCTAATTATTTAGGAATTATTTTATTCAGTGAGGACTTCTTTTCCCATTTGACCCATCCTGCTTTTTAAGGCATTCTTTTCTTCATTGGCTATTTAGACCTCTTTTGCCATTTGGGTTAGTTTATTTTTAGGGCAGCTAGGTGGCACAGTGGATAAAGCACCAGTGCAGAAGTCAGGAGGACCTGAGTTTAAATCTCGCCTCAGATACTTGATACTCACTAGCTGTGTGACCTTGGGCAAGTCACTTAACCCCAGTTGCCTCATTCTGAGTCATCTCTAGGCATCCTTATGAATATCTGGTCACTGGATTCAGATGGCTCTGGAGGAGAAGTGAAGCTGGTTACCTGCACAGCCCTCCCTCACTCAAAACAAAGTCAAGTGCAAGTCATGTCATCATTTC
Organism: Bettongia penicillata ogilbyi; assembly: GCA_023548195.1. Taxonomy (NCBI): domain Eukaryota; kingdom Metazoa; phylum Chordata; class Mammalia; order Diprotodontia; family Potoroidae; genus Bettongia; species Bettongia penicillata. The sequence continues at coordinate 9,077,141 of JAJHZJ010000377.1, forward strand.
TCTGATGGGATGGTCTTCTTTGGCAATAAAGGATGAACACACATAGTCTATTTTAAAGGTGTTATTTTCTTCATATTTTTGAGTTTCCTTTAGGAAGCTGTTGACTCATTTTTCATGATTTTCTTGCATTGTTCTCATTTATCTTCACAATTTTCTTCTACTTCTCTTACTTGATTTTCAAAATCCTTTTTGAGTTTTTCCATGGCCAATTCATATTTTTCTTGGAGGCTTTGAATTTGACTTTTGTCTTCTTCTGGTTATATATTTTAATCTTCCTTGTCAATGATATAAGAAAATACCTCTTCACTGACAAAGTAAGAACCTATAGTCTTTTCCCCTGTTTTCTCATTTCCCCAGCCAATTACTAGGCTTTTGAACTCTTTGTTAAGTGGAGGGCTCTGGAAGCAGCCTTCATTTCAGCACTGGCTGCAGCTGTCCTGCAGCTGGGGCTAACGCTGGGGTCAGACTACTCTCCCCTCTCTGGCAGGTGAGAAACCCTTCCCGTTGACCTTTGAAGCTGTCTCTGACTTCTGTAGGTTGAGAAGTCTATAAACCACCATCGCCACCTTCAATTCAGTCCCTTAAGGCATGCTCTAGCTACTTCTGTGATGGCACAGCTCATGCTGAACTGTACTCTGCTCCCAGCCTGGCATGACAGACCCTTCCTGTTGGCCTTCCAGATTGTCTTGGGCTGGAAACCTGCTTCACACCATCATTCTGTGACTTCTGCTGTTCCAGAATTTGTTCAGTCATTTTATATAGGTTTTATGAGGGGTTGGGGGGAAAGCTCTGGCAGGGCCCTGTTTCTACCCTGTCATGTTTGATCTCTGTCTTAGTATCTGCTCTTTACTTCTCTTGGGTGTCAATTCCCCTTTCGTCATTGGTGTCCTTTCTTTTCCAGGGCAAGTGTCATATATTTTAGCATAGAAAACAGAAGCAAAATAAGACTTGAACAGCTCTTCCTTCCCTCTGTTGTTAATTATCATCACATCCACCCCAAGCAAAGCTTCTATCCTTCTATTGGACCCCCCTTGTTTCTCCCAGGATAGCTTTAAAAAAACAACCCTTTTTGTTTTCCTTCATTTCCCTTGTCAATTGCACCTTATTTCTCACCTTTAGCATTTCTGATGCTATTTTTATAGGACCAGGCCACAGTTTTATATCCATCATCACTTACCTGAACTCACTTCCACCTTCTATACATTAAAAAGCAAAAACAAAAAGCAAAAAAGCAAAACCCCCAAAACTTAAGTTGGCACTATTGAATATGATAGCTCATAATTAGAAATTCAGAAGGGATAGATGTAAATTCCACATTTGGGTTCTAAAAGTTAACTTCACAAGATGAGGGAGGCATGGTTAGACTGTAGTTTTTTAAAAATATTTATTTATTTTTAGTTTTCAACATTCACTTTCATAAGATTTAGAGTTCCAGATTTTCTCCCCTTTTCTCCTCTCCCCCACCCCAAGAGGGCATGTAATTGAACCTATTTTCGCCTTAGTCATGTTGTGAAGAAGAATTAGAACCAATGGGAGAAATCATGAGAAAGAAAGACAAAAAAAGAGAGATCAAATGTGCTTCAGTGATCATTCAGACTCCATAGTCCTTTTTCTGGATATGGACAGCATTTTCCATCATGGGTCCTTTGAAGTTGTCTTGGATCCTTGCATTGCTAAAAAGAGATATTAGACTGTAGTTTTTATGGAAAAAGGATCTAAGGTTTTAGTGTATTTTGAGCCCAAACAGACTCAGTAGTGGGATGCTGTGGCCAACAGAACCTGGGGAACATGATTCGGTTGAGAGAGCTGTGACTTCCAGGACTAAGTAGGCAAGAGTTCCTCTGAACTATGGCCTTATCAGATCTTAGCTGGACTATTGTGTATATTTCTGGGAAGCATAGTTTAAGAAGGACATTGATAAGATGAGGAGAGTCCAGAGAGGGGCAACAAGGCCTGGAGTTCATGTGATAGGGGGATCAACTGAAGGAACTGGGAATGTTTATTCCCTAGAAGAGATAAAGCAAGACAGGTGAAGGGCTTGGCTGTTGTTTAGGTGCATCCAACTCTTTGCGACCCCACTTGGGATTTTCTTGGTGAGGATCCTAGAGTGGCTTACCATTTCCTTTTCCAGCTCGTTTTACAGATAAGGAAACTGAGGCAAACAGGATTAAGTCACTTGTCTAGAGTGACACAACTTGTATGCATCTCAGGGAGAGGAGTCTTCCTGCCTCTAGGCCTAGCATTCTATGCACTACTCACCTCGCTGCCACAAAAGGAATAATAATTATAATGAAGTATTTGAAGAGTCACGATATGAAAGAGGGATTATTAGCTTTCTTCTGTTTGGAACCAGAAACAGTGGGTAGAAGTGTCTTAAGAAGCAAATTAAGACTTGATGTCAGGAAAGACTTCCTGATTAGAGTCCTCTAGAAGAGGAGTGTGCTGCTTCTAGAGGAACAGATGAGATAATGTTTATAAAAGTGCTTTAGCACAGTGTGTGACACATAGTAGGTGCCCTATAAATACTCATTCCTTCTCTCCTGAAAGACTTAGTGGGTTCTCCTTCCTTGGAGGCCTTCAAACTGAGGGCAGTTGACTCCTTGTCAGGTAAACTGTACTAGGCCTTTCATGTTTGGGTTGGATTAGGTCCTGGCTGAACCCTCGGCTAATTCTCAAAACTCTCTAATGCTGTGAAGATGAATCATTGGATGCATTCCCTACTTAGTAATTTTTTTCAACAGACAAAATATGTAATTAAGAAAAATTGTTTAATTAGACCTTTATATAAGACTCTCCATTATGCATGTTATTTATATATGTAGGAAAATCACTGACTGTGAGACATATATAAATTAAAAGTTGGTTTTACCATATGCTTTGTACAGTAGACCACCTTTGATTTTGTTTGACTATAAATTATAGTATAATTATAGAGTTGTCACTCATCATATAGTAAGACCTTTATACTAGGAGAAATCGCCTTATCTGAAATTCTGTCTTTAAATCACTGGGTTATATTTTTACTGGAAAATGTAGTTGACCTACAAAGCTCTCTGTTGTCCATTAAATTTGGTCCCAAATGGCCGTTCAAAGGTGCCTGGAGCTGCTTCCTCAGCCATTGAAAACAAAATTAACTTTCCGAAGGCCAGGAATTGTTTGTTTTTTATCTTTGTATCTCTAGAGCCTTAGGAAGACACTTAATAAAGGCTCATTGAGTTATATTGAATCGAAACATATCAAATTAACAGTAAAGATTCTACATCACCTGGTTCTACTTTTTAAAAATTTCTTTTTATTTTTTATTTAACTTTATCTTCCACTGGCCACCATGTTGTTTTTTGTACTATACAATTAATCTCCCGACTCTGAGCATTTTCTCTGGCTATTCCCACCTTCTCCCCTTCCCCTGTGCCCCCTCCCCCCCATGCCTGGAATATTCTCTCTCCTCATCTCTACCTTCAGGCTTCCCTGGCTGCCTCCAAGCCCCAGCTAAAATCCTTCACTCTACTAGAAGCGTCTCCCATTCCTGGTCAATTTTAATGCCTTCCTTCTGAGATTATCTTCGATATTTCCCCTATTCACCTTGTTTGTACGTAGCTGTTTACATGGTGTCCCCTCAATTAGACGGTGAGCTCCTTGAGACCTTGAATTGGTTTTGGTTTTTGCCATTCTTTGGATTCCTAGCACTGTGCACACTTAACTTGGCATTTAGAAAGGCAGTAAACAATTCTTATAGACTGCTCCCAGAATCCTCTGCTCCTTCTTGAACCATATTCATATGAACTGGTTATCTCAGCCTTCTCACTGCCTGCCAAACTCTGCGTGGTGTTTCTGACTATCTACAAAGCTTTACCTCCCTCCCCCTCCCCACAACCCCATCCCTCAGCAGTCTTTCCATCTCAGAATTTCTAAAGCATTTACAGTCTAACATGTCAGCACTCAGATCACATACAACCTTTAGAATCAGAGAACTTGGTTACATATTCCACCTTGGGAACTTACTGTATGATCTTGGCAGATCACTTAACCCCTCTGTGCCTTAGTTTCCTCATTTGTAAAATGATGGGGTTGGACTCAAGTTCTGAGGTCAAGTTCTGAGGTCTGTGATAAAAATACTGCAATAAATTAATTGCACTTATAAAAATTTATTTTTAGTTTTCAATGTTCTCTTTCATATGATTGAGTTCCAAATTTTCTCCCCATGTCTCCCTTACCACCACCTGAAGATGGTGTGTAATATATAAAGAAGAACTAGAACCAATGGGAAAACCACAAGAAAAAAGAAAAAATTTTCAAAAAATTCATTGCACTTTGATAAAAATCCTTTGGAGATTGTTCTCGGCAGGTACAAAAGAATTGTATTTTCTTTTGATAGCCTTTCAAGTTCTTGAAGATGGTGATCAGAGTAAGCTTGTGGTTCACTGAAATCCTCAGATCTTTTTCAGATGTATTTTTCTTTTCACAGCCAAACTTCTAGGAAAACTAAACAAAACAGAGTATCTATGCTCATTGCTGTCTTTGCCTTATGACCCACTTACTTTTCAACTTTTGTTAGTATGCTTTATGCCCCCATCACTGCCCTGAAATTGCCCTCATCTTGGAGACCAGAAACCTTTTAATTATCAAATTCGATTGCCTTTTTAGTCATCGTCCTTGACATTTCTGCAGTATTTTAAAGTGTGAGCTGTCTCTTTCTAAATACTGTCCTTCCATGGTATTGAGGACACTGCTCTCTTCTGGTTCCCCTCCTATCTCCATGATTTATTTGCATATGTAATACAGATAGAAAAATGAGACGTTTCCTGCTCTCCCAGAGTGGAGCTCCCATTCCAGTTGGGCCATTGATCCCTTTAATCTGTCTTGTGTCTGAAACCTCCTATCTGTTTTGGTTCCTTCAATTAGAATGGAAACGCTTTGAGAGTAGAGATTCCTAACCCCTTTCTTTTTGTATTCCTACTACTGAGCACACACAGTACTTGGCACAAAGAAAGTGATTAATAATTTTGTTTTTCATTCATTCATTCACTCACTCACTGAAATCTTCTTTTCCTGGATCATTATCTTTGTGCCGTCTCTCTCTGTGGGTTTACCTTAGGCGCTCTTCTTCTGATGGGCACCTTTCATCTCCTGGTGTATGTGTGTCCCCTAAAAGAAAGTGACAACAAGGTGATAAAGGGCTGCATGACTTCCATCTGCCCCAGAGTAACTTCCCCTTGAGCTAAGAGGCTTAGCATTTCCTGCTGCACTTTCTGATCTCTCTCCAGGCTCAGGTGAGAAGAGGAGTGAGACCTTCCTCTGATTATCAGCTCTCCATCTCCTACTGCATATGGGAAAACCAGGGGAAGGTAGCAAGGGCCTGGGCTGGGCTGACTTCATCTGTGCTAGCTCAAGGCAACTTCCCCATCCTGCTGCCAGCCTTATCTCCCAATTGCAATGTGGAGAACTTCCAGTATAAAGAGGAGCAGACTTGACTTTCCTTTGATCTCAAGTCTTCCATCTCTTGCTGCGCCTGCCTCTTGAGGGAAGAGGAAGAGGAAAATTAGTGGGGAGAGGGATTTCCTTTTCCAGCTGTACAGGTTCAACTTCAGTGTCCTGCTACACTGTTTCCTGCCTAATCGCCAGGCTTCAGAGGGAAGAGAAATACTGAAATGGGGCCTCCCATCTGACCGTGTGCCTTCTTATTTCCAGCCTGAAGTCTAACCTCCTTTCAGAAGAGGAGTGGTGCTGTCCACTCAGTGGTGAACATTTTCACACCTGGTTGTACCCTTCACATCCCAATGATTCTGAATTGCTGTAGGTCATTGTCTAAACCCTGTTTCCCATGCCCCACCACTTGCTTCCTTATTCACAATTCCCCTCAATGCCCCCACCCCTTCCATTGAGCCCTCTGGAATTGTTCCACAGGCAACAAACTTTCCTTCATCCTAAACCTTTTCTTCTCCCACTCCTTCCATCTTTTAGCTGTCACTGAAAACTGACTCCTTGTTGATAACACAGCCCACCTTACCATCTTCTCCAGTGCTGGATATACCATCACTCATTCCCGTTGGCTCACTTGGGTCAGGGCAGGGAAGTTGGAATATTCTTTGCTCCCCATAACCACTTCCAGGGTTTCTCCCTACCTCCCTTATTCAGTAATCTCTCTTCCTTTGAGTCTCATGCAATTCATATTTACTACCCAGTCAAAATCTTGGTAGTTTTTATCTTTAGACCTCTAGCCTACTTCCTTTTCTTTTTCAGTGAGTTCACTGTGTAGCTCACAGTTTTTCTCTTCTCCCCAACTCCTGTTCTTATATTAGGGGATTTCAGCATACATGTTAATGGTCCCTCAAATGCCGTAGCAGTTTCTCAACTTCCTAATTTCCCATGAGCTACTCTTTCGCCTCACCTCATCTCTACACAAAGATGGTCATACCGTTGATCTTGCCATCCACCCACAAATGTACCAGCTTCATGTTTATGAATTCTGAAATCTCCTTATTGATCTATAATTTATTGGCTTTCTACCTTTTCCCATGATGTCCCTTATCAAACTATACTCTTCATCCACACTGTGACCTCCAGTCCCTTGACCCCTCAGTTATTTCCCATGTTTTTATCTCTGCACTAGCTGGTCTCTCTTCTTTTCCCCATTTTTATCTTTTGGTGGACCAGTTAAACACCACATTGCCTCATCTTTTGAGTTCCTAACCCCCTTACCCTTTTTCCAATTGCACTCTGCTAAGTCTCAGCCTTGGATCATCCCCACCATTTGCCACCTTTGTTCCTATACATGTGCTGCTGAACATAGATGGAACAAATCTTGCAACTCTTCTAATTTACTGCTACAGATTTATGTTACATGATCTCAACTGGGCCCTCACTGCTGCTAGGTAGTCCTATTTTAATTCCCTTATAAATTCACTATCACACAGTCCCTAGCAGTTCTTCCAAATCTTTTCATTCCTTCTCAAACTGCTCATGGCTCACTTTTTTCCCACCCTCTCGATAGAAAAAGTTGAGGTTGTTTGCCATGAACTCCATCTTCTCCCCTCGTTATCACTCTTATACCTTCTGCCGCTATCTCCTTCACTCCCGTCTCACATGAAGAGGTGACCTTATTCTTTATCAAGATAACCCCTTGACCTGCTTCAGTGGTTGCACCCCATCTTGTCTCCTCCAATAGACTGCCGCCTCATTATCCTCACTCTGTCACTTATCTTTAGTCTCTCCCTGTCTACTGACTTCTCCCACACTTTACACATACATGCTCATGTCTTCCCTCATCGTCATCCTCAAAATATCCTCACTTGGTCTAGGTATCATCCTATATTTCTTCTGTGTTTTGTGGCTTAACTCACTGAAAAGGCCGACGACAATGAGTACCTCCGCTTTGTCTCCTCTCACTCTCTTCTTAACCTTTTACAATCCAGCTTCTGACTTCCATCATTCCACCAAAGCTTCTCTCTCCAAAGTTACCAGAGATCTCCTAATTGTCACATCTAATGACCTTTTCATAATCCTTATTCATCTCATTTTCTCCACCTCCTTTGACCTCATTGCTCACCTTTTCTGGTTCTTCTTCTACCTATCAGACCACTCCTTCTCAGCCTCTTTTGCTGAATCCTCAACCAGATCACTCCCACTAATCATGAATGTCCCACATGGTTCTGTCCAGGGCCCTCTTCTCTTCTCCCTCTAGATGATCATGTTAGCTTCCTATGCTGATGATTCTCAAATCTACCTTTCCAACCCTAGCTTCTGTGTGGACATCTAGTCTCATTGTCTCCAGCTGCCTTTCAGACATCTACTGGATGTCCAGTGGACATCTTAAACTCAATGTGTCCAAAACAGAACTATTAGCTTTCTCTTTAAACCCTTCTCCTCTCCTACCTTCTCTGTTACTTTAGAGGGCAACACTTTTCTCCCAGTTTTTCATATCCTAGGAGTTGTCCTGAACTATTCACTGTCTTTCATCACTCATATCCAATCTATTGCCAAGGCCTGTCAGTGTCACCTTTGCAACATCTCTTGAATTCTTCCCCTTCTCTCTTCTGACACTGCCACCAATCTGGTGCAGGCCCTCATTACCTCATGGCCCAATTACTGCAATAATCTGTTCTGCCTCTAGTCTCACCACTCCAATCCATTCTCCAGCCAAATTCTGTCGACAGTTATACCCTCTCCTTGAACAGTAAGTGATCTTGTTCCTTATTTGAGTTTCTTCTTTTCCCCAGTATAACTGAAACTCCCTTTTTGTTGTTTTCTATGTAAACCTCAGTTCCTTTTGAGCATTAGCACCCCGATACTGTTTTTGTTATACTAGGCCATATTTTGGGATGCATTCTGTTACCTGACCTTGCTTTCATCTTCTGTTTATAACTTTTTGAAATCTAAATTTCTTGTTAAGATCTCCATCTGGACACATCAATGAGTTTATAAACTCATGCCACTGTTTCTTCTTGTCACAGTTGACTTTTTTTCAGAATTTCATTTTTGAGAATTTTGCATCTCTTCTAAGATGATTTTGTAGGATTTTAGTCTACAGAATTCTACCTATTTTATGAAAGGTCTCTTGTAACAAGAGATTAGTCTTATGATCTTATGACTGTTGTAGAACAAGATATTTCTTATTTTAACAACAGTGAATTGTGTGTCTCAGGATTTAAAAAATGACAGACTTGTTTTCTTATTCTCTGCAAACCTGTCAGCTAGGACTACACACATAGTCTTTTCCCTCTTTTTTTCCTCTTCTTCTTTTCCTTACTTCCTCTCTTGTCTTTGCTTAAGCTCCTTTCCACTCCCTTAACTCACCAAAATAAGGCATTTCATGTTACCCAACAAAGTGATTTCCAGAAATCCTTAATATTGCAAAGCTTTTGTATTTCCAAGGCAGTGGTTCTATAAGAGGAAAATGAGGACTTACCTCAGTTGTAAAACATCAGAGTGAGCAAAGCTAACTATTTGTTAGGTAGTTGTCACTAGTATTTAGGAGGTCAAAGGGTTTTTTATCAATTTTATAACATCTGGGTAACTATATGCCTTATTTTGGAGTAACAGTACAATACTGAATTGTTGATGCATCTGGTGAGGCTAAGGTGTTCTTCCTTTACCTTTTTAAGGAACTTCTAGTACTTGACCCATGTACATAGATGATGTTCAGTCCTGGGGTGCAGGCATCTGACCCCCTAAAGATACAGGTTCAACCTTTCTTGAATGCTCTACTTTTTTATACCACTACCACAGAAAAGAATTACTTAAAGCTTAAGTTTGGATTGTGTTGAGGGTTGTACCAAACAAGGAGGAGAAAGGCATTCAATGTACAATGTAAATCAGTCATAGAACAGCTATTTATTTATATCCTCTTTATAAAAACGCCACAGATTCACAAGTGCATATTGACAAAAACACTGTAGCAGTAACTTATAACTAGGGCAGCCAGGTGGGGCTGCGGGTAGAGTGCTAGGTCTAAAGTTAGAAAGACTCATCCTCATGAATTCAAATCCCACCTCAGATACCAGCTGTGTGACCCTTTGCAAGTACTTAGCCCTGCTTGCCTCAGTTTCCTTGTGTATAAAATGAGCTAGAGAAGGAAATAGCAAGCCACTCCATTATCTTTGCCAAGAAAATCCCAAATGGAGTCATAAAGAGTCAGGCATAACTGAAACAGCTGAACATTGATCAAAGTGTAGGAGCTGGTAGAGGAGGGGTTGCTGAGTGAGAGCATTAAGAATTAAGGATTATTTTCTCTGCCATTAATTCATCCATTTGTAGCCATGTTAGGATTATTGGTGCTTTCTCATATGAGGGAGTTTTGATCTTAAAAATGTATGATGTATTTTGCAGTGCTACTGAATTGGTATTTCACTTTTACCTCAGCATTGTACTATTCAAACTGTTTCCTGGAGGGGCCATATCTTCTGGCAAGCCAGGTCCTGTCTCTGGTCATTTTCTCCAAGTAAAATCTGAGTAGTTATTAAGGGCTCCTCTCAGAGTTCATCTGATACCATTTGAGGACCCAGGAGCACCTGTCTGGAGTTGTACATCTCAGGATTGCTGCACAGTCACCTATACCTATGAAAGAAACAGAACAGCAGAAGCAGCCCCAAGACCTGGACTCAAGGTTGCATAGGCAGGGCATGTGTTTTCTGTTGTCTGTACACATCATTCATATAGTCAAGTTGAGGGAACATGGATTTTCTCTCATGGGAAATCCAAGAGACTTGCATGCTGATTGTTATGGAGTAAGGGAGGAAGAGTGTTCCCCCTTTTAAATACTGCCAAGTGGGTAGCTTTTCCTGCATTAGGGATCAATCTGCTTGGTGCAGACACCCCTTGCCTCCATTTTGAGATCAAGGGACCTGTAAGGGAATGGTTTCATTATCTTGAAGTGTCCACATTTTAAAGTGCTCCATTACATACAACCACCTGGAAGTAGCCAGAGCTGCTCAGGGCATGTTCCATGGACTCCCCTGGAGTCCCATCTCCACATATACACCATAGAATGTATTCCCCTCCAAACCCCATTATTTTGGTGTGGCAACTGTGCTGTGTAAAAGCTTGGTTGGTGGAGTGCTGAGATCTCCATTCTCTTTCCTAGCAATATTTATGGAATTCCTGCTGGGAGAGTTATTATTACAAGCAAGTTTTTTGTTTTTGTATCTATGTTGCCTTCAATTTAATCTGTATTTTCTCACTCAGATAAGTCTGGTATCTTAAAAAATATTCAGATTGAGCTGATGTCATCTGTTTTATTGGTTATATAGAATCACTTTCTTCTCACTTCAACATAGTTTTGTCTTTTCTCATTCATATTTCATGTGTTAGGAAGGTCATACTTAATAATATAGAATATGCATCCATGGTCATAGATTTCTGTTTGCATCATAGACTTTTAGAGGTAGAAGTCACCTAGAAGAATATCTAGTTTTAATAGTCCTACCCTGTGGAAATTGAGTTGAAATGACTTGCCCAAAAATTCATAGTTAATTAGTAATAGAAAGAGGAACACTAATAATGATAATTTAATGGCTCACATTTATATAGTACTTTGCAGTTCACACAGCATTTGCTTTCATTTGCAAAAATTCCTGTTTTATAATAAATATTTTCTAATAGGGACTTTGCTGGAATAGCATCCAAATCTTTCCCTCTAACTGTAAGTGAACATCAAGCCTCTGTTCTGGGTTGTCTTCTTCCTCTACCCTTTCTCTTCAGATTATCTCTTCAGCTCATGTGGCCTTAATTATCTTTTTGGTGACTTTGAGATATGTGCCCACACCTGGTTGTCTCTCCCACACTCTAGTTCTATATTACCAGCTGCGTATCAGACATTTCAAATTAGATGTCTCATACACTCAACATGGCCAAAACTGAACTTATTCTCCCTTCTCCCCACCAATTCACTCCTTTTCCAAACTTCCCTTTTTCAGTTTCCTTTTCCCTCATTGTTTAGAAGATTTTTATATCCCTTCTTGATTTCATGGTATTCCCTCTTTAATCCATTCCTGATGAGAGTAAGGTTCTAGCACTATCCATCCTTTCCCCTGACTTGCTTCTTCTGTACCAGTTCTTCCTTTCATGCATTTGTATCAAATAACCAGTCCTTTTCATTTTTCTCTACAGTTTTATTTTATTGGAGTCACCCCATCATACATCACTCAGCCCAAGCCTTTCTTTCAAAGTACCCAAATAATAATGACAGTCACAAGAGTACTGATAACTCATATGTGTGTGTGTGTGATGTAAGAAGTAAACAATTTGACCTACTTGAGTCCCTTATAACTGGTCTTTTATGTTTATCTTCTATTTCTCCTCGATCTTATATGTCAATTTTCCATTAGCTTCTGCTGTTTTTTTGTCACAGATACCTGAAAGTGTTTCAGTTTGTTAAATGTACTTTTTTTTTTTTCCATTCAGGATTATCCTTAACTTTGCTGGATAAAACCAAGAGCAAGCAAAATGGGATTTTTGCTGTTTTCTTTTTGGAGTTCAGTTTCCTAGGCTCAGCCTCCTAAATCTGAAGGGTGATTCACAGCTGCGCTGAGTCATGGGTTGTGATGCCTTCTGGCTCTGAGTCTATTAGTTGAAAATTATATATACTGGGACATTGGTATTTTGCTTTGGGGGTTTGCTTATGAGTAGGACCTTTTGATTCCCTGATGGGACTCTGTGTAGCAGTTTATTAAGAGCCCTCCCACTACTCAGATGTTGCTGCTGGTGCTCCCCCATACAGTAGTATTTGTAGATGGTTGCATTACCTTGTCAGACAGTTGGAGCCCTGTCTGTTGATCTTTGTGATAATTTCTCTGCTTGTATTTTCTCCATGGTCATTGTTGACCTTTCCCCTAAACTAGTGAATGACTTATATATGTTTAATTAAAGAAGGATTGTTAACCCTTTTGAAGCTGTCTTCCCTTTATAAAGCAGATCAAAGATCCTGTGCTAGCAGGTCATCCTGGGTGTGCTGATGGGCTTGCTGTTACAATGTTACCCTTGGTCATAACCCCAGCTCTTTTGCTCTATGAAATATAGTATTCCAAGACCTACATTCCTCCAAAGTAGTAGCTGCTAGGTCTTGTGTAATCCTTATTTTAGCTCTGTGCTATTTAAATTTTTTTCTTGTTGCTTGCACTATTATTTTCTTAACCTGGGAACTTTGAAACTTGGCTATAATGTTCCTATGAGATTTTCTCCTGGGATCTCTTTCAGGTGGTGATCAGTGGATTTTTTTTCTTTATGCTTTGCCTTCTTGTTCTAGAATTTCAGGGCAATTTTCCTTGATAATTTCTTGTAATGTTTTATCAAGATCCTTTTTTTGATCATATCTTTCAGGTAGTCCAACTATTTTTTTATTATGTCTCCTTGATCTGTTCTCCAGAGCAGTTGTTTTACTGATGAGATGTTTTACATTTTCTTTATTTTTTCATTCTTTTGATTTTGTTTTATTATTTCTTGTCTCATAATGTCATTAGCTTCCCCTTGCCCAATTCTAGTTTTCAAGGAATTATTTTCTTCCATAAATTTTTGATTCTCTATTTCTGGTTGGGTTGACTTTCCTTTCATAATTTTCTTGATATTCTTGGATTGCACTTTTTTAAAAAATAAATTTTCCTTGATCTCTCTTATGTGATTTTTAAAGTCCTTTTTAAGTTCTTCTAAGAGCTCTTTTTGGGCTTGTGACCATTGGACATTTCTCATTAAAGGAGTGGATTTTTTAATTCTATTATCTTCCTCTGAATGTGAACCCAGATCTTCTCTATTCCCATACTAGCTATCTATGGTTGGGTTCTTTCTCCTTTGCTTACTAATTTTTATTTTGTTTTTAGTAGCTTTTATTATCATCAAGTTCTAGTCCTGAGATATGTGGAATGATAATCCAAGCCACAGGTTCTTCTTACTCTTATTTTCTGAGCTCTGATCCTGGGGCCCAACCTTGGGCATTCCTCTCCACCCTGAAGCCATGGCTAGGGCCCCCAGCCTCCACTGTGCTGCTCCCTATGGTCCTCCTGGTGGCTGCAAGCTTCACTCTCTTCTCTGCCCTGGAAATGAAACCAGGGTCTCTGCTGTCTTCCAAGTGGCCATTGGTCATCACACTCACCAAGCATGTGCTAGCTCCTTCTCCTCCGTGGCAGAAACCTGGGGCCTCATCTGGTCAACATAACTGCATCTGACATCCCTTGACAATGGTAGGTCCTTCGGTCTTCAGTTTCTGAGACAGAGGCTGCCTCCCAAACCAACTGCTCTTAGGGCTTGTTGTTTGTTGAGTCCAAAGAATCAGCCTGGAAGTGTTTGCACTTCACTCAGCTGCTTTACCCCACCTCCTACAAATTGCTGCTGCTGCTCTACATTCACTGGGAGGCAATTTTCTGTCTTTTTTTTTTTGTGGAGGAAATTTGGAGAGTTGCAAGTTTTCTGGTTTAAGCTGCCATCTTCCTCAAATCCTCTCTAGAAAAGCATTTATTGAGAAAATACAACAGAATATTCTTCTGCAAACCTGGAGGCAAACTTACTCACAAATACACATGGAGTTGATGAAAAGGGTAGACTTAAATAAGGTACCATGGTAGTGAGGCAGACTTGTTGGGGACATGTGGTAAAGGGATTCCTTCCAACTCCTGATCCTGGAAGTGCTTTTCTTTCTTCCCCAGGCCACTCACCAAATTTCACTTAGGCGTAGATTTCTGTTAGCTTCATGGGCACTGGAAGTACAAAACCAAAAAACCCTGCCTCACAGAGTTTACATTCTGTCATAAAGAAATTACATTCACATAAAGATGTGTTCGGACAATTAACTCATTCATACAAACAGATTTAACGTGAAACATAAGCATTTAAAAATAATACCTGCTTTCCGTAATCATATAAGTGGGAGCGAGAAAGGGATTATTATCTTTTTTCCTGTTTTTCTGTCCCACTCTGAAGCCCAGAGGGTGCTCAGTTCCTGGAAAGTTTAATTGTCCTTCCAGATCTATAAATTTATTTGCCAGGGTTTGAAATTTCATATCAGGCTGCTTAGTTCTAGTTGGAATTGCTGTTAGTTCCTTTGTGGGAACTTAATTTGAAATGCTTGCCTGTACTGGGAGTTTTTCATCTCCCATTATAAGTAAAAGATAGAACTTAAGATTTTTATCATTTTCATCATCTGAATAGATGGCCTTACTGCGTGATGAGGAGAAAAGTAGCAGACTTAGTCCATCACTTTAACAGCAATAATAGTATTATCTATTATCTATATATCACTTTTAAGTTTCACAAAGTATTTTTACAAATATCACTTGATCGTTGCAATAATTCTATGAATTAGGTACTACAAACAGTGCCATTTTACAGACAAGGTAACTGAGACTGAGAGAGGTAAAAGGTCTTGAGTAAGATAAACAGTTAGTGAGTATCTGAAGTGAGATTTATCTTAGGTCTTCCCGGATCAAAAACTAGCACTCTATCTGCTATGTCGTCAGTTGCCTTTCAGATTCTACTGCTCCATCTCAGGGAGTGGAAGATCTATTCCAGCCCCTCAGGGAATGGATTGTTAGGAGACAATATATTTGTGGGAGAGTTTATATGGAGAGACAGATTGAACAAAGTAGCTTTTTTGGTTTTATATATCTAGTTACTGCTGAGTGACTCTGGCAAATGAAATTTATTTACTTGTTCTTATGTGTGGTGTGACATCCCAGGACTGGACAAATAGATTCACCTGTGTTATGTGAATTCCAAATGCTGCGTGAGCAGCAGCCTAGATAACTCTCTAGGCTGTATACCTGAAGGGTGATCTACACACTTTCACTAGTTCCTGGTCAAAAGAACTCGGATATGTCTACCTCTATCATCATCTATATCAATATACCCCATCTATATCAATCTACATCATACACAAATATCATGTCATGTCATGTGACATCATGTCATTTCACATCATGTCATGTCATACCATGTCACATCATATAATATGCTGTGTTATATAATATGTTATAATATGATATGGCATGATACAATATGATATGACATATATGACAGTATGATATGATATAATGTAATATAACATAATGTAATAGTAAAATATACTGTAATATAGTATCCTGTGTGCCAGGTACTTTACAAATATTATCTCTTTGGATCCTTACAACAACCTTGTGAGATAAATGTTATTATATCCTCATTTTACAGTTGAGAAAACTAAGTCAGGCAGAGATTAAGTGATTTCATCCTCACACGCTATGAAATATCAGAGGTTGGATATGAATCCAGGTCTTTCTGACTTCAGTCCCACTGCTCTATCAACTGCCACAGGAGAACAAAGGAAACCAATTATATTTAAATGTAGTTATCAAAAAAAAAATCATTGACCTCCTAAAATTTATGTATGGACCTCTTGAGAATCCATGGATCCAGGTTAAGAACCCCTAGTCTAAAGAAAAAAATTATAGATGCAAAGGAAACTCATGAACTGCTGATTATGGAGACTTGAAAATTATGGAATTGAGATGACAAGAACCATAAAAAAACTAAAAAAAAACTTTATTAAAACAATTAGAAAAGAATAAATAGAGGATTTCATATTTCAGAATGGAAAAACCCCGCATGGTTCCTATAAAGAAGGGAACTGTGTAGGCGTCTGCCACCATGATGAACTATATACATCTGTATGTACATGTATATATGTAGTATGTATATACATACTACATATATAGTATGGATGATATAGAGTATGTGTATATATATGAATTATATATAGTATAGCAATTATACTCTCATATACACATACATACATATGTATGTATGTGTGTGGGCCTGGGGTCAAGACCAGTGTTCAAATCCAACATCATACACTTCCTAGCAGGGTGAATCTGAGCAAAACATTTGATTTTCATCTGCTTCAGTTTCTTCAACTGTAAAATGGAAATACTAGTAGCATACATCTTACAGAGTTGTTGTGAGAATCAAATGGGATAATATTTGTAAAATAAATGGCATATAGTAGGCGCTTAATAAATGTTGGTTTTCTTTCTTCCTGCATGTTTTATTTTAGGCATTTAAAAACTTTATTCATAGTTATTATCTATATTCATATTATATTCATAGTTAGGTATTCAACACCAGACTGCCAAAGGGGTCCTTTACACACAAAACCTATAAGCGTTGCTTTAGACAATATACTTATTCCTCTTTCATCACTAGATAATTATTAATTATCATCATCACCTTCATATTATCATTTAAAAGTTTTCCAACCTTCTGGATGACTTTTCTTGTATAATTTTGGGACATGGAATCCTACCTATTTTTATCCTGTGTCTATGCCATGAGTGTGATCTGATCTATTTTTTTAACTTATCATCTAGTTTTTTCTGTCTAGATGGTCTGTAGCATCCTCTGTTGAACTATTTTCAGCTTTTATTGAACTTTACCTATATGTTGTCTATTGTGCTTTTACTCAGGTTCCTAGATATCCTTATATGAGTATATATTGGAATGAAATCCTACCCCACCCCTTTCATTACCTGTTCTGTCCTTTATGTGCCTTTTCATCTCCTCATCTTGAATATCATCAAATACAAGTGATACCAATGAAGTCAGATCTGTCTCCTTGCATTGTGCATTTAATTATAGCTATCTGAGGTTATTTAGTTCTACTGCTCTTGTCTTTCTTGAATTTTGTCTAATCAATTTCTTCGCTTCTTTGCCATTTTTCTTTTTCTCATATTGTAACATCTCCTACTGTAACTAATATCACACACATTATGTATTTTCATGTGTGTGTGTGTGTGTGTATGTAGTACATGTGTAGTATGTATAGGACTCACCTACTGGCATGAGGAAGGGCTTTGAAGAGGTGCCTTAAAAATTGCCTGCTTCACCCAACTTTGGCCTGCTTACTGTAACACTACGGTCAAAACACACAAAAAATGTGTAGATATTTTTGTGAAGATGACTCCACTCTCCATTTGGTACATGGAATGTGCATGTGTTTATGGACATCCCCAAATCCAGTAGACCTGAAAGATGAACAGCTCTTGTTGTGAGAGAACTCAGTAGGTATCACATCGAAATAGCAGCTCTGAGTGAAACATGGCTGGCAAATGAAGGCCTGCTGACTGAAGTCAGAGCTGGATACATTTTTTTTTTTCTGGAGTGACTACAGTGATGGAGAGCACTGCGAAGCTGGAATATATATCACAATCAAATCTAATTTAGTCACCTTCCCGGGAATGTCTGCATGGATGACGAGGTTGAGGCATACATTGCTGAGACTCAAGGAAAAGAGGTATTGGGATGTCTACCAGTCTGAATTTAGCTTGTGTGCCTCTTAGAAAGACTGAATGACAGGCTCATGATGTTGAGATTGCTTCTTGGGAAAACACCATGTTACCTAAGTGCCTATACTCCCAACATGATGAACTCTAATGTGGTCAAAGAAAAATTTTATGAAGACCTGGAGATCCTCATCATCAATGTGCCAAAACAGGACAAGTTTTTAATTCTGGGTGATTTTAATGCCACAGTAGGCACAAACTATGAGACATGGCAGGGAGTCCTTGGGTGAAATGGAGTTGGAAACAGCAACAGTCACATACTGCTGAAGATATGTGCGTCTCATGACTCTCCTCACCAATACTGTCTTTTGTTTACCTTAGTTCAACAAAACATTTTGTATACACCCTTATAGCAAGCACTGACATTTAATGAACTGCATCATTGTAAGGAGAAGAGATAGGCAAGATGTGAGAGTGACAAAGGCTATGTGTGGCACAGAGTGCTGGACCAATCATAGACTTCTCTTCTCTAAGCTGAACATTTATATTCAACAAAAGCAGCAACCCCAAGGCCAGACAATTGTCAGGAAATTCGATGTCAACATGTTAGAGCCCTCCTCTGTGTGTGAACAGTTTATTGCTGGTTGCAGAGAAGTTCCTCAGAATGTCAGTTCCATAATGGCATGCTTGCACTAGCTTGAGATAAAGAACAATACTCTAATGCTCTACTGGATACCAATGGAATGAAACAAGGCTGTGTGCTTGCTTCTATGCTTTTCAGCATTATGTTTTCAGTAATGTTTTCAGATGTCTTCAACGAGGATGAAAATGGCATGAAGATCAGTCATTGCACTGATGGTAAACAAGTTAACTGGAAAAGACTACAAGCCAAGACTAAAGTGGAGGAGAGTTGTTGTGTTATATTTTCTTCACAGATGATTGTGCATTCAGTAGAGCCTCTGAGCCTGAGATGCAACACAGGATCGATCAGTTTTCTGCTGCTTGTGTTAATTTTGGCCTGACAATCAACATCAAAGAAACAGAGGTTCTTCATCAACCAGTACCACACCCTCCATGTGTGGAGCCATTGGATACAGCACATGGAGAAATTTTGAATGCTTTGAATAAATTAATTTACCTTCCCAGGAATGTCTGCATGGATGATGAGATTGAGGCATACATTGCCGAGACTCTGAAGGAAAAGAGGTATTGGGATGTCTACCACTCTGAAGGTCTACAGAGCCACTGTGTTGATTTCACTGTGAAACCTGGACTATATACTAGTGCCATGCCAAAAAAATTGAACCACTTCTATTTGAATTGTCTTAGGAAGATTCTGAGGGGATCACCTGGAAAGATTTCCTAAGGTGAACTGCCAAGTATTCAAACTCTGTTGCAGAGAACACAACTCCAGTGAACTGATGATGTAGCCAGAATGCCAAACATATGTTTACCTGAAAGATTATTTTTACAGAGAACTTGCACAAAGCAGGCACTCACACAGAGGTCAGAAGTGATATAAGGACACTCTCAAGGTCTCTTTGAAGAACTTTAGTATTGATTGTGAGACATGGGAGAAGCTGGCATAGGACCACCCAGCATGGTATACCCACACCAAAGAAGGTACTATACTCCATGAGCAAAGCAAGATCACAGTAGCACCAAGGAAATGTAAGATGAGCAGATCTAGCGCCATGTCCATTCTAAATGTTCAAGTGAACTGTTGTGCTCAACCTGTGGTAGAGACTTCTGAACTTATATTGGACTGATTAGCCACAGTCCAATCATACCTGTACCTTGACTCCAATCGTCATGATGGCTCTTTTTGAATACAATGGATGAACAATGTCTGGTACCTGTATTACATGTATATACATGATCGCTTTCTCCTCCTAACTTTTCAGCTTAAAATTTTTTATGTTTAAGCATACATGCATTGCTCTATATACACAAATATGTGGTATGTATATATGTACATATGTAGGTAGCTTTTTATTTCCCCTACCATTTTAGTTTAAAGTCCTCTGGATTGGGTTGGCAAGATTCTGGACAAATACATTTATGCTATGTACAGTCCATACGTGACCAAGAGTCCATTATTCTTGTAGTTCAACATATGGTCCAGAAATTCAAGGTACTGCCTTTTTAACAAGCTGTTCATATGCTAATTCTGCTTTTCTCATCTGAAGCCTTTGCCTTCAGTTGTGTTGCAGGCGCTCCTTTGCATCCTCTTAGCGTAGGTTTGGTGTTGCTGTGAAATTAGGCCCTCACAAGTCATCGAATTTTTAACAAATGAGGTTTATTTTGCACTAACACACAACAAGAATATGCAACAAGGATGCAGTGACCCTTAGCTTCTCTGGAAGTGGTTTCCCTCCACTAGTATCCCAATATGGAAACATGTCTAGTCAATAAGTCATCAGAGTTTTGTAACTTGTGCGATCTTCAGCAACCACCAAGCCAGGAAGGACCTTTTTATTCTCTTAGGTAAATAAGAATCTGCACCAAGGAGGCCAAAATCAATCAGACAGATTTTCCTGGACTTTCCCCCATGTTGACTGAGAAGGTGGGGAAGGAAACCATGTCTGGGAAGTTGAAGCCAGTCAGGTCCTGGGGGCAGTTTTGTCCCATAATGGATTGGGAACAATGAGAAAACCACAACCTGTGACTGAATTCTTCAGTTTCTTCATAAAGACTTCATATTCCCTTGAGCATCTTTCTGGCAGATCATTTAAGGCCACATGAATCTTGAGAAGTTATTTGTAGCTCATGAGCCTGTGTACAGAGCTCATAAAAATGAAATTTAATTTGCCTCATCAAACATTTTTTCATGCCTTCTATGTCCAAAGCATTGTATTAGGGGTGCAAAGATAAAAATGAAATCTACCCTTTCCTGAAGGAAGTCACATTCTACTAGGGGAATGTGTTCCCATATAAGCTGGTATAAAATGTATACAAAGTAAATACAAATGATTTTTTAGGGAGAAAAGAGGGACTTTGGGGGCTGAGTCATATAAATTATCAGCTCGTCTCAACACTCCGTGTGTTTTATTTCTTGATACATTACTAACTTCTTCTCCTGGTTTTCACTCTTCCATCTTAGTTAATCCCTTAGATTTTGGTGCTCTACATAAACGAACCTGTCCTTTTGGTTTATACATCATTGTGTTCTCATTTAGTCTTCCCCCTCCCCAAATAAAGATAGTGCCTCATCCCACTATGATTAGTACTTCTCCTTCCTCCTGTCACTCAATGTTAACTGCTTAGGGGCAGCTAGGTAGTGCAGTGAATAAAGCACCAGTGCAGGAATCAGGAGTTCAAATCTCACCTCAGACACTTGACACTCACTAGCTGTGTGACCTGGGGCAAGTCACTTAACCCCAGTTGCCTCGTCCTGGGTCATCTCCAGTCATCCTGATGACTATCTGGTCTCTGGATTCATATGGCTCTGGAGGAGAAGTGAGACTGGTGACCTGCACAGCCTTCCCTCACTCAAAACAAAGCCAAGTGCAAGTCATGTCATTATTTCTCTGATGGCATGGTCTTCTTTGGCAACAAAGGATGAACACACAACGTTAACTGCTTATTAAACTACTCCTTAGCATATACTCAGAACAAATGTTTGGCATTTTCATTTTTTTTTTAGTGCTTATGTATCAGTGGACTCACTGATATTTCTCAAATATCTATCAAATTATCACCAAATCAGATTAAAAGTATTAATGTCTGCTTGGATATACTTGGTTTGAGAGTGTGAATTTATTTAAGAAATTCCAAATCCTTTACCCAAACAGTTCTATTTGAGTTAACTCCACCTCCACAACTCTATCAGGGGTTGTAACTGACTCTTTGAAAATATTTTATATTTTAAAAATTGATTGGTGCTATGAATTGAATTATTTGGAGAAAAAAAGCAAGTCTTTCAGAGAAAAGGCTACTTATAATACAGCTTTTATTGATTTAAATTTTTCTTTCAGATTTACTGATTTAAATACATTATTGAATATATTAAATTACTCTACTGTTATGATTGTGCTGGTAGATGAAAATGGCATGTAACTATCCTGTATTAGATTTGAAAAGAAAAGGAAATTAACTTGGAAAAAAAAGATTCACAAAGGGTGTTTGGGAAAGCTATTTAATTTGCTTATTTTGGTTTACTTTTTGAATAACTTCACTTCATTAGTAAGTAATAATAGCTTTCATGCTCTTGTGATCTTAAACACTCATATTGCTTTTAGACAATTTCTTCTGTCATTTTCTCTGGGTGGCTGACAATACTTTAATAGTTTTTTTTGGTAAAGAAATAAAGAAGAGAAAATGAATTTCTCAAATACATTTAATATCTAGGGAAAAAATATTCGTGACAGGATGATTCTGGTCACAAACTTGAATTGGCAGCAGTATCTAGCAGTGATTACTTGGGATAATTTTATATTTATCTTGCTATGATGTTCTTCCTCTCCCCACAAAAATATTATTTTGAAAGATCAATTATTAAAGTATATTGGAATTTGAAGTATTAATTTCTTCTCTTTTTCTGCTCTCCACAGAAAGAGCACAGTGGTATATATGTTTGTTTAGCTATTAAAATGCATTTTAGTATTTTTTTTCAAGATCTGTCATTTCCTTGCTATCGATCGTCTTTTCATTGATTCAGGCTATAACTTCTCTATGACTTAGTAAACAATGCTTAAGAGCTCCTGTGGCTGGAAATTCTTTACCCCACAGCCAACCCAATCAGTCTTATATAAATTTAGCTTAGTGTGCCTTTTGGACAATAGAGATGTAGTCTTTTGCTGAGTTCATACTCAAAGCCTTCCTAGCTTTGTTGGCTGGTGGCCCTCTGTTGATTAGGGAACCTAGGATCACCTTCTTGGAAGGACGAAGTATTATGAAAACGTTGAATTTGGAACCAGAGAACTGGATTCAAGTCTTGTGACCTTGGGAAAATCAATGTTTTTGAGACTGAATCATTTCCTCAAATGGGGATGATGATTCCTAGATCACCTATCCCACTGAGTTGTAAGGATCAAATATATGTAAAGTGCTCTGCAAACTTTAAATTTACTATTCCGTGTACCGAACACTTATCTCCTACCTGTCTGTCTTTGAACAGGTTGTCTTATGTGCCTGTGTTACTCTTCCTCCTGACCTCTGTCTTTTGGAATCCCTAGCATCCTTTAAATTTCATCTTAAATGTTACCTCCTAAAGGCCTTTTTTGATTTTCATTAGAGTTTCATTAGAATAGGTCTGCCTCTCAACATAATATTCTTTCTTCTCATTAATTGTTAATCAGTCAGAGTTGATTGCCATCTATCAGGAACACCCACTTTTCCAAGGGCACAGAAGCATCAATAGGCCACTATGATCCATCTTTGGTTCACAGGAGATGTCCAAATGACCAATCTTTTTATTAATTATTCGCTAGCCAAAATTAAATAAATGATGAATTATTCAGAAGTTATGTCTCTTGAACATTTTATGTGTCTGCCCTCAAGGAATTCAGATAAACAGTCCTGGAGAAATTAAATCCCAGACCATTGATGTGATTGCTGAGCCACAGACAGCAATGGAAAGGTCCTGTAGCACTAATGAAGAGCAAATGTCCCATTTTTCAGAAAATGATTTTTTTTTCATGAAAGTTAGTGAGCTTGGCTTTTATTCCCACCACAATTCAAGAGCATACTAATTTGATGGTTTATGAACATTTACAAAGAGAATCAGTGATTAGTAAGAGACATTCAGTTTCATCCATTTTTTGTGTGCATACAGCACCTAGAACCATGCATGTTTTGAACATAATAGACACTTAACGAATGCTTGTGGGTATGCTCCTTTTATGACAGGATATTACTTGACTGATCATGGTTATATTGTAGATAGAGCACATCTGGATTTAAGCAAAGTATTTAAGAAAGTCTTCTGTTGTCCTTGTTGGAAAATATGAAGAGAAGTGGATTTGGGTGGTTGTGTACTTAAATCCAAAGAGTAATCATTAATAAGCTAATGGACACAATCTCAAATGGAGTGCTTCAGGGTTCCATCCTTAGCCTTGTGTTGCTATTAGTGACGATGAAGTCATAGATGTCCAGCATGCTTCCTAAATTTGTAGATGATACAGAACTGGGAGGGATAGTTAACACAATAATGGATAACAGAGTCAAGAATTTAGAAGTTCTTGACAGGTCAGAATGGTGGACCAAATCTAATAAAATGAAATTTAATAGAGATTAATATGAGGTCTCACATTTGGGTTCAAAAATCAACCAAACAAATATAGGATGGGGGGGGGGGAATGTCTTGACAACTGATATGAAAAAAAAACCAGAACAGCTGGAGGCTTTAATGCACTGAAAGCTCTGTATGAGTCAAGATATGACATGGCACTCCCAAAAAGTTAGTGCCATCTTAGATCACGTTGAATGTCCAGAACAAGATAGCATGTGAAGCACTGTATTCACTTCTGGATCCTACATAACAACTTTGCTAAGCTTAAGCACATTGAGAAGACGAGGGCTAGATTTTTGAGGGGACTGGTGATCCTGTTCTATAACAGAGGTTCCCAAATTTACTAGGCCTACTGCCCCCTTTAAAAAAAATTTACTTAGTGACCCCTGGAAATCTACTGTCTTTAACACTTCAATATTTTTTTTTTAAATTTTTATCATTAAAAAATATAATTTTTTTTTAAAAAGATGCATCTTAAATTTGTAATTTATTATACATTTATAGTTTTTTCTTCATTGAAACTTTGATGATTCAATATCACATCATATAGTTGTACAGTATCATCTTGTAAAAGTGATCAGTTGTAACTTATGTTTTGTCTGTTTATTTTTAGTATTATCACTATGACTTTAACTCTGTTACACAACAGATGAAACATGTATGAATGGTTTTTAAAAATTTTCTTCTGTTTTCTCTTTTTTTCTTATTTTTCCACAGCCCCCTTATTAATATTCACTATATTTATATATTTATATCCAACACCCCCCTAATTGCACCCAAGGCTACTATCACCCCCCCCGGATTGTTCCAACATCTCTCAGGGGGTAGTATCCACCCACTTTGGGAATTTATGTGCAACTGGGCATATTTAACCTACAAAATTCAAGTCTTTTGGGGAAAGAAACTGCCTCTTTTTGTCTTTGCATACTTTCGTATGGTTCTTTTTCCATGTTGCAGGTACTTAAATGAACATGAGATGAACTGAGGGGAAGACTCATGGGGGCTATGATAGCTATCTTCAATATTTAAAAGCCAGTCATGAAGAAAAAGGATTAGACCTGTTCCCTTTGGCCCTTAAGGGCAGAATGCTGGGATCTTTATGTGAGAGTTTCAGAGGAGGAGTTTGGCTCAATGTCAGGAAAAACATCTTAATAATTAGAATGAATGAACATCCTCAGGAGGCAGTGGCTATTTTAAAGTGGGGAGTAGCTGCGCAGTCTAGCATTATTAAAGATGTTCCTGTTCAGATTGGTTTGGACTAGGTGACACTTGAATTGCTTTCAATTTTATATATTCCTTGATTCTGTGGGTGAGGTGTCTGTACCTTGTAAAGCCTGGTTATATGCATGTGGGCAATATGGCAGCACTTCCAGGATTAGCAGTAAGACAGAAGGAAGTGAGAGCACTTAAGCAAAGACTTGGAATTTATTTCCAGAATGGGAGAAATGCTCTTCCTGAACCTTCCCCTACAACACCACTTTGTGCCCACCATGTGATTTTTTTTTCTGTATCCTTTAAGTAGCATCCTAATTCTCTCCTTCCTTTTTTTGCCATATTTTAGAAATCTACATTTTTTTTCCATTTCTTCAGTTCCCATTGAATCCCTTACTGCACTTCACTGCCTCTTCAACTGAAACTGCACGTTACAAGACCACCAGTGACCTCTAGTTTGTCAAATTCAGTGACTTTTTATTAGTTCATTGCCCTGTTGCATTGGGTATCATTGATCACTCCCTTTTCATTCTCCTTTGCTGGATCGTGATTCATATCTCTGCATGTTCTATATTCCTGGGCTCTGTCCTAGACCCTCTTCTTTTCTCTCTATACACTCTTGGTAATTTCATTAGCTCCTATGGGTTCAGTTATTGCCTCTATACAGATTTACATATCCAGTCCTCATTTCTCTCTCTCCTGATCTCTGTTTCTACCTCATTAAATGCCTATTGGATATCTCTAGGTTGCCTACTGGCATTTGAAAGTCAGCATGTCCAAAACTGAAGGTATTTTCTTTTCCCCAGAAACCTAACCCACTTCCTAACTTCCTTAGTTCTATCCACATTGTATTATTTCTTGCATTATGATGTCCAGGTTTCTTGGCTTGTCATGTTCTTCTGGGAGATTTCTGATCCTTAAATTGTCTCTTCACACCCTATCTTTAATATCAATTTATTTTTGCTTGTAGAGAGATCATGTGTTCTTTTGATGAGTTGAATTTTCTTCTTTTGTTCCAAATTGTCCTTCACTTTTATATATTTGTAGTCCTACTCAGTTTTTCTCTAGTTCAGGGCTTCTTAAGTTTTTTCCATTTGCAACCCCTTCAGCACTTCTTTGGAGAAACCACGGTGGATTAAATTAAATTCTGCTAATTATTTCTTCTGTGTAGGCCACAAATTCTGCCATTTGTTTCCTTCTGACTCTTTCTGTTAAGATTTTTATTTCTCTCAAGCTATTCTGGAATGTCCTGATTGTTGTCTTGGGAACCTACAGGATCCTTTTCTTCAGTAGGTCTTGGTTTGTTACCATATTTTCCAATATTATTTAGATATGTTTAGATTAGTTTAGGCATCTTAGAAGACATCTTGTCTTCTGCTTTTTGTTTTTGAGATCCTTGATAATTTCAATCGTTTCCCTCTCTTACTCCTTTGAAGACATATTTTTAGTGGCCTCAGTCCCTGCCCTATATGACTTCTGAGCTGACAGAATTGATAGATGTCAGTCCTTTTTCCTTCAGGCCTTGTGTATACCACCCTCTTCACCTACTGTCACCTTGCCCCAGTTCCTTCTTTTCTAGTTCTCTGGGTTGGTATTGCTACAGCACACTGCCAACCCAAGCAGAACATTCCTCACCTTTTCTGTATCTTCCTCTCTTCCTCAAGGAGAGTGGGTCAAATTGAGACCTGCTTCTTATTGCCACATAATGGTGGGGTGAGGTTAGTGGCAGGGTATGCAGGCAAAGACTAAAGCATCAGCAAAGAGATCTCTGAGTAGATCCCAGAGAGCAGGTTAGTGAGATGAGTTGTGCCACCCAATTAATATGTGGGAGCTGGCAAGGGAGGGGATGCTGAGTGAGAGCATTAGGGATAAGGGAATTATCTTTTTCTGCCATTAATTCATTCATTTGTGGCCTTATTAGGATCATTTGGTGCCTTGGCCTGTGGAAGCAACTGCAATTGCATTGTTGCTTGTATGTAATTCTCATATTGAGGAGTTTTGGGAGTTTGTGAAGACTGGAGAAAATGCTTAATCTTCCTGGTCTTGTCAGCCAACTCAGTTAATTTGTTGACTTTTTTGGGTTCTCTCAATGCACTGTCATATATCATCTATAAAAAACAATAGTTTTATTTGCCTCTGTTTATTTCCTCAATTTCTTTTTCTTACCTTTTTGCTGTAGCTAGCTTTACTAACACTGTGGTGATCATGGACATCCTTGCTTTATCCCTGATCTTATTGGAAAGGCTTTTAGTTTATTCCATTATATATAATGCTGGCTCTTGGTCTCAGATGTGCATTACTTATCCAATTAGGGAAAGGGCCATTTATTCTTAATCTTTTAATCTAGTTGTCTTTAGCATGTGTTCCCTCTTATACATTAATGTTAGATTACTTTCTTAAACATCACTCTCACAATGTTTCCTCTTCTGTTCAGAGTGACTCAGTTGCCTTTGAGTGAAATCTAAATTCCTGTCTCAGGAATTCAAGGTCTCCCATAATCTGATCCCCTACCTCCGTTTCCATCTTTATTTTCCCACTACTGTTCGATATGAATATTCCATTGTAGTAGTCAGTTAAGCGAGTCTGTTCTTAAATATGCCTTGTGCATTTTATCTGTGAGTAATGGTGAGTTAGGAATTAGAAACTAAATACGACCCTACTCTGCTTTAGGTTTCTCCAGGTAAGTTTCTGCCATGAAGCATAGGACAGTGAGGTAGATTTTCAGAGGAGTATCATAGGAAACCTCCATAGTAATGTGTCATGAGCCTTGTATCTAAGAGTTTTTAACATTTACTTCATCTAGAAACTGTATTGCTACTGAGTTTGGAGTAGGGTTAAATTTACAAGTTGAAGCTACACAAACCCATCTGTGGAAAGCGGCATGATGCAAGGCTGGTAACCATCATTTCATAACTTGTCCTAGTTTCTTATAGCTTTCAGGGTTTTATTCAAGTTCTTTTTCCTCTGGGAAATCTTTTTGAATCATACTAAATTCCAATTATCTTTTTCACTTGAATTCTTGTAGTATTTGCTTTTAAATAGTGTTCCCACTTTTTATTACAATGCAATTCTGCTAACTACATGGAAAGTGAATTTTTGTTTTTTCCAAAATAATAATGGCAAAATTGGGGGTTGTGCTTCTGACCAAGGACTCAGCCCCAAATAAATCATAGATATGACTAACAATGTCATAAGAGCAAATATTAGAACCAGAAACTTCAACAGTCATTTAAAAATAATAAAATTATGCTCTAAGTCTTGTGATGCGGCATACTACAGGGTGTGATTAAGTATATATACAGTGCATAAAAAAATAGCACTCTGCTCTTTCCTAAATGTGACTTCTAAGATGAATGGGGGTAGTTATGGCACACATTGTATGGTGGAGCGGTTAAAATATTGGACCTGGAATCAAGAAGAACTAATTGGTTTGAAACCCACTTCTAATTGACATCATACGAACATGTGCATGTGATTTAAACTTTCTGAGTTCCAGTTTACTCATCTGAAAAATAAGGATAATAATACCCATAGTACTTACTTCATTGAGTTGTAATGAGGCTTAAATGAGTAAATATATAAACTATTTTGTAAATGCCAGCCATTGTTATTTCCTTAAAAGGAATTTTATTTACTTTCTTATGTAGCTCCTGGCATCCCACCGTCAGGCTTGAGATGTTGTAGGTGTGGGTCAGCATTTGCTCAAATCTACAGCTCACAAGCTCATACAGGTGTTTCTTTTACTAGCCAAGCAGAAGAAACATTAATTAAAAACCAAGGGCATTTAATTGTAACATGTTTGCTCGGAGAGCTAGGTGGGTTCTCAGAGTAGACCCTTAGGGTTCAGGAAGCTCTTTTCTCTGGTGATGGCTCAGATTTCTCCCGGCTTTGTTCCTTCTCCACAATTTTAGGTGGAGCTATAATTATCACCCCGGTTTTATTCATTCACTTAATGTCTATTGGCTTTTGCAAAGGAATGTTTACTTCAAAAAATGTAGCAAGAACAAATAAATGTACAAAAATTTCTCTCTACCATAAGGACATAATTCTCCCCCTCCCCCATTCCCTCTCAACATTACTTAAGTCTCTGCAGGGCAGGAGGGAGGAGGATTAGGCTCAAAATAAAAACAAAAAGTAGAAAAAAAAGACTTTGCTCAATTATAGCATTGGTGCCCTCAAGTTCATGTTGGAAGAGAGCATTACTACCTGATGAGTCCTTCCACAGGTCTTGGTCTTGAAAATCACTTCTGAATATCACTCTTTGGTCTTCGGGGCATTGATGATGTATCTTGACTGCAAAACTTATCCTGAATTCTGACTCCCAATTCCCATGGCTTGCTCTTCTGGCCTTTGAAACACCCAAGATTAGAGACTCCACTCTGAACACTCAACAGAAACGAAGGGAAAAAAAAGGCCAAGGAGGCCCTATTTCTTGGAGACCATATGTCTTTAGAGGGAGACCCCTTATAACATAGTTCTCTCATCACTCACCATTTCATCACCAGAAGGAAGCTGAGCAGGAAGAGGAGGCTCAGAGGAAGTCACTGAAAGACATTCTAAAGGCAACTAAAGAGGGTCTTCCCTTTACAACATAGGTTAGCTGACCAAGACACATTACACAATGTCCATGTATACTCCTGTCTTTGTAAAGTACTTCCCAGTCACACAGGGGTTACTAATATCCAGAGTACATAGAATACATAGGGGTTACTAATATCCAGGGTACACATGTAACTGGGGAAACTCATGCCCCTGAGGCAACAGATCTGCCAGTGTTCTGTGGTGATACCCAGTCACCATATCTGATGATTCCTGATACTGTGTGATCTTGTCCCAGCCCATGTTTCTAGCATGATCTCCCTGTTAATTCTTCTGTTAGAACACTCTCATATCTAGCCTGGATTCCTCAGTGTCCCACAATGCCTGCCGCCTTTCCTATTCCTGGCTGAGTCTGTAGTGAGGGATAGAACAGGAATTCTTAACACATAGAGGATGCTAGGACCTGCTTTTGGGTGAATCCTGAGGACTGGACATGAGTGGACATCCTATGTTGCCTGCCATGTATTTGGGAAGGTGTCTTTCCACTGGCTGTACAGCCAGAACTGTTGATATCATCAGAACAACTTGGCTCTGCATTGGTTGTGGCATTTGCTGCACTCAGGTCTGAGGATGTGGTGTGACGCTTTTGGTAATGGCTTCCTCTGACCCTGAGTATCAGTCTTGGACCGTTAGCCTTTTTGTTCAGGAATCCAGGCAGGGTATTTTTGCCAGCCTGGCTTCAGAGCTTTAAGGAACAATGACTCAGGATTCAGGTCTAGCACTTTGGACGTGAACTTGCTGGAGCTTTGTAGAAAAGGAGCATGACTTGTCACAAGCCAAATGACCCCCTTCATGAAGTGGTATATTGGGGATTAAGCAAAAAAAATGGCTACCAACTTCTGTTTTAGGGCTAGGCATCCTCACTTCTTGTTCTTAGCTAGCACATCTACTTAGTCCTCCTATAAGCCACATGACTTTGAGAGGAGTTGCCAAGTGTCTGTGAAGCCCCTTTACAACACCTAGACTTCCATGGAGACCCCTATCCGTTCCCATTTCAAACCTTCTACATATACCAAGCTCATTTCTTGAGCAATACTGCTAACTCTCAAGTCATTTTCGGAGCTGAGATGTATAACCAGAACCTTTCCTAGATATGGTCAAACATTTCTTGTCTCAGTTTATCAGCTTTGCTGACCAAAAAAACAAATATCAAGCAGGACCTTGTAAATGACCATATGGGCATAGTCATTGCTATTTCCAGATAGTTAATTCCCCCAAAGTATGTGTCTATTGATATAGCACTCATAACTCAGAGTGAGCCTCTCAGACAGAGTTCCTAATGATGACTCTTTACTCAGGCATTCCTAAGGGGCCGATCTTCCAGAATCCTATCTTTTTGTTGTTCCGTTGTTTCAGTCATGTCCAGCTCTTTGTAACCCCATTTGAGATTTTCTTGGCAAAGATACTGTAGTAGTTTGCCATTTCTTTCTCCAACTCATTTTGCAGATGAAAGATTGAGGCAAACAGGGTTAAGTGAGTTCCCCAGGTAGTAAGTGTCTGAGATCATATTCGAACTCAGGAAGATTAGTCTTCTTGGCTTTAGACTTGGCACTTCATTCACTGCACCACTTAGCTGCCATGTTGTTAGTTTTGAGGTAAAAAATACTTTGTGTGTGTGTGTATGTATGTGTGGGTGCATGTGGGTGTAGGTGGCATGATTCCTACAAAGGGAAAAGGTAAGTTTCTGTGCACCCTTTTGCTTGGGACTGGATAGGGGAGTATGTATGGCTTGATTATATGGATGAGAATGTTCCTGCTTTTTAAACACTACCTGGCCAGACTAGCCCTGCCCCTTAGGAACTGGCTTTCCCTGAGTCCCTGCCATTCTTTTCACAATCCTGTGGGACCTATGGCAGAAATCCTTCATTGAATGGGTGAGAGACACTAGAAATAACACAGGATTATCAGTCAGCATTGTGGAAACAGAGCAGGAAAATTAGAAGTGGTATAAAAAGCATTCATTCTCTAGTTATTTACTGGAAAAAGCACTGGATTTGGAACCAAAAGATTTGATTTCATTTCCCAGTTTGTCATTTGCTAACAGTATGACCCTGGACAAATTCATTTAAACTCTTCCAGCCTTTGTTTTCTCATCTATAAAATGGGGTTTATAAAGTATAACACTAGGTTATTGCTGCTTTTTAATGTAAATTTTATTTGAGCCTGCACTGACAAGTACAGACATTCATATGGATATGAAAGTATGAATAAAGAGAAGAGAAAAAATTTTTTTTTAATTTATTTATTTATTTAACTTTTTACATTCATTTTCACAAAATTTTGGGTTCCAAATTTTCTCCCCTTTTATCCCCTACCCCCACCCCAATACACCAAGCATTCTAATTTTCCCTATCACCAATATGCCCTCTCTTCTATCATCCCTCCCTTCTCTTGTCCCCATCTTCTCTTTTGTCCTGTAGGGCCAGATGACTTTCTATTCCCCATTAACTGTATTTCTTATTTCCTAGTAGCAAGAACAATACTCAACAGTTGTTCCTAAAACTTTGAGTTCCAAATTCTCCCCATCCCTCCCTTCCCACCCATTCCCTTTGGGAAGGCAGGCAATTCAATATAGGCCATATCTGTGTAGTTTTGCAAATGACTTCAATAACAGTCGTGTTGTGTAAGACTAACTGTATTTCCCTCCATCCT
Organism: Bettongia penicillata ogilbyi; assembly: GCA_023548195.1. Classification (NCBI taxonomy): domain Eukaryota; kingdom Metazoa; phylum Chordata; class Mammalia; order Diprotodontia; family Potoroidae; genus Bettongia; species Bettongia penicillata. The sequence goes on from JAJHZJ010000377.1 coordinate 9,109,571, forward strand.
ATCCTGCCCCCCATTGTTTCTATTCTGTCTTTTGATCCTGTCCCTCCCCAAGAGTGTTGACCTCAAATTGCTCCCTTCTTCCATTGCCCTCCCTTCCATCATCCCTCCCTCCCTGCTTATCTTCTTCCCCATTTTTCTGTACTGTAAGATAAGTTTTCATAACCAAAATGAGTGTGCATTTTACTCCTTCCTTTAGTCGAATGTGATGAGGGTAAACTTCATGTTTTTTTCTCAGCTCTCCTTTTTTTCCCTCCACTAAAAAGTTTTCTGCTTGCCTCTTGAATGAGATATAATTAACCCCATTCCATTTCACCCTCTCTCCTCCCACTACATTTCTCTCTCACCATTTACCTTAATTTCTTTTAAGATATGGTCCCATCCTATTAAATTCACTCTGTGCTTTCTGTCTCTGTCTGTGCGTGCTTGTGTGTATGTGTGTGTGCGTGCACGCATGTACATGTGTGTGTGTGTGTGTGTGTGTGTACGTCTGTGTGTGGTCCCACCAACTACCCAGATACTGAAACATTTTAAGAGTTACAAATATTGTCTTTCCATATAGGAATGTAAACAGTTCACCTTTGGTAAGTCCCTTATGACTTCCCTTTGCTGTTTACTATTTCATGCTTCTCATTCTTGTGTTTGAAAGTCAAATTTTCTTTTCAGCTCTGGTCTTTTCATCAAGAATGCTTGAAAGTCCTCAATTTCCTTGAAAGATCATATTTTCCCCTGAAGTATTATACTCAGTTTTGCTGGGTAGGTGATTCTTAATTTGAGTCCTAGTTCCTTTGACTTCTGGAATATCCTATTCCACACCCTTCGATCCCTTAATGTAGAAGCTGCTAGAGATTGTGTTATCCTGATTTTATTTCCACAATACTGGAATTGTTTCTTTCTAGCTGCTTGCAATATTTTATCCTTGACCTGGGAACTCAGGAATTTGGCCACAATGTTCCTAGGAGTTTCTCTTTTTGGATCTCTTTCAGGTGGTGATCGATGGATTCTTTCAATACTTATTTTGCCCTCTGGTTCTAGAATGTCAGGGCAGTTTTCCTTGATAATTTCATGAAAGATGATGTCTAGGCTCCTTTTTTGATCATGGGTTTCAGGTAGTCCCATAATTTTTAAATTGTCTCTCCTGGATCTATTTTCCAGGTCAGTTGTTTTTCCAATGAGATATTTCACATTCTCTTCCATTTTTTCATTCTTTTGGTTTTGTTTTATGATTTCTTGGTTTCTCAGAAAGTCATTAGACTCCATCTGTTCCATTCTAATCTTGAGAGAACTATTTTCTTCAGTGAGCTTTTGAACCTCTCTTTCCATTTGGCTAATTTTGCTTTTGAAAGCATTCTTCTCCTCATTGGCTTTTTGAACCTCTTTTTCCAATTGAGTGAGCCTATTTTTCAAGGTGTTATTTTCTTCAGCATTTTTTTGGTCTCCTTTAGCAAGGTATTGACCTGTTTTTCATGCTTTTCTTGCATCTTTCTCATTTCTCTTCCCAGTTTTTCCTCCACCTGTCTAACTTGATTTTCAAAATCCTTTTTGAGCTGTTCCATGGCCTGAGCCCACCGGACATCCACCTCGGATGTCTGGGATAGAGAGGCCCCAACCTCCACATCTTTCCCTGATGGCAAGCATTGTACTTCATCATCAGAAATGAAAGGAGGAAGGAACATCTCTTCCCCAATAAAGTAGCTCTCTATGGTCTTATTTTGCTTCCTTTTTCTGGGCATTTTCCCAGCCAGTTACTTGACTTCTGAGAGTCCTCTCCACCCCTGCCTAGATCTGCCCAGCTAGTGCTTGGGGTCTGAGATTCAAAGCTGCTTCCCAGGCTCAGGGCTATCCGCAGCAGGAGCGGCTGCTATTCAATGTGAGCTTAAGTTCTGGTGCTGGGGTGGGGGCAGGGCCGCCTCCCAGGCTCGGCTCCCTCAGGGGGTTTATGCAGAGACCTGAACTTCTGCCTGCTGCTCTGGGAGTCTGGGGCTGCTGCTGCTGCCTCTGCTGCTGCCTCTGCCTCTGCCTCTGCCCCTCCCTCCACCACTGCCTACCGAGGGGGCCCGAGTCACGGAGACACCCCGCTCCCCTCTTGGCTAGCCTAGACGTCTCTCTCACTGACCTGTAGCGTCTGTGGGTGGAGGGACCTTCCCGGCCGCTGGAGATTCCGTCCCTGAAGCCTGCTCGGATTTGCTCTTCTGGGGCCACCTAGACAGGGCAGCTCAGGGGTGGACTCCGCTTTCCAGGGCACGATGGACCCTGGGGACGGCTCTCTCTCTCTCTGGAACGGAAATCTCTTCCAGTGTGTTTCTGTGCACCTTGCAGTGATCCAGAATTTGTAGGGAGTTCTTCTTACAGGAAATTTATGGGCTGTGGATTCAGAGCTAGCATAAGTGAGTCTTTCTACTCTGCCATCTTGGCTCCTCCCCCCGAGAAGAGAAAAATTTAAATAAAAAACGTGTGAGATGAAACAAATAAAATCAGCAAAACTTTTTAAATGAGTACATGGACATGATTTTTACTATTTCCTGATAATGAATTTTACTCCAAAGCATATGTCTATTGATGTAGCACTCACAACTGAGTGAGCCCCTCAGAGAAGATTACCACAGGTTCAAGGCACTCTTGGGTCTGCATTCAAGCTCCAGTTCATGAAGATACCCTGAACATACTGTAAGAAAAGTAGCAAACCTATTCCCCCAACATGCATATGAACACACAGTAAACCTGGGGTATACTACCCATGGTTACATTCACCATTACTGAGAAGAGTGGACATCTTAGGGAACATTTGTGGAGAATCATGCATGTAGGGCATATTCTCATGGCCAAATCACATATATGAACAATCACATACTATTGGGGATGCATGTTGGCCAAGACATATAAGCAGAGGGGCATTTTTATTTTGATGCTTCCAGGTGCCATGTCTTCTATTAAAGTCACATATTTCTCCAGCTAGGTTGGTCTTGGTGACATCTAGTCTCTACCAGACATGTATAGTCTCTGATGAGTATTTATTGGCTGGTCTCATGGTCATCATTTTTTTTTTGTTACTGCTTGGTGGATATGAGATTGAGAAGCTCCTTTCTGTTTCCAGATTCTGGCTTCACCAGGAGATATTGATTAACTGAATTGATAGTTTCATTACCTGTGGTACCTTTGAGCTAGGCTTAGTGTAGTTTCCCTGCTTCTCTCTTTTAACACTGTCTATTTTCTGAGTTTGCTATTGCCGTGCCTACTTTTTTCATTCGATTCTTAATGGATTCTATTTTATTTTTCTGATTTAACTCTGTGAGTCTTTATGTTTCAAATGTGTTTCTTTCTTATAAAGGATTTATTGCTGGATTCTACTTTCTACATGTAATTCTGAACAGGTTCTGCTGCCTTATTCTATTTCATAGTTGAATCTATCCCATTTACATTCATGATTATGATTGTTACAAATGGTTATTCCTCCATTATGTCATTTTAATTTTTCCTATCTCACCCCCTTTTTATGTGTTCTTTTTTTTTAACTTAAATACCAACATCCTTCCACAAATCTGTACACACAAAACACAAAAAGAGAACTCTGTGAATTTGTAGCTTTATATTTTATGTCCCACCTTTTTGTTAAAAACTATGTAATAAATTTTATATATCACTTTCAAAATTTTCCTTCTTGTCTTTGCTTGCTTCTTAATTTCCTTTGTTTTGTGTGTTTTCAAAAGTATTTCAGTGCCTTCTCTTTTTGGCATCAATATTGCTCATCTGCTTTTTTCCTTGACCCTTCCTCCTCTGTTAAGAAAAAAAAATTGGAAAAAACCCATCTTGTAACAAATAAATAGAGTCAAGCAAAATGAATCCAAACAGTGACCATATCTAAAAATGTGGCTGCACTTGTGTCTATCACCTCTCTTCACAGGTCACATGCTTCATCAGTGGTCCTCTGGTGACATGGATGGATTTTTTTCTTTTTTTACCCCCATTTTTCCTGTGCTATAGGCAAACTTGCTTCCACCTTGCACATCAGAATTAAATTTTTCAAAAGTTGTTTTTCTTTTCAACGTTGCTGTCCTTATACAAATTATTCTCTTGGTTCTGCTGATGTCATCTAGCCTCAGTTTGTATTATCCAGGATTCTCTTTTGTAATTTTCATAATTTCTCCCTCTATCTTAATGTTATGACAAAATAATATTCCTTTCCTTTTATATATGCCCATTCAACCATTCATCAGTTGTTTGCAGCAAATCTAAAGCATCCCCTTAAAATCTAGTTCTTTTCTCTCTGTTTTCCTTTTCATTAATGGCTTCATTTAAGTTCAGAAGGTTTCTTTTGCTTATTGCTATTCTTAACCAAGTATTTTGTCCCCCTTTAACTCTGCCCCCTGATCCAGAACTCTTGCTTATTTCCTTATTAAAATGTGTGTATTTCCACACCAGACTGGTTGTGTATGTGTGTGTGTTCACTCATCCTTTGTCTACTTGAAGTAAGAGTCTGGTTCATCTAGTGCCCACTTTCCCTACTACTTCCTCCATTTTATCTATTCTTTTCATGAACCCAGTTCCAAGACTTGGCAAGTTCCACTTCTCCTTTCTTCCTTTCCATACTAGTGTATTCCTCATTTTACCCTTCCTTCTCTTTTCCCTATTCAGATCTTCATAACAGAGCTAATTCATACCCAGGACTTCTGTTTTTCTATTTAGTTTCCCCAGTACTCTTTATGGACATTAAGGTTCTGAAATATTTCTTCTCTGCTGATAATAACGTTAACATTATATCATCTTGTAGCTCCTATAAGTTGCTCAGAGCAATTTATTTTACTAGGTTTCTTTGGACTCTTATTTTTATATGTGAGAATTCTATTTAGCTTTTAGGCTTTTCATCAGAAATACTTGAAAGTCCTCTGTTCTATTAAAAATCCTTAAAAAAAATTCTGTAGGATTAAACTCAACTTTGAATGGTAAATATTCTTAGTTATTAGCCTATATCTTTTGCTTTTTAGTTATTGGTCTTCATCCTTTATTTTCAAAATGTACCAATGACACCAGTGACCCTTGACTTGTACATGAAAGTTAGTCAGAATTGCACAACATCATCATCTTTACTCTCTCCTCCAGAGTCATTGGAGTCTAGTCATAAGACAAAAGTCAAGACCCAGGATACTGTGGGAGACCATGGCCTTTCTAAATTAAAGTCTTTCCCAGGTTTCATTTTGTCTGAGGCAATCCATTCATGACTAAGGTCTAGGTAAGAATTGAGACAAAGGATGGCCTAGTTTATCATCACAAAAGGATCAATCTGGGAAGGGCAGACCCTTAGAGATAGGAAATAAAATGCCTTGGGGAGGTGGGGGTGGTCTATAGATATCTTGGGTTTAAGATAATCAAGCAGATATATTGATAAGCATCTGGAAATATGACACTAAGTCTGAATAGAAATGACAGCTAAATCCATGTGAGCAGATGCTCTGCAAGGGAAAGGACACAAAGAGAAAATAGATTGAGATAAGTAAATTACATAAATAGATACATGCACATATGGCCCCATTTTATGGTAACCTAGGTTAATTATTATGCTGAGAATAGGAAAAAGGAATACTTTTGTTTTGGAGCATCAATAGCCCAAATGACAAACCAGTTCTTCCTCAGTCAATTAAAGTCAACAAGGCTTACCGTGTGCCAAGAATTGTGCTAAGCACATACAAAGGCAAAAACAGTTCCTGTCCTTAAGGAGCTTACATTACAAGGAGGGAGACAACATGAAAATAACTATATAATAACAAACGCAGTATATAATATATAATAAATATGTTATTTAGATATTATGTCTAATATATTTATATTATACATTATAAACATATAATGTATAATAAAAATATATAAAACAAATATATAATAAAAACAATATTCAGAGTAAATTAGAGGTAGTCCAGAAGGAAGGCACTAACACTGAAGAGGAAGGGAAGGGGAGAAGCATCTAGAAAAAGGCAGTGCTGCTAAAGTCATAGAGTATTTGGGAGTAGAGTAGAAAGGTAGGAAGGGGCCAGATTGTAAAGGGCTTTCAAAACCAAGTAGGATTTTATATTTGCTCTTAGAGATGATAAGGGAACCACTGGATTTTGTAGTAAAGGAGTGATTTGGGCAGACCTGTGCTAGAGGACAATCTTTTTTGGTTACTAAAAGGAGAGTGGACTGGAGAGGGAGAGACCTAGACAGGGGCAGAGTTGGGAAACCCTGCCACATATGGCCTTCTAGGTCCTCAAAGGGCCATACCAGAGGACCTAGAAGGACACATGTGGCCTCATGGCTGAAGGTTCCCCACCCCTGGGCTAGAGAGATGCAACCAGAATCCAGGCATCTGATGAGGGTCCGTACCAAGGAGCAGAGAAGCCATGGTCTAATTGACAGAACTTGATACCGGGTGACATGCTGGTTAGGAGTATCTTAATTCCTCCCCAGATGGCACCTTGTCTCTATGGGGCTTTGTCTAAATTAGTAGCCTTAGAAAGAATGCTTTGCTTTTTATAATACTGTATTGAAGGCCTACTGTGAAGCTGTAAGATCTTGTGTGATCCTGACTATAATTCTTTCCTACTGGAACTAGGTTGTTTATTTGATTTGATTTGATTTTTTTGATATTTGCATTGGAATGCAGTATTATTTGGCCTGGGAACACTTTTCCTTTGGGACTTACTTCTGGGAAATGATTAGTGGATTCTATCTTATGTTGGTTCTCTGGTTCTCATAGACCCAGGCAGTTTTCATTCTGATTTCGTGAAACATTGTGTTCAGGATTTTTTCTTTATGGTGGTTTTCAGGGAATTCAGTGGCTTTTAAGTTAACTCTCCTTGATATGTTTTCTAGGTCAGTTGTTTTCAGTGTCTTGCATGTATATGTATATATGTATCTGTATATGTAAAAACACACACATATTAATCTTTTGATTTTGATAATATCTCTTGCTATCATATGGAGTCACTGATTTGTTCGGTCCGTTTTGGTTTTCAGGGCATCCATTTCTTGGGTAAGGTTTGCCACTTTCTTTCCTGGGCTCACTCCTTCTAATTCTTTCCTTTAGAGCTTTCATTTAACTTCTTAGGTCTTAATTTATTCCATGTACTCATGCGCTCTCGGTGGAAAATATCCATTCTCCCTCTGATTGTGTATAATTGTGTATAATTATTTTCAATAATTGTTTATGATCAGTGTTTTCTTCAATTTACTCGTCTCTCCAAGTTTAGTTCCTGAATTGGGTCTTTGTACCAGAGGCAAGTTTCACCTCTTGATGCAGTCATGAGTGGTGCAATAGGCTCTGCTTGGTCCTGCCCTTGGTTCTTGGTTGATCATCTAGGACTCTCTGGATCATTGGGGTTCAGAATGTGGTATCTTCAGGACCCTCCTTGGCATCTCAAAACAGAGTGACAGGGACCTCAGAGCCCCTAAGGCCAGGCTGTCTGGGTCTCAGTGTTATGACCCTGTGCTGGTTACAGCCTAGTACTACTCCCTTGGGCTTCCAAGGTATCTTCTTTGGGGCTTTCTGACCACCCTGGGGCTTTCTCAGGGAAGCTGTCTGCTCCTGGATAGAGTCTTGCAGGCTACATGTGCCTTATCTATGGTCTCACTGACACTTGATTTGTTGGGGAAACTCCCTTTCCCGTTACTACCCATGGCCTTCGAGATGACTTTTTGTATAGTTATGTGGTAGAAAATGTCTCTTATTATAGATTATCATTGGATTTCTTGATCTTCATTTGATTTGGTTCAGACTTCAGGGTTTTGCTGGAGTTGGTATAGGGAAACTAGGCAGCCTCTCTCTTTGCAGTCATGAAAAGAAATCTACTTTTTTCTTTAATGAACAAGGTCAGCAGAAAGAAGGGAGTGAGACCAAGGGTGGAGTGGTTTGTGTCTAGTCTTTTCTACTTCCTCTTTTTATCCAATCCATCTCAGTATCTTACCATTTCTCTCTTCTTTTAATCTCCTCTCTTTAATCATACATTTATAGTTGAAGTTTGTTTTGCTTATTAAGTATTCCCTCCTCCCATCTCCCTAACCTCAAATCCTCCTCTTCAACTTCTCTGTCCTTGGCCACTTCCCTGTTTATTTTGTTGCATTTCTGTACTAAAGAATATGTATGTCTCTGTGCAGTCAAGTTTCCTTTGCCCAGTTCAAATAAGAGAGAAGGTCATGAGTTGTCTATTTCCCCCTCATTTCTAAATTAGTATTATCTTATAAGTTCCCCAATTAGGAAAAATTGTGAATTTTTTCCTCTTCTTCCTCTGTCATGTTCTCCACCCCATTCTCTTTTATCTTTTCAAAACAAATAAACAGAAGAAAACCATGCCCAAGCCCTGAATTTGTCTTTTAAAAATTATCTCTGTGACCTTTGAAGACAGTGATATTCTGAAGAGAAAATGATCATTTCTTTCCCTACTGAATATAAGCACTTGACCATTATTTAACTCCTTTAAATAGCTCAAATGCTTTTTCCTTTCTAGCTTTCTTCTGTCTCATGTTTGAATTTCAAAGATTGTGCCCACCTCTGGTTTTCTCAGCAGGAATGCTTGAAAGTCAGCTTGTCTGTTAAAGGTCAGTTTTCCCCATGTGGGATTATATTCAGTTTTGCAGAGAAAGTTATTCTTGGTAACATGCCACTTTTTTATCTTTTGGTATATCTTATGGCAGACTTTATTTTCTAGTAATTACTATATAGGGTTGTGTGAATCCTGACTCTGTTACATTGGCACTTGATATCTTTTTTTCCTGGCTTCTTATGGCATTTTTTTTCTTTCATCTAGAAATTCTGAATTTTTGCTATGACATTTCCATATGTACTTGGGATTTCTTTCCAGTGTTGTTTGATGTATTCTTTCCATTTTCTCTTTGTTTTCTGCTTCTAATAGTTTTGGGATGTCTTATTTTATATTTTCTTGAAGCATGATGTTTATTTATTTTTATTACTTTTTGATTTGATTTTGGTTTTCAAGGATTCCAGTGATCCTTTAGTTAACTCGCCTTGACCTGCTTTTCCAGGTCAGTTGTTTTGAATAGTAAATTCCTTTCACAACCTACTTTTTCAGATTTTGATCTTGCTCTAACATTTCTAGCTGTATCCTTGAACTTCAAAGTTCTGTTTGCTCCATTCCATTTTTCAAGTTATCTACTACTTGAATAACATATACTTTCTATACTGTGCTTCCAAGTGCCTTGATTTTACTTATAGTTTCTTTTTTCAGTTCTTTGTTCATTTTTTCCATTTGCTCTTAGTCTTTGCAACTAATTTGTTTTCTTTCCCCCTAAGGTTCTACTTGTAACCATTGCAGAGATATTTTTTTCTTCTGAGATTTTATCCTGAAATTCTCTTAACTCTTAGTGTCTATTTCAATGTATTAGGAGTTTTCTTCTATTTATTTCTCTAATTTCAACTCCTTTATTGGGATTTTGTGTGAGGGCCAGGTTTTGCCTTCTGCTGTACTCTTAGTTGAGGATGGCTAGACCCAAGCCTTATTTGTATTCCTGGAAGGGGCAAGCTTGTGTCTCAGGATCAAGTCCCCTTCCCATTACCGTGCTAGCACCACTGCTCTAACAAAGTTCTGGATAGATATCTGGGTACTTTCTTTACCTTTCATTCTGAAGAAGCTTTCTTGGGCCGCACTAGGCCTTTAGCCTTTGACTGGAACCTAAAGCTGAATCCCAGAGCTGAGTCCACTTCCTTCCCACCGCCAGTCATCCCTAGACTCACTTCCTACTGACCTCGACCTATTTTCTGTTGAAACCAGAGTGGAATCCTGTGCTTTCTTCAGGCCCTGTTCCTCTTTCTCTCCCTCCTCCCCACCCAATTTAGTTGTCTTCTGTTTCCCAGAGGTCTGTAGTTTTCAGGCTCTATCCTTGTGCCATTCTATATCATAAGAAAAGGCTTATTAGTGGTTCTTTTCATTTTTGTTGAATCTTGGTTTCCTCTGGCATCATTCATAAGGTAGCCTTTTGGGGAGCTGATCTGAACTGAATACTCCCTCATTACCATCTTTGTCAGAAATCCATCCGTAGTGTTTTCTCTACTCACACTGACACAACCCTACTTCATCTCTCTTCATTGGTCTTACCGCTTCCTTCTCTCCCTACTGTAATCCATCAATCTAAATAGCTGCCACAATACACAAGTTTGAGCATAGCATACCTCTGTAAAAAACAGCCACAAAGCAACTTCTTTATTGTCTTTCTGTTAAAGTATAAACTTTGTTATAAAAAATTTTCCACTGTCAGATTCTAGCTTATCTTTACAAACTTCTTTCATCTTATTATTCCCCTTGTGCACCCACTAAATTCCATCCAAACTGGCCCATTGTTTCCCAAACTCAACATTCTATCTGGCTTCTCTGAGGTTTCCTCGGGCTTAGAATTCATTCTTTTTTCACTGCTACCTCTTAGAATGCTTAGCTTCCATCTCTTATTAAAAGTATTTCCTGACACTTCCACACTCCCAGTCATTAGCGTTTTCTCCATGCTCAAATTGTCTTGTGTTTATCTATATGTGTGTTGCATTCCCTCCCTCCCCACCACAGTGTAATAAGCTCTTTGAAGACAGGCTCTCTTTCTCTTGATTGGTTTCCCCAGTGCCTACTAAAGTACCTTGCACAAAGCGGATATTTTATACATGCTGAACTGAATACTTCACTATATATATCATGTGGCTCTGTTGTTTATATTATTGTCCTTAACTACTGAGTTACAGTTACTATTCATAATTTCAACCACCAGGTAGTTTTGGTAGCCACTCACCTAATCCCATTCAGTAGAAGTCATATTCTGGACTTGTCCCATACTTACCTAGTGGCTATGAATATATATTCTAAAGCACTAAGTGATGAACTCTTTATAGTTATATTGACATTACAACCAGTGGCATCAAACTCAAATAGGAAAGGGGAGGGGCACTACACTATATATAACCATACTGCATATTGACTTAGAAAACTACATCCTAGCATTATCTTTGTCTTCTTGTATTTTCATTTATTTTAATAAATTGAGTGTTTCACAGTTTCATTTTAATCTGTTTTAGACTCCTCTCAGGAGTTGCATATCTGACATCTCTATTCTAGACTCATTAAGTCAATAAAAAAATCAATCACTCAATGGCATTGTGCTAGGTGTTTTGGTTATAAGTATAAAAGTGAGACAGTTACTGCCCTCAAGAGTCTTACATATTCTGTAAGAGGGAGGTAGTATGTTCAAAGGTTCATAAATAGTGCATTTATATATAAATGAAACACAGTGGTTTTGGTGAGGCATGAACAGCTGGGAGAATCAGGATCTTTTGAAAGGGAGTTTTTTCTCCAGGTGTCCACATGCTGTTTTCCTCTGCTAGACATGTCTCTGGGATGGATTCCCTGGACCTGCTCTTCTCTGACACCCAACTAGACTCTACAGCTAGACCCTTTGGACTTGCTCTTTGTTGTGTATGACAGCTGCTGCATGAATTTTTTCACTGCAAGGTGCTATTGCTATAGACAGGGAGGGGAGAGAAATCTCTTCATCCTTGTTACACTCTGGAAAGTGGTGCAAAGGAAAAGGTGAAGAGGAATTCCAGCTGGATCTGGATAATTGGCTGTTTGTTTCTTTTTTTCCTTTTTGCCAACTGCTGGTGATTGACTTTCCCAAATGAGTTCCTCTTGTCTCAAATGACTCTAGAGTTGGCAAGCTTGCGTTTTGAAGCCCACCAAGGTAGCCAATTCTTTAGTTACTCAATCACTAGCCTCCCCGTAATTCAGGTTTTATTGTGGAACTTCTTTATACCTCCTAAAGAAATAAAGAAGGGTAAACACTTCTTTCCATTTCCTTTATAGTATTTTTCTTTTTTTTTCTGTACATTTTTATGAAATGCTTTCCTTAAAATAACTTTATGAGATATGTAGGACAAGTCTTATTATACTCATTTTGCAGATAAAGAGATTGAGATTCAGAAAAGTTAGATGAGTTTCCCATAAAGTGTCAGGTAGGCTTTGGATACAGATCTCCAGACACCAGACTGGGTACTCTTTCCACCACATCATGCTGCTTTTGTAGAAATCCCCCTTCTTCCCTAATATTCCATCCCACTTGAGAACCAAAAAGTATGTATATACACATATACATATATGTATATGTGTATATATAAACACTTACATGTTTGACTCATAAACTGACTTTGATAAACATGCATGCGTATTTATGTATGCATGCATGTTTATCAAAGTCAGGCTTGGGGCAATTTTCACACCAGCGCTTTATTATTGTCCTGCCCTTAACATATGAGCCCTAGGACAAATACTTTATCTTATGATTGAACTGTCTCCCTTTCTAAATGTCTCTTGGAAGAATCAGACATTGCAGACTAAATTTGTATTGTTAGCTGAGAACTGAGTAACAAATCTGTAGACTCTTTGTGGGGAATTCTTCTTTGGGTATTTGGGATTCAGATTTTTAAAGTATTTTGACTGGTATCCAACACAGGGGAGTTAATTTAATACCTCTTTTCCCATGATGGAACACAATCCACAAAGAGCTTCATAGATACAAGTCTACATCTAGCCTGCTAGGAGACACTGTAGGCTAATTCACACAGATGCTACATGGTCTTTCTGTATTGACTTGACTAACTTTCTGTCTTGATAAGTTTGCTTTGCTGTGATCAGGTCAGAACACCATGAAACTTCTCAGGTGATCGTAAGAAGGAAACTCAAGGAGCAGTCGAGTAGAAATACATATACACAGAGTGATTTCTTCTCTACTCTGCCATTTCCAAACCTGCACCAAACAGTGTTAGAACCATACTTTTACTACCCCTAATGAAGCTGAGATGGTTGTAAGGAGAGTGACTATCCAACTGACTCAATATAGTGGGATGTCAGTATCTTGGCATCGTTACCAAGAACGAATCAACTGACAAATATTTATTAGACTCTTGCTATTTGCCAAATATTGGAGATACAAAGAACAAAATGAAAAACCTTGCCCACGAAGTTTGGGGGAGACCATTAATTATTCCATAAACTGGTCCTTAGTTTTGCAGATTCAGAAACTCATTTTTTTTTTTGTTTGCTCATGATTTATCAAGATCTGGAGAATTCAGGAGTGATAACAAAGTTCACAAGGGACATCAGTCCCACCAAAATATTGGATATTTACGATGACTGGTCAGAGTGTTCTCTACCCTAAAATGACATAGACTTGGCCACCAACGATTAAATATCCAAGTGATCTTAATGAGAGCTGAACTGAATGATATTAATGGATAGCAGCATCAATCTATTTATCAGGGTCCTATCACTGACTATCATTCTCCTGTTAAAAAGAAGCCTCCAATGTTGCCCTGTTGCCTGTAGGAGAAAGTACACAATCTTCAGATTGTCATTGAAACACTCTAAAATATATCCCCTATTTCCCATTTCTTGCCATATTTCACATGACTTCAGTCCTTCCACCCAGATTGACCTAGGTGTTTCCTATCCATGGAACTGTCTCATCTCTCTGCTAGCTGATTCAGTGGATAGAGCACTGGTGCTGCAGTAAGGAGGACTTGGATTTGAATCCAGCCTCAGATACTTACTAGCTGTGTGACCCTAGGCAAGTCACTTAATTCCGATGGAAGAAAACATCCCTTCTCATCTTTCTGCTTTGCACAAAGCCTGTCTCTAACCTGCTTTCTCTTCACCCTCATGTCTTAAATTTCCCTAGCTTCCTTCAAAGCACAGCTCATGAGGCTTCCTACATGAGGCTGTTTTTAGTACTTTCTCCCTCTTGAAATTATTTGGCATAAACTTGCTTATATATTTTATTTACCTGTCTGTGTATGATGATGTATTCTGTCACCTTCCCTCTCCTCTATTACAAAGTAAACTCCTAGAGATTTGGTTTTGTGTTTGTATGAGCTGTGCCTAGCACAGAGCCTTGAACACAGTCTGTGTTTATCATAGGTTTGTTGAATGTTGAACAAAATTTCCATTGTCCATCCTTCTCTGAGGTTTGGGAAGGTCTCAGAAGATATCAAGGATTCAGCTGTCACAGGCCTTGTGACACAGTGTTGTCACTTTCAGACACCTTGGTACATTTTGTGCCTTAAAGACTTTACCAGTTTACAGTACACTTACCAGATAAAGCTCCTCTTGGGGCACACATACACATACAGACACAGAGGGAAAACCTCTCAGGCAACCAGACTCCCCTGGGCTCCACTGTTCTGACACAATGAGATCTCATCTGACTTTTGTTATCCTGAAAAGTCAGAAAACATTGTGTCAACACACTGAGCTTTTATATTCACAGTATAAGGGCTAGAATAGGGAACACAAGGCCAGAGGTCTGGACTAAGTTTTGTTTATTTAAAAAAAAACAAACTGCTTATGCATAAGGTTATTGGTAGCAGTTGCTGCCTTCCTCTAAAAAAATTTACACTTTTTATTGATGTGTTTTGATTTTTACTTCACCAACATTTCCAAATGTATCCCCTCCCCTGCCACCATTCAGAGAGTGGCTCTTCTAACAAAGAATAAAAATAAAAAAGAAGAGAAAGAATTGTTCAGAAACAACCAGTATATTAAAAAAAAAAGTCTAACATGTTTCATGATTATAGACTCCTACTCTTACAAAGAACCAAGGGACCTTTTCATATCATTTCTTGGAGAATAACCCTGGCCAGAATAATTTTGTAATACTCAGTTTTGACTGTTTTGTCATCCTTTTGGTTCTGTTGTAATTATTTCCTCTCTGGCATTCTAGGTGGTACAATGGACAGAGGAATATTTGAATTCAAGTGTGGAGACGCCCCCTAGCATTGTGGCCCTGGGCTTAGCTTCTGTTTACCTCAGTTTCCTCATCTGTAAAATAAGGATAGTAATATCAACTTTATCTCAAGGTCTTTGTGAGGATGAAATAAAATAATAGTTGTAAGGCACCTAGAGCCATGCCTAGCACACAGTAAGCACTATATAAATGCTAACTTTTAAACTCTATCCCTTCCTGTCTCTGTCCCTCATTTCCTCTCTCCTGCTTCTCCTTATGTCATACTGAATCAGTTCCTTTAAGTCTTCCCATGTGTGATTAAAAACAGTATTTCCCACAGCTTTACCATGTAGGCAAGTCTAGTTTTTCCTTAGGTCCTTCTCCACTCAGGTGAGGCTAGTTTTTTTTTCCTTAAAAGTTTTCTGAACTGTTATTGAGACTTGACTTGGGGACTAAGGCTTGAACTCTTGATGTAGCTTCCTAGTCCAAAGCCAAAGGAAATCCAGCACCCTCTCTCAGATTTCTGATCACAGACATCAGGAAACTATGTGCAGCTTAATCAATGAGGTATCCTTCCTCTGCAGTTGCTAAGTACACTTTCTTTTGTTAACAGATGGATTATGAGCATCTTATTTCATTCCAGAGTCAAACTTAAATTACCAGACCTGAATTAAGCCTATCCTACAATCCCATGTTTATGTTCTCTGTACCATGGGAGAGTGAAGTTGGTAAACAGGATTATTTAGTCGCTCTTATTTGCCCCCAAGAGTGTATATGTTCAGGGAGAACCAGCACATCTGAAGGCTGGCCATGACCTTCTTAGGGCTGCTTATCCACTTTTGGCATTCCCCTTTCACCCAAGTCTCTCTTTGGCTCCAAGAAGTTGTAACATGAGCAGTGGCCACACCCTGTAAAACTGTCTTGGCAGATGGGATAAGCCAGATTTAGGGTAAGGTTACCAAAAGGCCTCAAACCCATTGATGAGTTAGGGAGATCCCTACCCCAAGCAGCTGAAGACTTCTACTGGAATAGGTGGGTGAGAAGTATGTGTTCCAACTGTTTTGAAGGCAGCCGAAGCAGGTCCTATGGAGTGCTTAGAGCTTGGACACATGTCCAAGACACCAAGATCATCCACTGCACCCTGGGCCATCACCGGTCATCTTGACTTTTGTCTTACCATTGGACTTAAATGACTCTAGGAGACAGAGTAAGGCTGAGACTTTGGGCAACTCTGCTTCACTTCAATCCAATTCACACACAGGACTCAAGACATCACATTCCATTATGCCACTGGCCCTCTTTAAAACTAAAGGACAAACAAAACATTTGCCCCCACTATCCTAAATTTGATTTATTGCCTGGATTACATAAATGTTCTTTTTTCTTCAGGGATATTGTAGCAGAAACATGGATGGCACGCTTTCCCTTGCTCTGAACCTCGAGTCAGAAACATTGTTTTGACAAAACATTTCGGGATAAAATCCTCTTTCTTCTTCAGGGATGCTCCACCTCCCCCATTGCCTCCTTCCAACTGCATTCTCAAAAAGTGTACCTAGATTCCAAATGCCTCTGGTCAACAGTATTTATGAAAATAAAGCAAACTTTTCTTTTTTTTACAAGTAAGCAGACTTTTCCTGTGATCTGGGGAAAAGGCTTCAGGCCTTCATTAATAAGCTCAAATGTAGATAGGAGATTATCGAAACTACATTAGGGTCTATAGAAGAATATGTGTCTCTGTGAGATCAGCTGGTCTTTCAGTAGTACAATATATGCCCTATTGGAACCCTGCAGTCCAGTTCTTCTTGTGATTGCTGGTACTTTTTATAGCCTCCACTTCTTTAGCTTCAGACTTTGATATATTCCTTAGTTGAATTATTCTTTCAGAATAAACAACCCATAGCGTAAGGCTGGCAGAAATTTTTTTTCACAAAAACTCAACTCTGAAGCTAGGTAAGAGGTAGGAAAATAAGAGCATAAGGTTTGTCCCTTCAAGCTAATGATTTTTAGGATCAACTTATCCTATCAATGGCAGCTAGGTAGTGCAGTGGATAGAGCACCAGTGCAGGAGTCAGGAGGACCTGAGTTCAAGTCTCACCTCAGACACGTGACACTCACTAACTGTGTGACCTTGGGGATGACACTTAACCCCAGTTGCCTCGTACTGGGTCATCTCCAGTCATCTTGATGAGTAATTGGTCTCTGGATTCAGATGGCTCTGCAGGAGAAGTGAGACTGGTGACCTGCACAGCCCTCCCTCACTCAAAAGAAAGCCAAGTGCAAGTCATGTCATTATTTCTCTGATGGCATGGTCTTCTTTGGCAATGAAGGACAAACACACATCCTATCAATAATTCTTGGCTTAGTCTCTCCAGGAAAAGATCTCATCCTAACTTATGGTGACTATTCAAGTGTATTTCCCAAATTTTAATCTCTGCAAGGTAGGCTAATCAGGCAATAGCCGATTTACCTAATAATCATCAAACAGTCTAGGGGATTCTGGGTTTAAAAATTCTTAAATCTTTCTTATTGGTACATGCAAATGATTGGTCTTAGAAAAGGTTTGGAGGCAACTGTGCCCTGTGGGCATAATTATCTTCCTTTTTTGACCAGCTGCTTTCCTAGCTTTTCATATGCAGATTAGCTACTCAAAGCTTCACTGCCCTTTATACCATTCAAATTAGCCTACTTAAAGTTTTAATCCTTTATGAAATGGGAAATAATCTAGTAAATCTGTAAGGGGCTCACCCTTTATATTGTATTCATCATGTTTTATTCCATTATATTTATGTACTGTGTTTTTTAGTCATTCCCTAGTTGACAGGCATTCACTTTATTTCCTCTTCTTTGTTACAATGGAAAGGCCATGTCTTGGTATATACGTGACCTATTTTTATCATTGACCTGGGGTGTACATCCCAGAGTACAACACATTTTAGTCACTTTCTAATTTAAAGACTGTGTTAAACCCTAGACATATAAATACAAAAGAAATCAAGACAACCCATAATAATTATATATTTGTTGATGTTGTGTTTGTCCTTCGTTTTCAAAGAGGACCATGCCATTAGAGAAATGATGACATGATTTACACTTGACTTTGTTTTAAGTGAGGGAGGGCCATGCAGGTCACCAGCCTCACTTTCTCCTCCTGAACCATCTGAGGTTCTTATCTTAAGGATAAGAGAAAGTCCTTTGCCTAAAGGAGAATACATTTTAAAAGGGGATGGTAATACAGAGAGGGTAGTGGTGTCTAGGAAAGGGTGTTTTGGTTTGGAGTATCACAAGAATAATAAATTGAAGGAACCTTTTCCAGAAGCATTAGTCCTGTGGATTTGGTTGGAAGACTTGATGGGATGTAAAGGTGAAATATGGTCTGTTGGCTACTCAGCTAATAGTAGACTAAGTAAAGTTTGTATTTACTCAAGAAGTTCCAAAGATGAGTCAATTAATTTTCCTGAGGACAAAGAGCATGGATTCTGGTGTTCCAGAGTATGAATGTTCAGGTCCATGTGGATGGTGTTGGGTTCATGTGGGGCATAATAGAGTAGTAGAACACAGATGTCAATTTAGCCCATATGGCTAGATGGGAGGGAAAAGTAAGCATGCACTATTGGTGACTATATAACCCTTAGTCTACTCATGGATTTAGTCTATGGTCTCTAAGCTTACTTATAATTTTATACATCGATGGTCCAAATGATAAAGACTAGCTTAATTTGGAACATACTGCTAAAAAAGCAAAGATTCAGAATTGAGAATTTATAATACAAATTCAAGGCCTCCAATTCTCCTTGGACCCTAGCAAAAAAGTTATTTTATGTCAAATATATTTTGTTTATATTCTACCATATATGTCCTTCCCCCCTCAAGTTTTCTACTGTAAAATAGTTTAAAAAAATGTCCTGATACCCTAGATAGGCTATTATTAGGAATAGTGAACATAAAGTATTTTAAGATACTTTTGTGTTCAATCAGTTCTGACTAAATGCAAGTGCTGGGAAAGCTTCACAGTAAGGAAATGAGATTATTCTTGGTTTATTATGTCTGTGCTGTATTTTAGCTTCTCCAGAACCACAAATGTTTGCCAGTTGTCACCTAGGGAATGGACGGAGGAATGTTCAACAGCACTATATGAGAAGAGATTCAAAATGCATGACCCTTTATAGAAACACTCACTCATATATTCAGTAAGCAAGTATTGCATTCCTACTAAGTGCTAGAGATTTTGTGTTAGAAGTGAGCCCATCTAACAAATCCCCAACAGTGAGAAACATGCTCACCTTAAATAAAGAACAATGCCGGTTGTGAAATCAGGAAAGCTTTAATTAAATTTTACATCCATTCCCCCTGAATGGATGGGTGGCTTCCCCAATAAGGTAACAGGATGACCACAACATGTTCAGAAATATGGGGCTTCTAATACTGTTTTCTGAACTTTGGATCTCCTGCCATACTGTCTCCTGGCTGTATGACTCCATGTTCTCCTCTCCGATAGGCCCTTCCTCACACAGCTCCCTGGGCCTGCACATTAGTTTCTGACCTCTAACCTGTCCATGCTAGGTCACAACCTTTGTCACCTAGGAATGTGGAAACCAGAACTTTCTTGCTTCCCACATTGTGTTAGGCATGGAAGTTACTAGACAAAAATGTCATATCATTATTGCTTGACCAATTCTTTAAATTGGCTCTGTACTGGTACAGTTGACCATTCTTTTGGGTCAGATATAGAAATGTACTGATTGCAAATATTTTTCCTTGTTGCCTGGGTGGCAGTGGGAGGAGCCAGATCCCTCCCTGCTTCTGTTTCTAGATCAGGTTCTAACAGGAAGGAGTCCTGGGTATCATAACCTCCTCTGTTGCCCAAAGGAAATGACAAAGAGGAGGCACCAATTGTAGAAGGCTTTATCAAGGAACTTAGCAGGGGAAAAACATAAGCCAATAGCTAGTTGGGATAGTCAGATCAAATGAGAGTGTGTTTTTTTTTCTTTTTTTTCAAGGATGGAGGAAAAATGGGTATAGGTCTAGGCAACAGAGAAACAGCAAGTAGAGAGGGAGTGATGAAAGATTTGTAAGACAGTGAGGCAGATTGTGGGGGCAAACTGCTGGAGAAAATAGAATAGGATGAAATTAAGGATGCATGGAGAGGGGTTTGCCTTGGGAGAAGGGCCACCGCTAGTGTGAAACAGTGACAGGAGAAGATACCTGAGTGATGACAAAAGAAGGAACTAGCTCTTGGTGAATGCCCTTCATTTTAATGAGTGCTCGTTGACGGTCATGATTAATGATGATGATGATACAAAAATTAAGATGAGTAAAGAAGCCTTTCTTTATAAAGTGATTAATTCTTGGTAGTAACTTTGAACCGTATATCCCCCAACCAATGGATGTTCAGTATTGACAGTGGGTTGGCTCTTCCTTGGTGCAACTCTTTCTGGCTTCCATACTGAAAACATGGGTGAGAGAAATCTCTCTGGGTTCACTTGGACTCCCTATCCCAGTCAACAGCTACCAGGATCTTTTGCCTTTGGCGAATAGAGCATTGTCATAGATATAATCTAAAAAAACCCCAAAACCAAAAACCATACACACACACAGACACACATGAATATATTTTTAAGACAAAAATAGTCAAGAAAAACTAATGAACACATGAAATATGAGGAAAAAAATCAAACAAAAAATACAGGCATGTATTCTGATGGAGAATTAGATTATAAATAAGTAACTCTCTTTTTTCAATTGATAAATTTTGGTTTGACACAGCCTAAACAAACACACAAATAAACTGCCAACAATGTGTATTTTCTTCCAAATGACTTAGCACAATAGTGCGTATTGTTGATTGTGAGTAGTAGTTCATGCGTAGCAGGCATGCAGAAATTTCTGTTAAATCATTTCTGAATCCACCTAGCTATATATACTTCCTTATAGTTAACATCTCTTCAGTTTGTCCAAGGATATAATAAGAAACTTAGACAAATGTGTTGCTAAAATACTCACATACCATGATCATAACATTTCTCTTATTTACAAGTAAAAGCTTGAAATGAGGTTATTATGGAATTATTTATTTTTTGATGAAGCTGGACATTTTTAAAGCTGTTTTACTTTCTCACAAACCATTGATTTAATCAGACCTTTTAGAGTTTTGCTGAGGATTTTTAGTAAGCTTACTACTTTATGGTATGTATAATCTACTTTCTTCCCCTTTGTAAAATTCAGGGCAACATTTTCTTGTCTGGTCCTGGGTGCTGTCTCTTCTTTTCACAGATTTTTCACAAATTATTAATGATGGCTCTTTGATCAAATCCACAGATTTTTAAATATTTTGGGAAGTAATGCATCTATTGATGATTTGAATTTATTGAGAGCAATCAGATGCTGTTTTACCATCTCCTCAGATAATATTAGTTTTTTTCATTTCTTGAACTTTTTTTTTCCCCTATATTTCCTAAGATGAAGATCATTCTTTTGATTTGAGAAGATGTAAGCAGATCTTCCAGTAAATTGGTAAAACAAGAGACCACAAGAAACAATGAAGTGAAAAGGGAACTTGACTGAGAGTCAGAGGACGTGTTTTGGCTCTATCATTTCTACGTATGTCACCTTGGGAAACTCAGTTAACCTGTCCAGGTCCCAGTTGCTATCACTGTAAAATGACTGGATTGGATCAGATCATATCTATTATTCCTTCCAGTTTTTAAATTTGTGATATAGCTCATAGATCTATGAATTATTGTCAGTAAAATGTTTTTAGATGAGTAAACTGATAAGCCCAAGGACAAATAAAAAACCACCAGAATTAGAGCTACGTTAGTAACATAGAAAACAAATAAAATAGAACTTGTTCTTTGAAAAGAGAAAAAAATCATTAGCAAATATATTAAAAAGTGTAGAATAAAAAAATATCAAAATAAAATTGGGAAAGAGAAGATAATAAATGGAGAAGAAAAGAAAAACTTATACCTATGCCAAGAAAATAGAATAGAAAATAAAGGAATGAGTATTTATAACAATATTCAAACTGACAATACAGGAGAAACCTAACATAAATAAGCCACTATAAGAGTGAGAAATTGAACAGATCAGGGCTGATGAGCCATGTTAAAAGGTACAAGGATTAGATGACTTAAGAAGTAAATTCAATTATATATTCAAATACTAATAACTCCTACCACAATGGTACTTCATTTTTTTTTAGAGTACCTTATTTACATTAAAAAAGACCTCATGGACCCTTACCTGATTGAGAAAATAGATGATGATAAAAACTTTATAATTTAGCAATGCTTTGAAATGATTTTGTATTTTACTAATTATAATAGTATTTAATATACATTTGAAAAATGGTAATACATGTGAATGTGTACTGTTTATACAGTCTTCCCCCTCATCTGCTGCAGAAAGTGTTTTGTGGTGGTATTTTTTTTTTTTTTTTACTTATGTTGAGTTTAATACATTGTTTTAAGAGAAGGGAGTGATCCTGAGCTATGATTTAATCAGTACGCTGTTGAAACATCCCCCTTTGATTTTGCTGTTCTTGGTGTCATTCAATTATGTCTGACTCTTCATGACCTTATTTGGTGCTTTCTTGGCAAAAATATTGGAGTGGTTTGCCATTTCCTTCTCCAGCTCATCTTGCAATTGAGGAAACTGAGACAAACAGGGTTAAGTGACTTACCCAGGGTCACACTGCAAGATTTGAAATCAGGAGGATGAGTCTTCCTGAGTAAACATCTGACATTCTATCCACTGCATCCCCTAGCTGCCCTTTGTCCTCTGATACAGATTAGCAACCCTTCTGTAACTTATGGGAATTCAGAGTTGCTTGGGAAAACTGAGAGATTGTGACTTGCTTGTGGTCACATGGTAGCTTTAGGAGGTAAGACTGGAGCCTAGGTATTTCTGACTCTAAGATTGGCCCTCTTTCCACTATGTCATCATGCTGTTTCTTTCAACCTATTTGGAGCTAAATAAAGATTAATCTGGCATTGCTTGGTGTGTGTTTTTGTGTATTTATGCACATATATAATACATGCGAACATACGTGTATGCATGTGTGCATACATATATAAAAAAATCTTCCAGGCACATGTAACTGCAGCAACCTTGGTGGCCAGGGCAAACTGGTCTCACCTACCTTCTACACAACATATTGTGCTACCAGGTCTCAAATAGTGCTATCAAACAGTAATTATCAAAACTAATTGGTATTTCTATTCTGAAATACAGAAAAGAATTTCAATGAAAATTATTAAATAATTGAAATGCCTATAATTGATTAGCATTGATAAATCAGTTATCACAAATTCTTGGAAAAATATTTAAAAATACTCATTATTAAGTAAAAAAAATTAGGAAAATTAGATGTCAGTAGGATAAAAATGGAATTAGATCATTTTCTCACAGCATGTATCATACCCATTACATGAAGATTCTGAGCACAAAATTATTACACATTAAAAGATAAAGGAATGTTAACTCTTACAATTATAATAAATTTTTTAGCTATCCAAGAAGCCAAAGAAATTATGAGAAAAACTAGATAAAATGAATTATTAAAAAATAAAAAAAACCTTTTATACAACAGAAGACAATAAAAAAAGAGAGATTATGGGGAAAAACCTTTATAATAAATATTTCTGTTAAACTTCAATATCTCAAATGGATGAAGAATTGTCATGCATTTATAAATAAGATCCATTTCTCAAGAGACAGTCAATATGAGCAGATAGTTCTAAAAAGAAGAATATGAATTGTCAATGACTTGGAAGATTTCAAGCTTTCTAATTGTCATAATCATATAAAATAAAACAACCTTGAGATACCACTTTACACCTATCAAAATGGAAATAATTGTGCAAGGTAATAAAATTGAATGCTGACGTACTTGTGAAAAAGCAGATATACTATTATACTACTGATAAATTGGTACAGTCTTTTTGAAAAAATTATATGGTTATTTGGTAATGGCAACAGAACTATCCAAATCCTTTGATCCATTTTTCTCCCTTTTAAAATGTACCCTTAGGTTGTTATTGACTGGGGGCGAGGGCCGGGGGAAAGAGATCTATTTGTACAAAAATATTCCTAGTGCCACCGTTCACAATAGCAAAACAAAACAAAAAACTAACACCAGAAATATTCTATACATTCTTCAGTTGGGGATTTGGTTGAACAAATTATGGAATATGATTTAATTAAATGTTATTATGCCATAAGAATAGACAGTTATGAAGACCTGAAAGAGCTGTGAGAAGACTTTTATAGGATAATGCAGAGCAATGATAAAAAAAGAACCAAAGTGGAGATTTGTCCACTGATTATGTGGAGATATATACAATAGCCATGGTAACCTCATTAAAAGCTGACATAAATACACAGAAAAGAAATTCTGGAGGAGATCGGGTGAAAAGTAGGAAGATTTTGTTGTCACCTTTTCAAAATTTCTATGTAATAAAAAATTAAAAGTCCTATTCCTATGTGATAAAAAATTTTAAAAATTACAGAAATCTAAAGGTTTATAATGCATACTTATTTACAATCCATTTGTTCTTTATCTAATTAAATATTTTTGTTAACATTAAAGAGAATAAAAGTATATATTATATATGTATCTGTGTATTTATATCTGTATTATATCCTATTTATATCTGTATATTTATATGTATATGTTATATGTTAGAGGCAGGGAAAGAGAAAATAGGAGTTGAGTAGTTTGGCTTGCTTTCCTTAACTTCATTCTAGTAATCAGTCAACACTTATTTTGGTTTGCTTTGTGTTTCTATGTTTAACAAATAAGAAATTCTTTATTTAAAAGATTTATGATCTCAGTGGTATGGATAATGCTTCCACTCATGTCTTAATGGGAAGTTTTAATACGTTATTGTGGCCAAAACATTTTTTTTTTCTTGGTGGCCAGTTTCCTAAGGATGAACTTCTCTTAATTTAGATAGTCTGGTCCTCAAATAACAAACATACAGGTCACTACTGGGCCATTTGTATTTCTTGGAGTTTGATAGAACCTTCCATAGCTTATGGTTAATCAATAGCTTTGGAAAACCCAACATTTCTGCTATGCTAGAGGGAGGCATTTAAGGAACTATCTAGTGGATGAACAAATAAAAAGAGAACAGTTAGCAATCAAATATTATAAATGCTTACTGGCAGTAATAATGATTTTTTTTCAGATAGTGTAGAACTTAAGATTTATTTATGCTACATTTCAGAATTTTGTATTGTTGACCTGAAAGTTTGGTTAAAAGAGGCAAGCAGGCTAAATTCATATTGTTTATTCCCTTAAAGCTAGCAATTACATGATCATGGAGCCAGAAAGAAACTTCTGACTGTCTGATACAAGAATGACCAGGCTTAATACACTTTACCATGAGAAAGGAATTTTCTTAGTTGCATAAGTTGTAAATTCAGTGAGACAAGATAATTAACAAAGTCATATCAGTTGAAATTTATGATCCCAGGATATCTGAGTTTCCTCTATGTAACATATGTCTCTGTGAAACAAGATAAAGAATCCCACCACTTTGGTTGCAGGCATCCTGTCATAAACACGTCTTTGAAATTGTTGACATAGAAATAGGGCATTTTTAGAGCAAAGCAAAACAATCTGATTGATCAGTTTAAGCCTTGGTCCTTATTAAATGTCCAAAAATGATATTACATCTTGTTAGTATACATCTTAATTTGTCCCACTTCAAATATGACCCAGATTTTTGTATAAAGCTTCATGGTGATTATACTATTTTCCAGTTATTTTGAAGTGGGGAAACTAATGTGAAAAAATTTATATTAAAAATATTGAAATTTAATTAATTTTGGGCATGTTGTTTTGTTTTGTTTTGTATTCATAGGTGGGGAAAGAAAATTTCCATAAATCTCAGCACTGGGGCTTTTGCAACCATGTTCGTATGCTAGTGAATGAGGAGAAGCCTGGAATAGGTGGCAAACCTCTAAATGGACATCTTAAGTCAAAATACAGCATTTTCCCTCCAGGAATAGGAAGTGATGCACCATCATGGGTAGCATTTGACAAACAGGTATGTTATTGACTTTATTATAAATACAGTTGTAAAAGTTAAAAAATATACGAAGTTATTTCAGCATGAGAGCAAACAGCAGCAACTGTGGGAGGGTTAGAGAAAGCCTCAGGTAGGAGACCGAATTTGAATGGATTTGGAAAAAGGAGTAGGAGGGGGCTGGAACAGAGTCACTTGTTAAGAACTTTTTCTCTAAACAAATAAACATAGACTAGCCTTAAGTAGCTTGAAAAGAAAAAAGAAAACCCTAATGGCCAAATATGTTTTCCTCCCTACATAGCTTCAAACACTTTTTGGAGTCTCTGGTAGTGATCTCTAAATATTTTTGATCACACCATTGTATCAGTAATTTCTTTTCTCCTGGTGGCTAGTTGGTGGGAGCAGGAGAATTTTCTTAATGGCACCTGGGGTTGAAGCATATCATAACTGCTTCAAGAGGCTGATGCTCTTCCTGGAAGATGAAGACTGGGGTATTGTGTAACAGAGAAAAGAGTAGGCGTGGTTGTTGGATACAAGCCCAATGACTAGCTGTTGCCGGAGGGGAAGGATGAGAATTCTCTTCCTACCCTTTGATGGTCTGATCACACTAAACAGTGTGATGTTCACCTCAAGGTCCTTTGACAGCTCCAAACAATATTATTAGATGTGCCTGATAATATGCTTTTAGTCATCATTTTTTTTTCAACCAGATTGTTTTATGAATTGAGAGCAAAGAAAAATAAGGAAGAAAATCGTGTTACACTCACCATTTAATTATAACCATCTCCCTAACTGCAAACATTATAGGGTGACAGTTGAGAAATTTATAAAGGTAAAAATCACAGTGCTAAAAATTGAGTTTCTCATTTGTAAAAGAGTATGAATTTATGTGTGCATGCATATATACACACATACACACATATATATATATGTATATATATATATGATTTATTCGTGTATGTAAATACACCAAAAAGCCAATAATATTTATCTGTGCAAATCTGAAAATCAGCAATAAAATTAAAGAATCATTATTCTAAATCATTATAACTCATTTATTTCTAATGAGCAATTCTAAGAATTCTCCAGCTACTTGGATTGGTTTATGATCTCATAAATGTGAGTACTCCCATCAGTGTTGCAGATCAGAAGCCATCCATGGTATTCTTTGGAATTTGGGTATAATGTTCCTGACAGTTTTTATTTTGGGATTTCTTTCAGTAGGGTGACTAGAAGATTCTTTCTATTTAAACTTTGCCCTCTGATTTGAAAAGATCTGACAGTTTTATTTTAAGATTTATTGGAATATAATACCCTGGCACTATTTTTTTTTTTTTTTGTATTCGAATAGTTCAAAGGTTCTTAACTTTTTTTCTCTTTAATATATTTTCCAGGTCAGTTGATTTTGCTATGAGATAACTTGCATTTCTTCTATTTTTTCCTATTTTTTTGACTTTCTTTTAACTTTTCTTGTTGTCTCACAGAGGCATTGGCTTCTATTGGTTCATTCAGATTTTCAAGGAGTTTATTATAGCTCTTGTACTGGTTGTTAATTCTCTTTCTGATTCTTTCTTCCATAACTTATTTCTTTTCCATTTTTTCTCAATCATTTTAATTCCATTTATAAAAACTTCTTCTTATAAAAATTTTTAAAAAAAATGTTGCTTCATCTCTTCTAGCAATCCTAGTTGAGGTTTTGCTTAAACTATGTTTTTTTCTGAGGCAACGTCTGTAGATGTTTTAGAGACATTCTTTTCTTCTTTCTCTTTAGTTTCCCTGCCATCATAATAGCTCATTATAGCATTGTTCTTTTTGTTTGGGCGTGTGTAAGAGTGAGATTCCTGATGGATTCAGCCTCTATCTGCCAACTGGGAAGTTCTGTTGTTTCAGAGTAACTGAATTATAGGATTCCCTTTGGTATAGGATTCCTGCCTTGATTAGTCCTCTGTAAAATCGACTAGATGTTGAGAGTGAGACTCTACTCTGGCTTAGAATCTGAACCACACCACTACTGCTGCTACTGCTGCTGACTTCTGAATTTCTTCCTCTCTGGGTACTCTGCTCAGGGTCTCCCTACATGGGAATATCACTCCCCTGCTCAGGGCTCCTAGTTGGTCTGCCCTGGATCTATGATATTGAACTCAACAGTGGCTGGCAAAGCTGCCATTTGGTGCTTGTCCCTGTCAGTGCTCTGGTAGGTTTTTGGGGTACCACTGTAAGAGACTGGGACCACCTCTTGCACTTATGTTCAGCCTGGGTGCTGGCACGCTTATGGTGCAATGTGAACACCTCCCTATTTGTCCTCCTATGCCACACTTATCTGGACAAATAACTCACTGTGACTTGAATATGGATTTTGCCATCAAGACTGGGTCTACTGCATTTTCTAAATCAGCTTGGAGTAGTTCATGGAGCTAAACTCATTGTACAGCTTTTTTTACCACTCTGTAATCTTGACTCTTTCCCCTCACAGTATCTTTTTATGTCAAATTAATAGACCCTAGGATGCATTAATTCACCACAACAATATATAGATTTTATTAAAGAATCCATTACCTAATCAGGTTTTCACGTAGATATCATAACCACTTTTTTACCCAAATGGCACAATTGATATTACTCTGAACTTAAAAAAACCAAAACTGAAACGAAGAAGTTTTAGGTCAATAATCTTAAATCCTGGTTCTTTTAGGTACAGGAAGAGATGATATCATTTAGTGACCTTAATTTGGGGTGTCACCATAACATGCCTCATCTCACATCCCATATGTAACGAAAGCAGATGTACACGTGTGTGTGTTTTGAGAGGGAATAGGAATTAGGACTTGTTTGTTCTCCATTGTTCTTTACCTTTACTCCATTAATCAACATTGACTAAATAAACTGAGGCATGTAACTTTATCCTAGGGAGGCTTTCACTAGCCATCTTATGACATAATACAAAATCCTGAATTGATCCATGGGTCCCCATTTCTAAGAAATTGTTTGTAGACCTGATGTAGGTTATAAATTTCTCCTCCTTTTTTCTTTTCTAGTTTCATTACAATAGGGTGAGGCACATAATAAATTCCCAATACATACATGAGTAAAAAAAAAACGAATGTGCAATAATTTTCTATTGTCTTCTCCCCTAAAGGTAGCTTTGTGATGTGGCTCCCCAGTAAATGTATTGTGAAGACCCCATAGAAAACAGATTCTTACTGATAGCATTTCAGGCAGCATATTCTACTGAATATCTAATGCTGCGCAAAGTACATTAAACCATTCTCTTGCATTTTTTCAAATTGCAAGTTGTATTAAATTCTTTTAGAAAATATTTAATTTATAAATTTCAAACCATATTTTGTAGTCTTTTTAGTTGGTTATAAAATCATGTAGAATATTTTATGAGGCTGGTATAATTTTAGCTTCAGACTATTTGAGAAGCTGCTATAGTAGTTTAGAGACTCAGTTCTAACTAAATGCAACATAATTCCTTCAGGTTTTTGCTGCTGCTCTTGGTCAGCTTTTATTAAATATTCATTAAGGTTGAGATCAGATACTAAAGCTATGAAATATTTACTTGCTTTAATGAGGCTGTGAACCACATACTGCATCTTAGTTAATACCCAGGACAAATACTTAGGCACTTTCTAAATTAGGGGTTCCATAAACAAATCAAGACCTGTTCATCGTATTCTTTTTGAAATTAACCTTACCCCTAACCCTTGCACTGGGGAATATAGAAGTTTCCAGATGTTAGCATCTTATTTGAAATTACTGCTGACATTATTTAAGCACACTAACTCAAACACAAAGGAAGACCCTTCTCCCATTTTTCAGTAGATTTTAAGGTCTCCATTACAATGCATTGTTCGGACTGCAGATTCACAGACAGGATGCAATTTCAGGGAACCCATAGAGCAACAATAGATTTCTTTTATCAGTTTAAGTTTGTGATTTAGCATTTTATGATTTTTGGCTGTTACAGTCACATATGACCAGTTACAGGATCATACATTTAGATCCAAAATGGGACCTTGGAGATCATTTAGTCAGTTGACTTGCTTTGTAGAGGAGAAAACTGAGGACCAGAGAAAGTCAGTGACTTGCCCCAAATCTGGCAGTCATGCTGCTTATAATAATTTGCTATCTAGAGAGCAGTAATCTGGAAACATCCAGATAATAGAATTATATAGAATGTCTTTTATGTTCTTTATTTTTCTTTTGCTGCTTATTGCAGTTGCTCTAATTGGTTTGCTATTTTATATATACTAGATTTATTTTAGTATATATTTAATATATATTTTATATATACTAGATTTGTTTATTTATATATCCTAGACTTAACATAGTAAAGTGGGAGGAAAAAGGCATATCTAATGCAATATTATTGTATTCTTAATGTTTATAATCACAAAGATTGGTAACTTACTAAGCATTTTATAGTTCCTAAATACTTAGAATTGATGCATAATTGTTTTGTGCCATTACTTTTTACATTTTTGTTATTTCTTTTAGATAATTCTTTTTATTAATCTGAATTTAAGAAATGTATAGCAAAATAAACAAAAATCCAATCTAACATAGATAGATGTTCATTTGTGTCTTTCTAGGTCAAAAATACAGCCTGTAGGGATCAATTTTCATTTGAGCTTGACACCACTTCATTTTAGAGAATCATGGATTTTAAGCTAAAAGGGACTCTTGTCCAGGCTTCTCATCTTACAGAGAAGGAAAATGAGGCCCAGGGAGGTTTAAGTGATTGGACAAAAGTGGTAAACTGACAACACTCTTTCTACTGCTGAGTGTTTAGGTGACTTTTCCAAGGCTACTCATATTTAGTAATAGAGCTGGGATTCAAAGCAGTCCTTTGCCTCTAAGCCATATATATTTTCAATCACAATAAGAATGGTGCAATTATGACTGAAGGTGTATGTTTACAAAGAGAAAAAGATCAGTATGACTAAGTTACACTTTTCAACTAAAAATATGAACTGCTTTTGAGTGTTTAATTTAAAGTAGGGAGAAACTCCAACAGTCGTCCTCTCAGTAGCATCTTTCATTCTCTTCAAGGTGATAAAAGACTTTAACTGTATGAATATGGACTTTATCGTCACTTTCTTTGCATGATTTCACATTGCTCTCCAGATTCCTTGACTTTCTTGAGCTTCTCAGCAAAAATAAAAATATCTCTGTCCAGAGTCTTCAGGTGTATTTGTAGGAAATATGAAGAGTCATATCATAGTAATGTTTAACATTTTTAGTTTTATTCATTCGTCAGAACATAAAATTACGATTCTGAGGATAACCTTTGTTTTTAGGTCCTCTATATTTCATATTGTATCTCTCTCAGCCCATACCCAGAAAGCCATCCCTTATAAGAATTAATTTAAGAGGAGGTAGGAAAAAAAAGTTCAGGAAAACTAATGAACTTGCCACAATATTCTGATTACATATGCAACAAAGATAGGCCCATGGAGTCCTTTTTGGCTCCTTTGATGGAGTCCCCTAGGTTTTCTTGAAGGACAGGGATTAGAGAAGGGGATGAGCTGCTTTGTTTTGTAGCTGATATTATTAGTAGCTAGGGACAGGGATGGAATTGATGCAAACCAGCATAATTGTGGATATAGAGAGGCATGAGTTAACTCCTCACATGCCAATAAAAAATGCTAGAACCTTTGTGAACAAGAGGTTGTGGAACAGATCTGGAGTAGTGTGAGTTAACCTTTTCCCCAGATGAATTGATTGGGCACCTACCTCTGAGTCCTTTGGGTAAAAAAATGAATGAAGTTTTTAAACTTTGGTAGGGCTCTCCTGAGACCCCATGGAAACTCCTTGGCAGCTGCTTTTAATTTCCTTGCCAGTGGTTTTTACTTTTGTTTTTCCTTTTCTGAACTATTAATTGCCCTTCACACTGCTTTTATCTGGGGACAATTTAATAGGTTTTTTATTAAAGGGAATTTTTTTTGAATGCCCAGGCTCTGAGTGGTCTACTGATTCAAATCCAGAATCATGACCAGGAAAGCTATATAGAAATGATGTTGATATTTGTGTGTTTACTTTCTCATTCTGCAACTTTACTGAAGCTATTACATTAGTCTTTTTTTTTTACTTGAATAATCATTTTATCATCAAATAGGGATATATTTTCCCTTTCTTTTGCCTGGTTCTGTGCTTTTATTTCTCCTATTGCTATCACTAGCATTATGTATATAGTGACATTTACATCAGATAATAGTAGGGAAAAAAGACATCCTTGCTTTACTACTCTATTTACTGGAAAAGCTTTTAGTGTTTCCCTGTTGCATTTAATTGTAGCTTTTGGTTTAGATAGATGTTTTTTTTTTCATATTAAAAAAGAGATCCTATGATACCTATGCTTTTTTTTTAAAACATAAATGACATTCATACTTTGTCAAAGACTTTTTCTTCATTTATTATTCCCTCTTTCCTCATGCCTTATGACTCCTAATTCTGTCATTCATTCTCACCTTCATTCCCTCTACCCCTCAGCTCTTTTGCATGTCATCAGTTCTACCCTGGCTAGACTATTCTCCTTTGTCTATCTCAAGCACTTGGTGAACTTGTTCAGCTGTCTACTTTCTTATACTGTCAAATCCCTTGCCCTTTGTCCCATATTTGGCTATCCCTTACCAACCTTACTAAAACAGTCTTCCTCCTTTGCTCCTATTCACATGCTTCTGCATGGAGCTGAAGATAGTCATAACACTGCCAATTGGGTCACCATGGATTCATATTTTCTAATCTCAACTGGGCTTTCATTCCAGCAAGACAATCCTTCCTCTTCACTCCTGTTTATGATAAAGAGATGATTCTTCTCCGTGCCAAAGCCAATTCCTCTACATGCACCCTTGATCCTATCCCCTCCTGTCTACCTCAGTAGATTTCCCCCCCTCTCTAGTCGCCATTCTCTCCCTAGATATTTGTGCGTTAGCTGCTACCCATAATGATGATAGTGATGATAATAGCATTTTATATAGTGCTTTAAAGTTTGCAGTGTTTTACACTTATCTCATTTTATCTCCACAACAGTTCTGCTGCTGTTATTATCTTCATTATATAGATACGGAAGCATAAGCATACCCATGTCTCCCACATCTTTAACAAACCCTTACTCCATCCAACCATCTTCACTTTCTAATAATGCATTTTATCTTTCCTTCTGTACTAACCTGCTTGAGAAATCCACTTACACTTTCCTTTCAATTTTTTATTTTTGTTTCTCCTTCCTTTCTTCTGAATGATTTTTGTGTTGTTCTGAGAGCATAGCTGCATCTCCTGCTTTTTTTTGACTTACCTGACCCATAGTGAATTTTGTCCTAATCTCTCACTTCGATTGTTTGCTTATAGATGTATTATAAATAACAAATTGTAAAGTTTTCTTATCCCTTCTAACATATTCATTTTATTGGATTATTTATCCATTTACATTTAAAATTCTGAGAATTATGATGACTTTTTCCTATACTTGTCTTTCGTATATTTAGGTTGTTTTAATAATCCTTCTTTAAAGTCAGTACTTTGAACCTTCACATTAATTTTGTTTAAACTCCTCTGAGGTAACCCTATTCTCAAAGACTCTATTTCCTTCTCTTACCCTGCCACTTGTCAAACCTAAATTCTTGATTTATTTTCCTTTATCTATTTTTCCTTGATTTTTATATTTATTTATTCCTTTATATATTTTTGTCTTCTTTTCCTACTCTCAGTTAGTTGCTTAGATAAAAATCTCCCCTCCTCTCTTTACCTTCAATTTCTTATATTTATTTTCTTTTTTTAATGCCATTTTCTGAATTTTTATTTGCTTTGTTCACTTCATTGATTATCTTTCTTTTGTACTTATTCTGAATTGTTATTCTGATTCATGGTCTGTTCTCTTACTTATTCTTCTTTAATTTATGTTTTTCATAAATCTAATGTTTCTGAAGTACTAGCCATGAGTTCCTTCTTCTAATCAATTTGTGTGTTACTGCCTTTATAGATTTTTCCTGTGTCTTCATCCTTTCTGCTTCTCTCTACCTAACCCCTAACTTTCTAACATTAGCTCTGAAGTCAGTAATTCTTGGCCAGATTATTTGCATTGTGAATTTCCTTACCATTACTTCTTTGTCCAGAACATTCCTTCTTTGCTACCCCTTCCCTCTATATGTTGTCTTTCCTTTTAGCATGAATGCTCCTTGAGGGCAGGGACTCTCTTGTTTGCTTGAATTTGTATTCCCCAACATTTAACATGGTGCCTGACACATCATAAGTGCTTAATAAATGCTCATTCATTCATTCATAAAAGTGACAGTCTTTGCCCTAGAGAAACTTATAATATAGCCTGAGAGATAATATGCCTGAGTTTGCAGACACAGGTACATACCCTCACAGAAATAAGCAAATATATGCAAAATATATGCAAAAAATAATGTAATGGGGGGAGGAGCCAAGATGGCGGAGTAGAAAGACTCACCTATGCTAGCTCCGAATCCACAGCCCATAAATTTCCTGTAAAAAGAACTCCCCACAAATTCTGGAGTACTGCAACCTGAGCAGAAACACAGTGGAAGAGATTTCCATGCCAGAGAGCCCTGGAGAGGCATCCCTAGGGGTCCGTCATGCTCTGGACAGCGGAGCCCACCCCTGTGCTGCCCTGGCCACGTGGCCCCAGAGGAGCAGATCCGAGCAGGCTTCAGGGATGGAATTTCTGGTGGTGGCGAAGGTCCCTCCACCCACAGGCACTCCAGGTCAGTGAGAGAGACTTCTGGGCTGGCCAAGAGGGGAGCGGGGTATCTCTGTGACTCGGGCCCCCTAGGGAGGCAGCGGCAGAGGCAGCGGTGGCAGCCCGGGACTCCCAGAGGAGCAGGCAGGAGCTCAGGGCCATTACCAAAGATCTCTGCATAAAGCTCCAGAGGGAACTGAGCCTGGCAGGCAGCCCTGCCCCCACCTGAGCACCAGAACTTAAGCTCATATTGAATAATAGCCGCTCCTGCCCATTTGAATCTCAGACCCCAAGCACTAGCTGGGCAGATCTAGGTGGGGGTGGATAGGAATCTCAGAAGTCAAGTAACTAGCTGGGAAAATGCCCAGAAAAGGGAAGAAAAATAAGACTATAGAAAGCTACTTTTATGGGGGACAGATGTTTCCACCTTTCAATTCTGATGATGAGGAACAATTGTTACCATCAGGGAAAGACCTGGAAGTTGGGGCCTCTGTATCCCAGACATCCCAGGTGGATGTCTGGTGGGCTCAGACCATGGAAGAGCTCAAAAAGGTTTTTGAAAATCAAGTTAGACAAGTGGAGGAAAAGCTGGGAAGAGAAACAAGAGAGATGCAAGAAAAGCATGAAAAATGGGTCAATACCTTGCTAAAGGAGACCCAAAAAAATGCTGAAGAAAATAACACCTTGAAAAATAGGCTCACTCAATTGGAAAAAGAGGTTCAAAAAGCCAAGGAGGAGAAGAATGCTTTCAAAAGCAGAATTAGCCAAATGGAAAAAGAGGTTCAAAAGTTCACTGAAGATAATAGTTCTCTCAAAATTAGAATGGGACAGATGGAGTCTAATGACTTTATGAGAAACCAAGAAATCACCAAACAAAACCAAAAGAATGAAAAAATGGAAGAGAATGTGAAATATCTCATGGGAAAAACAACTGACCTGGAAAATAGATCCAGGAGAGACAATATAAAAATTATGGGACTACCTGAAAGCCATGATCAAAAAAAGAGCCTAGACATCATCTTCCATGAAATTATTGAGGAAAACTGCCCTGAGATTCTAGAACCAGAGGGCAAAATAAGTATTGAAGGAACCCATCAATCACCGCCTGAAAGAGATCCAAAAAGAGAAACTCCTAGGAACATTGTGGCCAAATTCCATAACTTCCAGGTCAAGGAGAAAATCTTGCAAGCAGCTAGAAAAAAACAATTCCAGTATTGTGGAAATAAAATCAGGATAACACAATCTCTAGCAACTTCTACATTAAGGGATCAAAGGGCATGGAATAGGATATTCCAGAAGTCAAAGGAACTAGGACTCAAACCAAGAATCACCTACCCAGCAAAACTGAGTATAATACTTCAGGGGAAAATATGGTCTTTCAATGAAACAGAGGACTTTCAAGCATTCTTGATGAAAAGACCAGAGCTGAAAAGAAAATTTGACTTTCAAACACAAGAATGAGAAGAAGCATGAAAAAGTAAACAGCAAAGGGAAGTCATAAGGGACTTACCAGAGGTGAACTGTTTACATTCCTACATGGAAAGACAATATTTGTAACTCTTAAAACTTTTCAGTATCTAGGTAGTTGGTGGGACTACACACACACATACACACACACGTACACGCGTGTGCACACACACAGACAGAGAGCACAGAGTGAATTGAATAGGATGGGATCATATCTTAAAAGAAATTAAGGTAAACAGTGAGAGAAAAATGCAGTGGGAAGAGAGAGGGTGAAATGGAATGGGGTAAATTATATCTCATTCAAGAGGCAAGCAGGAGACTTTTTAGTGGAGGGAAAAAGAGGAGAGCTGAGAAAAAAAAAACATGAAGTTTACCCTCATCACATTTGACTAAAGGAAGGAATAAAATGCACACTCATTTTGGTATGAAAACATATCTTACAATACAGGAAAGTGGGGGAGAAGGGGATAAGCAGGGTGGGGGGATGATGGAAGGGAGGGCAATGGGAGGAGGGAGCAATTTGAAGTCAACACTCTTGGGGAGGGACAGGATGAAAAGACAGAATAGAAACAATTGGGGGCAGGATAGGATGGAGGGAAATACAGTTAGTCTTACACAACATGACTGTTATTGAAGTCATTTGCAAAACTACAGAGATATGGCCTATATTGAACTGCCTGCCTTCCCAAAGGGAATGGGTGGGGGAGGGAGGGATGGGGAGAATTTGGAACTCAAAGTTTTAGGAACAACTGTTGAGTATTGTTCTTGCTACTAGGAAATAAGAAATACAGTTAATGGGGAATAGAAAGTCATCTGGCCCTATAGGACAAAAGAGAAGATGGGGACAAGAGAAGGGAGGGAGGATAGAAGAGAGGGCAGATTGGTGATAGGGAAAATTAGAGTGCTCGGTGTATTGGGTTGTGGGGAGGGGACAAATGGGGAGAAAATTTGGAACCCAAAATTTTGTGAAAATGAATGTAAAAAGTTAAATAAATTAATTTATATTAAAAAAATAATGTAATATATAATATTTATAAATAAAATGTAAATATATGCAAATATAATCGAATGGGAAGGTTGGGAAATAAAGCATAATTAGCTAGGTGGAATAAGCAAAGACATCATGTAGAAAGCAATGCCTTTAAAAGCTGAACCTTTAAGGAAACCTGGGATTCTAAGAATCAAAGCTGATGAGGGGGTGAATTCCAGAGATTGCGAGGACAGTCAGTAGAAGTCACAAAGACAGAAGCTGTGACACTATACGTGAGGAACACTGAAAATACCTATATGGCTGAACTATAGTGTACTTGAAGGGGAGGAATATCTAATAATATCAGAAAAGTGATTGGAACCAGATTGTTTCGGTAGGTTTGTTTTTCATTTTTTTTCTAATTTTTTTCTTTACCTTGTTCTTTTAATTAACTCTCCTCCTTTTCTATCTGTTCTAAGCTTTTATTCTTTGATTCTTTCCCTCTTTGTGTTCCTCATGGGATTAAAGCTTCCAAGTACTAATTTTCAGTTTCCTTTTCTGAAAAATTTCTGTGCTATTCCCTTGTAAATCTTGCTTCCTTGTCCCCATTTTTTCTGTTGTGCCTTATTCTTAGAAGTATCAATTACTAAGGGAGGTGATGAGGATGGATGCATTGCTCAAATTTCCCCTTGTCCCAGTTTGCTTGGTTTACTTCACTTCCTTGATCTTCCGGTGATCATTTTTTTTTCCTGTTTGCCAGGCAATTTCCTGTCTGGTTCTGGTCATCCAGGGATGTCACAAGGCTCAAATGAGATAGTGAATGTAAAGAACTTTACAAATCTTAAAGCACTATATAAATGTCAGTTATTGTTATTTTTAGCTGATAGACACCAGGCTTCTAGTCCAGTGATTGACTTTTTTTTCCTGAGGCTTTTACTGCACTGCTGCTGAGTTCTAGCAATGTTTATAGAATACAGGGGCTTTCGGGAATGTTTACACATATACATTAAAATTTAATTTGTATTGCAACACTTTCTTAAGTCTACGAAAGGGATGGGAGACCTGTGGCCTTGAGATCACATGTGGCCTAGACCCTAAGGTGCAGTCTTTTGACTGAGTCCAAGTTTTACAGAACAAATCCCTGTTTTAAGTGGATTTGCTCAGTGTTTGGATTCAAAGGGTCACACTTGAGGACCTAGAGGGCCATATGTGGCCTCAGAGACACAGGTTTCCCATCCCTGGTCTAGACAATCAACAAAACATCAGGCACTGATTTATAGAGAGGATTCTGAGTTTAAATGCTGATACTAAAGATTTAACAGTGGGCTTTTGCAAGTCAGTTAGAGCTGTCTTCAGCATGGCCCTGAGGCTCACTTACACTTCTAGGTACTAGCTTTCCTCATCAGCTCTAATTTCATTATTCCTACAGTAGGATGTTCCTGGAGGCACAAAACTCTCTTAGAGGCAGTGGTCTCCTTGTTCACTGAATCTCCCTGCAGATTAGATCTATTGGAAGGTTCCTACCTACCTTCTAACAGTTGGATAGAGATGTTCTCCTTTCTCTCTTCTTATTTCAATACCTTCATTTGCTACATTACCCATTCTCTTTTTGTATCCCTGCTTGCTGAGGATAATCCATGCTGTTTGTTTTAGGATGACTCCTCTTTTATTTCTCTTTCTTTAAATTCCTTCATCTTTATTTTGTTATGTAGTTTTAGAAAAAAATCTTTTGTGGTCCCTGCTATTATTTTTTCTTATTTAAAAATTCCACTGGTGTTTCTCTATTTCTAGTTTTTTTCTTTTGATAGTCTCTAGAGATAGGGCAATTTATTCTATTGTGCTTTCCTTGATGGTTGTAATCATTTATCTGTCTTGTATTTCCCTCTTGTTTGAGTTCTGGCAAGTTAAATAATCTACTCACATCTAGTTTTTGTCAGAATCCTTCTCTTTTATTGAATATCCACATTTTTTTCATTAATAGTTAGGCATATTATTTCAGGTTGCATCTTAATTTCCTTTGTTTTTTTGAATGTGTGATTCCATTTTCTCTTGCAGTTTGTGGTGGGTGCAGAGTTTTCTTTTGTTATCTGAACTTTTTGACCTTTATGGTTAAAGGTTTCTTGAATAACTTGTTGCTTGTCATTGAAATTATGATATATAACCAGTATATGTTGAAGTGATTGATGGATTCTTTTAATTAGTGCTATGTTTTCTATATTTTGGAGTTCTAGGCCATGAGTAGGGAATCTGTAGCCTCAAGGCCACATGTGTCTCATGTGTGGCCTTTAAACTGAGTCCAAGTTTTACAGAACATATCCTTTTATTAAGGGGATTTGTTCTGTGAAGTTTGGATTCAGTCAAAGGACCTAAAAGGCCACATGTGGCCTCAAGGCTGCAGGTTCCCCACCCCTGTTCTAAGCATTATAATGTTCAAACTCTTTGATTTGTTATGTTATTTGGGGAGTCTTATGATCATTTAAATTTTCTCTATACATGCTGTCTTCAAGGTCAATGTGCATTGCTAGTATAGAAATCAGGTATTCTTTTACCAGGATTGCTTTTGCTCCTTTTCTTATAGATTGTCTTTCACTGGAACATATTAGCATTCCAAATCTGTTCTCCTTTTTTCTTTCCTGGTGAGACTGTGATTGATTTTTTTTTCTGTTCTGCTAGTCAGTTTGCCCTTATATCTGGTCCAACTCTCTCAATGTTCTGATTTGTCTCTTGAGTCTTTCAGAACATCCTGCTGTCATTCCATGTTTCTTTGGGAATCCACAAGATGTTTCATTAGATCTTGGTTCAATTTCTTTTGTCTTACAGTGTTTATATAAAGACATTTATAATCTTTTTTTTCCCTTATATTCTCTTGCCACTCATTTTCTGATTCCTTACCTTTTAACGGTGGGTTTAAAACTATCTTAGCTTCTTACCACTTTGGGAAATTAACTTTTCAGTGGCATAGGTTGTGAAAGTAACTTCACTGTCCCAAATAACTTGGACAGGACTAGTCCTAGCTGAATTCTTTTCCCCTTTCCTTTAAACCTTGTACAACTTTACACACTAACTCCTTGCCATAGTTCTTCTGTTTTTCATTTTTCTGAGATGAGTCTTTATTAGAGTGAGTATTCTAGGTAGAGGGAATATGAACTGAT
This sequence comes from Bettongia penicillata ogilbyi, assembly GCA_023548195.1. Classification (NCBI taxonomy): domain Eukaryota; kingdom Metazoa; phylum Chordata; class Mammalia; order Diprotodontia; family Potoroidae; genus Bettongia; species Bettongia penicillata. The sequence goes on from JAJHZJ010000377.1 coordinate 9,149,633, forward strand.
CTCAAGCCCAAAAAGCCTTCTTAAAAGAGCTCAAGAAGAATTTTAAACGTCAAATTAGAGAAGCAGAAGAAAAATCGAGCAGTTCCTTTAAAAATACAATTGACAAAATAGAAAAAAAAAATCACTGAAGAAAACAACTCCTTGAAAAGTAAAATTGGCCAAATGTGAAAGGAGGTACAAAAGCAAAGTGAAGAAAACAATTTGTTAAAAATTAGAGTTAGGTAAATAGAAACTAATGACTCTATGAGGCATCAAAAATCAGTCAAACAAAATCAAAAGAATGAAAAAAAATGGAAGAAAATGTAAAATACCTTATTGGAAAAACAACTGACCTGGAAAATAGATCTAAGAGAGATAATTTAGGAATTATTGGTTTACTGGAAAGCCATGATGAGAAAAAGAACCTGCATAGTATCTTCTAAGAAATAATCAAGGAAAAATACCCCAAAGTCCTAGAACCAGAGGGTAAAATAGTCATAGAAAGAATCCATTGATCACCTCCTGAAAGAGATCCAAAAATGAAAATCCTAAGGAATATTGTAGCCAAATTCCAGAATTATCAGATCAAAGAGAAAGTACTGCAAGCAACCAGAAAAAAGCAATTCAAAAATCACGGAACTACAATCAGGATCGTGCATGACCTTGGAACTTCTACTTTAAGAAATTGGAGGTCTTGGAATTTGATACTCTGTAAGGCAAAGGAGCTTAGATTACAACCAAAAATCAACTACCCCAGAAAAATTGAGCATAATCTTGTAGGCAAGGAGATGGAAATTCAATGAAATCGGAGACTTCCTGAGTTTCCTGATGAAAAGACCAGAGCTCACTGAAAACTTGATCTTCAAGTACAAGACTTGAGAGAGGTATAAAAAGGTAAACAGGAAAGAAAAAAAAAAACATGTTATGCAATTAGGGCAAACTGTTTACATCCCTCCCTGAGAAGGTGATACTTGTAAATCTTGAGAATCATATCTTTACTATGATATTTAAAGGGATGTACATAGAGGATATGGGTATAAATTAACTGATGTGATGATAAAAAATCTAATTGAAGGGTGAAAAGCGATTGTAATGGGAGAAAAGGAAAGAGTGAGGCAGAGAAGGGTAAATTATATCATATGAAGAGGCACAAAAACATATTATAGTAGAGGGAAAGAAAGGAGGGGAGGTGAACATTATTTGAACTTTACTCTCATTGGATTTGGTTCAAGGAGGGAGTAACATACTCAGATATATACTTACAAGTAGTAAGAGGGAAGATTGCAGGAGGTTATGGTCAAAAGCAAAACTCTTTTGAAAAGGAAAAGGGAGAAGGGATAAATAAAAGCATAAGTGGGAGGAAAATAAGATGGAGAGAAAGACACAATAATAGTGATCCATAACTGTGAATGTGAATAGGATAAACTGTCCCCATAAAATGTGAGCAGATAACAGAATGGATTTAAAACCATAATCCTACAATATATTGTCTATGAGAAACACATTTAAAGCAGGGTGATAAACACAGAGTAAAGGTAAAAGGCTGGGGTAGAATATATTATGCTTTAGCTGAAGGGGGTAGCAATCATAATCTCAGACAAGCAAAAGCAAAAAATTGATCTAATTAAAAGAGATGAGGAAGGAAATTATATCTTCCTAAAAGGCACCATAGACAATGAAGTAATATCATTACTAAACATATATGCACCAAATTCTTAGAGGAAGGGTGAGAGAGTTACAGGAAGAAATATGCAAAACTATTCTAGTAGGGGACCTCAACCTCCCCATCTCTGAACTTGATAAATCTAACCCCCAAATAAACAAGAAAGAAGTTAGTTAAGTGAATAGGACTCTGGAAAAGGTAGATATGATAGACCTCTGGAGAAAATTAAATGGGGATAGGAAGGAATATATCTTTTTCTTAGTGGTACATGGCACTTAGACAAAAATTGACCATTTACCAGGATATAAAAACCTCACAATTCTATGCAGAAAGGCAGAAATATTAAATGCATCCTTTTCAGATAATGATGCAATAAAAAGTCTATGTAATAAAGGGCCATTAAAAGATGGACTAAAAATTAATTGGAAACTAAATACTCCAATCCTAAAGAATGAATGGGTCAAACAACAAATCACAGAAGCAATCAAAACTTCATCCAAGAGAATGACAATATTGAGACAACAGACCAAAACTTACTGGATACAGCAAAAATGATTCTTTGGGGAAGTTTTGTATCTCTGAATACTTATGTGAATAAAATAGAGAAAGGGGAGATCAAAGAATTGGGCATGCAACTGAAAAAGCTAGGAAAAGGACAAATTAAAAACCATCAACTAAATATTAAATTATAAATATTGAAAACTAAAGGGGAGATTAATAAAATTGAAATTAAGAAAACCATTGAACTAATGAACTAATGGTTGTGTAAAAAGAAACCCAATAAAATAGATAAATCTTTGATTAATTTGACAAAAGAAAGAAGAAAACCAAATTATCATTATCAAAAATGAAAAGTGTGAATTCACCAGCTATGAAGAGGAAATTAAAATAATAATTAGGAACTGTTTTGCCTAACTGTATGGCAATACATTTGACAATCTTAGTGAAATGGATGAATATTTACAAAACCGTAAATTGCCCAGATTAATATAAGAGGAAGTAAATACTTAAATAACCCCATCTCAGAAAAATAAATTTATTAAGCCATCAGTGAACTCCCCAGGAAAAGGTCTCCAGGGCCAGATGAATTTCCAAGAGAATTCTATCAAACATTTTAAGAACAATTTTTAATTGTTCTTAATTCTATCAAACAATTTTAAGAACTATAGAGACTATTTTGGAAAATTGGTAGAGTTCTACCAAATTCTTTTTATGATTACAAATAAGATACTGATACCTAACCTGGGAAGAGTCAACACAGAGAAAGAAAATTGTAGACTACTTTCCCTAATGAATATAGATACAAAAAGTTTAAGTAAAATATTAGCAGAAAGATTGCAGCAACTTATCATGAAATAATACACTTTGATCAGGTAGGATTTATACCAGGAATCCAGCATTGGTTCAATACTAGGAAAACTATGAGCATAACAGATCATATCAACAACAAAACTAACAGAAACCATATGATTATCTCAATAGATGCAGAAAAAGCTTTTGACAAAATATAACACCCATTCCTATTAAAAGCCTAGAGAACATAGGAATAAATGGATTCTTCTTTAAAATGATAAGTAACATCTACCTAAAACCATCAGAAAGCATTATAGGTAATGGGAATAAACTAGATGCATTTTCCAGTATGATTAGGGATGAAAGAAGAATGGTCATTAACACCATTGTTACTCAAAATAATATTAGAAACACAAGCTTTAGCAATAAGAGAAGAAAAAAGTGCAGGAATTCGAATAGGCAAAGAGGAAATTAAGTTATCATTGTTTGTAGATAATATGATGGTGTACTTAGAGAATCAAATGGAAAACTACTTGAAATAATAAGCAACTTTAGCAAAGTCACAAGATATGAAATAAACCCACACAAATCATTGGCATTTCTGTATATTACTAACAAAGCCCAACAGCAAGAGATAGAAAGAGAAATTCCATTTCAAGTTGCTGAAGACATTAGAAAATATTTGGGAGTCTACTTTCCAAAAGAAACCCAGGAACTATATGAGCATAGTTACAAAACACTTTCCACAGAAATAAAGTCAGATGTAAATAATTGGAAAAACACCAGTTGCTCCTGAGTAGGCTGAGCTAATACAATAAAAATGACAATTTTACCTAAATTAATTTCCTTATTCAGTGCAATACAAAACTCCCAAAAAATTTTTATAGAGCTAGAAAAAATAATGACAAAATTCATCTGGAAGAACAAAAGATCCAGACTATCAAGGGAATTAATGAAAAGTTATGCTAGTGAAGGTGGCCTAGCTGTACCAGATCTTGTTTTTTTTTTTAATATAAATTTATTTGTTTAGCTTTTTACATTCATTTTCACAAAATTTTGGGTTCCAAATTTTCTCCCCATTTGTCCCCTCCCCACAACCCAATACACCGAGCACTCTAATTTTCCCTATCACCAATCTGCCCTCTCTTCTATCCTCCCTCCCTTCTCTTGTCCCCATCTTCTCTTTTGTCCTGTAGGGCCAGATGACTGTCTATTCCCCATTAACTGTATTTCTTATTTCCTAGTAGCAAGAACAATACTCAACAGTTGTTCCTAAAACTTTGAGTTCCAAATTCTCCCCATCCCTCCCTCCCCACCCATTCCCTTTGGGAAGGCAGGCAGTTCAATATAGGCCATATCTCTGTAGTTTTGCAAATGACTTCGATAACAGTCGTGTTGTGTAAGACTAACTGTATTTTCCTCCATCCTATCCTGCCCCCCATTGTTTCTGTTCTGTCTTTTGATCCTGTCCCTCACCAAGAGTGTTGACTTCAAATTGCTCCCTCCTCCCATTGCCCTCCCTTCCATCATCCCCCCCACCCTGCTTACCCCCTTCTCCCCCATTTTCCTGTATTGTAAGATATGTTTTCATACCAAAATGAGTGTGCATTTTATTCCTTCCTTTAGTCAAATGTGATGAGGGTAAACTTCATGTTTTTTTTTCTCAGCTCTCCTCTTTTTCCCTCCACTAAAGTCTCCTGCTTGCCTCTTGGATGAGAGATAATTTACCCCATTCCATTTCACCCTCTCTCCTCCCACTGCATTTCTCTCTCACCATTTACCTTAATTTCTTTTAAGATATGACCCCATCCTATTCAATTCACTCTGTGCTCTCTGTCTGTGTGTGCGCGCACGCGTGTACGTGTGTGTGTGTGTGTGTGTGTGTGTGTGTGTGGTTCCCACCAACTACCCAGATATTGAAAAGTTTTAAGAGTTACAAATATTGTCTTTCCATGTAGAAATGTAAATAGTTCACTTCTGGTAAGTCCCTTAAGACTTCTCTTTGCTGTTTACTTTTTCATGCTTCTTCTCATTCTTGTGTTTGAAAGTCAAATTTTCTTTTCAGCTCTGGTCTTTTCATCAAGAATGCTTGAAAGTCCTCTGTTTCATTGAAAGACCATATTTTTCCTTGAAGTATTATACTCAGTTTTGCTGGGTAGGTGATTCTTTGTTTGAGTCCTAGTTCCTTTGACTTCTGGAATATCCTATTCCATGCCCTTTAATCCCTTAATGTAGAAGCTGCTAGAGATTGTGTTATCCTGATTTTATTTCCACAATACTGGAATTGTTTCTTTCTAGCTGCTTGCAATATTTTCTCTTTGACCTGGGAACTCTGAAATTTGGCCACAATATTCCTAGGAGTTTCTCTTTTTGGATCTCTTTCAGGTGGTGATAGATGGATTCCTTCAATACTTATTTTGCCCTCTGGTTCTAGAATATCAGAGCAGTTTTCCTTGATAATTTCATGAAATATGATATCTAGGTTCTTTTTTTGATCATGGCTTTCAGGTAGTCCCATAATTTTTAAATTGTCTCTCCTGGATCTATTTTCCAGGTCAGTTGTTTTTCTAATGAGATATTTCACATTCTCTTCCATTTTTTTCATTCTTTTGGTTTTGTTTGGTGATTTCTTGGTTTCTCATAAAGTCATTAGCCTCCATCTGTTCCATTCTAATATTGAGAGAACTATTTTCTTCCGTGAGTTTTTGAACCTCTTTTTCCATTTGGATAATTCAGCTTTTGAAAGCCTTCTTCTCCTCATTGGCTTTTTGAACCTCTTTTTCCAATTGAGTGAGCCTATTTTTCAAGGTGTTATTTTCTTCAGCATTTTTTTGGGTCTCCTTTAGCAAGGTATTGACCCATTTTTCATGCTTTTCTTGCATCTCTCTCATTTCTCTTCCCAGTTTTTCCTCCACCTGTCTAACTTGATTTTCAAAATCCTTTTTGAGTTCTTCCATGGCGTGAGCCCATTGGATATCTATTTTGGATGTTTGGGATGCAGAGGGCTTGGCTTCTATGTCTTTCCCTGATGGTAAGCATTGTTCTTCCTCATTAGAAAGGTAAGGAGGAAACATCTATTCACCACAAAAGTAACCTTCTATGATCTTATTTTTTTTCCCTTTTCTGGGCATTTTCCCAGCCAGTTACTTGACTTCTGAGATTCCTCTCCACTCCTGCCTAGATCCGCCCAGCTAGTGCTTGGGGTCTGAGATTCAAATGCTGCTCCCCAGCCTCAGGGCTTTCAGCAGCAGGCAGGGCTTCTATTCAGGGTAAGATTAAATTCAGGTTCTCAGGTGGGGGCAGGGCCACCTCGCAGGCTAAGTTCCCTCAGGGGGTTTATGCGGAGACCTTCAGCAATGGATCTGAGGTCCTGCCTGCTCTGGGAGCTCCTGGCCACCCCTGCCTCTGCTGCTGCCTCTGCCACTGTTTCCCAAGGGGGCCTGAGTTATGGAGACAGCCTGCTCCCCTCTCGGCCAGCGCAGAAGTCTCTCTCACTGACCTGTAGCACCTGTGGGTGAAGGGACCTTCGTGGCTGCTGGAGATTCTGTCCCTGAAGCCTGCTCGGATCTGCTCCTCTCGGGCTGTGGGACCAGGGCAGGGCTGGGCTCCACTGTCCGGTGCGCAACAGACCTTTGGTGCCAGTTTTTCAGGGCTCTCTGGAACAGAAATCTCCTCCACTGTGTTGCTGTGCAGCTTCCACTGCTCCAGAATTTGTGGGGAGTTCTTTTTACAGGAAATTTATGGGTTGTAGTTCCGGAACTAGCATATGTGAGTCTTTCTACTCTGCCATCTTGGCTCCTCCCCCTGTACCAGATCTTAAACTGCACTGTAAAGCAGCAGTGATCAAAACTACTTCATTCTGCCTAAGAAATAGAGGGGTAGATCAGAGGAACAGGTTAGGTATGGAAGACACAACAGTCAGTGACTATAGTAATCTACTGTTTGATAAACATAAAGACACCAGCTTCTGGGATAAGAAATCAGTATTTGACAAAAACTACTGGGGAAATTAGAATGGCCGAAATGGTAGAATGGTACAGTACGGCAGAAACTGGGCATAGACCAATGTCTGACCCTGTAGACCAAAATAAAATCCAAATGGGTACAGAATCTAGGTATAAAGACTGATGCTATAAACAAATTAGGGGAGGAAGGAGTAGTTTATTTGTCAGATTTATAGAGAAGAGGAATTTATGACCAAACAAGAGAGAGAGAACATTATGAAATGCAAAATATATGATTTTGATTATGTTAAATTGAAAAGTTTTTGTATAAACAAAGCCAATGCAACCAAGATTAGGAGGGACGGAGAAAACTATGAAAGAATTTTTACAACCAATGTCTCTCATAAAGGCCTCATTTTTAAAACTTATAGAGAACTGACTCAAATTTGTAAGACTATAAGTCATTCCCCAATTGATAAATGGTCAAAGGGTATGAATAGTCAGTTTTCAAAGGAAGAAATTAAAGCTATCTATAGTTATATGAAAAAATGCTGTAAATCAGTACTGATTAGAGAAATGCAAACCAAAACAACTCTGAGATACAGCTTCACACCTCTCAGGTCAGCTAACATGACAAAGTAGGTAAGTGATAAATATTAGAAAAGATGTGGGAGATGTTGTAGAAGTTCTGAACTGATCCAACCATTCTGGAGAGCAATTTGGAACTATGCCCAAAGGGCTATAAAAATGTGCATACCCTTTGACTCAGTAACACCACTTCTAGGGTTATATCCCAAAGAGATCATACAAATGGAAAAAGGTCCCACATGTACAAAAATATTTATAGCAGCTCTTTTTGTGGTGGCCAAGAACTAGAAATTGAGGGGATGCACATCAGTTGGGGAGTGGCAGAACAAGTTGTGGGTGTATGAATGTAATGGAATACTATTGTGCTGTAAGAGATGGTGAACAAGCGGACTTCAGAAAAACCTGCACATGAACTGATGCTAAGTGAAGTGAGCAGGACCGGGAAAACATAATATACAGTAACAGCCACGATGTGTGAAGACTGTTTTTGATATATTTAGCCCTTCTCAGAATGCAAGGATCTAAAGTAATTCCAAAGGACTCATGATGCAAAATACCATCCACATCCAGAGAAAGAACTATGGAGTCTGAAAGGAGAACAAAACAGTCTATTTTCTTTTTTTTGTTTTCTTTTGTTTTTTGTTTCATGGTTTCTCCCATTCATTCTAATTCTTTTATACAACATGACTAATGTGAAAATATATTTAATAGGAATGTATATGTAGAATCCATAACAGATTGCATGCCATCTTGGGGAGGGAAGGGGAGAAAATTTAAAACTTATGGAAGTGAATGTTGAAAACCAAAAATAAATAAATTAACCAAAAAAGCAAAAAACCCCTTCTTTAGAATGATATAATATTAGGGGACAGCTAGATAGATTTATAATTGGATAGAGAACTGGCCCTAAAGTCAGGAGTTCCAAAGTTCAAATCCAGCCTCAGACACTTGACCCTGAGCTTAACGTCATAGAACCCTGTTTTCTTCAATTTCCTCATCTGTAATATGAATTGAAGAAGGAAATGGTAAACCACTCCAGTATTTTTGCCAAGAAAACATTAAATGAGGTCTTGAAGAGTTGGACATATCTGAAACAACTCAACAACAGGTGGGTCAGTGGATAGAGTACCAGGTATGGAGTCAGGAAGTCCTGACCTCAAATTCAGCTTCACACTAACTGTGTGACCCTGAGCAAGTCACTTGAACCCAATTTGTCTCAGTTCCTTCAACTGTGAAATGGAGATGACAATAGCACCTGCCTTCCAGGGTTGTTGTGAGAACCAAATGAGTTAACAATTATTAAGTGCTTACCATAATGCCTGGAACATAGTAGGTCCTATTTAAATGTTAGCCGCCATCATCATCATCAATCATCTGATTTTGGGGGAAGGATGAAGTAAAACCTTTTGGGAAATTATGCAGGAATAACTAATCTGTGTTTTTTATTGGAGATCAAAACAGCCATTGTTCACCTCTCTCCAAGAAATTCCCCTTTCGTATTCTTGTTTTGTTTTCTCTCTTCCGTTCTTCTTTTTCTTCCATCAGTGAGTCACCAACAGATATTTTTCGAGTACTAGTGATATCTCTCCCCTCCAAACCAGTACGGTAGGGATTCAACAGAAATGTGAGATACAGTCTTCACCTTGAAAGAGCTGCAGTTTATTTGGAAGAAGAATGTAGTTCTGCCTCTTTAAAATGGGACTTTGGACTATCAGGTCAGATGAATGTTTACACAGAACGAAGATATTTTGCATTTATTGTTGTCCTTTTTTGTGGGAGGTGATGGCAGTGATGTGCACAGCTGAAGGCTTTACTAACCTCCAGGAAGAAGCCTATTTCCTGTAAAATACCTGCACGTGGCAGTCTACTGTGGGCTGTATCTTTTTAGATTTATGGTACATGTGAGTGACTCTCACTGCTCTAATGGCTTTTTCTTTTTCTTATTAGTTGACAATGAAAGTAAATATTCACATAGTGTAATTTTGATTGTACATTCACAATACTAGGTGACATTGCTAAAAGATACCTAATTTAAAAAAACACATCTTAAAACTAAATATATAAGTTTACTGAGCTTTTTAATTTACATTTATTCCACAGGTCTTATCTTTTGATGCCTATTTTGAAGATGAAGTGCCAGATAAAAATCAAGAATTATATAGGATAAGATATTGTAAAATCTTCTTCTACCTTGAAGATGATACAATTCAAGTACTTGAACCACAGCAGAAAAATAGTGGGATGCCACAAGGTATCTATTTAAATCAACTGTTAAATTGTATGTCTTTTTGTCTTCATAAAAGCCTTCATGGAAAAGACCATTGAGCACTAATATTGCTATTTTGTTTATGTAAGTTACTTATGAATGAGGAAAGTGATATTTCATATAGGAATATATATATGTGTACATATATATTATGTATGTGCTAAGTGTGTTTGTCCTTTGTTGCTGAAGAAGACCATGCCATCAGAGAAATGATGACATGACTTGCACTTGACTTTGTTTTGAGTGAGTGAGGGATGTGCAGGTCACCAGCCTCACTTCTCCTCCAGAACTATCTGAATCCAGTGACCAGATATTCATCAGGATGACTGGAGATGACCCAGGATGAGGCAATTGGGGTTAAATGGGGTTAAATGACTTGCCCACAGTCACACAGCTGGTGAGTGTCAAGAGGTGAGATTTGAACTCAGGCCCTCCTGACTCCTGCACTGGTGCTTTATCCACTGCACCGTCCAGCTGCCTAATTATATTTGTGCATATGTTTATAAATACATATGTGTGTGTGTATATGTGTGTATTGGTGACAGTCTAGTTTACTTTGGAAAAATGAGTCTTTTATTCTCTGACCATCTTCTTAAAACTAATCTCAACTTTGGAATTTCAAGTTTTTGAAGTAGATTTTTTACTAAATATGTTTCTGTTTTTAGGGAACTGAGGAAAGGGAAAGGAGGGGAAGAGAATAAGCATTTATATTTATTGTTGTCATTCAGTAATTTTTCTCTTGTGTCTGACTCTTCGTGAGACCTTTTGGAGTTTTCTTGGCAGATACTAGAGGGGCTTGCCATTGTCTTCTCTAGCTCATTATACATATGAGAGAACTGAGGCAAACAGGGTTAAGTGACTTGGCCCATGGTCCCATAGCTAGTAAGTGTCTGAGGTCACATTTGAACCCTGGAAAAGGGATCTTCCTGACTTCAGAGGCATTCTATCCCCTGCACCACCTAGCTGCCTGTGAGGACAAGCAAAGTCTTTTGCTGTTTTTGTTTATATCAAGAAGTATAGTGCCTCTGAATAATGTGATTAAGGAAGATCTTTCTCACATATTATTGGACCTGGGAAGATTTATAGGAATGTCCACACCTTTTGTTAATGAGGCACTGATTCTCAAGGGATATGATACCTTCTGGCTGTAAAAAGCATATAAAGACTTTGACATGTGATTTTATTTTGGGACTTAGTTTTTGGAAGGTTTGTGTTCCAGATGAGATTCTGGGAAGCCCCTAAGCAGCCCCCTGACTTTGAAAACCCAGATGTTGGTGCTTCCCTCACTTGTAACTATGGTCAGACAGTCGGACCTGTCGATTTGTATGTACTATGTGTATTGATTATGGTCAGACAGAGGAAGCCATGTTGGTTGATCTTTGATTTCTCCGTATTTTCTTTGAAGTTCAGGGTGCTGGCTCCTCTGGACTAGGTGAATGATATATGTGCTTGATTAAAAGAATAATATATGTGCTTGATTAAAGTGATTGATTGTTAACCCCTTAAAAGTTGCCTTTCCTTTTATGAATGCAGATCTCAGAACCTATGATAGCAGGCCCCTTGTGTATGTTGGAGTGCTTACTGATTCACTGCCCAAGCATTTATATAGTGCCTACTGTGGTGGCAAGTGCATATTACAATTGAATGTCTCAATAGATATGGTGATTCTTACCTTTTTCTATCAGGATCATAGATTTAGAGCTGAAAAGCATTAGAGCCCATTTTTATATATGAGAAAACTGAGACCCAGAGCAGTAAAAGTGGCTTGCTCACAAATAGTAAGTATCAGAGGCAGGAGTGAAAATGGCTTCCCTCTCCCCCCACATGTCCTCCAAACCCAGTGTTCTTGTCATCACCTCACTGTTATTTTTATTGGCATGCTTCACCCCACCCCCAAATGCAGAAATATTTTGTTTAATGGGAAAGAGCTATGCTAGAAGTAAGGTGACTTAGGTTATAGTCCAGCTACAATAATAGCTATTTATTAGCTGGGTAGCCAATCACTTCACCCCATTCTGTGTTGCATTTTTCTCACCAAGAAAGTGAAGTTGTTGGTACCTGCACTACCTACCTCACAGAGTTGTTGTAAGGATCAGATGTGATAATGGACGCTCAGTGTAAATAATCAGCTAGGACAGAAATCATCTGCTTTTAATGTGGGTGCATTAGATTAATAGGGCTTAAGTGTGTGCTTTTTTTTTTTTTTTTTTTTTTGCCAGTTTTGTTTGCCAAATGCCCCAATCAATGACTTCTCTAGGTTTTACCATCAGGGTGGGGTTCAGTTGAAAAATGGTAAGAGAAGACATTTGAAGCATTTCCTATGGTTCTTAAAGCTCTCAGTATTGGTACTTTCTTGAAGTCTTTCTCTTCTCTCTCTCTCTCTCTCCTCTCTCTTCTCTCTCTCTCTCTCTCTTCTCTCTCTCTCTCTTCTCTCTCTCTTCTCTCTCTCTCTCTCTCTCTCTCTCTCTCTCTCTCTCTCTCTCTCTTTCTCTCTCTCTCTCTCCATAAATGTATTTTGGAATATCTTTTCTAAATGAGTAGAATAATAAGGTACTTCCGAATCCCTAACTGGTTAGTCTGCAGAGTTCAGATGCTTTGACAGTGAGTCTTTTTCTGGTTTTAATTTTAAAAAAAGATGTGTTAGGAGTATTCCTCTCTACTCTGGAAATGGATCCTAAGTCTCTAAAATGTCAGGCACATAAATAAGACTTTTTGTTATTTGTTCATTTTTTTTTTAGATTTTTTAAAAATTTATGAGTAAGTGTAGAATGTTTTGAAGAAATATTTAAATATAGAAAGAGAAAAATTTTAAATCTTCTAAGTTCCACAATGAATGTATTTTACTGATTTACATTTTACCAAATGTCTACCCAACTGCCAAATGTTATTTGAGTAGGTAAATATTTTCTTATGATACTATTTGAAGAACTTTGTAATGATATTTTCTACCCAAATTTCATAAGTCTACATCTTCACCATTCCTTTCCATGATGACCAGTATCATAAAGAATGATGCATTTGAGATCAGTGGGTTCTAGGAGTCTATGGAAATGCTATAATAAAATATGGATTTATTTCCTCATCTTTTATCTTCTTTTCCATCTTCTCCTACCTCACCTTCTTATTTTCCTTCTCTCTTTCCTCTTTCTCCTCCCCCTCTACTTTCTCTATCTTCTCTGTCTTCATCTTCCTCCTCTTTTTTTAGGGGGGGGAGTGGGGCTTACAATTCAGCTTCTCATTGCTTTTCTTTTAACCATTGATCCCTGGCTAATGAAAATGTCTTGGAAGAATTAATATGCATGAGCTTTAAAGTTAAAGGGAAAGACTTTTGGTAGTGTTTTTCCAAATTCCTCACGCTTTTTCATCACATCACCATATTCCAAAAGATACTGAGGAAACCCATAGTACCCTGATCATGGATATGGAGCTGGGAATTCGCAATACTCACACTGGAGTGTTCCAGGGATTCTGGAAATCAGCAGCCCCTTGGCCTGAGATGCTGCAGAGGCCTTAGTTGTGGACCTGGACAGTCCAGGCAGCTTTGAAGTCTTCTAGCTCTCTGAGTACAAACATATCAGGGAAAGTAGAAGCCAGTGTTGCATCAACAGTCAGGAACCCAGGCAATCCAAGGCAGGAACCAACAATGCCTGACTTCCCCATCCAAGACTGCATAAGAGGACAGGGCCTGGCACAGATTCCCAAATCGGGTTGCAATTTGAGAAAACAGAAGATACTGAATAGTGTGAAGCAATATTGTATGTCCAGAAATGCCCAAGAGACAAATCCAGAAGAGAGTAACTGCAGAGCAGAGTCTCAGGGGTGGGAGGGAGAAAGACTTTGCCACAGAGATTATACAAGAGTACCTGGAAGACTGAAGTGAGAGGTACACAGTTTGGAGTGATATTTGTTTTAAGGAGTTTTCTGCCTGCTCTGCTACTATTTCTTTTTTGCAACTGTTCCAGGGATGTGAATTTTGAGCTGGGCACTAGGGCTGTGATGGAGGAAAGCCTCTGATACCATCCTCCTCTCTCATTTCAGGGATCCCCTCCCCCAGGCCCCAAACTTCTTTTGTCATCCTCCATATTGATCTTACCCCAAACCATACATACCAGGTGGTGGACAAGACATCATTTAGGCTAGACTGGTCCTATAATGGGGAGAGTGCAAGACGTTTGGTTTCCTAGCCTCCAGAAGCATAAATGGCTTAGCTTGGGGGATGTGGAGGATGGTATCAGAGGCTTTCCTGGAGCTCCTGCTGCCTTAGGGTAACTGGGCCTATTTTGTCATTGTGAATATACAGTAGAGAGTAGCTTTTTGTGTATATTCTTTTTTAATGTAGAAAATTCTTTCAAACTCTTATCATTAAAATTGTTTTGAATGCCTTTTATGGTCCGCAAATGCCTTATTATAATTTCTCTTGATCCCAAATCACTGGACTGGCCTACGTTGAGCCTAGTCCAGAATATTTGGTGGTATTGTCAGGTTAAATTCATTTTCTTACGTGATGAAATAGTGTTGGATCCTGTGTGACAGAGAAGCCAGATAACAACATTTTTGTTTCCTATGGTAATAATATTTGGAGTTTATGTGGAACCCTTTTAGTGGAATAAGGAGAAACCTCCCAATTGCCCTATGAAATTGGTATGATGGATACTTAGAGTTTTACAGGGATGGTGAAAATATTCCCTGACTTTTATTTAAAGTTTTATAGAGGCTGGATTGCCACAAAGAGGAGAATGATTGTGTATTTATACTAGGTATTTGCGTGTGTTCATTCTTCATTGCTGGAGAAGACCATGCCATCAGAGAAATGGTGACATGATTTGCACTTGACTTTGTTTTGAGTGAGTGAGGGCTGTGCAGGTCACCAGCCTCACTTCTCCTCCAGAGCTGTCTGAATCCAGTGACCAGATATTCATCAGGATGAATGAGATGGAGATGACCCAGGATGAGGCAACTGGGGTTAAGTGACTTGCCCAAGGTCACATAGCTAGTGAGTGTCAAGTGTCTGAGGTGAGATTTGAACTCAGGTCCTCCTGACTCCTGCACTGGTGCTCTATCCACTCCACCACCTAGCTGCCCCTAACCTCAAGTGAATACCTGAATAGACCTTGGCCGAAAGGGGTCAAGGTCTCCGAATGCATCCTAGGCACTTAGAGGCAAAGGGTAATGGGAAAGGAATAAGCATTTATGTAGCACCTACTATGTGCTTTAGAAACATTATTTCATTTGATTCTTATAATAACTCTGCAAAGGTAAGTGCTAATATCCTTATTTTACTGTTGAAGAAACTGAGGTTTAAAAATCATGCCTTAAAGGCAGTGGAGGAGTTAATGGATTCAGCCATAACATTAGATGAAAAAACAAAGGATAATAGAGGAGAGGATTGATAGGCCACAAGTGGAATGCATTCTCCCAAGGTTTCTCTGGGAATGTCCCCAGCCCTGCCATGATTAGGGATACAGGGGAATAGGAGCAGGAGTGAGGATGAATAGGAATTACTGGAAGGAGTAAGACCACTCTGGCCTTATCCTGTTGATGCTCCCTAGCCTACTGCTTCCTCCACCAGAGTGTTAGAGGGTGGGTATGCTTTCAGTACTGAGGAACTGAGGTGGTTAAAGGAAAAATTAAAACAGCAAACTAATTAGCAATTCAAAGTGTCTAATGAGGGTGTGGTCTAAGGGGGGAAATTTAAACTTTTTGTCAATTACAGAGTTCCGTCATCTGGGAGAGCTTACAGAGAATTTGCTCTTGTAAAATCAGACAAATCATTTGGAAGCCCTAGATGAGGATGGTCCTTTCTCAGGTGGATAAAATAGAAGATTCATTATTTGGCTCTATAAAGATGAATTCCCTCTACATGTGATTGCTTGAACGGAGGAAAGCAAAGGAAGAGGGTGAAATTTTAAATTGAAATGCATTGATGGACTGGATTTATGTCCCCTTCCCATGACATGTCATTATGTATAACTGGCAAACTTAGGCTGCAATTAAATGCTGTATTTTAGATAGAGCCACAGCTGCTGAAGCAACAGGCTTTAGCTATGGCATGGAACTTTCCTGCCAGATTACATTGCTGGCTTAGGCAGATTAACTGGTGATGTTTAAGTAAGAGACTGAAACAGCCTAGTCAGCAAATAGTGCTGCCCACGCAGCAGGCAATCTAGGGATGATGGGAGCCTGTTGCCATCTTTAAGTGGATAGAAGACCATGATGGTCTTTTCTTTAAAGATATTTAGGTCTGGTTTTTGAAGCATGGGATGAATAAGATGAGCTGATTGATGGTCAGCCCTCCAGGGGCATTAGCAAACTGATCAGGACATCTAAGACCAGAAGTAAGGGTTTTTCTTCCCTACCAGAATTTAGAATATTCCTGAAATCTTCCCACCCGCTATTGACCATTCCCTGCCCTTTTTAGATGTTCAAAGTCACCCAAGTCTTTGCATTTAAATTTGAGAAACTATTGGAATGAGTTCTACTAGGTTGTTAAGTGAGATTTGTTTGAAGATGAAGAATCCCATAATTCTGGAAAATGACTAAATAACAAGTCTTGTGGAGCTGTAATCTCTGTGAATTCTGGGCACTCCTTATGCCACTTCTGGAAAACAGTTTCTTGCCTATTATTGGAGCTTAGTTTCTTATTACCCTTTGACTAGTTATCAATTACAGATTAGACGATGTAAGATGGAGCCTCTAACAAGATGGATATGGCACAATAAGTTTATGTTTTTTAGTGGACATGATAAATCCAAACTGGGTGCTGTGCATGGCCCTAGGGACCTAACTGTGATGTTCCTGAAGGCAATTGTTTGCCTTTTCCATTAACTCATTGAACCCATGCCTATATGGACCTAGGTCTTGAGAAACATTTTACTTATTTCACTGATAATTCTCTGTGATATGAAAGGTGTATTAATGGACCTCTGAGACCATTAATCAAGGAATTGGGGACACCCTGAGAGAGGAGATGCAGGCAGTGGAACACCCTGTGAACTACATTATTGGTTCTAGAGATCCTTCAGGGACATGGCAGACAAGATGCTAATTTATAACAATTCCTGGGGAGTAGCTATGGTTTTGGCTGAGTGATTAGGTGCCTGAGAAGACCAGAATTGTACAATTTAAATGCTTATCCACTTTGGAGTCAGGAATTTTGTCTATGTCTTCCACCAAATAAAGTTTCTAGGGCATGTTAGCACTCATCAACATCATACTTCTACTGAATTTGAATAATCAAGTTGATCCTCTCAGAGCAGAGATTGGGAATTAGGTCTTCCGTAAGTCTGGATGTGGAGGCTGTGATAACGCTATGTTGCAGTGGGTATAGGACCATTTGATTCCCTTAACTAAGGATAATGCAGCCATGCTTCTCTTAGTAATCAGTACACCCACCTTCGAGGACCACTATGGCATAATACATTATTCTCAACTTGTGTGTGAATGTCAGATTGAGTGTATTGGCCTTCTTCTATCTCAGGCTCTCATTACTGATAATACTTATTTGGGATATGGTATGGCAGCAGCATTTTAGTCTGCTGTTGAGACAGCCACTGTTGGAGCCCTGACAGAACATATGCTTCTTGCTTATGGGCTTGCTATATGCTACTGCTTCTGATTGGGACCCATTTTATTGTGAAGGTCTGAGATTAGGCTCTTTACGACCACATTCACTGGGTTTTCCATCTTTCATCTTCTTTGCCATCCTGAGGCAGCTAGTTTCATGGAAGTTATGTAATAGACTTTTAAAACAACATACACACACATATATATTTACATACATGCAGACACACACATATACATATAAATACTGGGTGTCTGTTGGAGGCATGGATCAAATACCAGCACCATCTTAATTCAGGTCCAGCGTTGGGGCGCAACGAACCACTTGGAAGACACTGAACATTTAACAAAGGAGGTTTGTTTTGTCTTAACATGATAAGAACATGCAGCAAGGACATAGTAGCACCTAACTTCCCTGGATGTGGTGTCCCTCTTTGTCTCCATCTGGAAACTAAGTCATTAAATAAGGGCAACTCACATGGTCCCAGGAACCCACTACCTCTGAGAGGCTCAGACTTTGCATGGCTACAGTCTTTTAATTTGTTTGTTTGTTTTCCCCTAGACCGGGGAGCTATATCTGGAAAGCTGGAAACCAATCAGGTTGTGAGAGGGAGGAGGTTGTGTCAGGGAAGCTGAGGCTGAAGAAAATTGTGTCAAGAATCCTATCATAATATCCTATATTCCAAAGGCAGCATCTTTGATAAGTCAGTGCTATCCTAAGAATATACAGAATGTCCTAATGTATGTCCAGAATGTCTGTGTATGTATGTATGTAGGTAGGTATGTATGTATGTATTTTCTCGGAACAACTCCTGTCTATCTGATTCTACTCAAGCTTACTCATCTGGTTGATTTACTGTGCCCAAGTCCTAGACTTTACATTTGTCCTTATTGGATTTCATCTTATTAGATTTATTAATTTATTATTAGATTAGATTTATTTTTATTATTTATTATTATTTTTATTATTAGATTAGATTTATTAATTTATTATTTATTATTAGAGTCAGCCCAGGAGTTAGCAAACTGTACTTACAGTTTTTACACATGTAGAAATCATTCTTAGGTTGAGGACTACATAAAACTAGGCAATGCACCAGTCTGACCCATGGGCCTTCACTTGCTGACTCCTCCAATCCCATAAGATCCTTTTGGATCATAAATTATGGTGGCTATCCCTGCTATTTTTTGTGTCAGCTGCAGATTTGATGAGCATATGTTCTATGTGTTTATTGAAGTCATGGATAAACATGTCAAATAGCACAGGGCCAAACATGGATCCCAAAGGTACTCCACTAGACACCTACTACCATTTTGACATTGAACCATTAACAGTCTTAGTCTGGCCATCCAACCAATTTCTGAATCGATCTGATTTGATATTGTATAATCCATATTCATCTTCTTCACAAGAATAGTATGGTATAATTTATCCAGGTAAATTATATCTATATCATTCTCATCTAAAAATTAAATTATTCTGTCAAAAAAAGCATGACTTTTCCTTGGTGTAGATATATTGGCTCTCTGTAATCATCACTTTCCTTTTTAGATGTCTACCAGTCATCTCTTTAATGATCTATTCTAGAATTTCCCCATGTCTGGGTGACTGGGCTATATTTGGCAGCTTCTGTTCTTTCCTTCTTTTGAAAATTAGATCATTTAACTTTCTCCAATCTTGTGGCACCTCTTTCATTTTTTGTGATCTTTCAGATATCAGTGTGGCTCAGAGATCACTCTACCAGTTCCATGAGGACTCCAGGTTATAGTTCATTTGAGCCAGGTGACTTCTAACTATCAAAGGCACCTAGATATTTCTTACCATCTCCTTAGAAATTTAGCATCTCAATTCTCTGCTAGTCGTCCCTGTTCTGTTATTTCCAGCATGAAGGTCATTTTGCTTTGCAAAGGAAATAGAAAGAATTAAACATCTCTACCTTTCTCTGTTGTTGATTAGTTATCATGGTTCCATCCACCTCAAGCAAGATCCTTCTCCCTTCTTTGTTTCTCCTTTTTCTCCCATTATAACTTAAAGAAAAACACTCTTTATTGTCCTTAACTACTCTCCTTAGCATTATTAACACTATTTTTATAGGACTGTGTCATGTACTGTAACTTTCATTGTTCATTACCTGATTCTTGATTCTAACTTCAATACATTTCTTTTAAAAAATCTAATTAGGTGTTGAGTCTTCTCTCCCCCCACACCCCCAAGTAACATTACTTTCTTCAGGCAAATCCCATTTTCCCTCCTCAGGGAAATTTGTGTCTTTAGAATTTCATCCTCACTGTTGTGTTTTAAAAAATGATAAGCAGGATGATTTCAGAAAAACCTGGAAAGACTTACACGTACTGATGCAAAGTGAAATAAATAGGGCCAGGAGAACATTTTACATTGTAAGAGCAATAGTATGTGATGATCAACTGTGGATAACTTAGCTATTCTCAGCAGCACATTGATCCAAAACAATTCCAAAGGACTCATGATGAAAAATGCTTTTCACCTCCGGATAAAGAACTGATGGAACCTGAATGCAGATTGAAACGTACTGCTTTTCACTTTATTTATTTGTCCATCCACTCATCTATCCAATCTATATATTTTGATCTGTGTTTTCTTTCACAACATGATTTGTATGATTGCACATGGATAACCTATATCAAGTTACTGTTTCATGAAGAAGAGGATTTGGAACTCAAAATAAAAAAAATATTAAAAATTATTTTTACATATAAATTGGAAAAAATAAAATATTATTCATAAAATAGAATTTTGCTCTCAAACATCTCCCATCCCTTCTGGATTGTCCTTCCTTGAAGCCCTGTGACAGGATACGGTAGGAATGATAGCTGTTTCACGCCACTGGTGCCGCTGTTGCCATATACACTCTGCTGCTTTCTTGGAAAGACCCATCCAGGGTCATCCCTGAGGAGAATCAGCCAATTGACTCCCCATTACCAAAGACTGAACTGTGCTTACATGCTTCTCTGGCCCTAGATAGAGTCTTCTCCTCCTCTCCCTTCTACCATCAGTCTCTTGATTTTTCCCCCCTTCCTCATTGTGGGGCCTGGCATGTTGGGCTCTGGTGTCATAAAATCTGGGCTGTTTTCTTAAGGGTCAGAGGGATCACTTGGCTTTCTGCTTCCTTGAAGCAAAAAAGGCCCAGTTTAGGGCGAATTTGTATTAAAGGTTTTTGTCAGAGTTCATACTGTCCTCTGAGTACTGCTTTCCCAGCAGATATCCTGTGGTAGCTATGGAGGCAGAGGGGAGTATCCTTAACTAACTTTAGAAATTATATTCTTTGAATATTTTGTCAATAAGTTAGTTTTTTTCTTTTTCATTTCATGACCACTGAGTGCTTCATAGTATTTTATCCCTTGAGCTTGACTCATGGATCTGGTTTAATTTGGCCCAGAATAAGATTTTTGAAAATGCATCAGTGAAATGAATACAGTGGGGGAAAGAATTGGAAGGAGAATAAATAGCTTAGGAGAGAAAGTAGAAAATTTTATATGAGCAATGGACTGATGGAAACCAAAATGGATGAAAGAGAAACCAGTGACTCAGTAATGCAACAAGAAATATTAGAAGAAAATCAAAATGTAGCTTTCCCTTACACTTCATGATGCTTGAGGGTATGGTGTCCCCACAATATAGAAAATCTGTGTAAAATTTTTTGGCTTTCCCTTCGTACCAGAGAAGAAGTCTGAATTTTTCTTTTTCTTTTATGAGGCATCTTTTCTGCTGGCCTTCACATGTCATCTGCAGCTTTCACAAAACTCTCCCCCAAATTTCACTTTATTTTCTTATGCCAACCTATAATACATCAAAACCATGATGGGGAAAATTGTGGTGTGGGAGGAACTACACCTGAAAAGTAGGAAAAATAAGGTTATCTAGGCTAAAACCAAACCAAACCCCCAAACAACCAATCCAGAAGACAAATCAAAGAGAACGATGTAAGATTTATTAGATTCCTAGAGAATTATGAACAGCAATAGCAGCCACAACAAGCCTGTATAAGCAGTGTCATAAATGAAGACTGCCTATATCTATTAGAATCAGAGGGCAAAGTTCAAAATAGAAAAGAACATCAACCTCCTAAAATAAACCCCAAAATGAAGACTCCCAGAAGTGTCACAGCTAAAATTCAGAGCTTTCTGGTCAAAGGAAAAAAATCTTCAAGAAATCAGAAAGAATGAGCTTAAATAGCAAGGCAACATTAATAGGAATAATATAATACTTTGGAGAAACTATTATAAAGGAGAGGAAAATTTGAAATTTGTGATTCCAAAAGGCAGGAGATAAAAAACTTACAACTAAGAATAATTCACCTTGTAAGATTGAGTATAATTTCTGTAGTAAAAATGGTGGACTTTTAATGTATAATAGAATTTTCATGAATTCTTGATTGAAAAGAATAGATTTGAATAGAAATTTGAAATGCAAACACAAAACAGAAACCTAGAAAGGTTTAAGCACCTGGGAGAAGTTATATGATGATGAAAAATAGGAAGAGAAAAAAATAAGTCTTTTGTTAAGATCCTAAAGTCTCTGAGGGTAACAAAGGCAATCAAAATAAGATAAACACAGGGCCTTGGTGAGTTTTTTCCCCCTATTTTGATAGTCTTAAGAGAAGAAAGAAAAAGAAATACATGGGAAGAAATGAGGAAGAAGAGCCAGAACTTACTATTTCTCATAATCAGGGTATGCCAGAAGGTCTAAAAATATGGAGGAAAGCATGTGGAGAGTAGGTATCACATGAACCTCTTATCCAAATTGGATAAGAGTTGAACACACAAACACACACATGCACACATATAAACATGAAGAGTGTGGTGTAGAAATATATTAAACTCAATAGGAAAACAAATGGGAATAGGGAAGGGGGTAATTAAGAAGAAAAATAGAGTCAAGAAGAAATAGTAACTGGCAAAACAACTTTTAGTTTGGGAGGCTGAATTGTGCAGAAGAGATTTTTAAAAAAAAGAAAGAAAGAGTAAGAGCCAATGACCATAGTCTGAGTTAGGGGAAGAAAGGAGGGACAGTTGAATCAAAACAGATTCCTTAATTATAAATCACTAGTGGTAAGCACACTTCTTTCACTACCACTTTCTTTTAAAGAGAGGGTCAGGGGATAAATAGAACATGAAATATAACTATCCATTATAATTGGGGATATAAATGGTATGAACTCAGTTATAAAAAGAACAGTGAAAGCAAGAAAAAGAGAAAGGAGAATCCTAAACACATTTATTTTTGTTTTAAATAATAATTAAGAAATATTAACTAAGTTAGTAAATATTTCATAATTCAATAATAAATAATATTTTATTTTTATTGCACTTATTAAAAAACTTTTTCTTTTTTAAATTTGAGTTCTAAACTCTTTGGCAAGCAGTTTTATATATACATGTACAATCATGCAAGATATGTTTCCATATTGGTCATATTGTGAAAAAACAAGAGAAAAAAAGGAATTTTTAAGAAGTATGCTTTGATTTGAATTAATACCCCATATGTTCTTTCTCTGGAGGTGGATAGCATTTTTCATTATAAGTCCTGAGAGATTTTCTTGGATCTTTGTATTGCTGAAAATAGCTAAGTCATTCACAATTTATCATTGTACTGTCTGCAATGTTGTCCTGGTTCTGCTCACTTCACTTTGCATCAGTTCATGTAAGTTCATGTTTTTCCAAGAGCATCCTACTCATTGTTATGGCACAAGAGTATTCCATCCTAATCATATACAATACATAACTTGTTCAGCTGTTCTTCAGTTGATAGGCATTTTCTCAGTTTCCAATTCTTTGCTGCCACTAAAAGAGCCACTATAAATATTTTTGTACACATACGTTAAGGATATATATAAAATTTAGAAAATTGAGATATGATCTTTAGTGATTACTAAATTAGATTAGAATGAAATATCATTATTTTTCAGTTGTGCATAATGCCATTATTAAAGTTAATCATATACTATAATGTCAAAAATGCATAAAAACATAAATATTAAACATAAGCCTTACTGACTAAAATTTATGGAAGACAATGTGTCATCACATAAAATTATCAAAGCATATAAACAGGCAGCTTTCAAAGAGAAAAATCCAAACTATCAACAAACACATTAAAAATGCTTTAAATCACTAATAATTAGAAAATTTAAAATTAAAGCAACTCCATTGTTCTATGTTGTAACCATCAGATTGACAAAGATGATAAAATAAAAAAAAAACTGTTAAAGGTGCTGCAGAAAAGCACCATTCTAATGCACTATTGATGGAGTTATAATTCATATGTATACTGGCCCTTCTATCTTCCACTAACATCCAAAATCTGTCCAAGTTCATGTTTTTTGCTTCCATGACACTATCTAGCCATCTCCTCCTCTGCCATACCCTTCTCCTTTTACCTTCAATCTTTCCCAACATCAAAGTCTTTTCCAATGAATCTCTTCTCATTGTGTAGCCAAAGTATTTCAGTTTCAGCTTTAGTATTTGTCCTTCCAAAGAATAGTCTGGGGAGGGGTGGGGGTGGAGCCACAATGGCAGAGTAGAAAGATGCATATACTCTAGCTCTTCCCCCACAACCCATAAAATACCGTAAAAAATGACTCTCAGCAAACTCTAGAGCAGCAGAAGCAACAGAACGACAGAGTGAGAGATTTCCAGCCAAAGGTAATCTGGAAGGCTGACAGGAAAGGTCTATCATATGGAACGTGGAGTGGAGTGCAGCGTATCCTTGGCCATGTGGCACCAAGAGGAATAGGACTAGAACAGGCCTCAGGGACGGAATCCCCAGCAGCAGCAGAGGTTCCCAGACTCCTCAACCCACAAGCGCCAAATAAAGCTTTACAGGTCAGTGAGAGGACTTTTCCAACTGGCCAAGAAGGGAGTAGGGTTCACTCCTATCCCTGGCCCCAGGGCGGTGAGGGCAGCAGTGGTGGTAGCGATAGCTGCAGAGTCCATTTGAGGAGCCCTCAGCCTAAAGCCCCTGAGAGAATTGAGTGGCTGATCTGAATCTCTGCCCTGAGTGGTGGCCCTGCCCCACCCCAAAGCCTCTGGGGGAATTGAGCAGCTGATCTGAATCTCAACACTGTGCATGTTTGGTGCTGGGGTAAGGAGGCATGCTTATGTGGCAGAGCTAGACGTGGTTGTGGAGAGGGAATTTTACTACTTGCAGATTCTGGGCAGAAAAGTTACTGGTTGCTCCCAGAGCAGTGTACAGGCCAGGAGAGAAGTGAACTCCTCTCCCTTGATTGTGCCACCTTGGAGGAACTGAGAACTTTCTGGTCCCCAGAGTATTCTCTTGACAAAGGATTCAAAAGTCAAGTAACTGGCTGGGAAAATGTCCAAAAAAGGAAAAGAAAATAAGACTATAGAAGGCTACTTTCTTGTGAACAGGTATTTTCTTCCATCCTTTGGGATGAGGAAGAACAATGCATACTGTCAGAGGAAGTCAAGGCTTTAACATGCAATACTTCCAAAATAAATATGACATGGTCTCAGATCATGGAAGAGTTTGAAAAGCAAGTAAACAGCTTGCTAAAAGAGACCCAAAAATGCTGAAGAAAATAACATCTTTCAAAACAGACCAACTAAATTGGAAAAAGAGGTCCAAAAAGCCAATGAGAAAAATAATGCTTTGAAAAGCAGAATAAGTCAAATGGAAAAGGAGATTCAAAAGCTCACTGAAGAAAATAGTTCTTTAAAAGTGAGAATGGAGCAGATGGAAGCCAATGACTTCATGAGAAACCAAGAAATTACAAAACAAAACCAAAAAAATGAGAAAATAGAAGATAATGTGAAATATCTCATTAGAAAAACAACTGACCTTGGAAATAGATCCAGGAGAGACACTTTAAAAAATTATGGGACTACCTGAAAGCCTTGATCAAAAGAAGAGCCTAGACACCATCTTTCATGAAATTATCAAGGAAAACTGCCCTGATATTTTAAAACTAGAGGGCAAAATAAATATTTAAAGAATCCACTGATCACCTCCTAAAAGAGACCCAAAGAAAGAAACTCCTAGAAATATTGTTGCCAAATTTCAGAGTTCCCAGGTCAAGGAGAAAGTATTGCAAGCAGCTAGAAAGAAACAATTCAGGTATGGTGGAAATACAATCAGGATAATGCAGGAGCTGGCAGCTTCTACATTAAGGAATTGAAGGGCTTGGAATATGTTATTCCAGAAGTCAAAGGAACTGGGATTAAAATCAAGAATCACCTACCCAGCAAAACTGAGTATAATACTTAAGGGGAAAAATGGTCATTCAGTGATATAGAGATTTTCAAGCATTCTTGATGGAAAGACCAGAACTGAAGAGAAAATTTGACTTCCAAACACAAGAATCAAAAGGAGCATGAAAAGATAAACAGGAAAGAGAAATCATAAAGGACTTTCTAAAGTTGAATTATTTACATTCCCACATGGAAAGATAATATTTGTAACTCTTGAGTTTTTTCTCAGTGTTTGGGTAGTTGAAGGGATTATGCACATGCATACATACACATCCACACTCACACACACACATGCACACACATATAGAGACAGAGAGCACAGGTTGAGTTCAATAAGAGGGATGATATTTAAAAATTAAGGAGTGAGAAAAGAATATATTGGGAGGAGAAAGGGAGAAATAGAATGAGGTAAATTATCACTCATAAAAGAGGTAAGAAAAATCTTTTTCAATGGAGGAGAAAAGGGAGAAAGTAAGAGGGAATAAGTGAAACTTACTCTCTTCACATTTGGCTTAAGGAGGGAATAACATGCTCACTCAATTTGGTATGAAAATCTATCTTATACTACAGGAAAGTAGGGGAGAAGCAGACAAGTGAGGTGAGGGGGATGATAGAAGGGAGAACAAATGGGAGAAGAGGGTAATTAGAAGTAAATACTTTTGGGGAGGAACAAAGTCAAAAGAGAGAATAGAATAAATGGGGGGCAGGATGGGATGGAGGAAATAGAGTTAAACTCACACAGTGTTAATATTATGGAAGTCTTTTGCAAAACTACACATACATAGCCTATATTGAATTGCTTGCCTTCTCAATGAGGATGGGTGGGGAGGGAGGAAGGGAGAGAAGTTGGAATTCAAAGTATTAGAAATGAATGTTGAGATTTGTTTTTGCATACATCTGGGAAAAAAGAAATACAGGTGTTGGGGTATAGAAATCTGTCTTGCCCCATAAGAAAAGAGAGAAGATGGGGATAAGGGAAGGGTGGGATGTGATAGAAGGGTGGGCATTTTGAGAGAAGGGGTAATCTGAATGCAAGGCATTATGGGGTGGGGAGGGTGAATTTGGAACTCAAAATTTTGTGGAAATGAATGTCAAAAACTAAAAATAAATAAGCATTTTTTATAAAATAAATGAAAAACAAATAATACTCTGAATTAATTTCTTTACGTATTGACTGATATGATCTCTTTGCTGTTCAAGGACTCTCAAAGGTCTTCTCCAGCACCACAGTTCTCAAGTGTCAATTCTGAAGTACTCAGCTTTCCTTATAGTTCAACTCACAGTTCAACATTACCACTGGAAAATTTACCTTTGTCTGTAAGATGATATCTCTGCTTTTTAGTATGCTGTTCAGATTTGCTATAGCTTTTCTTCCAAGGAGCAAGCATCTTTTAATTTCATAGATGCAGTTGTGTTCTGCAGTGATCTTTGAGCTCCAAGATTATAAAATCAGATACTGTTTCCATTTCTTCTCCTTCTGTTTGCCAGAAAGTGGCATGACCAGTTGCCATGATCTTAAATTTTTTTTAATGTTAAGTTTCAAGCCAGCTTTCATTTTCATCAATAGGCTTCTTAATTCTTCTTCACTTTTTGCTGTCAGAGTGTCATCATCTGTGTATCTGAGATTGTTGATGTTTTTCCTGGCAACCTTAAATTCTAGTGTTGAGTCATCCAGGCACTTCACATGATGTATTCTGCAAATAAGTTAAATAAATGAGGTGACAATATACAACCTTGTACTACTTTACAAATCTTAAATCAATCAGTTGTTCCTTTTTCAGTTCTAACTGTTGCTTCTTGATCTGCATGCAACTTCCTCAGGAGAAAAGATAATCTGGTACTTCCATGTCTTTGAGGACTTGCCATATTTTGTTGTGATCACACCATCAAAGGCTTTACTGTAGTGAAGGAAGCAGAAGTAGTTATTTGTCTGCAATTCCCTTGATTTTTCCATAATCCAGCAAATATTGACAATTTCGTCTCTCATTCCTCTACCTCTTTGAAAACCAGCATGATCTTCTTCTGGTAATTCTCAGTTTACATATTGCTGAAGCCTACCTTGAATAATTGCTCCATAACTTGAACATTCCTTGGCATTGCCTGTCTTTAGAATTGGGACATAAACTGACTTTTTTTTTTTTTCCAATCCAGTGGCCACCATTGAGTTTTCCAAAGTTGCTGGCATATTGAGTTCAGCATATTTAACATCATCTTTTAGAATTCTAAAGAGCTCATCTGGATTCTGTCACTTCCACTAGCCTTGTTAGCAATTTTTCCTAAGGACCACTTGACTTCATTCTCCAGGTTGTCTGGCTCTAAATCAGTAACCACACCATCCTGGTTATCAGTGATGTTAAAATCTTTCTTATATAGATCTTCTGTATAGTCTTGTCACCTTTTAGTTTGTTTCTGTTAAGTCCCTACCATTTTTGTCTTTTATCATGCTCATTCTTGCATGAAACATTTCCTTGATATCTCTAGTTTTCTTAAAAGAGATTTCTTGGGTTTCCCATTCCATTATATTATTTTATTCTGTTTCTTTGCATTGCTCACTTAAGGAAAGCTTCTCATGTTTTGTTTGCTATTCTCTGGAATTCTTTGGCTCTATCTTTTCCTTTCTCCTTTACTTTCCACTTTCATTCTTTCCTCAACATTTCTAAAGCCTTGCCAGACAGCCATTTTTCTTTCTTGCTCTTCTTTTTCTTTGGAATGCTTTTTGTTGATGCACTGTGTTTCAAACCTCTATTCATAGTTCTTCAGATACTGCATCTGCTAGACCTAATCCCTTCAATCTTTTTATTACATCCACTTCATATGTCATTTAAGTAATAGGTATATGGTCTAATGGTTTCCCCTACTTCCATCAATCTAAGTCTGAATTTTGCAATAAGTAACTCATGATCTGAGCTATTGTCAGCTCCAGGTCTTGTTTTAACTGACTGCATAGAGCCTTTTCACATTTGGCTGCAAAGTATATTCAATCTGATTTTGATATAGACTGTCTGATGATATCCATGTGCACAGTTGCATTTTGAATTATTGAAAAAGAGTGTTTGTTATGACCAGTCAGTTATCTTGACAAAGCTCTTTTAGTCTCTGCCCTGCTTCATATTTGTACTCTTAAGGTCACATTTGCCTCTTATTCCAACCATTTCTTGATTTCCTACTTTAGCTTTCTAATTCCCTATGATGAATGTGACATCTTTTGGTGGGGGGCAGTGTTGTTTCTGAAGATCTAGGTCTTCATCGATCTGATCCACTTTTATCTCTTCAGCATCAGTGGTTAGAGCATAGACTTGCATTACTGTGACATTGAATCATTTGCTTTGGATTTGAGATGTTTTTGAGATTTTACCTCAGTACTGCTTTTCTCACCCTTTTATTGACTATGCAGGCTACTCAATTTCTCCTAAGGAATTCTTGCCCATGGTAGTACATGTAATGATCACCTGAATTAAATTCACATAATTCCATCTATTTAAGTTCACCGACACCCAAAATATTGATATTTAGTCTTTCCACCTCTTGTTTGACACATCCAATTTACCTTGGTTCATAGAGCTTACATTCCAGGTGCTTATGAAATATTGATCTTTATAGCTTTGGACTCTCCTTTTGTCCTCTAGACGCACCCAAACTGAGCTCCCTTTTCGCTTTGGCCCAACTGCTTTAGTAGTACTAGAGCTACTTCTGACTGTCCTCCACTCTTCCCCAGTACAGTGTTGTACACTTTCCAAACTGAGGGACTCATCTTTCAGTGTTACTGGTTTTTATCATTTTGTTATTGTCCATTGTGTTTCCTTGGCAAAAATGCTTAAATGGATTGTCATTTCTTCCTACAGTAAATCACCTTTTGTCAGAGTTCTTCATCATGACCTGTCCATTTTGGGTAACTCTGCATAGCATAGCTCATAATTTCATTGATTTATGCAAGCCCCCCTACATAGTAAGGCATTGTATCCCCAAGCAATATTCACAGCACTGAGGATGACTATGAATGTGCTGGTGTAGTTCTCAATCACAATGTATAAAAGACTTTGCATATAGAAGGCAGAAGAAAAACATTTATTCAGACACCAGAAAGCCAAATCCAAGAACAAGAAAACCAAATCCATCATACACATTAGCACTGCTGAGGACAAAGCCATTCTGAAGCCTCCCTGCCTCTGCAGGGGTCTTCTCACAAGCAACTGAACACTCATGAGCCTGAGCCTTGCCATGCCATGCCATGCCTCCCTGTGTCCTCTCTCCTCTGCCTGACTGCTCTCATTCATTTCCTTCCAGTTCTGCTCCACCCTTTCTGTTCCACCTGTTCAGCAAGCTCCTCCCACTGCTTGTGACTTAGGCTTCCAAGTGATTTAAGCAGGTCACATGGGCCTATTAATGAAAAGGAAAGATCCTTCCATTTAAATTGTCATTACAGGCATTGATTCAGGATGGGAAAACAATTTGAACAATGACAATAATATTGTAAAGATAAACTCATTTGAAAGATATAAGAACTATTATCAATGCAGAGACCAACCATAACTTTAGAGGACCAATGATGAAGTGTGCTACTCACCTCCAGAGATGCTGGAATAAAGATGTAGAATGGGAAATAACATGACCAATCCATGAGTTTATTTTGCTTGACTTGGATTATTTACTACCAAAGGCATTTCTTCCCTCTCTCTCCCTGATGGATTTGTAGGAAGAAAGGGGTAGTAAGAGTATTGTGAAACAAAACAAAACAAACAAAAACAAAAGCTAAAAACTTAAGAAAGAAAAGAGTTATTGTAGCATTTTGAAATGAAATATACAAATGGTAAGAGAAGAAAATTCCCAGTGAGACAATACATAAGCAGTCTAGCTTTGAAATTCTCATGTTGAACTTATTATTTACTTAAAAAGTTGAGCTGTATGTAATAGAGATTTGTGGTTTCAAATAATATCTTTTTTCTATTTTTTGTCATAGATGGAAGAATTTATCTTTGTCAAGTTCAGAATAGCAAAAGAAAATTTAAATGTAAATTTAATTAATTAATTTATTTAAGTTTTCAACATAGATTTCCACAAAATTTTGAGTTCCAAATTTTCTCCCCATCTTTCCCCTCCCCTCACCCCAAAACACCAAACATTCTAATTACCCCTATCACCAATCTACCCTCCCTTCTAACATCCCTCCCTTCCCTTATCCCCATCTTCTCTTTTGTTCTGTAGGGCAAGATAAATTTCTATACCCCATTACCTGTATTTCTCATTTCCTAGTTGTATGTAAGAACAGTACTCAACAGTTGTTCCTAAAGCTTTGAGTTCCAACTTCTCTTCCTCCCTCCCTCCCCACCCATCCCCACTGGGAAGGCAAGCAATTCAATATAGGCCATATCTGTGTGGTTTTGCAAGTGACTTCCATAATAGTCGTGCTGTGTAAGACTAACTGTATTTCCCTCCATTCTATCCTGCCCCCATTTCTTCTACACTCTCTTTTGACCCCATCCCTCCCCAAGAATGTTGACTTCAAATTGCTCCCTCCTCCCATTGCCCTCCCTTCCATCATCCCCCCCACCCTACTTATCACCTTCTTCCGCACTTTCCTGTATTGTAAGATAGGTTTTCATACCAAAATGGGGTGCATTTTATTCCTTCCTTTAGTTGAATGTGGTAAGAGTAATGTTTTTTCTCTCACCTCCCCCCTTTTTCCCTCCACTGACAAGTCTTTTACTTACCTCTTTTATGAGAGATAATTTGCCCCATTCTATTTCTTCCTTTCTCCTCCCAATATATTTCTCTCTCACCCCTTAATTTCATTTTTTAAAGATATGATCCCATCCTATTGGGCTCACCCTGTGCTCTCTGTCTCTGTGTGTGTGTATGTGTGTGTGCGTGTGTGTGTGAGTATGTGTAATCCCACTAACTACCCAGATAGTGAAAAAAGTTTCAAAAGTTACAAATACTGTCTTTCCATGTAAGAATGTAAACAGTTCAACTTTAGTAAGTCCTTTATGATTTCTCTTCCCTGTTTATCTTTTCATGCTTCTCCTGATTCTTGTGTTTGAAAGTCAAATTTTCTTTTCAGCTCTGGATCTTTTCAGCAAGAATGCTTGAAAGTCCTCTATTTTATTGAATGACAATTTTTCCCTTGAAGTATTATACTCAGTTTTGCTGGTAGGTGATTCTTGGTTTTAATCCTAGTTCCTTTGACTTCTGGAATATCATATTCCATGCCCTTTGATCCCTTAATGTAGAGGCTGCTATATCTTGTGTTATCCTGATTGTATTTCCACAATACTGGAATTGTTTCTTTCTAGCTGCTTGCAATAGTTTCTTCTTGACCTGAGAACTCTGGAATTTGGCCACAATGTTCCTAGGAATTTCTCTTTTTGGATCTCTTTCAGGAGTGATCGGTGGATTCTTTCAATATTTATTTTACCCTCTGGTACTAGAATAGCAGTTTTCCTTGATAATTTCGTGAAAGATGATGTCTAGGCTCTTTTTTTGATCATGGACTTCAGGTAGTCCCATAATTTTTAAATTGTCTCTCCTAGATCTATTTTCCCGGTCAGTTGTTTTTCCAATGAGATATTTCACATTATCTTTCATTTTTTCATTTTTTGGTTTTGTTTGGTGATTTCTTGGTTTCTTATAAAATCATTAGCCTCCATCTGTTCCATTCTCATTTTTGAACCTCTTTTGCCAATTGAGGTAGCCTATTTTT
The DNA here is from genome assembly GCA_023548195.1 of Bettongia penicillata ogilbyi. Lineage (NCBI taxonomy): Eukaryota > Metazoa > Chordata > Mammalia > Diprotodontia > Potoroidae > Bettongia > Bettongia penicillata. Next base: position 9,181,870 of record JAJHZJ010000377.1, read on the forward strand.
AAAGGTGTTATTTTCTTCCGCATTTTTTTGGGTCTCCTTTAGCAAGATGTTGACCCACTTTTCATGATTTTTTTGCATCTCTCTCATTTCTCTTCCCAGTTTTTCTTCCATCTCTCTTACTTGATTTTCAAAATCCTTTTTGAACTCTTTCATGGCCTGAGACCATTGAATATTTATTTTGGATGTTTGGGATACAGAAGCCTTGACTTTTTTGTCTTTCTCTGATGGTAAGCATTGTTCTTCCTCATCTGAAATGATGGGAGAAGATATCTGTTCACCAAGAAAGTAACCTTCTATAGTCTTATTTTTCCCCTTTTTTTGGGGCATTTTCCCAACCAGTTACTTGACTTTTGGGTACTTTGTCAAGAGTAGGGTATACTCTGGTGATCTGTAAGATCTCAGTTCCTCCCACGTGGCACAATCAAGCGTGTACACTGGTGTGGGAGTAGGAAGAGATTTTTGTGCTCAGAATCTTAGCAGAATTTCCTCTTCACAACCACCTGGCCTCCAGTTCTTCCAAACGAGCCCTGGGAGGTGAGATTGAGATAAGCTATAGGGACAGGGCTGCTATTCAGTGTGAGATAAAGATCAGCTGCCATAGGGCCTCTATACAGGGCTGAGGTAAGAGTCAGCTGCTCAGTGCCCCCAGGGGTTTTACAATCCAACAATGGATGCAGGCTGCTGTAGGGGCTGCTGTGGGAACTGCTGCTGCCTGCCAGATGTGGCCTCTGTGGCTGCTGCCTGAGGCCAGAGCTGTGGGAAGGCCCTTAGCCCTTCTCCCTTCTCACCCAGCCCTTCTCCCTTCTTGACCAGCTGAAAAAACCCTCTCACTGACCTTTGGTGCCTGTGGGTTGAGAGATCTGCTACTGCAACTGAAGATTCCTCCCAAGCTCTGTTCGCTGTCCTCCTCACAGAGCCTCACTGCACCGCATCACGTGGCCAAGGCTGATCTGGGCTCTGCTTCATGTCCTGTGTGACAGACATTTCTTGTCAGCCTTTCAGGTCACCTTGGGCTGGAAATCTCCACTCTATTGTTCTGTGGTTTCTGCTGCTCTAGAATTTGTTGAGAGTCTTTCTTTGCAGGTATTTTATGGGCTGTGGCAGGGGAGCTAGCATATGTGTGTCTTTCTAATCTGCCATCTTGGCTCCATTACCCTTTAAATGTAAATTTAAAGAAGTCATGTGACTGAAATTTTAAAGATATATTTATATTTATTGTTTCTTTTTAGATTTTTGGTCTTTTTCCAAGGACCAGGATAACTGAGACACTTAATAAGAAGGAACTTTCCATGGACCCCAGAGAACTGCTTAGAGGGAACAGTATTAGTTACAATATGGCTCCTTTCTTTGCCTTTCCTGTCATGTACCATCATTCCCTTCCCTCCCACTCTGAAAGATGCCAGGGTCAAAGATGATAAATTCTCAAATAGTTCCTGATTAATTCATTTATCAAGTTTATAAATCTTTGATTCTTCATTTAAATACTGCTTTGTTGCCTCATTGGAGTATTTAAAGGAAGCTAGGTTCTTAGAAGCAGTGTCAGTACAGCATGTAGAATCTAGCATATCCTAACAAAGATAGTGTATACGTTTTCCTCAGTTTATATATCATATGTCCTCTTCCCTTTCCCCTACCCCCAGGAGAGTATAGGGTATCTGGAAATTTTTACTGTAGTCTTAAGCTTTAATAACTTTAAACTGCACTAGGACTTTTGGGATTCCCTGTGCCATCTCCTTAAGGATAGAGATTTTCTGTTTGTTTGTTTGATATTTTATGGATCTAGAAGTGTGTAGTAGATATTTATTAAATGCTTTGTGGATTATATTGGATATATTTTAACTAAATGATGAGATATACCTGCACAGGCAGTGGTGGTAGGCAGTGAAGCAGCAGGCTTTGCAGATGTGTCTTCTCTAGACATATGACATTGGAGATAGTACAAGGTGTCTTTCTGAATAGCTAGCTCTTGGTACTACCTCAGCCTCTTTTGGATAGTGGCTGCAGGCTCTTTTAACCTACTTCATTCATCTTTTGCATTCTGTCTGTTTGCTCTTTCTTGACCCAAACAATATGTTCGCCAGGGATCTGGGAGAGAATGTTTGGCTGGAAACTTGAATAGAAGTTATTTCTAATAGAGGAATACATGTAGCTCATCTCTATTCATAGTACATAGCACACAGAAAGCAGTAGCTTTGTTATCTGAATTTTTATAGCATAATACTAGTTGAAAACAGGTAAAAATTCTGGAGACACCTCATTATGTATATTTCTGAAACTGTCAAAATATGTGGTTTCCTTTTTACTAGTAGTATAAATGGTTCCTGAAAACACCTGAAGTGCCCATCTTTTTCTAAATGGTTAAATATGTAATTTGTTTTAAATACTAATCTTGAACGATTAAATAATTTGCACATTTCAGTACCATGAATTGAGGGCTAATAGAAGTACATTTTTTGCAGTGAAATTATATCTTTTATGTACATTTTAAATATCCCAGGATGGTTCTAATTTTATGGCTTTATTATTTCAATGTAATGTATCAAGTAATTTAAAAACATTACAACCAAGTAATTTAAAAATGTGTTACCAGAGAAAAAGAGGAAAAATTATTTTAGTTGGAGCAACAGCAACAAACAGAAACATCTCTGTTAGTCAGAGAAGAAATGTTTGATGATACATTGTAGCACAGATTTTATGCTCAACTTGATGGATGACTTTCTTTGTGGTTTTAAGAAAGACACTATTGTCAGTTCTCCAATACATACCATAGTAATTGACAAGTCAAAAGGTCTGTAAACCAGTTAGTAATCATTCTTTGGCTCTTCTTCTTAATTTTTTTTAATGGGATAGGTTTTCATAGTCAACCAGTTATAGTTTTGGCCTTGTGTGAGTAGTAGGTCTATGAGATGAGGCAATCAATATATAAAATAAGTAAACAGGGGATCCTTTTATTAACAATAGATTGCCATGTTGGTTCTAAGTAGGAAATATAACAAAGTCCACGGAGAGAAGGGGAAGGAAATAAGCATTTTATGTAAGACCTACTACATACCAGAAACTGTGCTAAGCACTTTGCAGATATCACTTTTAATCCTCACAGCAACCTTGTAAAGTAGGTGCTGTTATTATCCCCATTTTACACTTGAGGACACTGAGGCAAGCAGAGGATAAGTGACCTTCCCAGGTCACACAGCTAGTAAGTGCCTGAGGACAGATTTGAACTCAGATATTCCTGACTCCAGGTGTAGCACTCTATCCACTATGTCTAAGATTGAATGAGGGAGAACAGTGGGATGGTTTTCAAAGTGGGACTCAATTATGAGAGCATGACAGGAAATTCCAAAGAAGCCTAAATTATCTTTCCTTAGAAGAAAAAAAAAACCTCAGTTCATGTGATGGTGTACCTCTATAATCCATACTCCCAGATGAATTATGAATCCATACTCAAAGCTGGTGAATTGCTTGAGTTTGGGAGGTCTGAGTTATAATAGGATGAAAGCCGAATGAGTGACTGGATTAAGTCCAGCACCAATGTGATAAACCCCTGGGAAGGAGTTGAGGGAGGAGCCATGCTTTCTAAGGAAGGGAGAACAGGCCCCCCAAATGGAGCAGGTCAAGCTTTCATGCTGATGAGCAGGGGAAGCAGTCTGTCCTAGTTTCAAAAGGAGGAGAAAGAACATCACTGAGACTAACCTTGACAGAGTAAGGCTTGTCATCTTCAATTTAGAAAAAAATCTTTGGTTCACATAGTATTTAAATTAATGCTATGAATTCTGGGTTTTGTTTGTTTGTTTTTACCAAATGCCCATTGAAGCAATGAACTTGAGCTGGGCCTGTGCAAGGGAAACAAATACTGGTGATAATCCATATAGTAATGATTGCCATGTCATCTTTCACATGGCTGTAATTATATTGGTTTACAAAATTACACTGAGATTCCAGAAGTATTTCCTCTGCCACATCCCACTCACCCCTTTCTGTCCTAGTCCTCTAAATTCCTACCCCTGCTACTCCTCAAACAGTACAAAACAAAGAGCCATCAAATGAAGATAGAAGCAAATCAGTCTAGGAGCTCCGTAATTCCTGACATCAACTATTGAATTAATGTAAAGATGCTCCTAAAGATAACTTAGTGACTGGGAAGAATTAGGCCCACTGTTATTATATGGTTAGGTGAAGCCTTTCTTAGCTATCTTTTCATTGCTTATATGCAGTATGAGCTGAGAACCACTTGTTGGTTTGTTGTGTTTGGTGATAGTATCTAGTATAACACATTTTATTTGTTATATTAAATGGCTATTTGAAGGACAGTTGTCCAGTAAAGAGATACCTTTCTATCAGACAAGTGTCCTTATGCACAAGAAATCTGGAGCAATGGTTATGAAAAAGAAAGGGAAATTATTTAAATATATATTTCTATTATTAGGTTATCATAATTACAATTTAGCTTCTGGATGAGATATAAGTATTATAAATTATGACAATCCCAACAATAACAAAATTATGGAAATGGATCTAAATGTACCTGATCATATAATATTATTCATATCTTATGATACCCTACAGTATAGGCTGATATTTGCAACTATGTCATTCAGTTTCGCTAATAATGAGCCTAGTAATTTCATGTGAGTATTAGACCTTTCTTAATTTCAATTATTTATGAGTTCATTATCTGAATATTTTGCTTCTACTACTTAAAAATTATGGTGTTTTTGATATTATCCTTCTCATATCACACATAAACTCACAGACCTACACACATGCTACTCCTTAAAATGGAGCCATCATCCCCTCAGTAAATATTCAGGGTAACCAGTAACTCTTCCATTTGCTCAAAAATCTGGTTTAGTGCACTTACAGAATGAGTTGGCATAAATAGATATATCTATGTTATTCAATTGTCTTTGGCTCTTCATGACCTCTTTTAGGGTTTGCTTGGCAGACATACTGGAGAGGTTTGCCATTTCTTTCTCCAGCTCATTTGACAGATGAAGAAACTAAAGCAAGCAGAGTTCAGTGACTTGCCCAGGGTCACACAGCTAGTAACTATCTGAGACCAGATTTGAACTCAGGGAGATGAGTCTTCCTGACTGAAGGCCTGATACTCTATCCCCTGCACCACCTAGCTGTCCTAGATATGTCTACGGTCAACCTATATTGGTCTGGAGGATCAATAGAAAATGGCCAAAAATGTTTCTTAAGTCAGTCAGGTGATTACACAGTTGGGTCCCTTTATTTTCCTATTTTTATTATTTCTAAAGCTGTCATTCCAGTTTCCTTGTTTTTTCTCCCGTCTTCTTTGCCCCATAACATTTTAAGAATTCTTTCAATATAAAACCCTGCACTTTTGTGCAGCAGAAAAAGAGTTGCATCTTCCTCCTCCTCATACCAGCTAAAGGTGCATTTCTGACCTCCTCTTCTCTACCAGTTAAATAAGGTTTTTAGGTTGGAATCTAACAGCTCAAAGATCTAACAGGACTCTGTGAGGTCCTACTTTGTTTAAACTCTGGACAGTGATTTTTTGTACCTTTTTAATAAAAAGAGAAAGAGTGGCATGGAATAACTAATGTTGGATTTAAAGTTAAGAAGGCTTGGGTTTGAGTCTGTCTGTGACACTTCCCAGCTATCACCATGGACAGATCACCTAAATTCTCTGAACTTCATTTTCCTCTTCTGTAAAATCAGGATAACATATCTGTAGTACCTATCTTTCCATAGATTTTGTGAGGGTTAAGTGAGGTGCTCTATGTAAAAAAATGCTTTGCTGATCATAAAGCACTATATAAATGTAAGTTATCACAATCATTAAAAAGATTTACTTTCATTTCATCCTACAGGAACTTTTATCCGACGTCATCGGATTCCACTCCCACCCCCTAAAGAAGATGAGTTTTATACAATACATGATTTCAATATCAACAAAGATGTTGTCTTTTATTCTCGAGTGTTCAAGATTTATAACTGTGATCAATTCACAAAAAATTTTCTGAGGAAAATGGGTACCGTGGTAAATGCCCCAGGATGTCGTCCAGATGATCCTTATATGAAAGAGCGGGAAAAGGTGAGAGACGACAACGTTTTAAGTTGTATTAAAATTGAAAACCCATTGAATTCACAAATACAATATGTATTTATTGTGAAAAAAATGTAGCAAACCCTGAGACAAATTAGAAAACAGCATCATGTTAGGTTAAATGTTACTTGAATATTGCCTCTCCTTTTGCTCATGAGGGTATCATTTAGATGTCCTACAAAGTGCACAAAGGAGTTAAGCCATCTCAGTGCCTACAGTGAAAACCTCTGCTCCAGGAACTCAGCAGTGAGCATCTTGGGGTTGGGCAAATTTATAGCCACCTAGGCTTAACTTTGTGGGCTGTAAAGATTCAGAATTTGGCCTGAATATCTTTTTTTTTCCTATTGTAGGAATAGATTGCTTTAACATTGACTGGTTAAGGGATTCCTTTCATCTCCAGGTAGTTGCCAGACCATGCCGGTTATAATGCAGGTTATGCTTGTCTGGTTTTTACTATTTCAAAGCTAACTGACTACCCTTTATACATTGGATTGGTCTGGGCTTCCACATAGACTCTAGGAGTTGAGGATTGAGTCTTTCTTTCTGGTCATGGCAGGACAACCTGAAAGAGGACAGCAGCTGAAGAAGAAAAAGAAACAAGAGTTAGATGACAGAGGGACACAGTATTCAAACCATACATTGTGATAACCCCTCCATTTTTACCTCTTTGATAAGTGGCTCTTTTAGGTATTTCTTTTGTCCTAGAGGTACTGTGAAAAAAATTGCTGAGATTCCATTTAATGGAGAAAGTTTGTGGTGCTCTGGAGAAGGAAGTTGGAAGGGTAAGTGGAAAAGAAAATGTATGTGGCCTCTGAACTTCCAACAACTAAGAGAGAAGAAGAAAAGGGACCATTCTGTCATCAAAGACCCTCCTGTGGGGTTTACCATAGCAACCCTTGAGGAAGATGACCTCAGGAATCATCAGGAAGGAGGAAAATCTTAATTCTAGCAAATAGGAAGAACAGGAAGATTTTGTAGGATCTTGGGTAAAATGCCGACACTAATCATGATTGAGAAACTGCTTTGCTGGAATAGGGCACCTTTCATGGCATCACTTTTCCTTGGTAGTTTCCTCAAATCTCTAGTGGTATTTCTGTGATCACAGATCAGCGATTCAAAGTCCTAAGAAGTGGATGCTTCTAGTATGGCAGTTCCCTTGTGGGTTCAAGAGTTCAGAGTCGGGGGCTGCCTGTCCATTAGGAAGAGATTTCCTTAACAATGTATTTCTTGCAGAAGAACATGACCACCAGTGTGATCATCCCATAATCATGGTGGGGCTTGTCAGGAGATTTGGACACCATGGATTATTTATAGAGTGTAGGTGCAAGGCAAATGTGAAATTTTTGTTTAGTTCCACAAAATTATGTTTCTCTTACAAGAAGAAGTATCAATGACTACAAAGAGGCTATTAGAGATGTTTTGTGTGTGTCTGTGAGTCTTTTTGTACCTTAAGTATTTTCTGTGAAGGAAATAAAGTTATTCTATACTTGATACTCATACCTTGAATACCTTTTTAGAAGGGGCCTTATTGCCTACATTTTGGGGAGCCTTAAGTCAAGAGCCATATCTAAACTTTCCTTTAGGGATTTTTCTAGAGAAACTTCATGATGAGGGCAGAGCAAGGTAGAAAACCTAACCCATTTTGGTATGGAACTTGGATCCTTGTAGCCCTGGAATTCCTTGCTGAGTCTCCTTGGACCACAGGCCACTGAAGTCACAGTTACCTACGCTCAGAATATGGACTATTCTCTCCCTTGTGGGAAAAGATAAGATTGTCTCAGGATTATCAAGAAGAATGTAATGTTCCTTAAAAAGTGGGAGAAGGACTTCACAGTGCCAGGCACACAGTGGGTGCTTAATTAATGTTTATTGAATGAATAGATGAATTATAAAAGAGAAAAGGAAAATAGATCTAAAGAGGAAAAAGGAACCAGTAATCTGTGGTAGGAGGTTGGAGGCTAAAAGAATGTGACACATGAGAAATAAAAGGAGCCTGGAACACTTCCTGAAGAAGGAGTGAGATGTTTTGATATGGAAACTGTTACCTCCCCTCCAAGAATTCATGATAGAGAGTCATAGGCATCATTAGACGAGCAATCATATAGTAAGTATCAGAGAAGGAAGAGATGAGTAGTGCTGTCCTTAAGTAGTATATGCCTGAGATTAGTAATAGATATATCTTTAGGCTTTCTAAGTCATGTTTCTGGGCTATGAGAACTCCTACGATGGATGACTATGAAATATTTTTTGTTGATTGTGTGGGTACAAATACTACTGCTAGAATTACTCTAGAAAGCTGTGCTAAGGACAATGAAGTCTTGGGTGGGAGTATGATCGTCTCATGATACACTGGTGATATTTTTATCATTGCAAGGGCAAAAGAGAAAGCGACAAGTGGGAAGCGAATGACCTGTTGAGAACATGGTCTCTGAGAAATGGATTTGGATTTCTTGGTTCACAGATTAAAATACGGGTATGACAGACTCATGCAAAGTATCACTGAGATTTGGGGACATGGGGCATGTGGCTCCTTATTCAAAAGAAATAGGGTAGATGTGGAGACAGGTGGAGTAACATTGTCTATTCAGATTTAGGTGACCAAATCCAAGTAGGGAAGCATGGTGAAAAACAGTGGACAAAGAAGCAGAAGCAATATACATTAGAACATCTGGACACTAAAAGAAAACTGATGAAGAGTTTAGGAAATGTTTTTCAGGGAGGCAGATTTGAGACATTGTGAAATGGAATCTATCTGACTGCCTCTCAGCCACAGCCCTCCATCACCTGCATCTCTACTTTTGTACCAATTGTCTCCCAAGTCTAGAATAAACTTTCTCCTCTCTGACATCTCTTAAAGTCCCTAAATAATTTCGGACTTATTTTAAAGCTTCACATTGCCACCTCCTCTCCACAGCTAACACCATCCTACCCAAATTACCCTTTATCTAATTTTTATATGCCAGTGTATACCTATGTATATCTAATTTGTATGTGCCTTGTATACCTTAGCTCCACTGGCTAGAGTAAGCTCTGTGATGAATGGTTCTGTTTTCTCTTTTGTTTTTGTATCCCTGCAATCTCATATGGTGGCTGACATATAGTAGGCATATAAGAAATGCCCAATTGATTGATTCATAGTTTGAATATCTCTCTGGAAAGGTAAATTAACTTAAAGATAGATAAAAGGAGTAGGTGAGTGAAGCAACATTGAACATTAAGAAGTTAAAATCACATGAAGAATAGCTAATAGGATATTGAAATCCAGGATAAGTAAGGAAATAGAGAGCACCTAGTTTAAGTGACAAGACTTAGATGACCTACATTTCATAAGTGTTAAATATGATTGCTTAGCTACAATTAGTCATCTTTAAAGATGAAGACTTTTTAAAAATTGACATCTTTTGCTTTTATATTGCCTAGATTTTCCTTTGTCCCTATTTCCCCATCACAAGAGCCTGAAAGGATTTTTTAAAAGCAGAAACAAACCATTCAGCGAAATTGATCAATATACTAAAATAAAGAACCAAAAAAAAAAAACACCCCAATACAGTCTTCCACACTCTGGACACCTCTCCACCCCTCCTTGCAAGGGAATGGAGTGGAACGTCTTCTTATCTTTCTTTTTCTGAAACCAAATTTGTTCTTTATAATTTTGCAACATTATTTTGACTGTCAGATTTCTTTGTAAAACTGATGAGAATCAGAGAGTTTTTGTAAGACTACAGAAGGGCAAATGATGTCCAGATTTTCCAAAAAAATGAATTGAATGAAGTCTAAAAACCATAAGTCAGCAAGCTTAACTCAAATTCCTGGCAGAATTCTAGAATATGTTAAATATGTGGTTCTTGAACATCTAAAAGGGATGCAGTGATCACAAAGGTCATGTTTTCTTCAAAAACAGGTTGTTTGGGATCACCATTCATTTCCTTTTCTTCTAAACTGGTAGTGCATAGTTTACTCACATTTGAATAAAGCATTTGACAAGGTCTTTAGACCTCTGGTCATGTTCTTGAAATAAGGCTAGATAGCTATTTAGGGGTCTACTAGGGGATGATGAGAGGGAATACTTGGACAGCTCTGTGCTGAACTAGAAGTCCTATTAGTGAATTCTTTTCGAAATCTTAGATTTTATGACTTTTGTAAGACTGCTCTCAAAAAAGCTTGATTCTGGTGAAAGGAAGAGACAATTGATTCCACCTTTTTAAAACATTTATCATTTAGCAACTTAGGGAAATTTTTTAAAAAATTTAGGATGTAAATTCTATTGTCATTATACTTTGATGTTCTGTCAAGAACTGTAATTGTAAGACATCTTACAGAGGCTTGTTCATTTATTACTACCTTTCCCACTCCTCCCCCCATACACATCCCACTAGTATTATTCATCAGAATGTGCACTACAGATAACTCCTACAAGGCATATTTATTGTTAATGAAGAATATTTAATGTGAAATCTTTGTGGAATCAGATTTGTGTATATTTTTGTACATATTGATTCATATGCTTTGTGTATGCATGGATCCTTTGAATAAAAGAGAGTAGATTAATATGGAATATTTCTATTGCCATTTTTTTTAGGATCAGAGAGAACCAAAGAGAAATTTAAATCCGTATGAATTCTTGTCCTTTGTATATACCTTACCCTCATTAGCTAATAATACTTACTGTTTGTTAGGCTGTAGTGAATGTGAATTATGGAGGAATGCATAATGTGTATGGAACAATGCTCTACTGAACAGATTTGTGAGAAAAAATCTATTTGAGGCTAGGAACTAAATAAATCCTAGGAAGAATCAGAAAATGTTTCAGACACTTTACTTTCAGATGGCAAGAATAATTTGAGTATTCACTACTTTAGAATTAAACAAAAAAATCCTCAATGTAGCAATTTATGGGAAAAATGGAATTTAGTAAGGGGTATTTGTATTTTTATTGATTTTTATGCATTCAGTTTTCCATTGTCTGCTCTCTAAAATGCAGTTAAAATTGAGCAATTCAGTTTAAACTGAAAAGTGTCTGCAGAATGTAATCAATATTGCATTTCTTGGTGTAGTTTTGAGACCAAAAGAAATATTTTTAATTAATAAAGAGAGATAACATGCTGTGGTGATAGAAACTCAGTCTTGGGGCCAGGAAAACCTGAATTCAAGTCCTGCCTCTGATAGATACTATCTGGGTGACCTTGGGCAAGCCACTTAACTCTTCAGTGGCTGCAAATTTCAGAGCAGGTGCTGATCAGCATTGGCAGAGGGAGTTTCCTCTTTAGGAATTGCCTATACCAAGGACATCACAAATCTGGTCCAAAAAAGCACATTAATTTTAATCAGTCAGTATTAGTCATATATACTATCTTCCAATCTTCAGGCACAAATATAGCAAGGACCTCCCAAAGAGATTATATAACTTGACTTAAATATATTTTGATTCATTTTTTTATTGATATAGTAAATTTCCATTTCTCTGGAATCACAAAATTTAAATGGCAGGATTCTAATCCCCCCCACTCCAATTTTGTACCTTCCATTTATGAGAAAGAGATCAGACAAACCCACAAATATCGTCCAGTAAGTGTATATAAATATCTATAAGTATATAAGTATTTGCAAGTATATATAAGTATCTGCAAGGCTCTGTATTAGGGGTTTATTTTAAAAACAACTTTCTAAGGTCTTATAGCGAATGCAGAACCAGCCTAATCTCCACCTTCTACATCTCTAGGTCCTACTGAGAAATTGACAACTCTGAGATACTACAGCATCTGAAAGTATCTTTCTGAATCATGGAAGAATGATTGAATGAGTTTCACCATTATGTTAATGTGTTGCACATTCTCTCATTTTAATTCTTGGAAAAATTGATATGTGAAACCTAGGACACTGCTCCATCCTGCCTTCCCCTAAATAACATAAACTACACGTATCATAGGCCCTTGGATTGAGTGCTTCCTTCCTTAAGGTTATAGAAAAACATGTCATTTATTAGTTATTATCTAGGTAGAAAGTGCAGAATCTGAGTTGCCTACCAGATGATGCTCTATTTGAGATATTAGGCCAGTGGTCTTATGAGTAACTTTCTTCATGTAAGATACTTTTCTCTCCTTCTCTTACCCCTGCCCCCAACATGTTGCAGCTCTGAGAAGGTGCTAAGCAACTTGAATTAACTTCTTGTTGGCCAGGCCTAAAATTAATCTAGGGTATGAAATGGAATATTGCTTAGAATATTAAAGTATTGAATCATCTATCTGTGCTCAGATCGTGAGCTCTATGTCTAAGTTCAATTCTCATTTATATTTATAAATTCAGAGACTCAGCATGTGATCTCTCATGTTTGAGCTACATAGATAGGAAATGAAAAAAAAAAAACCCAATGCTCATGCAGAGCCTTCTGTGGCCTTTCTACACCTTTATGAGTGTGTTTGGGGAGTATCCCAACCACAATCAATTGAACCTTGTGGGAAAGAAATAGGGAGGAAAGGTATTCATTCATTCCTCATTGCAGAATGATGCAATAAAAGAGAAATCACCTTTTCAGTTCAACAGGCCACTAAAACTCACAAAAGCTAGTGGTCTTTTCTTATCAAGGCTCCTGGTCCTCTGTTCCAGAATTAGCATCTCTTTTCAAGGCACCATAGCTTCTTACTGACCTTCCTGGGAAGGTTTATACCTTTCCATATGGCCAGTTCTAGAATCTCTTGCACCCTCCCCTCTCTTCTCTCTCCTCTTCAGATGACAAGATTAGTAGAAGGAAAATAGGAAGCAAAAAGCATAGGCTACAATATAGATCATCATTTATCTTATATTTCCTGATCATGATCCTTGGATGTAGGGGAGAGTGGTAATCAATTTTCCATTGATAGAGGATCCTGGGGTCATGTCAGAAAATTTTTATGTCTTAATTTTTAAAAGTAAGTTTTATTGATGTCTTCCATGTTTTTAAAAATTCATTGTAATTATCCCTAGCATCCCCCACCCCACTTCCCAGAAAGTCATCCCATATAACACAGAATTTTTAAAAGCAGAAACAAAATCAGCATAACTGATCAATGTATTGAAAATGACTAAGTTCAATGTGTAATACCTGTGGACTACCCACCTTTACAAAGGGGTGGGTTAGGGATATACTTTATTATCTCTGCTTGAGTTATGCTTGATTTTTATAATTTTGCTACATTCACTTTTTATTTTTTGATGTGGGGGTCATTTTCTTGGTATTGCTTGCTTCACTCTGTATCAGTTCATAAAGATCTTTTCATGGTTTTCTGTGTTCATCACATTTGTCATTTTTGGAAGCACGGAAATATCCATCCACATGTTCACCATCTGTTTAGCCATTGCTCAGTCAATAGGCATCTCTTTTATATCCTTTGCTTTCACAAAAAGTGCTGCTATATGTCTTTAAGGCAGCCAGGTGGCATAATGGATAGAATGCTGCATAGAAGTCAGGAAGATGAATTCAAATCCTTCCTCAGACACTTGCTAGATAGATAGCTGACCTAATTTCCTCATCTGTAAAATGGGTATCACATCTCCCAGAATTGTTGTGAAAATAAAATGAGATCATATTCATAAAGTACTTTTGCAAACCTTACAGGACTGTACAAATGCTTGCAATAAAGAAGAAGATGATGATAGTAATGATCTTTTCCCATAAATCCTTTTCCTGAGTCCAGAGAAAAGCAAAATTCAAAGAGATGAAAGGACAAGCAAAGGCACAGGTTACAGAGGTGTTATATGTATTGGCCAGACAACCCCACTTCTTATTTGCTCCAGATAAGTGGGATTTTAATATTCTTTTGATTCTGTCTTGCATTATTTTCTCAAGTTGCATTTGAAGGTTGAGTCCCTAAGTGGTGATTGATTATCCTCAAGGTTCTACTGGTAGTTAACCTTGTGGGACTGTCTTTGTACTCAGGTGATGTCTCTCCAAATCTATCTGTCCTAAGTGCATTTGGTTTCAGCTAGGTGTGCTGTCAGTTACTGGTCCAGTTACTCTGGTGATGTAGTCAATGGGGGTTGTTGCTGTGTGTGTATGTCCTTCATTCTAGAAGAGGACCATGACATCAAGATGATGACATGACTTGCACTTGACTTTGATTTAGGTGAGGGAAGGCTACGGCAAGGTCACCAGCCTCACTTTCTTCTCCTGAACCATCTTGGTTCAGTGGCCTGATATTCATCAGGATGGCTGGAGACAGCCCAGGATACAATGGGAGATCCTAGTTCTTTCAGGCTAAGGTCTTATCACATTCTCACTTTGAGTGAGGTACACCCATTCAATGAATAGGCTTCCTTAAGCAGTTACCCAAGGGATGGCCCCTTTGTCAATGGGTGTGGGGATATGGAAAGAGGAGTATAAAATTTCCTCTTTGGCCACTCTTCATTTTCCTGACCTCTGCTAAAGGTGCAATGGTCTGCCTTTATAAAGTGCTCCCAAACTTGGAATCTCCTATACTAGCCAGATCATCTCCTCATTTCTTGTTTTTGTACATAGACTTGAGGGGTAGGATCGATCCTTTCAGTTAAAAGAATTTTTCCCACTAGAATGATCAGGGCTTCTGAATCTTGTTTTCACATTACAACTTAATCATGAATTGACTATCATGGTTGTGAGGTTGTGGGAAAAAGCCTTAATAACTACTACTATGTGGTTACTTTCTGGGTACATTGATTGATTCTTTTAGTCAAAGGGGTGTTCATATCTGATAAAGGTATTCAGGGCATTGGTGCATCTTGTTTATACACTGACACCTCATCTTGTCCTTTCATTAACTGGTTTAATTAAGGTGAAAGGTGGAATCTACTTCCTTCAAACATATTTAAATTAGATTTCTCCTTTTAGTTCCACATCCTGGGTTCCTATGCCCCTCTTTCTATCCCAGGCCTCCCCAGGAATGTTTGCCATCATTTTCTTTTCTTTTCTTTTTTGATTAATTTATTTTAATCTTCAACATTCATTTCCACAAGATTGCCATCATTTTCTGTAAAACAGCCCTTTCCAGATTTGAATGAACTTTCAGAAGTTTCTTTTTCCCAGCTGCAGTAATCTCTGTTCCTCAGAGGTTTTATTTGTCTACTCTATATCTTCCTTTTTGACTTCTTTCTTAAAGTATCAAGTCCAGACCTGGACACTGCTTTTAATCTGCCTAGTGCTAGATACAGTGAGAAGATTAATGAAAGTTCCTACATAATATATATTTTATGCATCCTGATAACTTAAAAAAAATCATTGTTGACTCGCATTCAACACATACTCAGGCATGTGCTGGTAAATATTTAACAACTGGCTTGGGGGAAGTGGGGGTGGGAATGCACATAGGACACACTTTTCAGTTTCATCTGCATCATTAACATTTTCCCCATCACTTTCTCAAGCTTAGAGACAATCAACAAAATATTAAATCAATGCCTGATTTGCAGTATTTGGTTGATTTGAGGTATAAATGCTCATGCTGAAAATTTTGCAATCAGCTCCAGCACAAATATGCTTATACTTTATGAGTGGGGGCCAGTTAGCAGAGGGAGATGTGCACATTTAACCTGTCAAAATGCAATTTGTTTTTTATTTTCCTAGTGTGTCTGAGTCCTACGCTATTTTGTGTAGGTCAGTTTTAACCTGATCCTTTAACCTGAGTCAGGTGCTGACTTCTACTTTTTCCTCAGTCCTCTTACTTTCCTGAAACTTAGGAGATAATGAGCCAAATTCTTTAAAAATTTTGGAGATAGTAGTCATCATGAAGAGGGGTGTTTAGGAAGAATGGGGGGAATTAGTGGAAAAGGAGAATCAGTGTGCCCTCCAAGGAGCAACTGGGGGCACAGTGCTAGACTTAGCGTCAGGAAAGCCCGAGTTCAGATCCTGCCGCAGACACTTCCTAGTTGTGTGACTTGGGCATTCATCACTTAACCTCTCTCAACTTTAGTTTCCCCATCTATAAAATGAAGATAATAATAGTACTTCCTTTTCAGGGTGGTTGTGAGGAGCAAATGAGATAACATATGTAAAGAACTTTGTTAACCTTAAGGACAGCTATTACTTTGGATTGCATTTGAGACTAGCTATTTCTCCAAACCATGGGAATGTCAAAGATGATGTTGCTTATGACCTGGGGTGAAAGCAGGAGTGGATCTAGGAAATAACTGTGAGATCTACCTGCTCATCTCTTAGCTCTCTAAACCTCTTTCATATCTAAGCAGGGGCCAGGACATAACTGGGATCAATGCAGCTATCTTACAGGGGGAACCCAACTATAGACTATCCACAGGACATTTCCTGAGATGGGCTAAATGTTTCTTTGGGTCAAGGGTTCTTAGTCTTTTTTTACATCACAGTCTCCTTTGGCTATTTAGTGAATCCTCTACAGACTCTTTCTCAGAATAGTGTTTTTAAATATACAATATAAAATTCATAGGATTACAAAGAAAACCAATCATATTGAAATATTATCTATCCATCTATTTGCCTACCTATTTATATTTTAAAGTTTATGAACCCTGGTAAGAATTCCTGCTTTAGAGAGGAAATTTACCAGTAAAGTACAAGATGTATGTCCACAAGATTGTCTTTACTACAGTGTTTTTCTGAAGGGAAACTTATAAGGGAACAGTCAAACCCAGTGTACCTATGCTGATGATGAGAATGTAAAAGAACTGGTAATATTCCATTTCTCTAGACTTACTTGCTTTGTATGCATTGTTTCTCCCAGTCCTGTTACAGAGAGCAACTGAATAGTTCCCATGGCACTGATTAAAGCCTTCCTGGCTCAGGGAGCCGGTAGAGTATAGGAGGAAAGGAGAGCAGCAGGATTGTCATCCAGGAAGTACTTGTGCAAGCAATCATCATGCCCATAAGTTAGGTTGCTTGAACTGGTAGTGGAGCAGGAGGGTAACTAGTGGGCCCGTCGGAGAAAGTGATGCCAGAAGCAGGGTCCAAGTCTGCTAAAGGAAAGGCAAAGGTGAAACTTTGGGCTTCAGTATTCAATAATGGTATTGGACTTGAGAAAAAATTCCCTCAGTTTATTCAACTCCTATGTTTTGTGGGCACACAAACTATGTTTTTATACCCAGCAACCTGTGGTCAGTGCCACACTCCATTTACCAATGAATTCTCCTCATTGTTTTCACTAATGCATCCCCCCCTTTACTATTATGGTCTATATTGTTCTCCATTGCAATAACCATGACATTTTGGTGGCAGATACAAGTGAAACTCCAACAGATTAATAACCCAAAGTACTATTTTTAAGCAAGGAAAAACAGAATGTTTTCATTTTCCCTCAAGTTATTGTCTTTATAATATATCTTTGGGATGAGCAAGAAGCATGTAAAGATAGGAATGTCCTTTTGGTAAAGGACAAATAAAAATTATTTAAAGCTTTAGAAATTTATGTTTTTAAAAATGTTGCAGAAGTTTATTTCAAAGAACTTTCAACAACAGTCACTTCAAAAGCATGCCTGGTTTTATTTTATGAGGTCTTTTTTAAGTGAGATAATGTTATTTAAAATTCCTTTGAATATTCTAGGAGAGAAGATGCCTTTGTGTTCTTTGTGTGCCTGCAGTTCAGGATCAACATGCAAGACCATGCTTATTCATCTCCCCTTGCCTTGTAGACATTAGACCGCATGAACCCCCTCCGCCCTTATGAGCGCTATGACACTCTGAGACAATTCCTGGAGCATGATGGACACGTTTTGCGTTTTTACTGTTTGTGGGATGACTCAGAGTCAATGTTTGGTGACCCCAGAGAGCTTGTGCTTCACTACTTTTTGTCCGATGATACCATCGAAGTCAAAGAAGTGATACCGGCCAACTCAGGCAGGGATGCTGTTCCATTGTTCCTTAACAGGGGAAAGCTACCTAAGGTAAAAATAAAAAATAAAAAAAAATCTTACAAAATTGGAGTTTGCTTTTGCAACCTTAAAGACTTGACTCATTATTTCAATTGTCATCTGTTATGAATATGATGACAGTTACCATGCATTAGCCAGAGTGTTGAAATCACTGTAATTGTGTGAACTTCATTCCATATTCATCTTTGGATACAATACAGGTTACAAAGAATATGAAAAATTGGAGTCTGAGAATACTGAGTTTAAAGGGCAGCAAGGAAAGATTTCAGTTTCAGGGGAATTTAAAAAGAAACCGAAAACTATGCAGCTTCTTTTACACAGGTTTATATCACAAAACAAGGAGAATTTGAAAGTATTTTCCCAAGCCATCGTAATTTAAGTCCAATTTATGACTCAACAACATTTATCTGTACTTCAAAGTTACAATTTGTCTTGTAGAGATTAGATGCCATCATCCATCTTGGCTTTGTCTACACATATAAACAGATTTAACCATTTTTGGAGGAATTGGCCTGTTACTTACTAATCAGTGATTTTTAGTTGACTATTGAGGACAGAAGTGGTACTGAGCATTCAAATTCAATCAAAATGACTGGGCCAATTTGTGCATGAAAATAGAGGTCTAGAAGCTTTGTTACCATACTTCTAAAACCTGGGTAATTTTATTCACATCTGAGGTATACTGTAATAACCACATATTTTAAAATCCATCAGAAACAAAAGCTAGTCTGTTCTTCTAGAAGAACCTCTGAACTGAGAGCCACTGGCCACATGGGTAACTTTCATTAGCTTGCAGTGGGAAGGGAGACTTTGCTTTTGATTACAGATTCTTAGCCACGTGGAGCACATACTTGTACCTGACATCACTATATGTGCCAGTTCACCCTACTTACAAAACAGCTGGCAGCGGGGCAAATACTTATATAGAGTATTCTCTGTGTACTTTTTATAAGTGGATAAAGAATTGGGCCTATAATTTAATTGATGCAGGGAACTCCCAGATGAGGAAATTGTCTCTATTAAAGCTTATCAGCACATTTCCTATACATTATAGTCTTAAAGAGTTGCCTAGAACTTTGATAAGTAGTGATTTGCCCAAAATTATGCAACCAGTAGGTATGAGGTGGATCTAGAATCCAGGTCTTCCCTTTGTATCCACCGTGCCATGATGTTTCTTTATGGTTTTTTGTGTAATGACCTAAAAAGTGTTTGTATCCCCAGTACCTACAGTAGGTGCTTAATAAATCCTTGTTGATTTCTTAATTGATTGATGATATCATCGAAATAAAAGAATTAATACTAGTCAACTCAGTCAGAGAGGGATGTGGATAATTTACACACACATATACATTTACATATGCACTTATTATTTTATATATTTAATTTCACATACATGCCAAATAATGTGTGTGTGTGTGTGTGTGTGTGTGTGTGTGTTCGCCCTTTGTTGCCGAAGAAGGCCATGCCATCAGAGAAATAATGACATGACTTGCACTTGACTTTGTTTTGAGTGAGGGAGGGCTGTGCAGGTCACCAACCTCACTTCTTCTTCAGAACCATGTGAATCCAGTGACCAGATATTCATCAGGATGACTGGAGATGACCCAGAATGAGGCATTTGGAGTTAAGGGACTTGCCCAAGGTCACATAGCTAGTGAGTGTCAAGTGTCTGAGGTGAGATTTGAACTCAGGTCTTCCTGACTCCTGCACTGGTTCTCTATTCACTCCACCAACTAGCTGCCCCACCAAATAACATATTAAAATATTAGATGATGGATATACACAGATATCTATGTCTGTCACCAGAGTCATCCTTCAATGCTTCTTCTCTTTTCTAAAATCTTATGCCCATGGTTCCTGTGCCTCTGACAGCTCTTGGGTGTGATGAGTCCTGAGAAGGGAAGAATCCCAAAAGGCTAAGGGGATGAGGCTTGGGGAAAGTTTCATCATAGATGGAAGATTTGCTGGATTTGGAAGGGGAGCAGGATTTACAGAATGAATGTAAGGCAGGAAAGGGGGAACAGAAGGTGACCCAACCCTATGAGAAGGCATAGAAGTGGAACCATTTTACATGATGCCTACCTTGCCCTTGGTCAAAAAAGAAAAGGAATTCAAAGCATATTTTCTGCTTCGGGGAGCTGGATGGCTTATATTCGCCATCTTTGTGTTCCAAGGCCAAGTTATCTTTAGTACCTTTTCTTACTCAGTCTTCTGCTTTTCTTTCTTGTCAGTTTGCTCCAACTGGAATATATCATCCTGGTCAAATCACAGATCGAACAATTCTCAATGTTTTTGGAGGATTGGTGGGAAATCGAGGACGATATCTATTAGATAATTGTAAGGTGAGAGAATTACAGAATTTACTTTCCTGTAAAACTGCAAAGCCGATAAATTTACTGATGTTTTCTTGTAATGATTCTCTACAACCTGATATTGATGGATGAATATTATCAGAAAATAGAATTTTGTCATTTTGTTAAATTTTGTAAATTTAACTAACTCTTCCAGGTTTGAGTCACCTACAGATTTGATGAGTATGGCATTTCTGCCCTTATTCACAGGCATCTTAGAGCTATCTGAATTGTGTTTGAAAGTATCTATCAATATCATGTTCTACAGATATTTTTAAATGCCACTATTTAGTGTTACATTATTTTGGTTTGAAAATCAGATATATTGATATATGTAATTTATTTTTTTTCTTTAGGAAGCTGCCATATTATTTTGATGTTTCTGGCTGTACCTTACTTTATCTTATTTGTTTTTTAGACAGGAGCATTGAACCAAGAGTTTTATAAACCTGAAGACCTGAAAATAGGTGCAACAATTAATATTTGGGGGAGAAAAGTAATAATTTGTGATTGTGATGAATTTACGAAGCAATTTTATAAGACTAAATATGGAGTTGGTAAGTGACAAATATAGAAAGCATTTTTTCCAATGGTAAATATTATTTGAAAAACCCCTTTTCTAGAAAAAGTTTTCCTTTGTGGATTTAAAATTCTGAATGTCTAAGCTAAGGTATTATGAGATAATTGAAACAGAAAGCTAAGTACAGTTCTTTTCACTGACTGTCTTGTATCTCATTGTGAATGTGATGATTGGGATTTAATATGTAGTTTACTTTCTTTTGTCTGTGCTAGTGACTGCAAACATGTCCTCTTCTAGGTTTCCATTTTTTTAAAAAAAATCCCAAACTTGTCTTAAAGGTGCACAATTTAAAAAAATATTTAATGATGTCTTCTGCCATTTCCAAGTTAAAATGTAGTCAAGTGAAATCACCTATCTTTAGGTTGAGCAATGGAAAATGTTGAGACTTTAGCTTTACCTGTAAAGAATAAAGTGGCATAAAGATGTGTTTCATCTCCTTGATTAATTTCCTCAACATAGATGCCAAACACATTAGAAAACCTGCATTAAAATCCTGGCTCTGCCATTTTGCGACATAAAAAAAATCATAAGCAAATCACTTCACCCTTTTGGCTTCAGTTTGCTTGCATTCATATCTTTAAATAAAAATTTCTATGTGATGAGGTCAACATTTTCTCATGGATCTCACTAAGACTTAAACTTTGTGACTACCTTCAAAAGAGAAAAGATGCAAATACCTATCGAGGGTTGAGATCAATTCAGTCAATCAACAAGGCTTTTAAAAGCACCTACTGTGAGTCAGTCATTGGGGATGCAATTATGAAAGAAGAATTCCTTTTCTCAAGGAGCTCACATTCTACTTTCTATTTTCTGACCCTGTCTAGGAGTACAGTGGAAGATTAGGAATGCTACAGTCATGCTTGATATCCCGTATAACCCTTTACATATTCAACTTAAATCTGGTCTACTGTAAGCCATATCCCTAGGCTAAACATCCCTACTTCTTTCAACAGATCCTCATATGGCAATGGTTTACAGTCCCCTTAGAATCATGGCTGCTGTACTTTGGGTACCCCAGAACTTATTAATGTCTTACCTCAAATGTGTTGTACTAAAATGAACACAGTACTCCAAATATGGTCTGTTCAGGGAGACAAACTATCATGTCACTTGGTTTGGGCCCTCTATGGATCTTTTAATATACCTCAGTATTGTTAGGGTTTTTATTTGGTTGGTTTTGCTTCTCTGTTATATTGTTGATTCACGTTCATGTTGTAATCCATTAAAGGTCCCTGATCTTTTCCCCACAGGAATGACCATCTAGCCATATGTCTCCTGTCCTATAATCGTACACTTGATTCCATGAACCCAAGGGTAGGGCTTTGCATTTAGTCTTATTAAATTTCATCTCATTGGATTGGACCCATCGTGCTAGCTTACTGAAAACTTTTTGGGCATCAGATGTTTCAGCTGATGCTTCCAGGTTTGAGTCACCTGTAATGAGCGTGATATTTTACCCCTTATTCATGGCACTGAAAATAATGTAAAACAGCAAATGGACAGATGCATTCCTGGGGCAAAGTACTAAAGACCTTCTCCCAAGCTGGCATTGACCCCTTCATTGCTATTTTATGGGTTTTATTTTCTTCCTGTTTGAATCCATTATCATCTAAACTATTTATTTTTATCTTGTCCACAATGAAAGCAAGAAGTACTTCTTTAAATGCCTTCATGAAGACCTCATATACTGTTGTGATATGCAAATTAACTGAATCAAAGTAAAATAATTAAATTTATTGCCATACAATATAACTTTTTACATCTTAAAAAACTTTTAATATTCTACATGGTCCCATTTTAAATATTATTTTAAGTTTTTGAAAATATTTTACTTTTATTTTCAGTTTCATATTTTTTCTCTCCTTCCTTCCACCCTTCCCCTATCCATTGAGAAGGCAAGAAATATAATATCTATTATGCAGATACAAGCAAACAAAATATTTCCACATTAGCTATGCAAGTCCTGGGGTGGGGATGGGGGAAGTAAAATAAAGAAAGGAAAAATGTGCTTCAGATTTGCACTCTGGAAGTGAACAGATTTTATATATATATCATGAGTCCTTTGGTGTTGTGGTGACTCATGGTATTAATCATAGCTACTAAGTCACATTTTATTATCTTTACAATGTTGCCATTACTATGTAGATTGCTCACCTCATTCAGTTCACTTTGCATCAGTTCATATGAGACTTCCCAGGTTTTTCTCAAATCATGCCCTTCATCATTTCTCACAGCACCATAGTATTAATGTGGTCCCATTTTTTCAGTCATTTGTTTTGAAAGATTTGACATTGACCTTACAAGATTTTGACACACGTTCTTTAATTTTTTTGTCATGAAACCACAATACAACATTAGATATTAAGTCCTTTTCTAAGTATAAAATTAATTGTAGTTCCCAGATCATTGAAGTCTGGTGATCTTCATTTTGTAACTTTTGTGTGTGTGTGTGTGTGATATGAGACATGGTATAATCTCATGTTGTAGCATTCTATCTCCATTTGAGAATTATTATACTTCCAGACTAATTCCTTGTGTCAGTATATAAATATATTATTAGAATTTATAATTTCCTCCATATGGTCAAAACTTCCTGGCTCACTCTAAGTAAAAACTCCCTATAGAACTTTTGGATGGATAATTTATGGTCAGATGAAAGTACCCAGATGTTACACATCTTTACTTCTGACATTGACTTTGACATATTCTTGAATGAAAAAATGAATTATATCATTCAAAATTAGCTTTTCCCAATCTTTAGTACTCCAATCTTTATATTTTATTTTTTATCTGTGACAGATTTTTTTCATGATGTTAGCTTTTATTTTAAACTTATCTTCTCACTGTTCAATTTCCTTTATACCACACTACAGAGGAATCAGTAACAATTCCTTCAGCTGCCATATCCCTCTGAATTATCTTTGCTTCTTTTTTGAGAATTAATATGACTGTTGCATAACATTTATTTTTCAATACTTGGCGTTGTTATTTGCTTTGAACTTAGGTGCAATTGATCCTAGTTCATCTGGGTGGTACAGTGGATAAAGCACCAGTGCAGGAGTCAGAAGGACTTGAGTTCAAATCTCACCTCAGACACTTGACACTCACTAGCTGTGTGTCCTTGGGCAAGTCACTTAACCCCAACTGGGTCGTCTCCGGTCATCCTGATGAATATCTGGTCACTGGATTCAGATGACTCTGGAGGAGAAGTGAGGCTGGTGACCTGCACAACCCTCCCTCACTCAAAATAAAATCAAGTGCAAGTCATGTCATCATTTTTCTGATGGCATGGTCTTCTTTGACAACGAAGGATGAACACACCTAGTTCATCATGGGCTTGAATGATTCTTAAAACATTTGATTTTAATCATACCCATAGTCATTTTAATATTTCTAATAGTCACTGAAGTATTCTCTTTAAGAACTACAACTTCTACATGTTTTTTTTGGTAGTAGTATCCATTCTTAAAACCACAGAATTAAAAACAAAAGAAAAGAAAACAGTGAAGAATATTTATAACATGAAATCCCTCATTCATATGATAAAATTAACTTAAGGTGGGAAACCAGCTAGTTGACTCAGTGGGCCTGGAATCAGGAAGATCTGAGTTAAATCCAGCCTTAGACACTTAATAGCCACGTATTCTTGCACAAGTCACTTAACCTTTGTCTGCCCTACTTTTCTGATCTGTAAAATGGGGGTGTTAATAAGCATTTCCTTCCCAGAGTTGTGAGGACCAAATAAGACATTTGTGATATGCTTCCCTCAGTGGCTGGCACGTATCAAGTGCTATATAAATGCTAGCTATTATTTTTATTATTGATTCACTTTTACCTAAAGGTAGATGTTTTAATTCAGTAGGAGTACATATGAATAAACATTGCTGTCACAGAATGAAATCACATCAAAATTGTTCTAGATAATTTGCAATCTGACCTAGATCTACCAGTTTAGTCAATAATTATTAAACAAGAAATAAAGCCTTTTTAAAAATGTTTATTTTAAGCTTAAATACTAAAACTTAAATGCACAGTTAGAAAAGAAAAAGAAACATAATATAAACTTAAATACCAAAACAAGCAAAAAAAAAAAGCTTTGCCTTGTGCACCGCAGAATGTAAGAGAGGCTTCAAAATATACAATAACAAATTTCCATTTCAAAAAACTTAATAAATGCTGTACATTGTGTTCTGAGCTGTGCAGATTTCTTTGCTTCTTTATAAGCTTTCTTTAGTTCTCTGCTGTGCACTTTTTACTTGTTCTTTCTTCCCCCTTCCTCTCCCTTATTCCAAGAAGGCTGCAATCAAGCGCAGATAGGTAGACAGACAGATATGCATGTATACATATACACACAAACACACAGGCATATACACATATATACATTTACACACACCTATATATATCATACTTATATATAGAGAGATATATATAATCATACTTATATGTAGATATATACACCCATATGCATCTATGTTAAGACTGTGCTATATTTGTTTGTTCTCTGTTTCTCTGAGGCTGGACTGTGCTTCCTTCATAGGTTTGAGTCTTTCTATATTTTTCTAAGTCTACCAACTTGTCGTTTCCTATACAAAAGCAATATTCCAACCTTATACTGTCTGGTTATTTTAAATAGTCTAAAACAATATTAATATGACTGACATACAGTGTAGTTTCTCTTTGTTTCCTCCTTATGAAGCCATGTTTTGTGAAACTGCCTCTTAGTGATCATCATTTTTTTTTCTCTAAATGCTTACAAATCGTCATTTTAATATTGCATTTCAGAATTTTGTCAAGAATTGCAGTCAGGATTTCTTCTCCTTCCTCTTCCTTCTCCTCCTCTTTTTCCTCTCCCTCCTCCTTTTATTATTCTTCCTCTTTCCCTTCCCTCCCCTCCTCTTCCCTCCCTTTGTATAGATGTACTCCTAAAAAAAATCATCATCCTTGCAGAATAGGTCCTTGTTATGGGGCTCCAACTTGAAAGAGTCACATTGAATTTTTATTTGAAATTATTAAATTTGGTCTAAATTGTCTATTTTTATAATTTAGAGGTTTAGTTAGGAATTTTTTAAATAGGGATTGGTTGCCTTTAAAATAATATATTATATATTAACTATATGTAACAATTACATTTATATATAAAATTATACAATAAAATATAATAGATATAAAATATATAATTATATATTTTGTATATAAATATATAAAATTATAAAAATATATATTTATATATAAAATATAAATACATGATATAAATAAAAATATACCATAAAATTATATAATAAAATATATATATACACATATATATAATATACATATATATATATATATATATATATATATATATAAAATTCTTGGATTACAGCATCAGGTTCAAAGCCCCCGTGATCCATTTAAATGTAAACAACAGAGTTTGTAATTTCTCACTAGTTGTTTCTTTTTCTATTCTCATAAATGATTTTTGCCACAAAAGACAATGCAGCTCAAAGGTCATGAACATAAGCTGAAAATGAAAAAAAATGTGTTTCTTGTTACATTGACAACCTCACATTTCAAAAAAACTTTAAAATATCATTTAACTTTATTGAGTATTAGCAAGATAGTAGGTCTAACTAATATATATTACATATAATAAACTGCTAAGTAAGTTATTTTTACTCTGGAAATCCTTATATTTACTTTCCTTAGTTTATGGTATGATCAAATGATCCATATTCATATTTTTTCCCTGATATTTGTATTTTCTTAGGAGAGTTTCCCATTTGGTCCTGATCTTTTGTTTCTCTTTGGAACAACAATCCTAAGGGTCTTGATTTTTTTTCTTTTTTCTAATTAAAGGGGCCATCCCTTGACTCACTTCTTAAAGAGGCCTATTCTGTGAATGGGTATTACCTCACTCTAAGTGAGTACCTGAAAAGACTTTAGCCTAAAAAGGCCACGGTCTCCCATTGCACCCTGGGCCATCTCCAGCCATCCTGATAAATATCTGGCCACTGGACCCAGATGGCTCTGGAGGAGAAAGTGAGGCTGGGGACCTTGCACAGCCCTCCCTCACTCAAATTGAAGTCAACTGCAAGTGATATCATCATTTCCCTAATGTTGTGATCCTCTTTGAAAATGAAGGACAAACAAAATAACTTAGAACTGACAAATTTTATTAGCTCTCTCCAGTTCCCTTCAGATGTGCAGATAATTTCCCTGCCACCTTCTACTACCTCATGCCCCTTATCTCAATGAAATCTTGGCTCTCTTTCATCACTCCTACCTAGCACCACAGGAAATAGCACTTCCTGTCAACCATTAGAGACAGAAGCCAACACAAATGCAGGCAGCCAGTATCATTTAGTCCTTTCCCAACATGATACCAGGGCAAAACTTCAGAATGCTAGTAGCAACAATATTCATTCATTTGTTCATTCATTTATTTAATGAGCATTTATTAAGCCCTTATGAAGGAAT
This sequence comes from Bettongia penicillata ogilbyi, assembly GCA_023548195.1. Lineage (NCBI taxonomy): Eukaryota > Metazoa > Chordata > Mammalia > Diprotodontia > Potoroidae > Bettongia > Bettongia penicillata. The sequence goes on from JAJHZJ010000377.1 coordinate 9,209,177, forward strand.
GTTACTTCTGCATTATCTTAAAACATTCCCCCCTCATCTTTTTGTTGGTAGTATTGTTGATAAAAGTCAGAAAAACTAAGAGAAGGAGAAGGGATTCAAAAGGAGAATGGGAATAGGGAAAAGGGAACCCTGGGACATAGAAATATCGACCTAGAAAGGGAATTTTCAGAGGTTATGGAATAGATACATTTGATCAGACAGTTAAAAATCTGCTGCATTTTTAAAGATTCCTCAGAGAATAAAATTGCATACGGTACTGCCCCTCTCCTTACCCTAGTATCCTTGTCTAGTGTTTAACGACTCTATTGTTAAGAAATCTTCTTTTTTATCTCCTTCCAGTCTTATATTCTACTCTAAGACATTTTCTTCCTTCCATTCTTTCCTTTTCATTTCTTATTCTTTCCTCTCCTCTCCTCTCCTCTCCTCTCCTCTCCTCTCCTCTCCTCTCCTCTCCTCTCCTCTCCTCTCCTCTCCTCTCCTCTCCTCTCCTCTCTCCTCCCCTCCCCTCCCCTCCCCTCCCCTCCCCTCCTCTCCTCTCCTCTCCTCTATTTTCTTCTCTCCTTCCCTCTTTTATCTTTCTTTCTTTTATTCTTTCTTTCCTTTCCTTCTTTCTTTTTTTCCTCCTCTGAGTGTGGATGGAGAATCTTCTGTGGCTTTCAGCACATGGAGTCAAGAGAATAATGGAAGGGATCTATCTCTCTTGTTAAATGATTGCTATGAAATGATTCAAGAATTACAGTAAATAGTTCTTTGCAGTCAAGGCAATAGACATCTTGGTTGAAAAGGTCTACTCATGAATGACTGAACAAGTTATGGTATATGATTGTGATGGAATACTATTGTGTTATAAGAAATGATGAGCAGGATGCTTTCAGAAAAAAACAGAAAAGACTTATATGAACTGATTCAAAGTGAATTGAACAAAAGCAGGAGAACACTGTCCACAGTATCATCAATATTGTATGATGGTCAACTGTGAATTGCTATTCTCAGCAATACATTGATCTAGAATAGTTCTGAAGGACATATGGTAAAAATGATATTCACCACCAGAGAAAGAACTGATGGAGTCTGAATGAGGATCAAAACATTTTAACCTAATTTTTCTTGGGATTTTTTTGTCTGTATTTTTTCTGCAATATGACTAATATGGAAATATGCTTTGCATGACTGCACATGTGTAACCTATATCAAAGTAGGGAGTAGGAAAGGAGGGAAGTAGAGAATTTGGAACTGAAAATTTAAAAAAAACTCAAATGTCAAAAAGTTTTACGTGTAGTAGGGAAAATGAAATATTTTAAAATTAACCCTCCCCCAAAAATAAATAAAAAAAGAAATGATCTATCCAAGCCTTTTGGAGTTAGCTCCTCTATCTTAGCATAGAGCATGGCACATAGTAAACATTTCAACTCATATATTCAAACGAGTGAAATGAGTAAGAAAATCGTTCATGTTACTTTCATAAAGGCTTGAATAGACCAGTTAAATAGAGTTGTATAGCACATGTGGAGATAATTATAATGATCTCTGAGCTCCTCATGCTAGAAACAAGAAATATAGAAAAAGATTATCCTTAGGTATGGATTGGACTAGATCAGGATTTCTTAACCTGGCATCTACGGTTAAATTTCAGGGCATTCATGAACTTGGATCAGAAAAATATTACATTATTATTTCAATATTCTTGTACTTTATGTATTTAAAAACATTAGTCTGAGAAAGGTAGAGCTTGTATAAGAGTAGAACTTTTACTTTAAACAAATCAATATAAAAGAAATGGTATAAAAGATATGTATGATCAGAAATAAATGTAGGCTGGTCATGGGGCAAAAAGGAAGGGCAACAGATAATTAGCCCAAGTGGCACATTGAATACTTGGAAAATTTTAAAAGAATCAGAGGAAGGCCTCCAATGTGTTGGGTGGATTATTTATGAAGAATTAATGGGAAAAAAACATGGAAAAGAATCACAGAAGATATAAAGGTTTAGAGAGGGGAGCATGCTATTATAGGGAAGCAAGTACTCACGCACAAGAAGTCATGGATCCATCAATTAGTCAAGTATCAAGTTGATTATAATGTAATTGTAACAGTGTGTAGTGAAAAAAATCCTTAAACAGGAAGCCTTGAATTCTAGTCTCAACAATGCCACCAATTTGAACAAATCCTGTAACCTGTTTGGGCAACTGTAAAATGGGAGATTTAGATTTGATAATCTCTAGGGTCCCTTTCAGCTCCAAAAGTCTATGATTGTTTGATCCAAGAGAAGATTGAAAAACACTTTATCATAATGTAGAGCCAAGATGGCAGAGTACAGGCAGCAACCCAACTAAACTCTCTCAACATTCCCCTCCAAATAACTTTGAAATAACTCTTCCTATCAAATTTTGGAGTGGCCGAGTCAACAAAAGGTCAGGAGGAGATATTTTTACAGTCCAAGACCATGTAGGAGGTCGATGGAGAGATGTGTGATGCTTCAGGGTGGAGGGCAAACCACAGCATGGCAACAACACAAGGGACAGGCCTTAGAGGTGGCCGGGACAATGGCAGTAGCAGCAGCAGATTCAGGAGTTCTCAGCTCATAGACAGTAAGAGGGTCAAACAAGTAGTCAGGAAGAGATTATAGAGGACCTTTGCTGGCACTAGCTGTAGCTGGCACTGACGAGCAACTCTATTGCCCATAAGCTGATCTAGGTTTCAGTTCCAGAATGGAGAGGAGCACTTGCAGTTTGTGGTAACAGGGGTCTTGATCCAAGTTCCGGGGCTAAGAGGAGGGGACTAGGGGACTTTTCCTGGGTAAAGACCAAAACACAGAGAGCAATGACCATACCTCTTCCTGGATCACACTTCCTTGGAAGCACCAAAAACTTTCAAATCCACAGAACTAGCTCTGAAAATAGTAGCATGAAACAACCTGAAGTTTAGAATCATGCCTCCCCAACCCCAGGTGAGCAGAGACCAACCTTAATGTAAAGTTCAAAGTCAATAGGCTGGAAAAATGAGCAAACAACAATGACCAAAAAGAACTTGACCATAAAAAGAAGCTACTACACTGGCAGGGAAGGCCAAGACATAAACTCAGAAGATGATAACGGTACAATGACAGCTACAAGCAAAGCCCTCAAAGAAAATGCTAATTGGATAAAAGCCCAACTAGAATTCCTAGAAGAGTTAAAAAATAGAGGTGAGTGGTAGAGGAAAAATTGGGAAAAGAAATGAGAGTGATGCACAAAATTATGAAAAGAGAATTAATAGCTTGGTTTAAAACAAAAAACCCCCAAAACACTAACAAAAGCACAATCTTAACAAACAGAATTGGCCTAGTAGTAAAAGAGGCCCAGAAGCTCACTAGAGTTTCTTAGTTCTTTAAAGACTAGAATTGGACAAATGGAAGCTAATGTTTCCATGTGATATCTAGAAACAATAAAGTCAAAAGAATGAAGACAATAGGAAAAAATGTGAAATAGCAGAAAAACAACTGACATGGAAAATGGATTGAAGGGAAATAATTCAAAAATTATTGAACTACCTGAAAGCCATGATAAAAAAGGAGCCTAGACATCATATTTCAAGAAATTGCAAAGAAAAACTGCCCTGATATCTTAGATCCAGAAGATTAAAGGGAAAATTGAAATAGTCCCTTAGTCATCTCCTGAAAGAGATTCCAAAATGAAAACTCTCAGGAATATTATGACTAAATTCCAAATCTCTCGGGTCAAGCAGAAAATGTTGTGAACAACCAGAAAGAAAGTTTAAATATTGTGGAGCCACAACCAGAATCATGCAAGATTTAATAGTTCCCTTGATAAAGAAGTAGAAGGCTTGGAATATATTTCCGAAGGCAAAGGAGATGGGATTATAACCAAGAATAACCTGCCTAGCAAAACTGAGCATAATTTCTTATGGATATTTAGTGAAATAGAAGATTTTTCAAGCATTCTTGTTGAAAAAATCAGAGCTAAATAGAAAATTTGACATTGAAACAGAAGATTTTTTTAAAAAGTCCAAAAAGGTAAAAATTAAAGAGTAATCATAAAAGCCTCAATTTAAACTGTTTACATTCCTCTATAGGGAAATGATACATCTAACTCCTAAGAACTTTATCATTATTAAGGCATTTAGAAGGAGTCTAAATGGATAGAGGGCATAAGTGTCAGTTATGCTGGGATGATATAAAAAAATGAAGGGGTGAGAAAGAAGGATGCACTGGGAAAAGGGGGAAGGAAGAGGTAGAGAAGGAAACATTTTTCTCATGTTTGTGTACCAAAGAGGTACACAAGGAAGAGCTTTTATAGTGAGGGGAAATGGAGGGTGAGTGAGCAATTCTTGAAGATCACTCTCGTTGGAATTGGTTCATAGAGGAAAGAATTTGTGTGTATGTGTGTATTATATATTACACACACACACACACACACTCATACACATACAGAGTTGTGTATACAAATCTATCTTACCCAATAGGGAAGTATTAGGAGGGGAAGAGGATAAGAGAAGGAGGGGGAATGATAAAAGGGAGAGCAGATTAAAGAGGCAGGGATCAGAAGCCAAGCATACTTTCTAGGAGGAACAGGAAAAGAGAAAGAGAAGGATAAATGCAACAAAATATAATGGAGGGAATTACACAATTAGTAATCTTAACTGTGAATATGAACGGGATGAACTCATCCATAAAATGCAAGCAGATAACAGAGCAGAATCCAACAATATGTTGTTTACAAGAGATATACTTGAAACAGAAAGACAGAGTTAAAATAAAAGGCTGGAGCTTCTACTTCAGTAGAAGCAAAAAAGGCAGGGGAAGCAATCATAATCTCAGACAAAGTGAAAGCCAAAATAGACCTAATTTTAAAAAGATAATCAGGGAAGCTATATTTTGATAAAAGATACCATAGACAATGAAGTAATAGCAAAAAAAAATTTACAACAGGTTTCTCTAATAAAGACCTCATTTCTCAAATATATAGAGAACTGGGTCAGTTTTAGAAAAATAAGAGCCATTCCCTAATTGGTAAATGATTTAAGAATATGAACTGGCAGTATTCATAAGAAGAAATTAAAGGTATGAGAATATTCTCTGAAGCACTATTGATTAGAAAAATGCAAATTAAAACAACTGACATACCACTTCACACTTACCATAAATGACAAATGCTGGGGGAAGGGGGTGGATGAGGGAAAATAAGTACACTAATAAACTGTTGGTGGAGTTAGGAATTGCTTCAATCAGTCTGGAGAACAATTTGGAACTATACCCAAAGGGCTATAAAACTGTGACCCAACAATGCCCTTTGACCCAACACTGCAGCTACTAGACCTATATCCAAAGAGATCAAAGGAAATGAATTTACAAGTGAACAATATTTCTAGCAGATCTTTTGTGGTAGCAAAGAATTGGAGATTGAGGGGATTGTCATCCACTAGCTGTGGAATGGCTGAGCAAATTGTGGCATATGACTGTGATGGAACACTATTGTGCTATAAGAAATGGCAAGGGAGGTTGTTTCAGAACAAAAACATGGCAAGATCTGTATACCTGATTCAAAATGAAGTGAGAACTGGGAAATCCTTGTGTATAATAACACAGCAATGTTGTAATGGTAATCAACTGTGATCAACTTGGCTATTTTTGCCAATGCAATAATCCAAGATAGTCCTAAGGAACTTGTGATGAGAAAGTTCTGTCCATCTCCAGAGAGAGAATGATGAATTCTGAATGCAAATTGTAGTATAATTTTCTTGCTCTATTTTTTGCTTTTCTTCATATATGACTAATATGGAAATATGCTTTGCATAATTTCATATGTATAATTGATATTTTGATTGCTTTCTCAGTAAATGGGGAGGGTTGGGAAGGAGGAAAAGAATTTGGATTTTGATATAAAGAGAAAATAATATTAAAATAAATAATAAATATTTTAAAAATTAAAAAAGAAAAAAAGCATTTTTATCATGGTTCCATAATAGCCATTTATTGAAATTTGAAGTCACTTCCTACCAGCTATCCATGCTGGGACTGGGCAGCCACAGATCATTGGGAAAGGATAGTAAGCTTGTACCTGGTTTGAAATTCATTTTGGAAAAAAGATTTAGCAAATATGTAAAGACATCTTTAACTTTAAAAAAGTTCTTATTAAAATCTCCATAAGTATTGATGAAATATTGGAGGTGTCAGAACATTTAGAACTCTAGGATCTAGTTGAGATTTGCTCCACAGAAAGGCTCTAAGGAAAAATTAGGGAATTGTGGATGTTGCTGAAATTGTACTTGGAAGGGTAAGGTGCCAAAGCTTGGAAACTTGAATTTTATGACAATATTAATGAGATCTTGGTTGTTCCTGTGAGCTCGAGTGGCTTTGTGAATTTATTAGAGTTTCTTAGGGAAATGCAGGTTAAGACTGCACTCTCTGGGCCAGAAATATTAAAATATGAATATGATATGAGAAATCAGAGCAGTAAAGTGAAACCCCTTCCTCACTGTGGGGGCACTAGGTGGCACTGTTGGAGTGCAAGAAAGTACTAGACGATGTTCCTTCAGTTGCATAAATGCAGCTACAAAGAAACCGTAGTTGAGAAAATAACCTGTTACAAAACTCATTATTCTTTTGGACTTATGAAATGCATGTTTGATTAGGTTGCAATTCAGCCCATAGCCCTCCCAGGGTTTGGAATGGTGTATATTATGTCGGAGAGGATACCTTCTGTTATTACTGGGACCGGTTTTTTCTACCTCATTTCCTACAAAACCATCATGAATTTCTAACCATCTCTCCATCCCCCATGGTAAAGGTGGTCTCCTAGAAACAGTAGTTCAGTAGAAACAGTAGAAACTCGTGTGTGTGTGTGTGTGTGTGTGTGTGTGACAGAGAGAGACAGAGAGACAGACAGAGACAGAGAGAGAAAGAGAGAGAGAAAGAGAGAGGGAAAGAGAGAGAGAGAGAGAGACAGAGAGAGAGAGAGAGAGAGAGAGAGAGAGAGAGAGAGAGAGAGAGAGAGAGAGAGAGAGACAGAGAGAGAGAGACAGAGAGAGAGGGAGAATTAGTAGTAATTCTTACCATAGTGATGTTTTTTGTCAAAGGTATCTTTCTGTAATTATGTAAGTTAGAAAAATTTTAACTTTCCTGCTAGCAGCATGAAATACCAATAGGGCAAACTCCAAGGTTTACTTTGACGCAATTCTGAACAAAGAATCCTCCCTCTCCCTTATCCCTCCAATCTCCCCTCAGCCTTAATATTTCATAGTACTTTCCCTCAAATGTTGAAAATATACTTTTGCAAACTTTTTCCTTTTGTCAACGTTCTGACATGAATTTAACACATACCTGTATAAGAGGGAAATTGGCAGCTTCATTGTTTTTTACCTAGAGCAACCTGATCCTTTTAATAGGCAGTTAGTGGCAGATCAAAAGCCTTCCTCTTTCCACCTTTCCCCTCTTCCCTACAAAAAAGTCTAGCTTGTATATGAGACTTGCCAGTCACTTGTACAGTATGCTAGATACATTAGTCATTTGTCCCTGCTGGGAGCTCCCTGTAGGGGTGAGCTGCTGAGAGATGCTTAGATGATTCTTTCCTTGTTTTGTCTTCTTGCCAACATGTCTTCTATGAACAGTTTCTGCTGGAGGAGGAATGGGGACAAGGCTCTTCCAGGAATTATTCTTAGCGAGATTTCAAACATAAGATGCTGATATGATCAAAACAGAAACAAGTTGAAACAAAATCTGTACCCAATTTACAAATGGACCCTTAATTTTAGGTGTTTGATCTGTAGTGACTGATCTAGTTAAAAATTTATCTATTAGAAAGATTTCTGTGGGTAAAACAAACAAAAAACTCAACAAAACCCTGAAGTATGTGTTCAAAATTTACTATTCTTCGTCAGAACTTTGACAAAGAAAAAGAAAAAAAAATTAACTGAATGAATGCCCTCTCATTAATAGTTGCTGGAAAGAATTATAAAATATTAAAATTTAGGAAAGGTCTAGAATGAGCAATGCTTTGAAAAGACAGCATGCCAGCCCCCACTCAGTGGTAGGCATAACAGTGAGCATGAAGCACGATAGGCAACCCTGACTTTGCCACTTTGCCACTCAATAGAGCTATAACTGTGGCCATTTGTAAGCCGTGGCTTCTCATCTGTAAAATGAAGAATCATCTTTGCACCATCCACCTCCTATGGTGGTTGTGAGGAAAGCACTGATATGCTATATACTATGTGAGCATACACAATATTATTGCCTTTTATCGATTTAAATATGCATTTACTTTCTAGACATACTGTGGAGATAATTGCCTAAAAGTCATCTGACCATAAAAAAAAATTTACCAATTCACTCTCCTCTTCTTTCCTCCCAATCCTTCCCTCTCCCACAGACTAAGAAGAAATTAATGAAAGCAACATTATATACCACTCAACACAAACTCATTTGTTTTGAGAGAGCAACCAGCTGGCTATTTTCAAACTTAAAAAAAATCTATTACATCTTAGTACAATTGCAGTGTAATTTTAAAGTCTCTTTAATTTTAAGATAATTTTAAGGGGGAAACCTAGTATGGCAGTTGACATGAAGAAAGTAGTCTTTTAATTAAGGTAGTGAAATGAAACAGTAAATTGAGACATTGTTTTTCCTTTAAACTTCTCCTATTACTGTCTTATCTAATAATATATTCAATAACTTAATATTTAATTACATATGAATATTATGAATATAAAATATATAATTCACACATTCACACACACACACACTGCCCAGACTGCATTACTTGGTTAAATATCTTGAGACATCACCCGTTACTTTCCTGACATATTCGATCAGTTGCCAAATCTTATTGTTTCTATGTCACCACATCTCTCATGTACGCTCTTTCCTCTTTTTTCATATAGTTACCACCTCGTTCAGACCTTCATCATCTCTCACTCTGGATTATTGCAATAGCCTCTAACTGGTCCCTTGCCACATGTCTCTCCACTGCAATTCATCATCCACATAGTTGCCAAAGTGATCTAAAGTGTAGGTCTGACTATCCAAGGCCCTCCACTCTCAAAAAATGTAGTGGATCTCTATTTTAGGGTCAACTGTATCTCTGGCATTTAAACATCTTTACAACTGACCCTTTATACCTTTCCAGGCTTTTTACACCTTAACCTGCTTTCTACCCACTCTACATACCGGCTTATGTGCTGTTTCTTATATAACATCTCCTTTGTCCCGGTTTTTGCACTGGATGCCCTCCAGCCTGGAAAACTCTCCCTTTTCACCATTGACTCTAAGAATCCTTGGCTTCCTTTAAAATTCTGCTCAAATGCTGCTGTCTGCTGGAAATCTTTCCCAGCCCTCAGCTGCTGTTGCCTTCCCTTCTAAGTTTACCTTGTTATCTGATATATGTGCTTGCCTTTCCCTCTGTAAGCTCCTTGAGGGCAGGGGCTGTCCTCCCCCCTCCCCCTCCCCTTTTTGCCCTTTTGTATCCTCAGGGGTTGGCACAGGGCCTGACACTTGGTAAACCATTTATGCTTCCTGATTAATTGATTGATTATTGTGGCTTTTCAGGAGGTTGAGTTAATATATGAAAAAAGAGATCAGAGAGGAAAGATTGAAAAAGAGCTAAGTCCATTCCTTTTTTGAATGGAATTCTTTGAATGAATGATTTTGAATCTGTATAGTAGTTCTGGTTGAAGGCAGAAGAAGGGTAAAATTACAGGTTAAAAATGTGGATATGGGTGATAAGTTTTCTACATTTTTAAAGCATAACTTCATATCTCTCAGTAAATTAGGAAAAACAACTAAATAAAAGGAATCTTATCTAAAAATCAGCACATGGTGACAAAGAATAAATGTTTATTTTACTTTTGCTGTTTAGAGTTTTTTCTCCCCTATTTGAATATGTAGACCACTTTGTGAATTTTGTGGTTTTTACAAACATGATTGAAACGTATTCTCCCAGGGTTATGCTATATTTTTAAAATGGCCCTAATGAGAGCACTAAAAACACTGACATTTTGTTTTCCTGTGTTTTGTTCTAGTGGACTTTAATCCAATTCCATACAAGAATCCTCCTCCTCCCAAAGCAGAAAGGACATTTCCACCCTACCATGGATATGGCTCTGAAGAGGATTCTCTTTGTTCCTGCTTAGGACTTATGCCCAAACCACCCCAGAAAGATTTCAAGAAATTTATGGAAAAAGACAGGTATCTGAACATAAGTTCTTCTCCCTTTGCCTCACGTAATTTTTAAATTTCCTCCTTGAGATTTAGAATATACATCATGGGCTAAAGACAAATATTCTAGTCACCCAATTTACAATTCAGTGAAATGTGCTGTGATAATAGCCTAATATAGCTTGTTCTTGCATGAGTCCTGATTTGTAACATGTATCAGCTAAAGCCCCATAAAATAAATTAATGTTCTAACTTAGATTATATTTTCTCATACATAACTCATAAGGTAGCAACTCCCTAGAAAATGTTATAGGGATGTTTCATTGATTTAGAAGTGTTATTCAGTATTTGAAAGTTTTTTGGTTGAGTTCAATGATCAATAAATTATTTATGCTGCCCAAATGCCACTTTTTAAAGGTAGTCTATATGGCAAGAACTTATTTCCAAATGCATGGAAAAATCAGCCCCCAAAGTCATATATACTGAATGTTTTCCATTGCCTCTCTGGTTTATGCTTCCACAGGGAGAGAAGGAATTGTAGGAAGAAGTATGTAGTCATAGACTAGTGAACAATAGTACTCAGGCGGAAAATTATAGCATCTTACATATAGGAAATAACGGGATGGGAGAACTGTAAAAAAGAATTGCAGAAGAAATGGAAGGGCTTTGGAGAATGAAAAGTCAGCTCTGGGGCTGAGGGAATCAGACTTGAATTCAAGTCCTTCTTTGGACAGATATTGGCTGGGTAATCTTAGACAAGTCAAAATCTCTTGTATTGAGCAGCTCTAAGACCATGAAGTTGTAAAGCAGGTGCTCTGTACATTGCTGTATGCACTTGTTTGAAGCTTGGGTTCAGTTAGATAAAATTGACACAATCTAGGGATGCTACTTTCCAATATTTTGAGATATATACAACAAAAAAGATGACTACATAGTGATTGATACATTTTTTGGTTAACAATTGCTTTAAATTGGCACCAATTTTTCTAGATATGAAAGTAAGCCGTTACCTAAGCACTCGTGCCTTGAAATGAAGTCCGTTTGCATTTTAATCTCTTATACAGGAGAATAGGATATTTTATTGTAAATTCCACTCTATACTGTATAATGACTCCAGCAGAAAAGTTCTATTACTTTGTAATGAGAATTGTACTTTTGATATATGTGCTGATTGCTGTTTTTAGGGATAGTCACCTGAAATAGGTTGGGGAATAAATTGTCCCTGTTGTAAAATGAATGTTGGAAAAAGTAATTCTCCTTGGTGAATAAATTGGTTTTGGATCTCAGGGGAATAGATTTTTTTTTTAGTTTGAGGCATTCTTTTCCCATTTTGCCTGTACTGTACAAAACCCACTTAAGGAGTTCTGGTTATAAATAGTATGCTTCTTTTTCTAATTCACAAGTGGTCATGAAAACCACATTTCTAGTGACATATGACTTGCAGATTAATACTATTCTGCCACCTGGGTTGGTCCTCAGGTACAGACATCTCTATGCTTCATTTTGCCACTGTGTCCAGAATGGGCTTCCATCAAGCTCCACCCAAACCTATGACCCCATTTCCATAGTAACCAGTACAATTCAGCAAGGAGTTCTGTGCATAAGCCAGAATAAACTAGGGTTTTAAAACAGTAAAAACCTAAGAAACAAAAGACCCAACATAAGAAAATAAGGCGGTTCATGGATGAAGCAAACTACCTTAAAAAATAACATATACTTTTAGATATAAGATTACATGACATATATCCCGTGTTGCTTGACCATGAATTGGGTGACAAATTACAGTAAAATTTTAGTTGTTCTATAGAGAGAAATGAAATTGAAGGAGGAAGAATTTCAGTTGCCAATAAAGCAGGGCTTCTTGACTACCAGAGGGAGAAATACTGCTGAGGGTAATCATGGAGTTCAACTAATTCAACCTCATCAGTTTTCTGATGAGGAAACTGAGGCACATGACAATGAACTTGTCAACTTGACATGGGTAGCCTAGGAATGGGATAAGGAGAGATCTCCAGTTCCTTCACATTTCCCACAAAGTATCTCTTTTTTCCCCTCAGCATTCCAGCTCAACTCTTCAGCTGTTTGGAAAAATTTTCTTTTAACTCTTATACTTTTCTCTATTAACTCTTGCCTCTTTGGTCTCCTCCCAAAGACATAGTTCTGAGGAAGGGAACCGCCTATCTATGCCACTGTGGCTACTGCTCTATGTGGGTGGGAGAAAACCCTACCAGCCCCTTCCCTCTATATGTTCCTTTTGGAGAATTTTTACAAACTTTTGCTCTTGAGGAAAACTCCATCCTTTCGTCTTGATCCCAAGAAAACTTTCTAAGATGACAAGTGATGCAGTGTCTAGGTCTTTAGTAACTTAGGCCCTTTCACAAGGCAGCTAGTTCAAACCTTGCCAGAAGTACCATTGCATTTTTTTTAAAGGATAGATATGGTTCCAGGCTCTAAGGAACAGGGATTGAGATAGAAACAAATGCAAATAATATGAGAGTATTTATAAACATTTGTTGTTTTACTCAGTCACTTGCAGACATGCCCAACCCTTTGTGATCCCATCTTGGGATTTTCTTGGCACAGATAATGGAGTGGTTTGCCATTTTCTTCTCCAGCTCATTTTACAGATGAGGAAACTGAGGCAAATAAGATAAAGTGACTTGCCCAGAGTCATACAGTTAGTAAGTGTCTGAGGTGAGATTTGAACTTATGAGGATGAGTCTTGCTGACTCCAAACCTGGCACTCTATCCACTATGTCACAGAGCTGCCCTAGTGAGAGTGCTAAACTATATGACAGTGTCTGAGTACTGGAGAAATTAGGAGATGCAAAAAGGATGCCACAATCATTCAAAGTTTGACAAAATATGTAGGACTTGGCTAGGACCTTGAAAGGCAGGTGGGATTTGGGATAGGCAGAAAGGGAGAATGAAGAAGGTATTGCAGATGGAAGTAATAAGAATGGTGACAGAAGCATAAAGGAGCATGGCAAAGGAGAGTAGGCAAGTTGGCTTGACTAATGGGGGGGGCATGGGGTGGGGTCTCTGTTGAGCAATTGAAAAAAAATTTGCATAGGGAGCAATTAGCCAAGTTATGGAAGGCTATTAGAACTAGGTAGAGAGCAGATCAATAATGTAGTGGGAGAAAGAGAGCCATTTCTTGATGCTAGGTTTCTTTCTTAAAGACCCACTTCACTCAGGAACACATAGATTGGACAACAATAGGTCCTGCCTGAGCACCTCTTAATGGTTATTTTTGGGGGCCCCCCATTTCAGAGTGAATGTAAATATTAACTGTTTCTCTTTTGGCCAGCATCCCTGAGGGTTTTCCCCTCCCAGTTTAATTTTTTTCTGGTGGTGGGGGATTAAAAGAGCCATCTCTTGATTCACCTCTTAAAGAGGTCTATTCATTGAATGGGCATTGCTTCACTCAAAATGACAACCTAAAAAGACCTTAGCTTAATAAAAGGACCAGGGTCTCATTGCATCCTGGGCCATCTTCAGTCATCCAGATCTATATCTGGCCACTGGACCCAGGTGGTTCTGGATGAGAAAGTGAGACTGGTGACCCTGCACAGCCCTCCCTTACTCAAATCTAAATCAATTACAAATACAAAGTCATCTCCCTGATGTCAGGGTCCTCTTTGAAAACAAAGGACAAATGCAGCAGCAACCAACCTGTAGCAGAATGAGCACTGGATTTGGAGACTTGGAGATATTTATTCAAATGTAGGATCTGGAATATGTTACTATTGATATGACTTTGGTAAAGTCCCTTCGCCTCTCTGGGCCTCAGTTTCCTTCTTTGTAAAATGTGGAGGCTGGGCTAGATATTCTTTAAAGTCTCATCCAGTTAACCAAGAAAGTAACATGATTGACACTAATGGTTTAGTAAGATTAGATATATATTTGCTACTGAATTACTTTCATTTTCCTAAAGATTTAGTCTTTTTAGTTTCTCACTTCACAATCATAGATTTAGATCAAAGAGGGTGAAATCCTTAACATTCTTTTATAGCTTATATATATTATGGAAGTCTAAGATCAGAGAATAGTAATAAAAATATACATTTTATTTTGAATTAAACTATTCACTTAGAAGCTTTAGTGGAAATGAAGTACTATAATTTATAAATTAGCAGTATAAATTACATGGCATACATGTTATTAGTGTTTCACAGAGGGCAAAACTATTATCATATTTATTTCTAGATATCAAAAGACTAATCCCTACCTTATAAGAGTGTGACCTGCTAGAGAAGAATGGACATTGTGGCTTTAATAATAATTAAAGTTTTACAGAGAACTGAAGGGGTGCCCCTCACTTCAGGAATGACTGAGCAAGGGATGATCTATGCATGTGACAGAATATTGTTGTTCTTTAAGAAATGATGAACACGGTGGTTTTAGAAATATTTAGGAAGATCTGCATGAACTCATGCAGAAGCAAAGTGAGTATAACCAGGAGAACTATTTTTAAAATAATAACAATATTGTAAAGAAAAACAACTTTGGAAGACTTAAGAACTCTCATCTATGGAATGACCAGCCACAGTTCCAGAAGACTTATGATAAAACATGGTGCTCACCTACTGAGAGGTGATGCACTCAGACTGAGACATTTTTTCTTGGAGGTGGAATTTGTCTTGCCTATCTGTACATATTTGTGATATGAGTTTTGTTTTTTCTTCCTTCAAATTCTAGATTTATGATCCCTTGATCGTATGGCAAAAGATTTTTCCTCATAGGGAGTGCCTGGTATGAAAACGTCACCTGCTAATGCAGTTCACAACCAGTATATGACTCAGTGGTCAGTCTGAAGAGTTTCTTGAGATTGAGAAAGGTTAAAAGATAAAAGACTGGCCCAGAATGACACAGCTAGTAACTATCAGAGGAGGAGTTCGAGTCCAGATCTTTCTCACTCTTAGCCTACCCCTGTCTCCACTACTGCATGCTACCTCTCTGACTTAGGTGATATTATTTTATTAGGTGCCACAGTGGGTAGAGCACTGGGTCTGGTATCAGGAAGACCTGAGTTCAAATCTGGCCTCAAACACTTACTAGCTGTGTGACCCTGGGCAAGTCACTTAACCTTGGTTGCTTTACTTTCTTCATTTGTAAAAAGATCTGGAGAAGGAAATGGCAAACCCCTATGGTATCTTTGCCAAGGAAAGTCTAAATGGTGTCAGGAAGAGTCAGACACAACTGAAATGACTAAATAACAACATTTTATCCATGACTCAGATACATGGCAACAACAGGTGTTCTTATATATTAGGGGGGTCAAGTCTCCCAGAAAATCTAGAACCTTCCCATTTTAGGATCTTCTTGTTTAATTTGTAGAATTTATTTTGCAGTTTGAAATTATAATATTACCTTTTAGCATGTATAAAATTACATATCTTATAATGGAAAGAAATTAATGGGGAACCTGAGACCTTGAGGCCACAGGCCCCCCATGCCTGGTTAAATACATCTGAGAGAAGAAAAAAAATCAAAATGTTGTAACCCTTCGTTTTTGTCCGGTTTTCCCGTTCCTATTTAGCTTTGGCCTTTTGAGTCATGTACTTCGGTTTCTTGCAAAACTTGACACAGAAGACTGTGTTGACAAGGAACGAAGATTCATCATTTCATATTATCTCAGTGATGACACCATATCGGTGTATGAGCCTCGAATGAGAAACTCAGGTAAGAGATTCAGGGTCGTAGATTTAGAACCAGAAGGGACCTGAAAACTTATCTAGTCCAGCCCCTACATGGGTAAAAAAACAGAGGATCAGCTGTATGGCACAGTGGTTAGAGCACTGGCCCTAGAGTTAGGAGGATCTAAATTCAAATCTGACCTCGGACACTTAATAGCTGTGTGACCTGGGCACTTAACTTCAATTGCCTCAAAAAAAAAAAAGAGGTTCAAAGTGGTACCATTCAGAAAAGAACAGTAATTAGCAGACTTGGGACCTAAGGGACCCAGGGACCTAACCACTACACAATTCTTTTGTAACATATGATAATATATTATTCTAAAACATAGTAAGGATGATCTACATGCCTGCTTTGCATCCTCTAGATATCAACATGTGATCTTGCCATTTTTCTTTTTTTTTCTTCTTAGCATTTATTTCTTGCTAGCATGCTTTGCAAATATTTTTCTTCACCTTCTGAGACATTTTGAGAAATTCCCTATTTGGGTAAATACCCTGGCTTCTAACTTAAGTCTCTTCTTGGATAGTTTACCTCTTGCATCAAATACTAACCCTTCTCTTTGGTACCCCAAGCTCTTCACAAGTAGCCCCTTCCCATCTTTCCAAGCTTTTTACACATCAGTCCCTTACATGCACTCTATAGAAGTCTGCCACACTGCCATGCCAGCAGTTCCTCACACTCACCACACTCCATCTCCTGCCTTTTCTGTATGCCTAGAAGACCACATTTCCTCCCCTCAGACTATCAGACTCCCTGCCTTTCTCCAAGACTCAGCTCAAATGGTGCCTTGGGCAAGAATTCTTTTTAAAAGTCTCCGAGGCTGCTAAGGCCCTTATTCACCTTTTCCACCTATTTATATACACATTATATCCTCCACTAAATTCTAAGGTCTGAGGATGAGAAATATTATCCCTTTTTCTTTGTTTCTCCAGTGCTTGGCACTGTCCCTGGACTGTCAGTCACAACAATGAATCTGTTTGGGAGATGGTAGACAGAAAGGGATCTAGACCCTTGTATGACTCTCCCGTTACTGGCTGTCATCTCTTTTTAAACTACTATTCCTAGAGATTTACTTGAACATTCCATACACCCATCAACCAACTGTGACTCCAAGAAGTTATAGCATATATAGTATCCCCTCCCCAGTAAAACCATCTTGGCAGACAGGTTACCCTAGAATGAGGGTAACTGATGGACCTCAGACCCATTGGTGAGTTAGGGGGATACACGTGAAGACTTTCTCATGGGCAGATGACAGCAGTGTGTTCTAGTGTGCCATGAAGGTGATAGAAGCAGGCTCTGTGGAGTGCTTAGAACTCTGTCAGATGTTGAAGATGCCACGGTCATCTACTGCTTCCCCACACATCGCCAGTTGTCTTGACTTTTGCCTTAGCACTGGACTTCAGTGACTCTGGAAGAAAGAGTGAAGCTGACACAACTCCAATCCATGCACAAGTCAAGACATCAACCATCAGCCACTATTTTACTATTTTACTCTGTTGTTATTTCTGACACTTGACCCTCAT